>CM024588.1:9737599-10335327 GCA_014182565.1 Eucalyptus marginata | reverse complement strand
TTCGTGTACGGACGGAGTGGTGCTGGTGGGATAACGACGGCCCGGGGTCTGCGAACGCTGGCCTTTCGTTCTTCTCGTGGGACGGATATTTCCCCCGGGGGGACGGAGCCATTTTATCTGCTCATGGTTTTGAATTTTTATTATTTTTTTCTTCTTCTCAACCTCCTTTTATCATGATAGGATAAGTTTTGGGTGTATTTCCCACGTGTTGTTCAAGCAGATGGGTGCATCTTAGATAGTCTAACGCTCCATCCACTATGGAAGATTACATGAGATCACTATCGATTGTTTTAAAAATTTAAATTATTAAATGAACGTGTGATTTATTATTTAAATATTATAACAATAACTTTCGATATCATTGAATCTGCTCTTTTGGACGATCGATTAGTGACCGAGATACCTCTATGAGTTTTATAGATGGTCATTGCTCTCATGTCAGCCATTGGCGACGATGGGTCGAGATTTGAGAAGCGTGGAGCAACACCTTCACCCCATTGCTTTTGACTTTAATGTTCATTCCAGTGATGCATCTTCATTGATTGATCTTTGATCACGACGAACTATTTCTATTCATAGTAAAACATTTCATTTTGTTTGATTTTGATATAAAACTTTCCCACACCCCTCGTTATTTTATCGATCAACAACATCGCCCACTTCTGATTCCAAGTCTCTGAATTATTCGCATCGAAGCGTTCATATTATGTATACTATCCATGCAAAAGGAGTTGAATTATTGTTTTGAATAGGCATGTAGCTATTAACATGGTTGCGCTTAAATTCATTTGCCCCTTCCGAAAATTTAAGTAGTCTCTACTAACTTCAGGAAGATATATGCACAAATTGCACGAATTCCTCGTGCTTCTCCTTCTTGTCTCTTTGCAAATGACCATGGAGAAAAGATCTTCGCGAGGTTGAGTTTCTCTTCTGACATTAGGTTGAGAATTCAGCTACAATTTGCACCACGAGCTGGTTGGGAATCCCCAATATCTTCTTCTTGTCCAAGAGCAAACGATGTCCTTTGTCCTTTCGTCAATGAAGAAACGAACGGCTGCTAGAGAATACCAATGCGAAAACAGACGTGAACAAATTGTACTTTGGCAGAAGCAAAGTTGACAAGAATTTCAACGTTTTTTATTCCTCGAGAGGATTGCCCTCGTTTTCAGCTTCGAAGAAAAGAGGAAGGAAAAAAAAAGAAATTGAAATTTTAATAATTCAAAAAATATTAAAATATTATTAAAAATGCCCACGTCATCGTCGCCCACGCCACATCGACCAACCAAGATTTACGCAAGAATTTCCAACCTAAATTAGTCGAATGGATCGATCAATGTGAAAAAGTTTTACGACTAAATTGATCCCCAATGAAAAATTTAAAACCGAATCAATACAAATATAATTGTTTTAGGAATTTTTGGTACTTCTCTCGTAAGGGAGAATGTTGAGAGGAAGATCAAGTTCGAGTCAGTGAACATATCAATTTGAATCTACCTTTACTCAAAAATTTTAATTAATGAGTTATACAATTATGATATATTCACATCTACGTACCACACTAATTTACTGATGCGATACTTTGTCAATATAACCCACAAGTGCATCTCAATATCCTTCATACATAAAATGTTTTCAAATGACTTTCCATTCACCACAAATAAAAATCACGGACGTGGAAAGCTGTGGCAGTGGAGCGCATTCGTTGACCGGAAAAACAGCATAAGCTTGACTCTAAAAGCTCACGAAATAAATGGTAAAATGACCACTTTGGTGATTTAATTGCTTGTGCAAGAATGTCACTTTGCATGTGGCGATTGTAAAAGTATCCAACTGAAAAATTTAAACTTACAAATAAAAGGCTTTGTTGACAAATAATGGCACAATACTTTTGACACCCCTCGCGTGAAGCCAAATTAGGAATAACACGTGTTATTTGATGAGTGGAATATTATACGAGAGAAATAAACTAAGGCTAAATGTGGATCCGATATCATGTAGGAATATCCAATCTGAAAAGATTAAAACTTATAAGCTCCGTCGACAAGCAAGCCCATGTGTATATGAATGGTATGTAAACCCTCTCGGTAAACGGTGTGAGATATTTTTAACGAATAAATTGTTAAAAATAACAAGCGTCGTTCCTAATATAAGAAAAACAAATTTTAAGATGAAAACAATAGGCCATTGAGCCGTTTTGTTTTGCGACAAGTTTTAGAGTTTTCGGTACACTTATCTCCCATTTTTATATAAACAACATTTCAACCGACAAGGATCGTACAAAATCTTATCACAACGAAAATGGATCTATCACTAAGTACATTTTTTATGTTCCAAGAATCTAGACAATCCGAATGGTTGGTGGTCTACTTCGCCCCCCCAAAGCTCTTGAGAAAATCTCCTTGACAAATGTTTTCTTTTCATTCGCACGAAAAGATATTTGTGGTTGGACTTGAACAAATTCAGGAGAGCGACTTATCAAATAATTTATGTAGACATTGTCTTGCCCACGCAACCTTTTATGATCTCAAGTTCAAGAGAGTGACTTATCAAATAATTTCATCGATTGATCGACTTTAAGGACCCTTTAAGTAATGTCCTAACTTCCACTAAAGCCATTTGCCTTTTAAAAAAAAAAATGGTAGTAGATTAGGTTTGCATATCACGACGATCGGGTTTGCCCAGTGATGGGCAGCCAAGCTAGATCGGGTGGGCATATATGAAAAAATATCTATACGATTGTAGCGGACCGATCCAAAAACTTTGACTGATAAGTAAAATGAGATCATGTGGATATAAAGAACATACAACCGTCCTTAGATAAATGTTGAATACTTTAACACCGCGTTTCAACTTTTATGTGTAAGTGGGATTAGGGAACATGAGTGGAATTTGACGAACGGGAGGCCATATGCGTGAAATAAATCGGAGCAAAAACCGGGTTAACACCATGTTAGAGTGGCCAACCCAAAAAGGTTAAACTACTAATAAGTGGATGGACACAACATATAAATCAAAAACATATAAACCGTGTACGCAGATGTAGGATGCTTCAACGATATATATAGCTTGAAGTTTGAAATCAACTGAGCTTTTAAGAGTTTATGGCTCGATTACCAACATGCACCCGTCGAGTTGGGTCTCTCAATTCAAGTAAACTCACAAGTCCGAGCATCAAAATACGATAAATAGGACTTCGAAAAGACCCACACTTCGCTCCCAACACGAGTAGGGGTGTGCAACCAGACCGAGTATACTCGGAAACTAGACCAGCCCACTTGGAAAAAACAGGGTTGGGAATCGGCTCGTTGAAACCAGGTTTGGGGAACCGGTTCCCAAAATTTGGAATCGGTTTTAAACCAGGTTCGGGAACTGCTGGGGTGATTACCCACCCAGGAACTAGTTTTGTAAGTAAAGGTCCAAAACTCTATTTTTCCCCCAAATTTTTATTTTTACTCCCGCAATCACACATCGTTTTTCCTCTTGGCTCTCTCAAACACGCACGGCACTCCTCCTTCATCGTTCCTCTTCCTCACTTCTTCCTCCTCACCGCTCCTCTCGCACCATTCGACGTGTTAAATTATGGTTCGAGTTTGAGCGTTTGCAAAAACGCAATTCGCTTGGATTAAATTTTCTATGGGACGTAAGAACCAAGACAAAAGAAAGAAAAGGAAAAGAATCCCTTACGAATTTCCTTGAAAAAGGAAACCTGGTGGTGGGAGCCCAGAGTCAAAGTGTTGACTCCGGGCACACACACACGCACTCCACCTTGAAGCCAATGCAGCGTTTTTCCCACGTGAAGCCTAAAAGTAAAATAGAAAGTGGGCCCTAGGTCAAAGTCTTGACCGATAGGGCACACGCATATTTATATCAGAATTTTTCATGAGAAGCTGCAAGCCGCACACAAAGAGAAGCCGTAAGGAGCGCCGCTTGCTGAAGCGAAGATACGTACGTGAAAGTAAAGAAAGAAGCCGTTCTTGTTTTTCGGCGTACGTAGAGCGTTTATTTTGGGCTTGAATCTTGTGATAATTTTATCAAGTGAGTTTATAAAGTAAGTTGTTTAATTATAAACACTTTGGGTTTGAGTTAAATAAAGGTGTGGAAACACTGAGCGTTTGACGATCAGAACTCTCATTCTCCGATTTTAGTGGATTATTTCTTTCTTCTCCCCCGTGGATGTAGGTATCGATACTCGAACCGAACCACGTAAATTTCTCAGTGTCCTTATTTTTTCGTTAATTTCTCCAGGTGATTTCGCGTTGACGTAAATTGCAAAGATTATGTCGTTTCCGCATATTATATCCCAACACAACGGATGAACTGATTGTGTTTGTTGTCGCCAAATTCTTGTGTACCATATGGATTGGCTCGCTTAATTTCTCTTTTATAGGAAAAGTTATGTTTGCATAAATTAATAGCTTCATATAGTAGTTGTGGGAATAAGACTAATATTAGACCTATGTTTGTTGCTAATTATTTGTCTTATGATTTTATTTATTATAATTAGCTTGGTGGATCCTTAATTTTTCATTTAGTCAAAAAGTTCATGTATTTTTTATTACAAAGGACTTAATGTTTCAATATAAATTAGGAGGATTACGTTATTTTCTCATGTATTAGTATAAAATTCGAAGTCGTATAGGATATCGGGAGATTGAAAATAGGTTAGGTGGAAACGGGGTTAACTGGAATCGAACCATAAAAACAGTGGGTTGGGTACGTGGTCAAATACTGGCTTGTGGTTAGTACGCATATACCCAAAAAAAGGAATCGATTATAATAGGGTTGGATATGGGCCCGTGCCTAAACCCTACCCACCTAGATCCGATCACCCCTAAGCACGAGATCTAACTTTCGATTTCGTATTACTCTTCGTTCCGAGCAATCTAATTTCCACACATTTCCCACTTTCAATGCACTTTACTCTCCATCGCATCTAATATGAATTTGCGTTCCATACGAGCCTTATATGCTCATCTTACGCTTCAAGCAAGGGGCTATCCAACAATCTCAATCACTCTTTAACCCTACTGGGTTCCTATTGCCTCAAATCATCATCATACAATATTTTAGGGGTGATTGGTTTCAAGTTTCATTTAGATTCCACCTGAAATTTAAAACCCACCCATCAGAACAAGATCTTCAATTTTAAAACCTAGAACCTTTCTTGCATATCCAGGAATCTAAAACTTATCTTATTACAAGTTCCAAGGTTGGTATAAAGGTTTACTCATATTTCACCTATATTTTTAATTGAACGATTACAATAAATCATCGCATCTAATGATCACCATTCGCTACAATTCATCAATTACAATTCATATGTAGACACACGAAAATTATGAAAAATTAACAAAATAAAATTTTCAATTATAAATATCATAAAAAATGGAAGTTTAGATAAGTTTTTAGATTGCATACTCATTATTAAACGTTAAGAAATATTATAAAATCATGTGAAGATATAAAACAAGAAAATGCAAAGCTAGTATAAGATTACCAATTTTCGATTTTACTCGAAACCTAAAATCATTAGAACAAGTTTTAAAGAAATTATCACATACATCTTAAAACCTAAAATCGGACCAATGGAGAACCCAATAATTCTCATTTCTATTCTACAATGCTCATCCCTACGATGTTTTTACGAGGGTGATAGTTTTGCAAGTCGGCACGATCACATCACTAGCCAAAGGCCGCTATCGATTCAGATGATCCAAGCTGAATGTGCCAAAGTCTAAAAGAACACGTCACCACGTCCGACCAATCCTGCGGTGGCGCGATTTGATTTGCACGTACGGTTTCGCACGGCGATTGTGGTACCACTGCGGTGTTCGTCTCGTCCCGCACGAGCCACATCTTTCCGATCACGGCAAGATCCGACGATTCCCACGTGGCAAAGAACCATAAGTGGTCGATGGAGAGGAGAGGCCACTTCGGGACAGACACGTACCGGTCGTCTCTCTGCTGCCAGCCCGGATCGGTTTTGTGTGGCGGGTTTTCGTGTTGGGACAGACGGGTGCGGGAGGGATAATGACGGCCGGGCCCGCGGTCGGCATCGATGACGCGGCCTCTGCAATCGCTAGCCTTTCGTTTTTCTTGTGGGCCGTATATTTCCCAGGGGGGAAGAGAGAGAGAGAGAGGGTCCCTTCTACTTTTGGAGAGTTAGAGCGATTTCATCTGCTCATGGTTTTCACTTAATTCTCCTGGTTTTGTTTTGGGAAAAAATCACCAAAAATCTCAAACTTTATTCAAAGTGATAAATTTATCTTAAATATTTTTTTGTGACCTGAAATTAACTAATCGTGATACATTTACTTCAAACTTTTTTTGTGACACAAAAAATCCTGAACTTTCATTCGTGTGATAGATTTACCCTAAATTATATGGCATTTTGGTCTTTTAACTTTTTAAATTTTTTTTTCTTTCTTCCCTCCGCTGGCCATGGCGGAGCCGGCTTCCCGGCGAGAGAGGCCCTCGTCCGATGCCGACGAGGGCCGCTCCGCCTATGTCGGGCGACCCAGCGGCCCTGCTGGGGCGAGGCGACCCTCGCCCGACGCTAGTGAGGGCAGCCCTCGCCAGACGCTAGCTTCCCTCCACCATGGCTAGCGGAGGAAAGAAAAAAAAAGAATAAGACGAAAATGCTTTCTTGACGGTAAATGTATCACAGTTTGTAAAGTTGGGGATTTTTTATGTCACAAATTTTTTTTTTTGATAAATTTGTCACTTTGGGCAAAGTTTGAGATTTTTGGTGATTTTTTCCTTTTTGTTTTTCATAAGTTAGTTGAGAGACGTGGATTGTCAAATCTATACTGTTATCTCAAAAAAGAAAAAATGGTGCTGCGTCATGTCAAAGAACCAAATCGGGAATTTTCAAATGCGTGCGATTCATATTGTTTTCTGCACCTCCTTATCATGACATAATAGATTTTTGAGTGCATTTTCGGGGTGCCATTCGAGCGTACGTGCGATTTCATCGATTGTCTTTTACGACTAATTAATACCATATTAAGAAAACTTTGGAACTTTTAATATTCTTGCCGTTTTGGGTGGTTGGTTGGCGATTGAGACACCTCTCTAAATTTTATAAATGCTCATCGCTGTATGTAAACCATTGGTGACGATGCGCCAAGATTCGGGTAGCTTGGAGCGGCGCCTCGGCCCCACTGCCTTCGACTTTATGTTCATTCCAACGATGCAACTTTGTTGATTGATTTTCGATCACAGCGAACTATTTTTGTTCATAGTAAAACATTTCGTTTCGCCTAATTTAGAGATAAAACCACATCCCTCGCCAATTTGCTGATCAGCATTGACCACTTCCGACCTGAGCCTCTGAATTATTCATATCGAAGCATTCATATCATGTATACTTATCCACATAGAAGGAGTTGAATTATCGTTTCGACGAGAGGTCACTTTTAATGTGGCCGCACTTAAATTCATTCGCACTTTTCGAAAATTTAAGTAATCTCTGTTAACTCTAGGAAGATATATATACAGAATGCACGAATTCCTCGTGCTTCTCCGTCTTGTCTCTTTGCAAATTACTATGGAGAAAAGATCTTCAATGCGAGGTTCAGTTTCTCTTCTTAACATTTGGTTGAGAATTCAGCTCCAAATCGCACTGCGAGCTGGTTGAGAATCACAGTATCTTCCCCAGGAATATCTTGTCCAAAGGCAAATGATGTCGTTTGTCCTTTGGTCCATGAAGAAACAAACGGCTGCTAAAGAAAACCAATGCCAAAAGAGACGTGAACAAATTGTACGTTGGCACTAGCAAAGTTCACAAAAATTTCAACTTTTTTTATTCCTCGACGTGAATGCATTATGGATCAAAGTAGGTTCTTAAACTGCTCTGTCTAGATCTCATGCAGACCTTGGTATCTCTAGACGTAAAATATTTAGAGAGTAGAGATGGGGATGAGCCTCGATAAAGATATTATATTAAATTAGGAGATTGACATGCGAGCACTGACATATTAAAATAAGGAATGTAATTCTGTCAACTCGTCAATGGTATATTTGTTGAATAGGCGGGACGGCCCTCAGTTGGTGTCGTAAGACACTTGCTTCTTGGTGAGGAACCCGAAACCGCTAAGGAATGCCCTCGTTTTCTGCTTGGTCCGTCCCTTGAAATAGCCACTTGAAAGCCCTAGTACAAGACGAACGTTTCGTAGAGGAGATGAAGTCCATGAAGAGTTCGAAGGTTTTGCACTATATCTTGAGGAAATAGTACTGTTCAGAATGTGCAAAGACCACGAATATAGAAAACACGACCGATGAGGAATATTGCTAGTGCCTTATCATTTGAAAAATGAGAGAGAAAAAAGGTATATATGCCCGGCCATGAATTTAAGGGTGAAAATTTGGGTTAAGTAGGTGGATCGAAACTTGCCCGCCCGAACCTGGTGAAGTTTGGCCTCGCCGCGTATTTCTCACCAAGATCTAAGGCGCGCGCGTGATAAAATTTCTACTTTTCTATTTCGTTTTGCGTTCCCCAACAAAGTTTTGGAACAAATCCGTTTGGTAACGATTTGATTTTTCTATTTAAGACGATTTCTATTCGTAAATAGATTTAAAAAAAAAATCAAAAGCTAAATTTTTTAACTTCTCAATTTCTGAAATAGAAATTGAGAAATCAATTTATGGCCAGAAATCAATTTCTATTCCAGAAATTTTGTCATGCGCATCCTAAGCGACGGTCTCAAGCTCTCACCCAGATCCAAGCAAGGGCGGCAACACCCTTGCCAGCCAGAGTTGTAAAACAAAAAAAAAAAAAAAGGAAAAGAAAATATCTGGTCCAAAAGCCTAAATTTATAGCTAAAGAGATTGCACGCGCACATAGTAGACAAATGATGTGGGAACTTTAACAATACACCAAACTAATTCTCGTTAATTATGTCCTTTCTTCTTCTTTTTTCCCTAAAAAAGGGGTTCTCGATGGCATATTTTGTTTTGTAGAAACTCGATACCTTCATCCAAAGAGATCACCGAGAAGGAGACCAAATTCAATTGCTGCACCACAACCTCTACCTACCTTCAGTCCAAGAGAGACCAAGTTCAAAGTCGTCAATATATCTAGTTGAACCTATGTTTAATTAAAAGTTTAAATTAATAAGTTATGGACCAATTAAAATATATTTACCGCTACACACCATACCAATGTCCTGATATGCTTTTTTGTTAACACGACTTACATGTGCATTTCAACATGCTCTGTATTAGCAAGCCGGACTTTCCATTCATTACAAAACAAAAGCCAAGTCCAAGTTTGCTTAGATCATTGATGAGGAAAGTTGTGGCGTGGGAGTGCATTTTTTTTTTTTTTTTGGGTCTGTCTCTACTCTATTCCTATTCTACACTCACTCGTACTTCGCCTGCCTGGGCAGGGGCGTGGAGAATAAAACCCACTCTCGAAACTTACGCGTCCCACCCCATCCCCCGAGAAGGTAGGGATTTGAACCTCACCTCCCCCTTCCATGTTGGAAGGGTGGCCACTAGGGCGAATCCCATGAGGCGTGGGAGTGCATTCGTTTACCAGAAAAACAGAATGTGCTTGACTCAAAAGTTCACAAAATAAATGGTAACGTATGGTCAAGAAAGATATTTATTCATTAAAGTTAAATGACCACTTTGGTGATTTAATTGCTCGTGCAAATATAGATGTTAATTTGCACATGGCAATCGTTAAAATGTCCAATCCAAAGTTTAAAATTATAGATGAAAAGAGTTTACTTGTATATAAAGAGTATATAAATCTCCCGTCGACAGGAAACGTGCGATATCTTTTGGCATCCTTGCATGGAACCAAATCAGGAATAATTACATGTGGAATTTGATGATTGAAGTGCCCTACGAGTAGGACTGTCATAAAAACCCTACCCAACCTGAACCCGGGGTTTAAATCATGTTCAAATGCTAAATTAAAAAAAAAAAAAAAAAACAAAAACTTATAAGTTCTGTTAACAAGCGAGCCCATGTGTATATAAATAGCATGTAAACTCCATCGGCAAGCGGTGCGAGATACATTAGACGAACAAATCGTTGTCAAACTTTTCAAACTTGTGGAGCAAATGCGGTTTCAAGTTGTTTTCATGGAGCGACGAACGCATCGAGGGGTCGTCCGCGCACGAAGAGGGTATATTCGCTAACCGAGAGAAAGAATAATAAACACTCAAGATACGAGCTATCTACCAAAAATAAAAATTCTTTCATTATTTATTTATTTATTTATTGGATGAATTTATTTTTGAAAAATCAACAAGCTGGAAACTCTTTGAGGATTAACGTGGATTGATGGTAAAAATAAAATTCTCAGAAAACAAATATCTCTTATTGAAAACTCACTAATCTAGAGGATAATTCGATTGGTACATCTACTAGTATATTTAATACTCATGGCCGTTTGGTGTAATTAACAGTGCAAGTCATGTCCACGACTAGTAGATATATAATATATCTATATATAAATCTTGGTTTGTTTATTGCAAATGAATTATCTTTACACTTTACTATATACGATACCGGTTGATAATATTTTTTTGAATTAACGCAAAAATGGAAATTTGTAAACCTTTGCATGCATCTGCACCATATGTAGTCAGCTTTCAAGTCTATTGTCAGCTTTTTATGTGACGAAAATACCTTTATGTCAATAAATATAGAAAAAGTATAGAGAACTTTACATAAAGTTAATGATTAAAAATTTGATATCTCCTAGCAATAATCTAATAAATCTTCTTCTTCTTCTTTTTATGAGAACGTATCCTCACCGTTAAAATTCATACCCATATGTCTCTACTGAAAATCATCCAAGTGCATCTTGAATCGGCCTGTGTTTAAATAAAGAAAATGTAAATATTGTAAGCTTTAAACACTATAGAGAAGAGGGTTCTTCTCTTTTTGGATATGGGAGATTTTATTGAATTCATTATCCTGTCAAATTATGAATTTCTTTGTATTGATCCTTAAAGATAAAATTTGTCTCTGTTTTTATTTTTTTCGGTCGAATGATAAAATTTATCTTAAGAGGCTCAAACAATGAACTTTTGTGCGAGAACTTTGAGGTTGGATTGAGAATGATCGAGTATGTTTTACCTATAGTACATATATTGATGTCGGAGCATCAAACTCCACTGAAGATAATCAACTCACAAACCTGCCTGAAACCTCATCAAATCAATTAATCGAGCCTTTTATTTTTTGTGAGCAAATAGAGATTTGAGCCATAACATAATTCAACGGAACCAATGAGAAGAAGGCATTTGAGATGGAGTTTCTAGAAGTTGAAGAATAAAGCTAATTTTTAGACCCAAAAAAGAGAAGAATAATAAAGCTAATTTGACTAGATTTCATAGCTTATGTACATTTTTAATTTGAGTAGGTTGCCCAATTTAAAGGTTCCTTAATTCCTACATCTTAGTCCATCTATAAATAGAAGGTGCATCATCAATTGCAAAAAATCGCCATATGAATTGATTGTTTTTGCTTCTTCTTCATCCAAATTCTTTGGCGACCGATTCAAAGCTCTCTATTCTTTGACCGGTAGAACGTTTCGCTTTTGACGGTAAATTCTTCTATTTCAAAGTCGTCTATCCTTGGAACACACGAAACGCTTTCAATTCATGTCCATTGAATACGTTCATCAACTTCTTCTTAGAGACTTGGGATAATTTATCTAAAAAGTTCAAAACCTATTGTACTTCCGCAAATTCAATCATAAACTTTTTAATATTTCTAATTGAATCCTAAATATTTTCAAGTTTTATTAATTAAATCCATTTGACCAATTCTAATCGAAAATCTTTAATGTGAATCTTGGCGCCCCATGTGACGTGGCTGACATTAACATTAATGTTTTTTAATAACAAATTATTTATTTTCTTTTCTTTCTTTTTTTTTTCCCTTTTTAGGTGGTCATTGGGCCTCAGCAATCAGCCAGAGGTGAGGGCTAGCGAGGTCGACCTTGCAAGAGGCCACTAGTGAGAATGAGCCTCACCCCCAATCTTGGTGATGTTGACCTCTCATTGGGACTAACGGGGCATTAGGTGAGGCCAACCTTGCCTAGCAATGGTGAGGTCGAGCCTCGTTAGGGAAGATGAGCTTCGCCTGAGATCGACAATTGGCTAAAGGAGGGAGAAGAGAAGGGAAAAAAAAAAGAATTCAAAAATCAATAAAAATTTAAAATTTTAATGTATTATTAAAAATTATCATATAGGCACCAAACATTCGGTATAGGATAACCAATGTCCACCTCAATTATTTCCCGTTAAAATTAATCCGATGGATTTAATCGGTAAAATTAATGGATTCACACTTGAGTTGATTTTTTAATCTTTACCTTGTCAAGGGGCCCCACGTGATGTGCTGTCCGGCAATACCGCCCATGTGGACAAGTACAGCGGGCCCCACTCGTCTTTCGCGTGGCCGAGCGAACCTGCCAACCGGCAATACCCGGTGACACCCCCCGTATAAATACCGGCGCGTCTCCTCCTTCAACCTCGCAAACCTGAAAACGCTCTCCTCAGCTTTCCCTCCATTGCAGCTCTCCCGAACCTTCTTCTCTCTCCTCTCGATTTCCATCTCGATCTCGACCCCGACCCGTCTTTGCATGGCAGTGGGATTCCTGGCGAATGAGATATCCGAACTCTGCCTCGGGAAGCCCTCGCTGAGGTGCCTCTCCGCCGCCGCCGCCACCGTCGGCGACGCCCTCTCCGCTCTCCGGAGGTCCGGCGACGCCGCCGTCGGCCTGTGGAACTGCTGCGACGACGACGAAGACGCCCGCTCCTCGCCGGGCGAGGCCGGCCGCTGCGTGTGCGTGGGGAAGGTGTGCACGGTGGACATCGTCTGCTTCCTGTGCAGGGAGGAGAACCTCGCCGATCCGGCCGCCGCGCTCCGGTCTAAGGTCGCGGCCGTCGTCCCCAAGGGCGGCGGCCTCATCAGGCACCTGGAGCCTCATGCCAGGTTCGTATCTGTCGGAGATGATTCGTGGTGGTTCATTTTGAGATTTCGCCGATGCGATCTGCGCGTTTCGGCGCTTTTGTCTTCGAAAGTTTGTGATTAGGTTGTGGAATTTCAGCGAGGATTTGATAGGATCCTGATAGGAAATTAGGAATGCATGATTCGTTGCTTGTTTCTGACTTCCGCTGCTACGGTTGAACCGTTTTGTGGCAATCTTGATGAGAATCGATTTGGTTTGCGGATACCTGTATGAAATTGAATGTCGATTTCACCTCAAACTGCCGTTCTTCACGGATCTAATTCCAGTCATGCCTCCGTTCGTCCGTTTTGTTTCTTGTCCTTATCTTAGGTAGGATTTCATCCAATGTCGATGCGAATTTACATTCGGTTCTTTGTTTGGGATGTTCGATGTCGGAATCCTACCGTTGTTTGCGACTGTCTTGATGAGAATTCGGTTGAATTTCATGATGCCGGATTTCGTGTAAATACTAAAAAGGAATCGCCGTTGCACCGTATGCGTGTATCGATTTCGCTTTGATTTTGTTCTTGCATCGGCATGTTGAATGCATTTGATGACGACTCTGTCTCTTCTGTTTCCAGCTTGCTGGACGCGATCGAGCTGATCCTGGAAGGTGCGCAGAACCTGGTGGTGCCGATGCGGTCTCGCAGGGGAACCGCGCAGAGGAAGAACATCCTCCACAACCACCGCGAATTCTGTTGGCTCACGCAGGAAGACATCGTTCGATACCTCCTCAACTTCATCAATCTCTTTGCCCCCCTGCCGGCCCTTCCGATAAATTCTCTTGGCATCATCGACACTGACTCGATTCTTGCTGTGCACTACTACGACCCTGCTGCATCAGCCTT
Source organism: Eucalyptus marginata (assembly GCA_014182565.1). Taxonomy (NCBI): domain Eukaryota; kingdom Viridiplantae; phylum Streptophyta; class Magnoliopsida; order Myrtales; family Myrtaceae; genus Eucalyptus; species Eucalyptus marginata. The sequence continues at coordinate 10,321,500 of CM024588.1, read as the reverse complement.
GCAGCTGATCCCTGAATCCAACCTCAAACAAACTGCAGTGGCGATCGTCGACGACGGAGACCAATTGATTGGCGAGATCTCGCCATTGACTCTCAGTGCCTGCGACTTGACTGTAGCTGCTGCTGTCTTGACACTATCCGCCGGAGATCTCATGGCGTACATTGACTGTGGTGGTCCACCAGACGATTTGGTCCGTCTGGTCAAGGAAAGGTTGGAAGAGAAGAACTTGGTCTCGTTCTTGGAATCGTTGGACGAGGAATTGGCATTTTCCTTGCCGTCCGCGTCATCCTCTTCTGATGAAGAGTTTGGGTGCGGGAGGAGCGGGAGGGTCGGAGGCTACTCGGCGAGGATGGTGAGGAGGTCGGAGGCCATCATGTGTTACCCGAGCTCTTCGCTCGTCGCGGTGATGATCCAGGCGCTCGCGCACAGGGTGAGCTACGTGTGGGTCGTGGGGAAGACGGATGCCTCGCCGGGATCGTCACCTTCAGGAGCATGTTGAGGGTCTTCCACGAACGGCTAAAGTCCATGAGCTGAAACAGGGCAAAGGTGAAAACCAAGATTTGATGAACTGAATCTCTGATGAAACGGACTCATGAACACGGCACAGACTGAATTTCTGGATGTCAAAAGTTTTGAGGATGCGAACGTTAGTAATCCTAAAACTATTTATGTTTTTTCAGTGATGGGAACCGGACATTGATTTTGCTGGAGATGATAATGTAATTTCACGACAGAGATTGATAATGTCAGGACAAATCTCATCATATTTTGGAGCAGGAAAAATACTAAATGGACAATGCATGTCTCAAGAAAGTATCGAAAAAGTTTTAAATTAAGTTTTAAATCTATTGATATCAATTCGGTATTACATTTTTTAATTAAATCATTTTAGTCTTAAATTTTTTGTATTTGTGTCAATTTAGGCATCCATGTTGATCGGAAATTACTGTCGATAATGATGATCGGAAATTACTATTAAGGATGTCGACTATCCTACCTGCCTCACCATAGATAATTTTGAAATTTTTTAAAATATTTTTTCTGATTTATTTATTTCTTTCTTTTTAGTTTTCATTGTGGTTGAAGGTCAGTCTTTGCCTAGGCCATCCCTAGGCCATCGAGCTCCTTATGGCCTAGGCTGCCTTTGCCCAAGCCCTATAATGGGAAAAAAAGAAAAGAATAATAATATATTAGTTTTGTCTAAGGATAGCTAGCTTATATATTTCGATTAGAATTCGATTAGATTTGGTTAGATAAATTGAGTTGATATAAATGTAAAATATTAAGGGTCGAAGTGGTATCAATGTAATAATTTTAACATTTTTTTTAATACTTTTCTCGATATCTTATATATATTATTTTCAAACAGAGGACATAACGTGATCTTTAGTATGGTAAAAATGGTATTTGAGATGAGAACCAAAGTATAACAAAAGTTCAACAAAAGTGTAAGGCTTAGATCACAAAGCATTAAGCTACCGCCCCCCTAAATTTGATCCCTAGTAGCCCGGTTCATCCCACGCTCTGAAGCCCTCGTGTTGTCGAACGTGCGCATGGAGACCACTTCTTGTCTGAGTGTAGGGACCTTTGCATCATGCGTCTACCGGGCGGATTGCCTGCATATCGTTCGAATTTGGTACGCCGACTATATCCATTCGCCCGCTACCGTCCGATGGCGGGCTGGCATGTCAGTGGGTCGAGCCAATCCGAGCTGACCCGTCGGCCATCGCTCGCCGACCGCGGAGGAAGCCGATGTCCACTAAAGGGTCCTCGCACACCATGGACCAAGGAAGAGACCGAACCCCGTATAAGACAACTAAACGCATTGCTAATTTTGGTCAAGACTACTATACTACTTCGGGTCTTCTAATTGAGACTCGTCGATCGGAACGTCGACAGGAAACGCTTTTTCCAGGTGGAATTTGTTCGGGCTCGACAAAGGACGAGTAAATAAAAAATTAGAAAGAAGAAAAATAAAAAGAAAAAGAAAAAGAAAGGGGTCGGGGCCCGGGGGGTGGGACTGGGTGTCATCCTTTTTGGGGAAATTCTTTATTGCCCAGATATTCTATCCACAAGATATCAATCAATTATTCTAATCCGGATAAGGTCACGAGTGTGTAAATATTTCCTTTTTTTTTTATAGATATAATCGGATAAATAAATATTACTAATAAATTTAGCCTCCATCGTCCGTACGCTACGCCATCACACGCTCGATCCCCACTCCACGACGGTCGAGGTCGCTGCCAAAAATCTAGTTCCCTCCGCTCCTACGTGTCCTCTTCTCCTTCCTCTCGCCACACTCCACCGCCTTCCTCCTCGTTTTCCCCGCGATCGTCGGCGGCGGCCGGCCGGCGTCCGATTAGGGTTTCCGGCGGCGGGCTCCGACGAGGGTTCTCTCCGCCTCGCTTTCGTCGCCGGCGGCGTTCGATGGTGCTCGTCGGGTGAGAGGGTCGTCGGGAAGAGGAGGAGATGTACATGGGGTCGATGCGCAAGTCGTTCAAGGACTCCCTCAAGGTGCTGGAAGCCGACATCCAGCACGCCAACACGCTGTGAGCGGCTTCGCCATTTCGCCCTTCCGATCTCTCTCTCTCTCTCTCTCTCTCTCTCTCTCTCTCTCTGCTTCTTTTTCGATCATGGACTTTCTTGAATTTCCGGTGGCGATTCGTCTGTCGAGTTTGGCGAATTGGGTAGGCGAGTCCGGGGCTCGCTGTCGCGTCCGGGCTGCGCCTCGCTCGCTGCTGATTGCTGGGTCTGTTTGAAGTTTTGCTTTTGAAGCTTGTTATGTCTCGTTTCCATATTCTGGAGGAAGTTGGCATGGTTTTTCTATTAAAGCTTGATTTTTTATTTTTATTTTTCTGGCGGAAGTCACTTGGGCATTGCTAATTTATGGCGCCTTGTCTTCGCGATGCGAAGTTAATGTTTCCGCTTACCTGGTCTTTACCTAGCTGTTGATCCGCAGTGGTTGAGGAAAGGAGAAGCTTCGTTAGATAGTGGAAACGAGCTTCCTTCAGCTCATGTTTATCTTTTCTTGAGGCTTTCGGATTTGTGATTGATACCCATTTTATGTTCTCTATGGAATTGTTACATGATTGCCCGCTTGAGCTGTTAATCTCGCCGGTCCGGATTGTGTGCCCCACTTTGCGTGTGTCTGGAATCTCCTCTTGGGGCAGATCTTTACTATGCGAGTGTCGTGCAGGGCTTCAGATTTTCCGAGGGAGTACGACGGTGCCTGTCTCCAAATGAGATTGTCATATAGTTCGGCTGCACACCTGTTCCTCTTTCTGGTGCAATGGACAGATTGCTACCTTGCCGGTGCCCTTGGGTTCTTGAGAATTCTTATTTACAAGGCATGGAAAGCTTTTCTTTTTCTTTTTGATTTATTGGCAGCATGCATGATTAACAGTTTTGGGAGCATGAATATCTGACCCTGAGATTTTTGTTCTCTGGTAGGTTCATGTGGATGGCACAACAACCATGTCTATTCATGAGAGAAAAGCAAGTATCAGAGAGTTCTATGGTAAAATGTAGCATTTCCAAGTGATTGATCTAGCTTTGTGGTCGTATGGTTACTCCATATTGCATCTGTCCCCTGATTCAGTGTTGCTGTTGTTTACCAGCTGTAATTTATCCCTCTTTGATGCAACTTCAGAGAGGCATTTCAGATGCCGAAGAGAAAATACAGAAGGAAGTATGCCTGGGGAGATACTGCAGCAGAGAGGAAGAGGAACATGCACAGCGCTCAGATGTAGATGCTGAAAGGGAAGATGAATGTGGAATATGCATGGAGCTGAATAGCAAAATAGTACTGCCAAACTGCAACCATGCTATGTGCCTGAAATGCTACCATGATTGGTAATCCTTTGGACCATTTTCTGCCTTTCAACCAAGGCAAATATCAGCTGGGCTGTCGGTCTTGAGATGTCCTTCCTCAAAACCCACCCCCCCCAAAAAAAAAAAAAAAAAAAATCTTTTTCTCTCTTCCTTCTCTTTTGGTTTTCTCTCCATACTCTTCAATTTTCGATGATTTAGCAGCATATTCCACAATGTTTAATTAGTTAAATGCCAATGTCTTTTCCTTATTTGTGTGGTTTGTTGTGGGGGAGGGGTTTGGAGAAGTGAATTTGTACTTCTAAGCATCTTGCCTCCTCTCTTGAAACAATAGTATAATTGAAATAATAGCTCTTTCTTTTCTCTCTTTTTTCTTTTGATATGGGGGATAAAATCCTGAAAGAAAGTGCACAATATACATCTGCTGTCCGGATGGCATTTTGAAATGTTAAAATTGTTCTGTGGGTTACGATCGCTTGAATTTCTTGATGAGGAAAAGTAGTCTGACAGATATGTTATGGTTCATCACTAGCATTGTCTTTTGGGAATGACTTTGGCAGTAGATTTTAGAAGTGATCATGGCCATGACTTCTGATAGAAGAGCGACATTGCCAGATGAATAATCCAGAGTAGGAAAAAAAAGATTCACCAGTTTTCATAATAGAGAATCTTTTTTTTTTTTTTTTTTTTGGGGGGGAGGTAGTTTCTTGATGAGGAGTAGTAGTCTGACGGATATGTTATGTTTCATTACTAGCAATTTCTTTTAGGAATGGCTCTCGTAGTAGATTTTAGAAGTGACCATGGCTATGACTTCTGATAGAAGAGCGACATTCCCAGATGAATAATCCAGAATAAGAAAGGTGCTTTTATAAGTATTAGTGCAGCTTTAAGGAATTTTAATCTATTGCTACTGCCTCAACAGTTGCAAGGACCCCTTTTCCATTATAGTGAAATGTATAGAAGCAATTTGCAATTGCTAAGTGGCGGACCAAGCGTACAACCCAACTAGGTATGAATATTAATGAATCCTAGTAGGCTGTCACGACGGTCAAGTATTTTCCGCTTCATGGGAAGCAACTCTAGTAATATGAGTCTTTTGTTTACAGCAAACGGCATATCTGTGCTATTATAAAACAGGTTGTGCTCTGATATAATAAAAGGTTTTGTCTATATGGTTTGTCTAACGTGGTACTGGAATTATGCCTCCATAATTATTCGAGGTTTGGTCTCCCATAATCAGCTGTTCTAGTAATTGTTGTGTTGGAGGCTTTCAACATGGTATTGTAATATTATTTCATACGGCTTGAAGTGTGAATGCACGCGGTTTTCTTTATATCAACATTACCCATGCTGCTTATGACTAATGAGTATCGGATTTCAGTTCCTTTTAATAGAGGATAGTATGTGTCCAATCTTGCAGACTTACCTGTCTTGACCTTTCTATTTCTAGCTTGATATTGGTTTCTTGAGGACCTAGGTTTGGGTGCAATTTAGTTGCATATTCTGTTGTTGGGTTTTGATCAGTCCATGGCCAGTGTATGTTCTGTTCTCTGTTCTCTGAAGAATGCTTTGGCAAGCTGCTGTATAGATACTGACTTTGGATATGCTTTCTGTCGTATAAAATTCAAAATATGTAAAATTGTTATTGCATGCTTCTCTAGCAATTTTTCTTATACAAACTAATCCAATTAGAGGTTATTTCTTGATGCTTGAGTCTTTCTACTTGAGCTCTCACCTGATTAAATAAATGGGCTATGCATTTTTGAATCAAGAACTTGTTAGAAAGAAATAATTAGTCGCATCTATTTATTATGAGCTATTTGCTCTCCATGCAGGAGCAAGAGTTTTCCTTCCTTAAAACCTCTTTGAATTTTGCAGGAGAATGATATCCCAGTCATGCCCTTTCTGTCGCGACAGTTTGAAGAGAGTGGACTCTGGTGATCTCTGGGTACTTACTGACACCAGGGACATAGTAGACATGCAGACAGTAACCAGGGAGAATCTTAGGAGGCTCTTCATATACATAGAAAAGTTGCCACTGATAATCCCCGAGGCCCTTTTTGACACCTATGATTCTCACCTCAGGTGAATGGCTCAACTTGAGCTAGTTCTTTGCACAGTTTTCTTTTAATTTCTCCCCTTAATAACCAATTCCTGATTGGTTTTCTTTGATCTTTCTAATGAAGCCAGCCTAAGTTATTGTGGGCTGGATGGCCTTAAGTTCATTGCAATTCTATGTGTAAACTCATTGCAAGATGAACTCAACACTCGTGTATATATGTTTGTATATAGTTGAACTTCCTTGAAAGTTATGTACCTTTCCATTTTAAAGTTCTACTGTTCTGTGCTCTCGTAATGATTTTTGGGCAGGATGATGAGTACGTTAAAACACAGTGCACTAACACAATGGAGGTTTGAAATTTGAGGTCTTTTGGCCTCTCTGGAGTTACTTACCTCTTAAATTTTATGCATGATTGTTGCTAGTGATCCAAAACTCTGGATCAAGTAATGGTTTTAAACTCTTTATAGATAAGCTTGCAATAAGGGGGTTCCGAATTTGCTTCTGCCATTTGCCTAATTTTCGATCGTGCAGTCGAGCTTCGACAGTGGCAGACGACGTAGTTGCATTCCTCTTGCAAAAATGGAGATGCCTTGGACGCCCGGGACTCATCATTCATGGCAATTTCAATGATGCTAGCCCGAGAGGAAACTACTTGTCAAGATTAGTAGTGAAGAGAAGGATTGTATTTTGCGAATACTTTCCAAAACATCAGACATACGTGACACGACAAAACATAAACATAACCCACAAACATGTCTCATGCTTCTAGCAGAAAAGACAGCACGCACAACACCTATTGCATATGAAGAGGGAGAGAGCTCGAACTGTGGCCATCATATTTCTCTGTTCAAAGCTTCTAGAGCTATTTAACCGAGGCGAAAGTCGGCGGCGCGACAGCGTACCGAGGTGGCGGAGGTGCATGACCCAGGAGCGGAAGCTTCATCCGAGGGTACTCCTCATCGTCATCGAAGTCGGGTCCCCGGCGCGACCTGGGTGTTCTAAGCACCACGGTCAACAGGATGGACAGTCCCTGAAGAGTCGCAAGAAGCAAATACATAAACGTTGAAAGCTTTTAGAAAGATTGGTTCAGGTTGGAGAAAGAAAAAAGAGCATAATTTAGACTTCCATACTAAATGACATCACTCCATTTTATGAGCACAATTAGTGGGTAACCTCGCAAATTCCCATAATCATATTTTTATAACTAAGGTCGGGTTTCTAACTAACTATGCACTAAAATGTGATAACCCAAGTAATCTAGCCAATCAAATCAAATGTGTTCTTTCTCATTGACGGTTGACGTATTTGCTTGGATGATTGTTCAAAATCAGCCAAAATTTCAAAGCATTTCTTCAAAATAAATTGAGAGGTGGATACTAATTGATAGAGCATGAGGTACCTGTGCCACGAGTATTAGCAATCCTATCCACTTGAAGACATCATAGTTTGACTTGACAAAATCCTCAAAATCGGAAAATCTTCCGGTTGGATCTTTAGGTAAGTCCTTTTAGAGCATCAACAGCAGTGTAAAATAAGCAAACATTTTGTGGATTATGCACAAAAATGATAATAAATTAAAGACAACTTCAATTAACATGCCGATTTCTGGAATTGCCCTAACCATGAACAGTACCTTTTCCCAGTCAGAATTCAGGAGTACATCTGCAGTCACCATGATTTCAATCAGGATGAGCAAACACATGATGAACATGTACTTGATTCTGATTAAGGGTTAACTTTTGGTACAATAGAATTGAATCATGCACAAAATGAGCATAATTATTCGTAATTGACTGTAAATTTGTTGCTGAATTTATATCTTCCAGGCACATTTCTACTTCTAAAACAACCAAGAATGCTATTGAAACTCTTTCTCTAATCCATTCTCATAAGCAATTTTCCGGGAACACTTCCAAAGTGGTTTAACTTCCTCTACACTCTGCATTAGGAACCTGTCAATGGGGGAAGCTCTTTGTCCTTGCATTGTGTCTAAGCCAATTGAGAAAGAGAGAAGTAGAAAGAAAAAGGATACACAAGAAAGGCAACAGCCATTTGCAGTGTCAGCTGCAACATGACCAATCCATGTTATAAGGCACAAGATCACTCCCATCCCCAGAAAAGCATAGATGAACCTGCATTTGAGTCCCAACTTTGCTGAGAAATGGTAGGATTTTCCTTCTAAAAAAATATAGCATTGAAAATAACTATAACTTGGAGAAAGGAAGAACTGTAATATGCACCAGTTTCATGCACCAAGTGTATGTACGTACTATACTCGATTAGGCTGAACTCCACTTGAAACCCATATGATCCGTGAGTTGATAGATGCCGAATGCACATGCATTTTATGAATTCAATGATATCGATTTTCACTTCAAGCCTTCAACTCTTGTCCAAAAGTTTGGAAAAAGAGTCGTAAGCATAAATGACCTTAGTTTGGAGGAGCAAGCTTACCAAGGAGCAGTGGAGTAAAAAGTGGAGCCTGAATCCATGTCCCTCTGCCAAACTCTGACCATCCAAAAGCCATACAAGATCATGGCCACCCCAACCATCCCCACCACATAGTTCACCCACTTCATCAGTGATTGCAGGCAACTCCTCATAATTCTTGCCATCTCAAAGCCCTTGATTGCCTGCCTACCTCTATCCTCTCTTCCAGAAAATAGTTAAAAAGAGTCCTTGATAATACTTGGTAAAGTGTGGGCTAATATAAATCCTCCAGGCTTCTAGACATATGCGTCAAGATATTGGACTGAACTTGTTAGAGAAACGAAGGGAGTGCTAATTCTCGCTCAAAGCCTTAATGTGGAAGACAAGCTCGATCTGACACATGGGAATGGGGAAGCAGATGAACTCTGCTTCGTGTGCGATTGTCCAAATCATAGTTCAATTCGGAACATGACAAACGAGGAAGCTTCATATGCTCAGACACTCCAGTTCCTGTTGTACACTACCATCCGTCCTCATTGCTTCTCAGTTTCGAGCAAAAGCTGAAATTATGATTTTTTTCAACTCGTGAATGAGCAGTTATGTCAGTGAGAAGCTTCCAAGACATTACCCAATTGTTGGACTCTAGTGCTCAAAGGGGCGTGGCAATAGCACCCCGGAATAAGCGTCGGATGTTGCATCATATGTTGTAATGCCAATTTAGCTTTGGTGATTGGAACCGAGTTGCTGTGGTGTAGTGGTTATCACGTTAGTCTTACACACTAAAGGTCTCCAGTTCGATCCTGGGCAGCAACATTTTTTTCTTTTCGGTAAAATGTATGACTATCATCATTATATTTTTGTTACACTCCATCTGATCATGATGGTTGCTGACTTAGTAAAAAAATACTTGGGATCTGCGATCGGCTGACAATCTCCTTTTTCTGTATTGGCGAACTTGAGAATGTCAAGTTCGGATTAAGGACATCTTTCTCAACAATACACACAATGATAATTCGAAGAAACATGAGTTTCGATGCTCCAGTTGGGGAACATTCTCCTTTGCAATGCTTCATAGTGACCATTCATCTGATGAGATTGTGAGGCCTGTGGTAAATACTTTGCTACACTAGTAAAGAATCTCCAGCACGTTCCGTTTGATGCACATAATGTCTGCATCAACAATGCCGAACTGGATTGCCAATTCGGGTTCAAGTTACATATTGCATCCAACTCAGAATATTTTTACTAATTTCTCCTCAAGGTCAGAGGAAAGAAGTACAAAAAAGGCCTAAAAATCGGGGATGGCAGATGGGCGATGCAAATATATTGGGTTCAGTCAGCCAAAATTGGTGGTTGGAGTTAGCTGTTTAGGAAAGCAGTAAACGATGTGAGTTCCACCATAACCTTCTATGGATATCTGTTGTTACTAAAATCTAAAGTTCAGCTCTCAGATGCTTTGCCTCTCAGGCGGAGGTGCCAGGAATGTCTTCGGAGGGTACGGTAGGTTGTGGAGATGGTTCAGTTACCTTCTGAACAGGAGGAGGAGGAGGCTTCAGTGGTCTGTTTGGACGAACTTGCTCGACTTTCTCCAGAGGAATGTCAAACTGCAATAAGTATTTGAACACCGTTGTGTCAAAGAAAAAAAAATGCAGAGTAAAAGGAAGTTATGAAAACCAAATAGGAGAAAGAGCTTCATTAGCTTGTGCATTATGTTTAATTCACCGCACTGGCCCCATTTAAGGGGGCATATAAAGGCAAAGAAATACAGAGTTTAAGTCATCTCTAAGACAACAGTCACAACACTGTTTTCAAGCTTATGCCAGGCATACAGCACTATCTCTACGTCCAAAACAAAATGCTAAACATGTGAATAAGGGTCATTGACATTTCAATAGATCCCCATCTTCATAGGTATTCATACATACAGAAAGAACAATAAGCACATGATCGATATGGAGCTAAAGAGATAATTTCATTAAATAAGTAACTTTTCTCTTGATGATCTGCATGAGCTCGACAAAAAGATTGAGTTAAATAGCTAACTAGAGTGGAGCTACAGTAGAGAAGATAAAACTTAAGGGAGCCATGGCAACTAGTACTTCTAAATCTGCAACCATACAAGACTGCTGGAAGATAACTTCCATTCTAGAATTAAAATATATGAGGTACTTTTAAGATAGCATATTGTCTTACGAGCCTTAGCATGTGTGTGTATGCCACGCAGTAATTGACGTAGCTCAATAGCCAACAAGATAACTTCCATTCTAGAATTAAAATATATGTAGGTACTTTTAAGATAGTCTATTGTCATACAAGCCTTAGCATGTGCGTGTATGCCGCACAGTAATTGACGCAGCTCAATAGCCAACAAAATGCACGCTTGAAAAGGCAACAAATGATTTCTGTATCAGTGCATCCACAATATCCATAAACACAATATAATCATGATGGTTCAGCTTTCTAAATTACCCTAGATGCAATGACATGAAGAACTTGTTTAATGCACACATTAACTGACCTTGTAGCCACAGCCAGATACACAAGCATGAAAACATTCCTGTAGAAGAAAAAGAAGTAGAGGGAGGTCACATGGATTATACTTCGGACACATATATCAACCATATCTACAAGCCCTATTCACGATGACAGACCAAGCACTGCCAATTTTGGGAAGATAATCTCTTGCCAGTGTCACTCCACAAACAGCCCATCTCTTAAATTCAAGAGGCAGTTTCTTTCAGTTAATTTAGAGATTTCATTTATTCTTCAATCAACTATTGTCAGACCTCAATTCTCAGAAGGAATAAAATAAGTACTTCATAGATCCTAACCTGCCTTGCTTTAATCACTTAAAATGCAAAGGGACATACAAATGACCAGATTCTACAAGCATTAAGAACCTGTACAAACCATCGAAAATTTTTATGAGCAATCTGCATGCCCAGGGATGGAGGCTGGGGTCGCGGGCAGTGGCTGCTCCCTAAAGTGCCTCCCTAATCAGAAAACGGCCATGAATGCCAGTTATACTTTGTCTCCTTTAATGGTCACTTAAAGTCTTATATAAAGGAAGTACTATAGTGCTTTTGTTCCCTTAACAATCTGGTAAGATATCAAAGTCACTACTGAGATTCTTTTATTAATTGATAGGTTAAAGAGCCACTCATTGACATGTCAAAACCATGAAGAGACCGACCGATACCATTAAACTACTAATGCGACATCTTTCGGCCAAAAAAACTACCAATAAGATACTTAATTTACACTCATATAAATTACCAAAATTAAAGTCCATAATACTTGGGTGCATAAACCTTTGACACCATTTGACGATACATGAGTCACAATGAAAGAATGACTAGCATCAGTAACATACCAAACCTTGCCTGCATTGAGATTCGATTACTCAGCTTTGGTCATTTTGCTCCATATGTGCCTATTCTTGGTGTTGTTTTAATTTTCGTTTATTATTCTCTCTTTAGTCTTGTAGATTTCTTATTTTGTACAATTCTCTTCTTAAAAAAAATCCTTCATTATTTAACAAGAGACAAAATTTTTGGGAGTTCACGTTAGTATCAATTTTCTATAAGAGCAGTTTTTTTTTTTTTTTTTTTTTTTTTTTTTTTTTTTTGGTCGAAAGATATGTGAGAGAGAGAGAGAGGGAGGGAGCAGTTCATTATGTTGGAATTTGTTATATATGAATAGGTAGTTTGATGAGTATTCCAAATCATCTTGTGCTTCAGATAAATATGATACTGATTTTCGTACAAAATTTATAAGGAATTTCTACACAATCGCCACTACGTAGGTATGATATGAGCTTTAGATTTAGTTATGTAACCACATTTTCACACATCATGCTTCTAACAATAATAGCTTAATTTGTTTTAATTGACAAAGGACCACCAAAAGACACATGTAAACCTTTCAAGTGAATATGAATCGAGTAACTTTCCCAAATTGGGGCGACGGTTGCCCATACCCATATACACAGAGTTCCATCATTGTGCATACTTTTTTTCAGTATCCCCCACTTAACTTTTATTGTGATGTAGACAGGCCTTATGGTGCAATACAGAATGATCTTTAGGTATAGTTTGCAACAGTAATATGGCAAGCTGAATGTCGGTTACAGTGCCACAGGATAACACTGTAGCTTCAATGTTGCAACTAATCACCAATTCTATGGTGAGATATCATTTGTTTATCTCCAGATAAGAATGCATATGCCACAACCACCAGGTTAACCTTTAACATGGTTTAATAACAGAAGGCTGATTCAAAAAACAGAACATTTGGCACGAGCCACTGCCAACAAGGTAACACAGTCCATAGAACATAAAGAAGAGGGGGGGGGAGAGAGAGAGAGAGAGAGAGAGAGAGAGAGAGAGAGAATAAGGAGCAGACAAAGGTAATGTTTACAACTTTCATGGAAAGTTACAAGGAGAGCAAAACCTCGGAGTAAGTTGCAGCACCAGGAGAGCGATCAATGTAAGCACTCCACTGGCGGTCCTTCAGCACAGGGTCCTTATAACACATCTCGTTGCACTCTCCCACACCTAACAGTCCAATAACCCAGTCAATAAAAGTAGGAAATCAACAAAGGATGAATCCGCTTGGTGCACATCTTGTCAGGTGGCCTTTCCCAAGTAGAGAGAGCAGTAGGAATGGAAGACTCAAAGCGAGGTTTCAACCAGGCAAGGGATCTGTACATTGATAACCCTAGATTTAGGTCAGATGTTTTCAATCTTAAGCCTCCAAAGACAAAGAGGAGCGTTAGATGATAGTATCTTCTCCACCTCTCAAGCTTCACGATCTTAAGGCAGTCATTGAGTCTTTTACAAAGCCAGGACGAGGAAAGATCCTTCCCCTCAGTGAAATCATTCCACTTCTATTTTTGCTGTCAAATCAGCAAAAACGTATGTGTTGAGTGTCTTGTGGCAGGGTCCAGGCAAAATTAAAACCAAGCATCAGTTCTTGACTAGACACCATCCCCTCCCCCAGCCACAGCTCAATAAAAAGAAAAAAGCAAAAAATGAAAAAGGCTGCTTCATGACAAGAGACGTTCCATTTGATTAGCACTTCCCCAAATTCACTGCATAATCTCTTTGTCCTAGTGCACACCGAGGCAAAGGAGAGGCGGAACCTAAGTAAGGCATAGTTCTCAGCTCTTGACTACTCTTGTAAGTCACTCATGTTTTGTAATAGTATGATGGTAATGTCCAGATATGAAGGTAAAAGATAGTCAAATGTAAAAGGGAACTCACATTCTTCCCATGTCTCTCCGTCAGCATCACAAGCCTTCTTGCAAAAAACTCTCCCTGCATAATCCTTTTGTTGTCATTAATATGCTCCAATCAGTAGGATAGAGCAGATATGACGTTTCACATGTAAAAGTCAATCACCAGAAAAGGAGGAGAAAAAAAAGCAACAACCACTTCAGGCAAATGTTTTTGCATTTCAGACACTCGCTCAATTGAAACCAACCAGCAAAATCTGACAGGTAAGATCTAAAAATTCCTGCATATCAAGAATCCATCCAAGAACTCTCCATTAAGAAACTGTCAAGCAAAACGAAGTGGAAAAGAACCATGAAAAAAAAAAAAAAAAAAAACTCACAGGGCACCACATACTCAAGAAATCTAATAACAACAGGATACTATTCTGCTCATTGCTGAAAGAGCAAATCCAACACAAGCCCAATACAGCGCATAATTTAATAGGTATCTCAATCGTCCATCTAAAATATGAATTCAACCATTATCTCCAACATAAATTTCTATTAAAACATGGCAACATGTCATGTGGAGCAATAGCATAACAATTACATAAATAACAAAAAAAATTGAATATCATCACATAGACATAGTGAGTAAGCTACAGTCGAGAAGCATCTATAAAAAAAGACAAGTATCAAGAGAAGACAGAAATAGAGAGAGACAGGAGGATGGACATTTCTGACGATTGAGGACGGAGTAAGGTATGTTGGTGTGGGCAATGATAGGACAATATACAAAACCACCAGTATATAAATAACCAAATTAACATCCGTTGCGATCCCCATCCTCACTACATGGGTGAGGAACCCAAAGTACAAAGGTCGGAACTCCAGTTTGATAAGATTAACCATAACCAGTGGAGTATGTCCGCGAGCAATGCAACAGCAAATTCATCTCCTTTCACACAACACCATCAAATTCTGTCCATTGGGTATTACAAAACAAGAAGCAGCCTTTAAACTCCATTCCATCGTGATCGACCCGAACGTTACACTTCTACTTCACAGCCTCTCCCAATTCCCTCTCATGCATATTTCATCACGCAACTTCCAATCACCGATCAACTAGCTATCGATAAACACGGAAAACCGAAACGTCATCTCGCCACTCAACCGAACGCCCGCATTTCTCATTCTCTATCGATATCCACGCATAGAGCTCCCCAAAAAAAAGCGATTTTTAAGCTTAAACTTGCATCAGCGAGCTACGATATCCCGTCAAAAGCACAAAACCGCCATGGCGATAACGAAGAGGAAGCTCGATAGACCAGGATCGAAGAGAGAGAAAGAGAGAGAAAGATACATGGAATCTGAGTGAGGGCGGAGAACTTGCTCGTGCATTGGTTTCCGCACGGAGACCCCCATTGCTGCGGTATCATCTCTCTCTCTCTCTCTCTGTCTCTCTCTGTCTCTCTCTAGAAGTTTCGAGAAGAAACGGAGCACTCGTTGGAGAATCCCCTGGCGGAATCGGTCTTCAAGTTTCGAGAGACGAGAGGGAAACCAGGTCCGCAGCCGTTGCCGCCATGGCCGCACCCGCGAACGCTTTCAGAGCTGCCGAAGCGAAGAGAGAGAAAGAGAGAGTTGTTGGAGAGGACGACGGTGTTAAACGAACCGAGAACCGGACCGGTTCTTACCCGGACCGGCCTTGAACCGGGACTGATCTGAAACGCCCGGCCCAAACCTGTTTGGTACGCACGGAACTAAAATCGACCATGTCGAGTCTAGCCCCAAATGCTAGGAAGCATCAACACTATTCGAAAACTTTCGTGTCATGTCAAATATTTTGATATATGCCCGACACTCAATCAACAGAGGTCGGAAAATCCAACACCTGTTCAATTCTCCCGATATTCAAGTCCGAAATTCTAGTATACAAGTTCGGAATTTCAACATGTGATTCTGACACACACATAATCGATTTTAAAAATTTTCAATAAATAATGAGTCAAAGTGTAAATATTTAAAAAATAAAAATCAATAAAATAATAAATTGGGAAATAAGAAAAACCTAGTATTATCTTTTCTTCTTACTCTCATTTCCTGTCACACATAATTCGTCCTAATTTTGTTTTTTACTCTTTTCTTCGACACGTGAGTTCAGAATGTGAATTACTTTTTTCTTTTTGCCTTCAAGTTTCATGGAGTATTGGAATGGAGTTAAATTTGTCAACTTGAAATAATGAATGGAATTAACAAATGGTGCTTAATGTTTTTAATATAAATTCATTCTAAACTCTTTTATTATTATTTATTTATTTATAAATTTGAATCAAATTAATTTGATTAAAATAATCATAAAAATAATAATTTCTCATGTGTGTGTATATATAAATTCAATATAGACGTGTCATAACGTGTCGGAATCTTCCATTTTTAAAGAAACGATATGTCGGCGTGTCATATTGTATCGTGTCGTGTGTAGCGTGTCGATATCAATACTACTTAGCTTGAAAGTGTAATACCATAATACGACACACATATTTTAGTAGTATCGATATGCATTTTGAGTGGATCAATTTTTTTTTTTTTTTTTTTTTTTCTGTCTCTACTCTATTCCTATTCTACACTCACTCGGACTTTTGCCCCGCCTCTTGCGGGCGTGAGAGCCGAAACCCACTCTTGAAACTTACGCATCCCCACCCCATCCCCCCTGAGAAGGTGGGGATTTGAACCCCTCACCTCCCCCTTCCATGTTGGAAGGGTGGCCACTAGGGCGAATCCCAGTGGTTGAGTGGATCAATTTCAAAACGACATGACCGGTGGATTCGATAAAAGAAAATTATGATAAAAATAACTTCATTTTTCTAAAGGAGTCATCATTTGCTATCGGAAGGCCATGTCATTTACAACCTCGGCATATTTCAGATGTTGCAACATAGGAAATTCAATTAATATCAAAATAGAAATTCTAAACATCATAGTGTAATTTTTTAACTCGGTGAATTACAATTAAGAAGCTACACAATTCCACATTCAAGAAAATTTGTTGTAAGCAAATATTATTTTCATGTCAATCATAGCTGACCAAACTTTTTCTTATCGAGAGTTCTTCAAATGTATTTCAATTTAAAGGTTTTTCTTATTAATTTTTTATTGCCTAATTTACTTTTTTAATTTGATGTGAAGTTTTTATTCAAATAACATACATATGTGAAGAGCTTAACATGGATTAAATGGGTGGGAGTGGGTTTTCCTGAATTGAGTTAAATATTAATGTGTTTTGTTAATATAAGTCGGGTTAGGTATGAGTCATCAAATTTACATTCCATGAAAAATGGATTAAAATGAGTTAAATTGGTCAATATGGGTCGGACCATTTTCGATCCAACCCACTCATTTGATGGCCCTAACGAGCATACAACAAAATTGAAATTTTTAGGCAAAATCATTTTATTGCCAAATATATGAATTATTAGATAATTGAATGAAATAATTGATAAAGATACACAATATGGGGGTGGCATGCTGGTAGCAACTATCAGGCATAGTAAGAGTAAACAAATGTCCATGACTATGTAAACAAGGCTAATTGTATACTTTCTACGCATCAAGATTGGTTAATTCTATGAATCTTTACTTTTACACCAAATCATTTTTTACTTTTCCAGTCCTAGGAACGAGCCTGCTTTACATTGCAATCGCTTTTCTGAGTAGTGACCTTATCTATAGATGAAGGCGAGGTCACACTTGGAACTAGTTGAGGTGAAGCTGTCTGCTACCGATAGAAAACGTAATCCTCTATTAGCTGAGCCATACAAGAGTTGCACTAAGTACTATTGATGTTGCTACTACACTATACAAGTCCATATCGTTGTTGTGAGCCATCACCTCCATCGGATTTATGCACTTCAGACAACGTAAAAGTATGTGAAACATTAACCACGATAGTGTATCTTTAAGTTGAATTGAGTAACTCTTTACAAGTTACAATAGCATATAATTTGTGTATACTATAATTATGATACGTGACACCCTAAAAAAATTCTTCAATTTGTTGTCAAATAATTTAAAGATGACTTGATGCATTACTTTGATATAAAATAGCAAATGTGCATGTGACATCTGAAATTTCTTTTGTAATTATGATATTTAGGACGTATAATTAGTATAGTAACTATCAGCGGAGATCGATACACTCTTGAATACATATTGAATAATTTTCAAACATTAAATTTTTACTGAGTTAAAGTTTCTCTATTGTTCTATATCTTTTGTTAATAATTTTAGTGGTATCAAAATAATTTTTTGATTTATCAACGTTTCAAACAAATACTGATTTCCTTAATTATTTATCACAATGTAAAGTATCTATCCAAATTAACACAATATCTTCATCTTTTTTATTAAACCATGACATTTGCCACTATGAGAACTTAGACAAACGTCTTCATCTCCACCACATTTTTGCCCACATGTCTAAACTAAATCCTTTGAACCTAGCCATATGACCTCATACATCACATTATCTTAACCCTAGTTATTTTTTTGTCTACATTTAACTCTAGTTAATTGGCATTATTACTTTTAATCAAAGCTAATAAATGTTACTTCAAGCCACTCTTAAATGTAGAGAATAAGTATGGAAGACAAGAGATAAATGCTTTCTTTCCCTACCTCTTTCACGTGCACCTCCATCTCCCTCACTTCTCCAAGTTCAAGTTTTATTTCACTTTTTATCTCAAGACAAGGTCCAAACCCTCTCCTTCAATTTAGTGTCCTACAAGGTATACTCATAGATTTCCCTTTTATTTTTATCAATGAGCTTTTTTGTTTTCTAAAAAAAAATGACACTTGTTAATTATAATAATTATTTTGATTTCAAGGTGAGTAAAGGCTTTGTTTGTTGAAGATTCACTCAAGGTAAGTGAAAAACCTAAGGACAGAATGATCTACTTAGTACTCTAGAGCTTGGTTGATTGATTGTTTGTTTGTTTATTTACTATAGATTTTACTCTATGTGTGAGTAAGTTGCAATGGTTGTATATTAAGTTATGGTGATTGTTGTGCTTGTAGCAAAAAGCTATTCATATGTCTAGAGTGTCTTTGATTCTAAAAAGTTTTGTTGCAACTTGAATGGGAAAAATATGAAAATGGTAAAACTAGGCATAAAAAGGGGTGTTTTGGTAAGTTTTGACAAGATTTGGGGCAATTTTGAAATTTCTAGAATGGAGATAAGGCTGTTAACAGGTTCATTTTATGATTCTTAGTGTTAATAGTGGGTTATTAAGTAAGAATTATCAAGGGAAATCAAACTAGTTCAAAAAGATAAGTTTAAAAGCTTTAGGGGCAAATTTGTAATTTCATCAAGTTGAGGGGGCAAATCTGCAAAAATTGAAAGTTCTGGGGACTGTTCATAGCTTGTGAAACCTTATTATGATAAGTGGTAAGATAATTTTTAGAGTAAATGCTTAATTTGGATTATATGTCAATTATGCAAAAATTGGAACTAGTTGTCTTAATTAGTTAAAAGTGGGCTGTTTTAATAGTTTTGTAAAATATATGGCGTGTCTATAGTGTAAACAAAATGTTAGTATGTCTTAGACAACAGAAGCATAGCTTTTAGTTTTTATTTTTAATTAATATGGCTTGGTTGAATAAAAATTGAAAGTTAGGGGTAAATTTATAAAATGAAAAATTTTATCACGGCAATGTTCTAATTCTAAGAATTTGGAATTATAGAAAATGCTCATTAATCTTTGTGGTAAAAGTGAGCTTAACCAAGGGTGGTTTATAATAATGTATAAATTTATGAGTTACTTCAATTATTGAAATAGGAGTCTATTGCTAAATAGATATCAAGAATTAATGAACATGTATACCAAATGATTTTTGGCTTGGTGAAGAGGAAATGAAAATTTATTTATTAAAATGTGCATAATTATCGATTCTTATGGTTACATGAGAATGCCAAGAGAGTAACGTGTTGTCACTTGTAGTTGTGGACACCAAAAAGTATGTGGCTCTTATCTTGTTATGTTTAATTATGTATGTCTTCGATATTACGTAATTAAGACCTTTGCCACGATGTATTTGCTACTGAGCGAAATTTCTTGTATGAATATGTATGAGACTTTAGAGTTAGGCAGATGTTCTACCGTATGAAACAACTCCCTACAAGGTTAAGATGATATGAAATTTTATGATGACATATGCTATGGCTTGTGAAGCCATGGTATGATGTTAATAAATGGCCATCTTCATATGAATGTACAGTGGTGTATTAATTCTCGCTATTGTAGAGGACATCCATGATTGTTAGGCTAAGTGATAAATGGGTATGTATAATTTCGTCCCCCATTAGTTGGATGTAACAATGCCTTAGTAGTTGAGATGCCTCGTGAATCGATATGGTCATGGCCAGTGACGAATATGAGTTCATATGTGTAAATTGATGAGATGTTATCATACTTGTGATATATAATATGAAATCTGCTTACACACGAGTAATCAATCTTATGCAATGTTATGGTTGTCTCATTGGCATGTCATGAAAGATCGTACTTTTATCCTTGCATTCGTCATGTACAATTGTTTTGTACTGCCTTCAATTCATGATTGTTGTGATTCCAGGTTGAATGATAGGTGGATCTCCTATCTTAGATTGAGGAATTTCATTTATTAGGTCTCGACTCATTCCTTTATTTTTTCAGACTTGTAGGATGGCTGTTTGCCACCGTTGTTTTTTTGGAGCTCCAGCTCACATTGAGTATAATTATGAAAAAGTGATATTGCCTTATATGGTTCTTATGTATGTTGAGTGTACAACCACGGTTTGGGTTGACGTGGGAGTTGCTGAGTGGCTTCCGTACCAGCGTATAGCTTGGAACGTAATCTTTGATGGCGACTAGTTGGGACCGCTCATAGGATTTGATGATCCCCTTGGCTACATTTCCCATGGGCCATCGATGGGGAGGTCATTGATCCTTAGATTTTAGCTTTGGGATTGTACAGATAGACTTTTGGGTATAAGAGGATAGTATTGAAATTAGGCGATCCTAACCCTTCCCAAGTCTTTTGGTATTTTGTATGTTGTTTAGAATATTGTTATGAGTTGTAAATATAAAATTAAACATAATGAAATATACGTGTGATATTTAAATTGTATGATGATCTTCTTGTATGTTGTATGGTGATGTATTTGTGGTGCTTCCGCTTGTTATTAAAAAAAAGAAAATCAAAAAGTACATGTGTCATGCGTGACGTTTTGGGGCATCACAGTGCACATGCGTTACATGCATACAAGAAATTGAAATTTTTAGACAAAATCATTTCGTTGTCAAATATCTAAATTATTAGATAATGGAATGTGATAATTGATAAAGATACACAATACAACGGTGGCACGCTAAGCGCACATTGGTGGCAACTATCAGGCATAGTAAGATTAAACGAATGTCCATGACCATGTAAACAAGACTAATTGTATACTTTCTAAGCATCAAGATTGGTTAATTTCATAAATCATTACTTGTAAACCAAATCATCTTATACTTTTCCAATCATAGGAACAAAGCTTGCTTTACATTGCATATGCTTTTCTGAGTAGTGACCTTTCCTTATATCGGAGATTACAGCTCAGACTCGGAATTCGCCAACACGTTTTTCCTTCACAGTACTACTTGATATCCTCTGTCAACTGAGCCAACAAGAGCTGCATTGAGTACTATTGATATTTCTACTACACTATACAAGTCTATTATATCTTTGTTGTGAACCATCGCCTCCATCCGATTCATGCACTTCATACAATGAAACATTAGCTGCCAGACTGTATGTCAAAGCGAGAGTATTGAGATCCGAATCATTCGGTGATATGTTGTCCTTGATATTCCACATCGGGTGTGTCGGCATCACTCCAAAGAAGTCGACATCTGAGTGGTGCAACATGCACTTGTCGTACCATATGATTGCTTCCTGGTTGGATGGGCATTGATTGGGGAGCGTTTGAGTTGCGTTCTCAACGTGAGATTGCAGGAGCTACTCGAAACACCACCCCGACAGAGGAAAAGGCCAAAGATGCCACCGAAGCCATTATTGTAGAAGCTATTATTGAGGGATGCTTATGCGTTTGGGAAGATTTTTGGGAAAAGTCTTTAGGAAAATGCAAAGAAAATGTGTTGTTCAAAATGCAAACTATGTTTGGTAAATTGTACTTTGAAAGCCCTTTGTGAAGTACTTTGAGCAAAATGGTGTTTGGGGAACTACATTTACAAAGGAGTTTTGTGGTAAAAAAAAAAAAAATTATCAAAAAAAAATTAAAAAAAATTGATGGCAAGGGCGCGGCGCCGACGACCTCCGACGACCTCGGGCGACCCGGATTTGGGGCGGCGGTGTCGCGTGCGTCGCGCGACGCCGCCGCCTCGACCTCCGACAACCTAGATCCGGGGCGTCGAGGTCGCAGGAGGACCTCGCCGCCCTGGATCTGGGTCGCGCGACGCCGTCGCGACCCAAAACCGAGGGGCGGCGAGGTTGCGTGACCCAGATCCGGTCGTCGCTCGAGCCTCCGGCATCAGATCTGGTTGTGACCAGACCTGCGACCAGATGGGTCGCGTGGCCCCGGCAAGCTCCGTGCGGAGGTCACGATGCGGCAGGCGACGGTCATCGACAATGCCGTGACTCGCGGAGGTCGCCCGACTCTCTAATGACGATCGCTAGGTTGTTGCAACCACGCCGGCCACCCTCGACGGAGAAGATGAACAGTGTCTCCTCACAAGGGCAAAAAACAGAAAAACAAAAATTTTGTAAGGACAATTTCGGGAAAAAAATATGAATGAAGCACGTGCCGCGTGGCATGCCGAAAAAGCCGAAAGCCCAAGGCAGGTCAGGTCGTCACCTGCCTTAGGCTTTCAGCTTCACAAAGCTGACATTCTCCAAATGGGGGTTTAAATTTTTTTGCCAAACACCCCTATACTTGGCCCAAAGGCCTTTAGCCCCTCAAAGCCCCTTCCAAAGCAGTTCTCAAACGCACCAAGAATTCTAAGTAGCATTAACACCACGCGACACATCATTTATAAAAGGAATTGAGAATTCTAACATGTTGAGACGCATTATATATTAGATGCATATTTTTATATATACATAATAAATTACCATTTTTATGATTATTTCAATCCAATTAATTTGATTCAAATCCATAAATAGATAAATTATAATAATAATAAAAAGAGTCTAAAATGAATTTACGCCAAAAAATTAATCCACCATTTGTTAAGATCATTTATTATTTCGAATTGATAAATTCAACTACATTCCATTCCAATAATCCATAAAACTTTAAAAAAAAAAATTCACATTCCACAATTAAATTCAACATTTAAAAATAAGTAAAAAAAAAAAAAATACAATCTGCACATCGAATATATTTTTGGGGCTAGCTAGGTATATTAATTTTGGGATGGCTAGGTATATGATTTAAGTATATATATTTTTGATAGATTTACATTTTGACCCTAACTTATTAAAAATATTTAAAATTGACCTTGTGTGTCGAAATAGCACGTGGAGGCATGTCCGGAACACTGACCGCATGTCAGATTTTTGACACACATTGATCACATGTTGGTTGCGCATTGGACATGTGTCAAACGTGTCGGCACTTTTGACATGTGTCCAACACTGACACGGAGACCTCTGAAGAGTGTTCGTGCTTTCTTAAATACGACCAATATGTATACATAGTCGAGGAAAGAGAATTTTTTTTTGAGATTTGAAATCTTACTAAAAGTAAGAAGGTTGCTTTGAGGTACAAAATATCTTTAATATTGAAAGATGTGAGATATAAAATAAATTTATGGAATTACGAATTTGTCTTTGGACACAGTAATTGAAAAATAAGTAATTAGAAATACTTGGGTAGGAAAAAATAATTGACATACTTAAGAGTAGATAGGGACTCGGGCATGGGAGACCGAGTTCTCAGGCTTGGTGTCGGTGGACCCAAGACTAGTGCATGTGCTCACGCATGAGAGTCAAGGATCGGAGCTTGAGACTTTGCTGCTCGTGTTAGGCTCTTGGCTAGTATGCACGAGCCGTTAGCGCTTGAATATTGTATGTCTATTTATAATTTAGTTTTTTTTATCAAACAACGAAACATATTTTCAAATTCATATTTAGATTTCAGTCAAACACTGAAATTTTTTGTCATTTTCCTTGAAAATGATTTCCTGAAAAATGCTTTCCAAAATTGTCACATTTTTCGGTGTTTGGGTAAAATCTAAATATGTCATTTTTCTTGAAAATGATTTCCTAAAAAATACTTTCCAAAATTGTTATATTTTTTGCGAAATAAAAAGAGTCTTAAAGAGGACTATGTTCTAATTTACATACATAAATTGTTTGCTGTACCACTATATCATTTATCCATTTTTCACAAGTACATGATCTAATAAATTGATCGTACTTACTTTGTGAGTATTGTTGAAAGAGGCAGACAAGTGGCAGGAGAGCAATAAATAACCACCTATACAAACTTAATAATTTTTTTACTAAGACTCCCTTTATTTTGCGATGAAATAAATGATTTTAAAAATATTTTGCTAAAAATAAACACATAACCTTTTTTTCTTTTATCGATAATAGTTCATGTCCAATGATTTTTGTGAACGATTAAAGCATATTTCGTTTATGCTTTTCTTTGTGGTAAGCAATAAAGTAATCTCCTTTAGGAAAATGTTATTAAAAGCATTTATTTTCCACTAAATAAAATGCATAATAAGTAAATTTGTCAAGAAACAATGTTTTTTCTCCATTGGACAAGGGATGATAATCACACTATATTCGCATCACGTATGATTAGCTAGACAGAGAAATTATGCAAAAAGTCTTAAACCTATTTTATTTTTATCGATTCAGTTTTAAATCTTTTAAGTTTATCAATTTAGTCGTATCCAGTTAATTTTTAGTAGAATTTGCTAACATTGACGTCGGCAACATCACGTGACATAGTTGATGCTAACGTATATAATTTTTAATAATATTATAATTTTTTTCCTTCTACCGATTGCCTCCCACTAGCCATAGGCAAGGGCTAGGCCACAAGTGAAGGAACCCTCACCTAGGTGAGGCCGCCCTGGCTTGAGCAAGGTCGTCCTCGCTCTTACTTGTGGCAAGCGAGGCTAGCCTGCTTGGGCATGGCTAGTGGCCAACCATCCCCTGTGATTAGTGGTGGCAAAATGAGGGTTAGGCCCATATATGATCCATTTAAATCATAAATGAGTCATATATATATATATATATATATATATATATTTTTTTTTTTTTTTTTGTCGGTCTTATTCTATTCATATTCTAACTTTCACTCTCAGACTTTTGTCTTGCCTCCTAGCAGGTCACGGGAGTCGAAACCCACTCATGAAACTAAATCGTCCCCACCCCAACCCCCAAGTCATATATTAGCCACTTACTTTTTGAAGAGATTTGTTAAATGGGTTTGAAAATTAAAAGCTTAAAATAAACATAGAACCCATTTTCAACCCAAGCCACACACTCTCTCTTTCCCTCTTTAACTTTATAAAAATATTTTTTTTATAAAAATTGAATTGGAAATTATTTTATTTATATATATATATATATTTTTTTCTTTTTTCCTTATTCCTCATTCCTTAACTAGTGGCCGGCATGACGATGGCCGACAACTAGCCAGGTGAGGCGGAGGCCTTGCCAAATGCCAATAGGCGAGGCTAGCAAGGCTTGAGCTTAGCTAATCTAGTGAGCCTCGAGCTCACCAGCGTTGAGTGAGCTCGAGTCTCGCCAGGTTGGTGAGCTCTAGCTTGCTCAACGCTGGCTAGGCCTGCATCTCGCCAAATTCGACTAGCTCGAGCCTCACCACGGTCGTCGACCGTCATCATGGCTAGCGGCCGGCGAAGAAGAAGAAAAAGAAAAAAGAAGAAGAATTAAAATTATATTTTTAAAAAATAAAAAAATAATTAAACATTTTTAAAAAAAAATTATAAAAATTGTCCTTTAAATTCGTATTGTATGAAAGTACTTTAGCAATACCATTTTTTTAAAAGAAAATTATAAGAAATAAACTTTTTTTAATAAAAATTTTGCACTACAATAAATAGGTCATAAACGGGTTAAATGGGTTGATTTGAGTCGGACAATTTATAACCCGACCCAAATCTAATCAGACCCACTCATTTGACAAGTCTACTGGTGGCCAACCATCAGCAAACGAAAGAAAAAAATAAAAAAGGAAATAAATATCATTAAAAATTGTTTACATCCGTATCAATCGACTTACACAATACCATTGGCATCCACATTAGCGATTTTTGGTCAAAATTGATCAAATAGAGTCAATTAGTAAAAAGTGAAAAGATTTAGAATTCAATTAACAAAATTGAAGGGTTTATGACTGAATTGATATAACTATAATAACTTTCGGACCGTGTAGATAAAGGCGCGTTTGGTAACGATTCTATTCTTGAGAACAGATTCGATTAGAAATTATTATTTTTTATTTTGTTCCTAGGAACAATTTCGAACAAAAGAATGTATTTGGAATCGTACAAAATTTCGATTCGATATAGAAAAGAATAGAAATGCGTTCGGTAACTACATAAATTTCTATTCCAATTCTAAAATTTTATCAAATTATAGAAATTCTATTGATTAATTATATTTATACTAAGTAATAAACATATTAGCTAATTAAATTTTTATTAAATAGTAAATAATAAACTATAGTATAAACTATAAATATAAATAGTAAATAATAAATTAAAATACAAATTAAATATGTATTCTATAAATAGCAAAATTTCAATTCATCCTTCAAATCATTTTTTTATTTTTTAAATAATTCTATTAATTTTTTCCTTTTTTTTTCTTTTTTTTTTTTTTCCCTTTCTTCCTCCCCTCCTTCTTCTTCTTCTTCTTCTTCTTCTTCTTCTTTCTTCAAGGTGGTGGTCGCCGGCCTTAGGACGACCGGGCGACCGGCCAGACGAGGGCCGACAATCTCACCGGCGTGCCGCCGCCCTTGTCGGCCGAGCCTCGCTAGCGCCCGGGCAAGGCTCGACCTTGCCGGATCGCGAGGCGCGCCTAGCCCTATCGAGGCTCGACCTTGCTAGTGGTTGGGCTTGCCTCCAGCGAGCTCGCCGAACCAGTTGCCGGCGACCGCGGCGATGTCGGTAGATGAAGAAGAAGAAGAAAAGGGAAGAAGAAGAAGAGAAAAGAGAAGAAGAAGAAGAAGAAAATGGCTTAATTCTTGTTTGATTCTTAGATTTGTTAAGTAACAAGTTAATCAATGTTGTTTTTGTTATTGATTACGCTCCAAATCTACTTCCGAATAAAAAAAATAGAAATTTTTTCTCGCAAACAAAAATTTTACCAAATATTGTTTTGTTTCAAAATTATTTCTAAGAACAAAAAATTAGAATCGGCCTGTTTGAATTTCTATCGAATAGGCCCTAATTTTCTCTAGACCAGGCCGACCTCAGTCCGATCCAAAAAATCCAGCACGGGCCGGTCCGGTTAACAAATGCCACGTGGCGAATCGCAGCTCGGCCAATTGGATAAAAAGTTCACAAGACGACCGCACTCGACCCCACTTCAATGGAACTCACCACCGCCCGCTTCCTCTGCTCCGTCGGAAAGCCGCCGAACCTCCACTTCCCGCCGTACTCCTCCCCGGCACGACCCGCCGTCCCTCTCACCGCCGCAGCCTCCGCCGCCGCCGCTTCCGCCGCCGCCGCTTCCTCCTCCGATTCGCACCACCCTCGCCGCCCCTCCCTCGCTCAAGCGCTCCAATCCGAGACGCTGAAGACCCTGGAATGGAGCTCCGTCTGCGGGCAGCTCTCCTCCTTCGCCTCAACCTCCATGGGACTCGTCGCCGCGCGGGACGCCGACATCCCCATCGGAGAGACCCCGGCGGCGAGCCGGAGGCTCCTGGACCAGACCGCAGCGGCGGTCCTCGCGGCGGAGTCGCGCCGGTGGGACTTGTCCGGGATTGAGGACGTGTCGGCGGTCGTGGAGTCGGCGAGGAAGGGGAGCTGCTCACGATAGGGGAGACATGCGCGGTGCGGAGGATGCTGAGCGCCGCGAGGAAAATGGGGGAGGAGCTCGAGGCGACGGCGGCGGCGGGCGGCCGTGATTCTTTTGGGAGGTGAGTAAGTTTCTTCTTGTGCTCGGCGTAGTGTATTTGAGCCACTTGAGTATTAACCTAGATGAGTTTAAGCTTCGTAGCACTTGGCTTGAGTAGCTCGTTAGTTCAGTATGTGAGCAGCTCCTTATAGTTTGTGGAACCGTTTCGGTAATACAACGATAATATAATTAAAAATAGCATTTTTATAGTCTTACTGAACTTCAGGAATGCAATCTGAGTCTGACTAACTCGAGCTTAACTCTTGATAAATCCAAGTCTGTTGAGCTCGAGCTTCTTAAAGTACTTTACTTGGTTGATATTGAGCTTGGAAAATTAGGCTGTAGATAAATATCAAGCCATGGCCTTGAGCTTTCGAGTCTAGTTGAGTTCAAGTGCTATACTGTGTTGACTGGACCTGGTTTGATTGCAGCCTAGATTTTATAGATGATTACACTCCTTTTCAGTGAGATTATGCATTTGTGATGTGTTTATATGTGGTAGGAAGTATAGAGTTTGATGATGCTCTAATTTTGGATAAAAGGATTTGATTGCAAAATGCCATTTCTTGTGCTGTGTGAATATGGGAATGGTTAGTCGGGCAACGTGAGGAGCCTGTTGCATTCGACGTTTACCGGTTACTATTGATGCTTAAGAAATTCTGTTAAGGAAAATGCCAATTACAAGTTGACTATGGGATACCATTAACTTGTGTTGCTAGAATTTACTCTCATAGTGGTGGAACCAGCGTTGATTGAGAGTAGCTTCCGTCTTTCCTCGCTGTTCCTTTCTTTTGTGTCTTGGGTTTTGTGTTAGAGAGATGCCTACAGTGGACACTGCTTAGAAAACTCTCTCTCTCTCTCGTTTTTATAAAACAAGCTCTTCCTTAAAAATCTTGTCATGATATAGAAGAAAAAGTGTGCATTGTGACTGCAAGGACAGCTATGACGGATAATACAAATTTGATCATAATCTAAACAATATGAATACATAGTGCCTGTAGCACACTTATTAATGCTGATTATGCTGTGGAAACGTAAATGGTTCTGCTTGAATTAAGTAGCTTTCTCTAAAATGTAAATGTACATTGTGCTGCGAGAACAATCACTGCAGATAACACATGGTTGACCATAATGAACATATCATGAATATCATGGTTATTTTGTGCCCTTAGCACACTTGATAATGCTATTAATATGCTTGGAAATGTAAAAGGTTCTATTTGAGTTAAGTAGCTTTCATGAAATCCATTCTTTTTGAAAATTCAAAAGGGGTTGTTCATATGTATTCTTACTTATAGTGCACTTAGCCGACTTATTAACTAGAATCTTTTTATAAGGGAAGTAGCACACTGGCTTGGACATGATTTGATTCTCTTTGGCAAGTTGGCCTTCAACTAACAAGGACAATAACAGGATGATATGAGATGCTACACATGTGTTTTGGGCATTTGGGGTTTTTGTCAAGATTTGTTCTTTTGTGTGTGTGTGTGTGTGTTTTGGGGGTGGGGTTGCTGCATCTCTGTCACTACTATTCTCACTGTGATCTGTTAGAAGGTACATACAACGTGTTTGGAACTTCTTGTCCTCAGCAAAATTTTCATGATTTCCTTTGCGTCTAATTGCTGTAGACTGTAGATAGCAAGCATTTCACACATTGGATGCTATGGTCAAAGTCAAAGAGTCATTTGCTCATTGGCTTCTTTTTTGGTTTTATTGGTCGCTAATCTAACATGTAGATCAGTTTGGATCAATTACTTGTTTTTTTTTTTCCAAGATTTTATATATGGATTTTGGTTTTAATCAATTGATGAATGTTTGAATAAATATCGGAGTAATAGGTGTTAAGAATTTCTAAAATGTAGCAGGATCCTCCTGTTGTTTCATTGGGAAGAGAGAAACAGAAAATGGATTGTAGTTTTCTAATGATTAACTAGTGATTTAGCGTTGATGTAGTGTGCTCTTCATGTAAAGCATCAATATTCACTATTTCTTGCATTGTAGTGAGATTTTGATGGTGTGAGTCATTCATTTGTACCTCTTTTCAATGTTTTAAAGTAATAAGTCATATCTAATAGTAGACTAGACTAAGCACATCATTATTTGGTGCATGGTTCTTCTTATAGTGACTTGTATAGAAAATTTTTGTTTGGTGAATCCAAAGAGGTCTTGACGTGTTCTTTTTTAACATGGGGAGAAGCATAAGACTATCATAATCTTCTTTTCTCGTATTTCTATGACTGCTGGAAGCTTGATGGTCTTTTGAATGTATGCTACATTTAGATAGTTCATTGATCTGCATTATTCTAAATCGACCTCGAAATTATTTTACTAGAGTTGTTGTGGTGAAAGGAGAGTTACATCTCCTTTTGTCTATTTAGAAAGGAGGGAGAATCTCTTGACTTAATCTTTCTCATGAGATTCGAATGGCTTGACTCTTTCTTTGTTATGGGATTCAACAGGTACGCTCCACTTCTCGAAATTCTCTATGAATGTGATTTCTGCACAAACCTACAACGGAAGATAGAATATTGCATAGATTGCAATCTCTCAATAATCCTTGATAGAGCTAGTGAAGATCTAGAGATCATCAGATCTGAAAGAAAGAGCAACATGGAAAAGTTGGATTCATTGTTGAAAGAAGTGTCTGCTCATGTTTTTCGTGCTGGGGGCATTGACAAGCCTCTAATTACCAAACGCCGTTCCAGGATGTGTGTTGGTATTAGGGCCTCACATAGAAATTTACTTTCAGACGGAGTCGTTCTTAGTGTTAGCAGTTCTGGTGCCACATACTTTATGGAACCTAAAGAGGCAGTTGAGTTGAACAACATGGAAGTGAGGCTGTCAAATGCTGAAAGGGATGAAGAGATAGCAATTTTAAGCCTGCTTACTTCTGAAATAGCAGATGCAGGGATACAGATAAAGCACATATTGGATAGGGTTCTTGAAATAGATCTGGCATTTGCTAGAGCTTCTTATGCCCGGTGGATCAATGGAGTCTGTCCAACTTTAAGTTCAGATCATTCTGATGGCTCATGTGACGCTGAAGCTAATCCTGTTAGACTAGTTGATATTGAAAGTATTCGACATCCATTGCTTCTTAAGCCATCACTTGGGCATCCCACTGATGTGGCTGCATCCAATTCCATGGACTTTGCTAATGTAAATAACAGTAGGAGGGGGCTATCATCTAGAGATAACTCAGGAGTCAGTTCTGATTTTCCTGTGCCTGTAGACATGAAAATCGAGCGAGGAACCAAAGTAGTTGTGATCTCTGGGCCTAATACAGGAGGCAAAACTGCTTCCATGAAAACTTTGGGCCTAGCGGCTCTGATGTCTAAGGCTGGCATGTATTTGCCTGCTAAGGGTTCCCCGAGAATTCCATGGTTCGATCTGATTCTCGCAGATATTGGAGACCATCAGGTAGTCTTTCTGTTGTTTATGGCTGATGAACAATTTGGATGGTTTCAGTTTTGTTAATTTTTTGTTCTTACTCCAGTTTTTCCTTGAAGTCCTTGGAACAAAATCTTTCAACCTTTAGCGGGCACATATCTCGGATATGCAAAATCTTAGATGTTGCCTCAGCAGAATCACTTGTCCTCATTGATGAGATTGGTAGTGGAACTGACCCCTCAGAAGGTGTGGCACTTTCTGCCAGCATCTTGCAGTATCTCAAGAATCGTATTCATTTAGCTGTTGTTACTACTCATTATGCGGATTTAACCCTTCTGAAGAAAAAGGATGCACAGTTTGAGAACGCAGCTATGGAATTCTCATTGCAAACCTTGGAACCTACTTATCGGATTCTCTGGGGAGTACTGGTGATTCAAATGCATTGAATATTGCAAAATCAATTGGATTTGATGGGGAGATAATTGAAAGAGCAAAACAATGGGTGGAGAGGTTAAGACCAGAAAGGCAGCAAGAGCGGAAAGGTTTGCTATATCAATCTTTGCTGGAGGAAAGAGACCGTTTGAAAGCCCAAGCTGAGAAGGCTGCATCTCTTCATGTTGAGGTCATGAATCTTTATCAGGAGGTAGTATTTTGAACGTGCTACCGTAATGCAATCTTGTTCAAACTTATTATGTTTGCCGTATAGTTTGTTGCTGCATTTGATCAAAGTAGTTTTCTTGAAATTAGTGAATTAAGTCAGTTTGCTGATGCTAGCATTGAATTAATTCATTAATATGCTTTTTTTTCCTCATGGCATTTGTCTTCAATTATGTGTCTTGTGCTATAAATAATGCAGCTGCAGCAGTTGCATCCCTTGGGTCAAGGTTGAATCTCACAATCACTTAATAACATCGTGTTTTTCTTGGCTATAGAGTTCCTAACAGATTTATTGCAAGTCAAGTCAATAGATTTCTCAAAATCAGGGTTATATGATTTTTTTCCCTACTACTTGTAGTTCCAATCGGTGCACAACTTTTGCGAATTTGATCAAGTTTTAGATATGCCTGTGATATGTGAGTGTGTTTTCTTAATTGCCGGTGGGTCATTGCATTTGACAGTCATACACACTTTATAATACTTCTTAACTTACCATGCACGAACTTAAAATATTAAGTATTAGCTCTAAGTAAGCTGTCTTAATTGTTGAGTGTTTGAATCAGATCAAGTGCATTGCATTCACTGGTTGAGATTATACTTAGTGGAAGTCTTCATCTGTTAGGCACTAGGATATGCTTTATAAGTTGAAATCTCTGATAGCCACTTCAAAGCCATGAGAGGAATTGAATTGATTATTGAAAGCTTATCTGCAAGTTTTACTTCCTTATTAATTAAGGAGAAACTTGAGAATTGTGTTGTACGCTGCTGGTTCAGATAGGAAGTTGGCATCTCGACATTTGTCTTTGGCTTATGGCAAAATAGATTGCTTCATGGGAATAGAATGCTTTGTTATGGCTTGTATTATTACAATAGTCACTTACTCATACACCAATCCTTCTACCTGTGCACAAATCTGTTATGTTTTGTTCCCTCTTCTCATTTGCTCTATATGGTTAAATGAAGATCCTGCATGAGGCAGAAGACATTGATAACCGTCTGAAAGCTCTTATGGCAAAGGAAATGCATCATGCCCAAGAAGAACGAAAGGCAACAGAAATGCAAATACAAGCAGTCGTTGAAGAGTTTGAAAATAACCTTGAAGATGCCAGCCCTGATCAGCTTAATTCACTTGTCAGGAAATGTGAATCCTCGATTGCATCTATCTTAGAAGCTCATCAACCTGGCGAACTAGATTTTCCTGATAGATTGGATGATGCTTTGTTTGTGCCACAGTATGGGGAGCAGGTCCATGTCAAGGGACTGGGTAATAAATTAGCTACTGTTGTTGAAGAAACTGGGGATGATGACACTGTTCTTGTCCAATTCGGTAAAGTAAGAGTCCGGGTAAACAAGAATGATGTTAGAGCTGTTGCCAATAGTAGGAGGAGTCGAGCTTCCACTTCCATCCCACAGTTAAGGAGGAAGGTTTGACCACTATCTGAATACTATCATCTTGCCTTTTATGCTTATTCAATTTCTCTATCCTTGTTTTTTACATAGCAAATGCATTATAAGCAGCAGACAAGTAAGATGCTTATATTACTGATCCCTGAGAAAGTGAAATCCATTTCAAGGGCTAGGTAGTTGAATGGATTCACTAGTGCATAGTTGAACTCCGCAATGAAGTCCAGACTTTCAAACTTATAGAGGCTCTTCTTGGACTTGCTGTCCGTTATGACGGGAGTCATTCCAAGTTCCAACTAATCTGTATTTATTACAAGTCTGGTCCAATCTTCTGTCCTCAGTTTTCAGAATTGCAGGCTTTAGCCGTTTCAATTGTTGAACATACATTGTAACATCTGTCTTTTCCCTCATCACTTTGCCTCACTAAGATGACTTGTCATGCCATCAATTCCTCGTCGGTTGTAAAATAATCTTTCTTAAATGGAACTTGCAGACAAATTTTCTATGATCCTTTACTGGGATGATTGTGTGGTGTATTTCAATTCTTCTTTCCGATTGATGGATGCATATAGTTGTTGGGTTGCCAAACATGTGGGTACTACATTAGATCTTACTTGTGTATTTGAAGGATGGACATGTTTTAGTTTGTCCCTTGTTTGATTGTCAGAATTTCATAATTTGGAATGTTCTTGCGTGCATGCATCCTTTCTTCCTCTTGGATTATTGTCAAATAGCAAAGCTGGCCTTTTAAGTATTTGGTGCGTATTTGGTGTCTTCTCAGTGCACAAAGTAAGATGCTAACTCCATGTTTTTGTTTCCTTCTTAGTCACAGAATAACAATGAAGAGCTCCAGAATCAAGTCGAGGGGAAAAAAGATGAAGGCTCTTTGTATGGACCATTATTGCAGACGTCAAAGAACACTGTGGATCTTCGAGGCATGCGAGTCGAGGAAGCTGCTCTTGAACTTGACATGGCCATTTCTTCTAGAGGCTCGTACTCTGTCATCTTCATCATTCATGGTATGGGTACTGGAGCTGTTAAGGAACGGGTCCTTGAGATATTGAAGAATCATCCACGAGTTGCCAAGTATGAACAGGAAAGTCCACTGAATTATGGATGTACAGTTGCATATATTAATTGAAGATTTCTAGGTTGGTTTACCTCGCTCATACTTTAGTTTTTTGGTGATATGGGTCGCTATTCGTCCATGAGCAGATTTTCTGGCCTTCCGTGAACAATTTTGTTGCAGCCTGAATATTTCTTTTTCCAATTGAAGTGCAATTTGTTAATAGCATGCACTGAGAGGGAATATGTGTATGTATATGTATTCATATTATGTTTCTACGTCGATAATTGGGATCAGATTATCTGTGTATTTGAGATCAAGTGCAAATTACAAAGTTGTCCTGACCATACGAACCTTACTTTTTATGGCAGTTAACATGTCAAGCAAGAAAGACCTTTTTCTTTTTGTCCCCAGGGCCCCAAGACATGTCGAGGAGACTTGAGATTTTTTTGTTTCTGTTTGTTTTTTCGGTTGCTCTTGTATATTTGAATACTTGAGGCTGCACATTTCAAAGGGCTTGTAATTTCTTTTCTCTGCCAAACACTCGAGGAGGGCTGCAGATTTTTCAGTTTGTGCTTAAGATTAGTGAATACATCATCAGGATTATTCAACTGCATTCATTGGATTCCGGCACGTTCAAGTTATGGACTTGTAATTCTGCAGATGGCACGACAGGATGGTCGAGAGGAAGTGTAGGGTGAGAGCTAGCGAGTATCCTCCGCTTTTGTAGGAACTGAGTGAAATTCGAGGGGGCAAAATGAGGTGAAAATGTCTGGCTCGAGCAGGACCAGTGCACGACGAGTGAAACCACCATGCAAGTACGCGCGAAAGCCAAGCCGTATAAGGTGCACTCATTGAATCTGGCCCATAAAATATAGTTACATGCATTTTCATTAATCCCATAGTCGAAAGCAGAGTTCCTGGAGACACATTTCTTTGCGTCTTTATTGTGGCGAAATTACGCAGGAATAACGCCGTATACCTTACAATGGACCACTATTGCATTCATCGATCACTCAGTGACCAGGCATCATTGGTTCTTCCCATGTTGCGCCAGGAGTATTCGGCATTCCGGCGGCGTGAGATTCTGGAGGAAAAGCGAGAGGTTCAGTGAAAGGGATCGTATGGCCATCAGGTTTAGCTCCGTTTGGCGAGTGTACAGGGTTTCTGCTGACTCCTGATTTACTTGAAGGTGGTGGCGACGGGTACTCAATCAACATACTAAATCCCCTGCAGTCCCCGCCGGCGCCGGTGCCATAGTCATCTTTCCTCCCTTGACAGGACATTGGACTGCAATACATGAACTGATCCTGCCACTGGCTCAATGGCGGGTCGTATGGGTCATCAGGAAACCTCGGAATGGGTGCAGGTTCCTTGGACACCCCAGGATTATCGTGCGCGTTAGCAGGCCAGTCGTCATGGCCTTTGCCGTCCGGATCCATATCCCATCCACTAGCCATGCTCAGATCGTGGTGGTCTGGCCTGGCCTTACCAGGCATGTCCTGGCCAAAACCGCCCATGTCGGAGCTGGCCGTGGCGCCACCCTCGCTCGATGATGCCAAGGTTCGAGCAATTCCTCCATGTAAGCCCAGATCCACTGGCTCGCCGGCCTCTGGCCAGTCGGCGCTGCTCATAAGGAGTGACCTCTGAGCAGCGCTCGTTCCTAGGCTCAGTAGGAGCAAGATTGCAGCAGCGCAAGCCCATTTGGTCGACGCCATTTTCGAAGCTGCACTTTCAGGATGTTGAAAGGATTCGAATCGCATTGACACAGCATTTAAACAGCAGATACTGGAAGGCTTGGTAAAGCTACCGAGTCGAGCGGCGTGAAATGCGATTCGGATGATTCGCGAGGACGGCGGAGTTCGATGTCTTCCAACTCATGTATTTTCGGTTTCGGGTGTCATGATGCTTGTGTGAGCATAGCTTGCGTAGCGTGGATTGATTGTTTTCCTGGGGCATTAGGATTCATTCCGTGTTGCTCAACGTTTGGTCTTCATGACAAAGTACTAGAGTGCGAGTCATTCATTCACAAACTGAATGAGAGATACTAATTTAGTTTTTTTTTTTTTTTTTTTTTTTTTGGGTCGGTCCTACGCTAATCCTACTCTAACATTTACTCGCACTTTCTCCGCCTCGCGGGCGTGGGAGTCAAACCCACTCCCCGAAATGAAATCGTCCCCACCACAGTCTCTCTGAAAATGTGGGGATTTGAACCCCCAACCTCCCACTTCCAAGATAGAAAGGTGGCTACTAAGACGAACTCCCAGGTGGTTAATTTAGTTTTGTCAATTGGTTTTTTTTTTTTTTGTAGAAAATGAATGATTTGAAAATTATTTTTCTAAAAATGATTGCTCGTTTTGCTTGAAATAATTAATTAAATTAAAAAATTACCTATTGATAATAATTTATGTTTAAATATTCAAGTGCACAATAAAAGTGTTTTCTATATATTTATTTTTGTAAGTGATACAAGAATTTCTTTAATTTAAAATCACCGTTGGTGATAGGTTTGATCTCTAATATCTTTTATTTCCGAGAGCGAATACTGACAACATAGAAAATAAATCGTCCTTTATATGAAAAACAATATGACTTGGCGTGCTCCTTTATTATTATTATTATTATTATTATTATTAAGGGATCAAAGCGGGACGAATTTAGGGTCACGTCTTCCCAAATCCATCCCATTAACTTTTTATTACTCTCCAAATAAGTTCCAAACCTATTATAGATTGCGGTATAATATCGCAAATCCTCATCATTAAAGTAGCCACATTCTAGTCGGGTCCCCACAACCCGCCATAAATGTTTTGTAATGAACCATGATCTTATGGTAGACACCGTACAAAACCTCAAATTTACAAGAGTAAACGGATTTCGATAAAATGCGAGAATCTTTCAATAATTAGAAGCTGGGTATGAACGGTGACCGTCGTCGAAAAAATGTTTATATTATTAACTTTTTAGTAATTCTAATGGAGTAAAGGCAAAATAAATGCTCAAAGAATTGTCACAAATCCTAATGAGAATTAATATTTATAATTACGCACCAACATAAGTAAATGTAAAGGAAAATAGTAATTTTTCTTTTAGAACTTGAAACTAAAATGTGCATTTTGGATAAAAGTCATAAAAAAAAAAAAACTCTAAACTTTACCTACAGTGATACATTTATCTCAAACTTTCTTGTTGACACGAAAAATCATAAACTTATATTTATGTGACATATTTATTCTAAACTTATAACCGAAACTTCTTCTCATGATATCAAAAATCCTAATTTTATATTCATGTGACGTTTATTGTCACGGAAAAATGTTTAAGTTTTCGATGTCATAAAAAATGTTTTAGGTAAATGTGTAAATGTGTCGTACTGTACAAGTTAGTGATAGATATATTTATATAGGTACATTTTTTGTGTTATAAGAAATCATTTTGGGTGAACGTGTTTTTTTTTTTTTTTTTTGTCTATTGCAATTTGGCCTCTTTTTTTTCTCCCGGAAGGAATACCGGGAGGCGGAACGTCGCGTGGGAAACGAAGCATTTTGCCGAAAATACGAGAGACAGAGACGTGCCATCTCTGTCTCTGAAAAATGCCGCGAGCTTCCCGTCGTTGCAGAAACCCCGCGGCATTCCCCTCCCCGCCTTCGTCGCCGTCGCCGTCTCGCGCCGTAGCCGGAATGTTGAGACGCGTTCGCCGGGAGAGCGCCTGACGACGCTTCCGCACAGCATCGTCCCCTCGCCGGTACTCTCTCTCTCTCTCTCACATTGCGTCCGCGCGAAACGGAGTCGACCGGACTGGGTTTGATCAGCGAAGAGTTTGGGACGTCGGGTTGCTCCGCGGGATGTGCTCCGTACCGTAATGGGGATCGCGTCGGGTGGCGGGATGGAGACTGTTTCGTTGTCTTTAGTGTATGTCCTTCTCTCTGCCCGGTACCGGTCGGGAGTGAGAATTTGGGACGCGGGGGGAGTCAAAGGTAGGACCTTTTTCTCGTTTCGCCGCCGTGTGAAAGTGAGGGGGAGCCGATTTGGACGTGGAAAACGCTCATGTGATGTTATGATAAAGTGGATAGAAAGAGCGTGCGAGAGCGTTGGTTAGATTCTGTTTTTTTTTTCGAGAGGAAAAGACTTGTTGAGGTTGTCCCACGTCGGTTGTGGAAGAGGCTGGTGGTCGGTTTATAAGTGTGAGGGAAAGTCTCATCTTTTTTAGCTAGCTTTTGGGTGAGAGAGGGCCAAGACCATCCAACACAAAGCGAGGCGTGAAGTACGGAGTCAAGGTCGTCTGGGTCAAGAAATTGATCTTGCTTTTACATAAGCTGCATTAGATTCTGATATCTTCAGCCTTTGATGTGCATCGCCAAGCGGCAGTTTCAGTTGTCTAGGAATTTCCTGAATTCTTTTTTTTTTTCATAAATTTCTTTGCTTTTTTACGTGGTAAGTTTGCTTGCTTTGTACAATTGTTCCGATATTTTTCTGCGACTTTTTGAAGGCCCAATGTGTTTCTAGAGTGATGCGTAGGTATTGGCCTTTTGCTAATTGCTGTATGTTCATACTATAAGGCAAATAGCTCACTTTCCTAGCTAGTGAAATAGTTTTGATGCCATGAACTGACATTGTAACTAAGCTCGTTTATGAAAACTGAAAATGTTGTCAGTTGATAAATGGTTCTATTGGCATGCAAAATAGGATTTCATGTGTGTTGCCATCTGTTTTGAAGAATCCTCTTATTGCAAGGTTATGTGGAAATCACCAGATCCAAGAATGCATTATGTGGCGCTCATTTGTCACACAGTGTACTTGATTTAAGTGCCTTCGACTTCTCTCAAATGGATTATCTTGTTTTTGTGCCATTTTACTCTCCTTAGCATAGCCCTTTCCACAGTTTATTGCTAAGTAATTGCTCGATATGGGTGCTCCTCCTACGGCAGAGGTTTAAGTCTTGCTGAATTTATGAATGAAGTTGTCTTGATTCTATTGATTCCGGAATTGCCTTATGGTCTGCTATTGCCTATATACACAAGGCTCGCTAGACATCAATAAGTGAATCATGCACTGTGTTTCTCATCATATTTGGAGTGGCTTAGCTTGTTATTTTCTTTTCTGGTTGTATTTGTCCTGATGCCTAAATATGGGACATGATCACATGAGTGAGTGATTTGCACAGGCATATTCATCCATTGTATATTGCACAATGATGCGCATTTGTTTGTGAGTTGTTATGTGCACAAGAGACATGAAATCTTAAGAACACAAACCTCATCGGTAAAATCTTCTTTTAGAATGTGTAATTAAATGTATGACTGCCCACCCCCTCACTGGAAAAAAATCCCAACCAAAATGAAAAAGGGACAAAAATTTAATGACTGGTAATCTTGGATAATATGCATATCCACTTTTTATGGCTTAACACATTAGGTTCTTGTCGTAATAATGAGTTAATTTTTCCTTAGGAAGGTGTAATGAAGTGTTAAGACTCTTCCCGTCTACCGAGAAAATGGTCCAAACAAAAACGACACGGAAGGAAAAAAATAAAATGACAGGAAATCTGGGTTTCATCTGTGCATATTCATCTGTTTTTGCTTACCGCATTATGTCCTAATGATATGGCAACTCTTTAATTATCGCCCTTGGTTTTGCCATTCATTTTGTAAGTAAGTTTCAAGTTTGGCTGTATTTAAGAACACTTTTGAGGAAACATCGAAATTTTTCTCGTGGTGCCGTCAGTGTTTTCTCTCTCTCTCAAAGAAACAGATTTCCTAGGTCACATTAGGGTTGAAATGAGAGAAACCCATTCTACAGATGCAGATACCGCTGACCACTTATCTGGTAGTGATGTGAAAAGAGGATCTCGTTCATCATCATCAAATGGTAACCTCCGTCCTAAGCCATTTCAAGCAGGTGCTAATACCAGATCTTCAAACCTAAAATGGCGTCCTGTTTCGACGGGTAGTGTTTCAAGTTCTCGGGGAAAAGAGCATGTCAAAGCCAAACTCTGTTCGCTTGAGACTGCCAAACCTTTGAAACTGGATTCAAAGTTGCTGTCCATCTCCAATAATAATCCAGATTTTCAGCCGAATCCCATCATGGAGATGCAAAAGGACACGGAGGATTTCCTGTTTAAAATGCTTGAAGATGGATTTCAGCTAGATAGAGATGTGATTGGCAAAGTACTTGGTAAACATTTTTAGCACTGCTATCCCATTGATATTTTATACGTCCTCTTTTCTTGAAAAATAGTTTAAGTTTAATTTGCAGAATTAGGGTACAAGTATTATCAGAGCCTGAGAAAATTCTTGAATACAGTATTACATCATTCTCTATTTGGAGATTTGCAAGTTTTCATTAATCATAGAGATCTGAAAGTTACATTGAGACAATCTAATATATTGGTTTATTTGTCAATTGCTTGCAAGAGAGATGACTCACATGAACAGTTTTTTGACAATGGTGGAACTTCCTTAGTATTTTTTTTGGCACACCTAAAGCAGGACATTGGTTTGAAAATGAGTTAGTGATTTGAATTATGAGTAGAGCACTGATAGAGTTTTTTTATCTGCAAAAGGTTCTTGGTATAGAAAATGAGGGTGGTTGTGAGAATCCAATATGTGTAAGTTAAGTCACAAACAAAATTTTGATACTTATAAAGAATAAATGGAACACTTATGATCACATGTGATCAGAAAATATCAAAGAACTTTTTCATATCTATCAATCTGCTTGAAGGTTAGCAGTCAATAAGGAAGTAATCTCCATGTAAAGCAATGAGTTTTACAGGGGAAAAAAATAAGCCTCTTAAAGAAAGGGAGTAAATTTGACTACCAGGCTATAGGAGACCAAGAAAGAGGGATGAGAAAAGCCTTCGGTCATATTTATGTTCCTTGATGGCAATGGACAGACAATTAAACCTAAAGATGGTCATGGATGAAATTTCCAAGTTGCTGTCTAGTTTTTTCATTCTTCATTTTACCTAGATATTAGAGATAGATTTACTAGCCATATAAGTTTCTCGACAAATTAGTGAAGAAGAATTTAAAGAGAAGAAGATGTGAAGCTAGCAGCTTTTAATGACCTTATAAATGGTTGGGCACCAAAGGAGAGAGTGATGTGTATAAATTCGCTAGAACAAGAGAAAGACTAGAGATCTGAACCAAGTAAGATGAAGTAAGGACGGGCTTGCACAGGACCTAGTTGCAAAGGATGAGGTTAAAGATAGAGGAGAAGTTATTGGTTTAATTTCTTCAATGAAGGTTCTGGAAGAAATACTTTATTTGGGGGAGTTGAGTAAGAGTGAAGACCTTGTCCTTCTATCAACAGATTAGGAAACATGAAGTTTTTGTGGCTTTGAAGGGGAAAAGATTAGAACTGGCGGAACCAAACTGCCATCAATTTAACTTTGAAAAGATAAGGAGGAGATAGTTATCTCATACACTTATTAACCCTCTTCAGTAAAATCTCTGGAACAAAGGACATGCTTGATTAGTGAAGGAAAAGCACTTGGTAACGATATATCACAATAGAGAGGGTATCCAATTGTGCTAATTTCAGAATAGGAAAATGAGTCGTTTTCCATGTCTTGAAGCAAAAGTTACATATTTGGACAGCCAACATAGTTTGTGCTTAGAGGATGGAATATCAAGGCAATTTGCTAGGTGTGGAGATTTGTATGGAGAGAGCACATGAAAGGGTTCAAAGAAAAATAATTTGTTGGATTTAGAGAAGGAGTAATCACCCATAAGCAAGCTATAAAGAGTATGTATGACAGAGTTATGGCTCCAATAAGGACATATGGAGAAGAAACGGAGGACTTGCATATAGTCATAGAGTTATACTAAGTCATCATCTTTTTTCTCTAGTGATGATCTTGTTAACTGAGGATATCCATGATTATATATCTTGTTGCATTATTTTTTTAAAATGGTATTGTATCAAACAAAACTCGAGTAGAAGTAAATGCTGAGCTCAAACTTTAGAGGAAAATGTTGGAACTTGGAATTGAAGGGTTCTTATGTTTGCTGGTCAAAGGCAATTCATATGGAGTGTAAGTCTAGAAGAAGTAGAGGTTCAAGGTACAAAAATGGCAAGAATTAGAGACTGAGAAGTTCCCAAAAAAAAACGAATGTTTCCAATATATAAGGTCAACTTTGCAAAATGATGAAGAAATTGATGGAGATTTTATCTAGAGAAGAGAATAAGGATGAATGAAGTGAGGCACATCCGTTGCTTTTTATGAGCACTGAATAGGGCTGATGATGTTTTATGGCATGGAATATCGGGGGTCAAATGCCAAAGTTTGCACAAAATGCATCTGGCAAAGACACGAACGTTCGTCAGATGTGTGCATACTCAAGAAAAGATGTGATTGGAATTGTATTTTTCAGAGAAGAAGTGATTGAGGCCCTAATCTAAGTGGAGAGAAGTTCACATGAGGTGGCTTGAACAATTACATGGCCTTTGGATCCCCTTATGAACATGTACAATTATATGATGAGTTTACCAGTTGAGAGGGGAAGGAGAAGAAAAGAGATGAAAGATTGGAGTACATAGATCTTACATAAGACTTCAAAAAACAGATTGTGTGATGGCAATTTGTACATATAGCGACCCTGCTTGTAGCAGTATGTCTTAGTTTCGTTGTAGTGGAATAGGTTCCTGACAAACAAGAGTGTCAGATCTTCATGACAATGACATAATGAGATGAAGACCATGTATATCAGTTTGCGAAGTTAATGACAGGTTCAGGAGGATGTTGCTCAAAGGCATATTCACAAATGTACGGACTTTTCTTTGGGAAGTATCATATTACATTATGGGGAAAACCACAAAATCAGTTTTTGTTCTCTCCTGGTGTATGCTGTTGGAGACCCTAGCTTGTGGCTAATACAGAGGTTTGAGCATGAGAATATTCCTGTAATGCTGACTTGCAACTTGTGCTCATGATTTCAAGCCATTTCTACTCTTATATTGTATGGCGGAATGCACCAATAGTGATTTTTGGAAGTACATTTACAATGTTATTAGTGAGGCCATAGTTTCTGTGCTTGATACTATCCCCTTTGTATCTGAGCAACAATACATTCTGGTTCTAGGATTGACTCTTCAAAGAAAGGAAATGTGTGCTAGGTATAAAACCAAAATCGGCATTAGGAACATTATGCTAGGTGAGAGGAGTTCCACCATTTGCTTATACAAAAGCAATATTAGTTTGTGTGTCAAAT
The DNA here is from genome assembly GCA_014182565.1 of Eucalyptus marginata. Taxonomy (NCBI): domain Eukaryota; kingdom Viridiplantae; phylum Streptophyta; class Magnoliopsida; order Myrtales; family Myrtaceae; genus Eucalyptus; species Eucalyptus marginata. Next base: position 10,278,085 of record CM024588.1, on the reverse strand, counting down.
GACACTCGAATGCTAAAATTTATCTCGTTACTGTCACAGCATCACATAATTTCAACTTGCATATCATCTTGTGGAGATAGATTATATATTAGCTTATTATTATGTTGAACAAAATCACTCGATCATGCTGTGCCTCACATCGGAAAGATGTACAGATTGTCATGCTCGTCATCCTTTTATATATTGGTCATTTTGCAGTAAATTCCGAGGTCATATGGCCTAAAGCTTTAGCATTCATATGCCTCTATGGTTATCCTATATGTCTGATTTTATAAACAAATATCCCCTTCCTAGGATTTGCGATACTTCTACCTGATGATGATATTTTTCCTAGCATGCAGACGTAGATGAAGAGAAGACAAAAAAGATTATGAAAAAAAAACTTTTTTTTATAAAGAAAGAAAGGAATACTTAAATTATCTGTTTACAGTTTCTTTTTCTAGATTTTACTAAACAGGAGCTAAATTTTGAAAGATCTGATTGAATTGTACCAATTCCATCTCCAGCCTAATGAAAGTCACCCTCGTGCATATGCATAACATGCATAAAATACAGTGAGATGGTTGGTGAGAGAGAGGATATATTATTAATCTGGAATGCAGATGATATATGATCTTAATAAATGAGATGAATGCAGCATGATGTATTCACATATGATACAATGAAATGGCTGACAAACAGTACTTCAACTTGATGCAGGGATATGTGGATACGATGTGAAAGAGGTATGTATAATTGATTACCCATGTTTTGAAATGATAATATTCAATATTATTTCCACTGGAGTTCATCTTATTCAAGAAAACCCAATCATGTTGAGGCCATATTGTACAATTAATGAGTGACTTTCCAAGTTAGATACAAGCCGAGTATAATTATTATGCTCAATTGTGATTCTAAATATTTAACTCAAGTGGAATGCTTGGTGAATAAGTTAAAATAGAACGATTATTACGGTTTCCTTGTTTGCTTGCTACATATTAATAATATGGCAATGGATAGGAAATGATAATTGTTGGAATATCCAACCCAAAAGCTTAAGCCATTAGGTGGAAGGAGACTGCATAAACGTAAGGCTCATATAAATCCTGTAGAGAAGTGATGTGAGATATTTTTAACACCCTCCCTCATTTGTAGACTGGATTTAGGGCAACACTGGAATTGACGAACAGGGAACCTCACAAAACCTAGTTTTGATACCCTGTTACAAAGTCTAAAATGAAAGTTTAACCTATTAGGTGGAAGGAGAATACGTCAATACGAGGCCTATATAAATCCTGTGTACATGCAATGTGGTATGCTTAAAAAATAATGGAATGTCAAAACTGTTCTTATAATATATTACAAGAAAGAGAAGATTAGGACGCACTTCGAAATTTGTAAATTAAATAATAAAGAAATGAGCATTCCTTTCCCTATTGTAAATTCCAACCCATCAACAAATAGGTTGGTAAGTGCCTTTTTTGTTGGTTGTACGAATGGGTGTAAATGCTGTGCTAGAAAAGTTCAACTTTACTTTGTAGCATAAGGACAGAAATTCTTCAATTCAGTTCTGAAATGAACATAGAAAGACCCTTTACGTTTTATCTTGCTGTGGAAATTGCTTAGATATTTGTAGTAACTTACGTGAAGAGACTAGTCACATGTGATTGTCTTCGACATTGACTGTTCAAAGAAATGGGTGAGACTGATAGCTGATACAAGCCTTAAAGGGTAAAATTTCTAGTAGGCTAAACTTGGCTGTTGAATAAATACATTTCAAGTGCAGTCAATTCTTATTTGTAAATGTTTAACTTCCGTACCTCATGATTAAATACAAAATGATAAGACAAGTTCATGATATTACTAACTCCTGATAATCTTGCATGTCTTTTTTCTCAGAGCTTTGAGAAACTAATTGAATTTTCAGCCATAGCTTCAAAGGAAAGGAGCAACTTGGATGGAGAGTCCCTGAAAAAGGTTGGTCAGATTGTAAAGTTTCTCTTGCATGGTGCTTTGATTGTACCAGTACTTCTTAAAATTTTCTGGGACTGCTCAGTGCTTATTGATTTTATAGACCTAATTTGTCATATTAGACCAGAACTATCTGACTGATTAAGGTGCACTGCAGGAATAAAATTCAAAATTTTTTCCATATATCAAATTTATACTTACCAATTTACTTATTCAGTGAGCCAGGCATGTCAAGTTTCTCATCTCAACTTGAACCAGAATGATGGCCATGTTTGTTAACTCACAGAATTTATGGATAAATTTCAATTGTCTCTTAAGTAAGATAGAACAGATAGAAATACTAATGTTTGCCTCTAAATTTCAAATTTAATGCATGTAAACACCAAAATTGTACTCTTTTATAGACAAGGAGAATGATATGTCTCCTCTTGCACCAGAGATTGGTCAGTGTGAAATTTACCACCTGCAAATCCTTAAAGTTCTGTGAGTATGGTTTGAAGGAATAACCAGTTAAAATAGGTGGATTTGGGGCCTGCAAATGGGACCTTTTAAATTTTATTGAATAAAGCAGAGCTTCTTAATTGTTACAAATTTATTGGTGTTATCTGGGGCCATGAGGGGGATAATTGAAACATTTAAATAAATATTGACAAACACGGGGAACGCTTTTGTGGTTCTCTAAATTAATGTGACACAAAACACTTAATTAATGCATGCGAAGGCCCTGGGTATATTGGTTAAATAGTGCAATGCAACGCCCTCCATCATTCTTGTTCTTCATTTGGTTTGTCACAAGTTTACATTAAGGAACAATGTCAATGATCATAAGAGCAAGTTGATATAGCCTGTTGTACGTGGTTGGATTCAAGGTGTTACCAACAAATTTTGACTCCGCAGCTTAAATTGCTGTCTCAACCGATAGGATACCTTATCCTGGTCAGAATGTTTACAAGAGTCCATATTTGGTTCTTTGGAAGATGGTTATTAAGTATACTATTCTTTTTTCCTTGAACTTTTTTTAATTATGTGATGTTAACATCTGTATGATTCTGTCATTTGTTTTTACGGCATAGTGATAAATGCTCTCCTTGTTAATTTGTTTTGCTCATCTCTGGCTTCTGTTACAGCATAGAGATATAAACCCTCCATCCGAAATGCTTTGCCCACCAAAAATGTTGCGAGACACTAAAAATGCAGGAGGGTATGCTTATTGCCTTGTACTTATTTCTTGAAAACATCTTTCCTTCACCCAAATCTTTCAGCTCAATCCCAAATGTGCTTATTTTTCTGGTTGTCGTCTCAAAAACTGAGTTATTACAACCAATAGTCATTTTCACAGGGAAAAGAATCAGCTTGTGACTACCATATTTTCCTTCTAGTTACATGCACTGGTTTCTTTTGTTGCAGAGAAAGAAGTGGATTGTCCGAACCTAAGTCTGCCAAACTGACTAGACAACAAATAGAGAAGCAGAATCAAGAAAAGGAAATTTTGGCCACACTATTTTGTGCTTCCAAGATAAATGATGATGAACCTCCCCTCACAACTGGTAGGAGGAGGTCATTTCTTGGTAATACTTGGAGGAGATCTAGAGCATTTGGCAAGGTGGTGATTCCACTACCAGAAGATTTAAGTCCTGAAGACAAGGTTCGAGTGACAGACACAAACCGTGAAAATAATGACCGTGGTAACTTACTTTCTAAGACTTCATTTCTTGTATGATGAGAAGACGCTATGAAGTTATGATCTAGCGGAGCTTGCACTTGTTCTTCAATAGTCCCTTAAATAAACCTCAGCAGGAACTTACTCTTGGGCTTTTAGTCTCTACTGTGGACATTTTGTCCTAGTGGTCCTTGGAAGTTGTGAATTCAGGTTGCTATTGATTGCAAACAATATCAGAACCCTTTCACTTTCCTAACCCATGAGTTCCTTGTGCATCTTAAGATAAATACCGTCTGAAATTTTTTACCTACTAGTTGCTGAAGGCGTAAACTATCAATGTGTAGAGGTCCTTGGATGCAGAAGTTGGAGATAAACTTATATTGGCCAATAGTGGATTGCATGTTAAATCCTCTTGTTAGACTCTAATGGTACTTCCCTTCTTCTGAATATCTGCTCTTAATATCTGAAATTTGCCCATGGAAGCTGCATAGGCCAGCTTAATGACATCATATTCTCTCGTATGAAAGGAACCATACTCTGTACTTGATTTCCTGTTAAGGTGGTACTTTCTGACTCCAATGCTTAGATATGCACCCTGCAGATACAATTTTCTCATTGAAGAAACTTGTGTGAGTATAGAGTTATAGCATGAATAACGGAGTCATTTTGAAGTGTACTGGTGATATGATGGATTTGCGAGCTTAGAAAAGTTTCACCCTGGAATATTCGATATTCAAATTCAAATGAAAGACTTATGCGGAGCTGGTTATGCTATACTGTCTATTGATGTGTGCATTGATTTTTCTCTCCTCTTTTGCCGTTTCCTTTATTTGTCCTTATTTGAGAAAGTAACTGTTTATATAGATGAGGAAGATGTGTATGAAGTTCTCCGGAAGGCTGTATGGGAGCATCGCAGAACTATGAGAGAATACTACACAGCAGTGAGTGACTTCTTCCTATTTTTTTTTTTTTCCTAATTGTGTGGTGAATCTCATTCTGTTTGAAGTGTGCTGAAAATAATGTAAAGTTGTGTGCAATCTATATATCAGGCTGTTGAAGCTTATGCTAATGGAGATCGGGCTTTGGCTGAAAGACTCATGGAACAGGTAAAGCTTATAAATGTCTGAATATACTAGTAGTTATGTCTTGATAAGTTTAGAAGGCCAATGACAGTCCTCTTCAAGATTCTCGTTAGGGCAGGTTTGATTCCATCAGTCCATGGTACTATCAGGGATTCAAGCTTGACGAAAGTTGTGATTTGAATATACAAAGAATTGGCCACTCAATTTCTATCGATTCATAAATGAGGTACAAGAGTTGATGGACGTTAAATAGATTCTAATTGGTCTGTAGAATGAAGACGAGGCTGAAGTGGAAGATGCTGAGCAGGTCAATGCCAACCTGAAGAATCTTACTTCTCCCACTCCACAAAGGGGGTCCTTGACCAATTCAGTGATATCTGAGTTCCATTGATTGATGGAAAAATATTTCAACATCCTTGTCCTTTTATTGCAGGAACTTTAGATAGGAGCTTTTTCATTGGCCTTGCACTGCCAATGATATAATGCTGGAAGTGGACACTGCCTTCTAAATCATGCTATTAATCTGATGGGATCGGCATGCTTTCATACTTGTTACCATAAGTGGTTTTTTATGGGAGCTCGTATTGGATGATGTTCTCAAAGCTCTAACAATCACCAGCATCCGTATGTCGAACTTGCCATATTTTCAATCGTGACCTTCAATTACTTATGGAAAATCTTATTGGAAGCAAATAAGTGATCCTTCTTTGAGATATTACGGCGAAGCTTCAAAGGTTTCTAAGTGCAGCCTGGATCTTATCAAAACTGATGGTATTTAGGCATGTGCTGATTGGTTTGTGTGGATGGGTTGGCCGCCCGTACTTCGGAAATTTAAAAAGAAAAAAATTCTGGAAAATGATATGATAATTCTTTGTTATACCAGGGACACTTCTACCAGAAAAAAGCACGTGAAGCAGATGAAGAATCCAATGAAAAGATTTACCAGACAAGGTATTACCTTTTGTAGGAGGATCTTGAGCTCAACAGTGCTCATAACAGAGTTAATGCAAGTGAAAAATGTTCATAGAAAACATATTCCATGCTTTGAATATCTCTTTTACCTTTTGTGATTTTGGGGAAGGATTTAAAGGACTTACTCATCATTATTGTTCTCTTTGTGATCAGTGGCGGAAATGCAGATGCAAACGATGAATTTTTGCTTGACCTGCGTCAACAAGATCCCAAGGAGGCAGTTAGTCTCATGAAGCATCATCTGCTATCACTTTCTGGCATCTATTGTCAGTTACTTTCCCTATCATGTGACTTTTGCTGTAATTACGACATGGAGAAAGTGTGCTAATAACACGCGGTTTATTTTCTGTCAGCTTACCTCAAAGTTGTCATCAAATCTAACGGTGCCAATACCTCTGAAAGAGCTCGTAGGCGAAGGGTACGTTTCACTTTCTTAAACATTAAGTTCAACGGAACTCCCAACAGAACCCGCATGATCCTTGTTTCTTTTATTTTTAAGAGACTGTTGATCATGTTGTTGATTTACGGGCTTTTATTCATACAGATCTTGCAGCTTCTGGAGAAAGAATCCATCGAATGGACTGAAGAAGGAACTGCAGGAACCATTTTGATTGCGCTGGACAAAATCCAGCGAGAACGGTTGAGCTTTTACAAGAAGAAATCTGGGAATACATCTCCTTTCTGAGAAGTTTATCTGTGATGAGAATTCTGGTCATTCTTTGCTCACCTATTACTGGTCTGGAGGGCCATTTGGACATATGATGGACATTGAATTTTCATTTGAGGTTGTTGTCTCAGTACTGGTGAAAGTGATCCATTCACATTTGGACTTTTGGTGTCTCTTCTGAGAAGTCATCTATAATAAGTGAGGACTTTCATGGAGGTTTAACAATTGTCTTGCATATGCCCGTCAATCTTTTTCTACAGCACATTGTGTTTCAACACCCTTCTTTCAACACTTCTCTTGATCGACTTCTCTTTCTTCTTCTTCGTCTTTTTGGCTTTTAATCGTACTTTATGTCCGTAAAAGATATGTATAGTACAGACGTAAGAGCACAATGCGTTTGGGAGTGACTTTGCCAAGCCACTTTGGGCATCCAAAGCCCTTTGGGCTAAAAAATGGTGTTTGGAAACTTATTTTGTAAACATACTTGGGGAAAAGTGAACCTTTGGAAGGCTGAAAGCCCAAGGCTGCCATGGGGCTGCCTTGGGCATTCGGCCTTCTCGCAATGCTGAGGGAAGAGAAGACAAAAAATTTTCTTCCACAAATGCCCTCATTAACATTTCGTTTTTCCGGTTTTGTCCTCGTGACTATTCACCTTCTTCTTCGTTGAGGTTGGCCGGCGAAGTTGCGCGGAGCTACGAGGGACCGGCGACGAGCTGGATGGAGGTCGGCATGAGGCCGATGTGGTCACGGCGACCGTCGGCGGCCAATCGTGTGACCTCGGCGACCCCTCGTGAGTCGCGTCGCCGCGATCGCTGCAACCCCCAGCGACCACCCAGATCTGGGTCGCAGCAAGGTCGCGCGACCACTGCAACTCCCGACGATGCTGCGACCCCGGTAGATCTGGGTCATCGGAGGTCACGGCGTCCCAGATTTGGACCGCGCGACCTTCGACGACCCAAATCGTGTGCAGATCTGGTCGTGCGATCTGGTTCGCGGCGAGTAGATCGCGAGCCCCAGCCACCTTTCGAACGGAGGTCGCGGCGCGGTGGGTCGCGCATTGTTCGACGAGGGTCGCTGCGACCGGGATCGCGCGATCTGGTCGCGATTGGGGTCGCCGCAACCAGATCGAGCGGCCCCGGCGACCTCCGCACGGAGGTCGCGGCGCGGCGGGTCCCGCAACCTTCTGGCGAGGGTTGCCGCGACCCAGATCTCACGATTTGGGTCGTTGCGACCCTCGCCGGACGGTCGCCGCGACCCGCCGCGCCGCGACCTCCGTGCGGAGGTCGCCGGGGCCGCTCGATCTGGTTGCGGCGACCCTCGCCGGATGCTTGCCCCTCGCCGGACCGCCTGTCCCTCGCCGGCAGTAATCGGCCAACTCTTTTTTTTTTTTCTTTTTTTAATGACAAAAGTCTTTTGCACAGTTAATTTGTCCAAACACTCTTTTGTTCAAAGATACTTCACAATGGACTTTCACAAATATAATTTACCAAACACAATTTGCATTTTGCAAAACTCCTTTAGCTCAAGGGTTTTTACATTTTCTCAAGGGCTTTCCCCAAAAGTCTTCCCAAACGCACCCAATGAATCCCTTTAACAATGATGAATTGGATTCATGCATACTTTGAGAATTGTACTCACTTATATGTGGTCAGGTCAACGTAAACACAATGCATGCCAACGGGAATTATATGTATATCACTTTTCTTAATATATGGATTATACTTTGGTTCTAGGTATTTAACATTTGATTATAGCATTGGACAAGGTCTAAGGTGAGGATTAATGGAGATATGAAACAGGTATGTTATTATCATTTAAAGGGAAAATTCCAAATAAGAGCTTGGAGTATTCTTATTTTTTCAAACAAGGATTTAAAGTGGACTTTATTTCAAATAAAAGTTTGAAGCGGCTATATTACTCTCAAAAAATGGCTTGAAGCGATTATGATTATTTCAAATAAGGATTTAGTCTTGCCGGCTCATCAATTGGCAAAAAATTTTGGCTGATCAAGGATATTTTCATCCAAATACAATTTAAATTTAAATTGAATAAGATTAAAAAATTAAAAAATTAAAATTAAAGAAAAAAAGAAGCAAAAACAGAGGCGGGTGATTGTATCAAATAAGGGCCTAATCCTCCTAGCTCCCTCTCACCTATGGCCATCGCCCTATTGCTGATGGGGTGATGGCTTATAAAGCACCGATACTTTTCGGGAGCTTTCATGTGCATTTTTATCGTGTTGGATACTTCAACACGTATTCGACACTCTCCAATATTGTTTGATACTTTCCGACATTCTATCAACATATGTCAAAAAATTTAATACCCGGTCAACTCTCCTGACACTTTCTGACACGCGAGTCGGGAGTTCCAATATGCGAGTTCAGAATTCTAACACGTGATTCCAACGGGCATGAAATCAATTTAAATTTTTTTGATAAATAATGGGTCAAAATGTAAATATGTAAGAAAATAAAAAAAATAATAAAAATAATAAAGGGGAAAAGAAGAAAATTTTAATTTTCTCCTCTTCCGACTCTCACTTTTCATGACACACAATTCATCTCCTTAATTTTTTTTATTTTCTCTTCAAACACTCTTTGACAAGCAAGTTCAGAACGTGGATTATTTTTGTCCTCCAAGTTTTATAGATTATTAGAGTGGAGTTAAATTTGTTAAATTGAAATAATAAATCAAATTAACAAATGATGAATTAATATTTTTAATGTAAATTCATTATAGCCTCTTTTATTATTATTTATTTGTGAATTTAAATTAAATCAATTTGATTAAAATAATGATGAAAATGATACACACACACACACACACACACACACACACACATTTAACATATAACGTATCCCAACGTGTCGAAATTATTTATTGTTAGTGTATCGTGTTATGTCGTGTCACATCATGTGTCAATAACAATGTCATTGGTATTCTAAATAGTATCGATATTGACAAGCGATACGTAACATAACATATCACACCGACAAAAGTCATTTTAAAAAAATAGAGAATTTCGACACTTTGGGACATGTATTGCATATTAAATATATATTTTTATATATACATAATAATTTTTATTATTATTTCAATCAAATTAATTTGATTCAAATTCATAAATAAATAAATAAAAAGCTTAGATTAAATTATATTAAAAACATCACTCAACCATTTATTAATATCATTTATTGTTTCAATTTGATAAATTCTATTCCATTCCAATAATCCATAAAGCTTGGAGAAAAAACAAGCAATTCACATTCCGAACTTACGTATCAAACATATTGAAAGAAAAGAGAAAAAATTAGTGGATAAATTGTGTATTGCAAGAAGTAAGAGTTAGAAGAGAATAAAAAATTAGATTTTTCTTCTTTCCCCATTTATTATTTTTATTTTTCCACATATATATATTTTGAACTCTCATTTATTAAAAATTTTTAAAGTTAATCTTGCATGTCGGAAGCTCACATGTCATAATTTTTACTCGAGTATCAAAAAAGATAATCAAGTATCGGATATTCCGACATATGTTGATCGAGTATCGGATAGTATCCGAGAAGCGTCGGACACGTGTTGCTTTTGAACACGTGTCAGAGTATACAACATAACATAAAGGCTTCCTGAAAGTGTCAATGCTTCCTAGATGTTACTTAGGTGATTGCGAATGGTTGCCGCCTCGATGGCGATGGCCAGTGCTTGGGCAAGGGCTTTTTTAACTTTAATTTAATTTAATTTAAATTTTATTTAGACGAAAATATTTTTAATCGGCCAACATTTTTGGCCACCTGATGAGCTGGTAAGGCTAACAATCATAATCACTTTAGGCTCTTCTTTAAAATTAATATAATTATTTTAGGTTCTTATTTAAAATAAAATTCAGTTTAAGTTATTATTTGAGAAAATGAAAATATTTCGAATCTTTATTTAGAATTTTTCTTATTAAGATATAGCAAAAGAAAAAAATTCCAATCCCGAACACACACATGCCCCGGTGCCAGAATATATCCCAAGCCCAGCTCCTCCTGCCTCCTCCTCCGCCTCTTCCCCTCTGCAACGCTCGAGAATCTCTGCATAAAGGAGGAAACTTTCTAGGGTTTTTCTGCTCCTCCCCTCTCTCTTCCGGCTGTCCGGCGAAATCTCGGCCCGCGATCGATGGGGGGTTCGGTGAAGGACGTCCGGTCGAAGCAGGAGCTCGACGCCGCCGTCGCGGCCGGAGCTCCGGCGGCCCTCCACTTCTGGGCGTCGTGGTGCGACGCGTCCAAGCACATGGACAAAGTCTTCTACCACCTCGCCATCGACTTCCCCCTCGCCAATTTCCTCCGGGTTCGTACCGGTCACCCCGCTCCCGCCGGAACGGTTGCCGTTTTCCTTTTTCTCGATTCTGAGTTATAGTTGCGGGCGGATGCGTAAAGATTGTCCGTGCTTTGATACGGCGCGCTTCGCATCGCTAATGATGGATGGAATAATGTGACTTTTGTACGGCTGTGCCTGTGTGTGTCGATCATATGCGTTGAATGCGGTGGACTTAGTTGAGTGTCCAAGTGGTTGTTGTCAGTGCATAGCGTGCGTGTTCTTAGGATTGATTCGCAGAATTCTGTTGAAACGGCCCGAAAAATCATTGCTTTATTGGACTGATTAGATCAGGAGTGTTGGTAGCTTGTTGAACCTTGAGTAGGTTCCGTGAATTCGGGATAGTGTTGACGTGTTCGTTTTACATCTCGCGGCAGTTTTGTTGAGTTATCCCGAGATTGTGATGATGGATCATGATGTGGGTTGAGGCTGAAAGGAATGTGGAAAAAAAAGCTTGGGCTCATCAGTTGAAGATAACTGGTGTTTTCTTTGCTATACGGATGCTGCTTTAGATAGATTTTCAGATGCAAATGAGGCTCTGTGCTCTTGCTTTGGTGTGATTTAAAATGTCTCTTGCCTTGTGGATTGTTTCATTGGAGGTCATCTCTATATTATTCTGCAGGTTGAGGCTGAAGAGCAACCTGAAATATCTGAGGCTTATGCAGTGTCTGCCGTGCCCTACTTTGTGTTTTTCAAGGTGAGTCTTCGTGAATGTCTTCGTTCTCTCTTTTGTCTGATGATATGATTTTTGCATCTGGCATTGTTTGAATAGTTATCTGTCTTTCTGACAGAAGATTTTGTTCATTTTAAAGATCCTTTAACGTTCATTTGTACTCCTCCAAAAGGGTTGCAATTGCTTCTGGTGTATATACAGTAAAATAAGGGATGGTATTTTTCATTCTCATACCTTTATATCTGTAAGTCATTTTTTTGCATATTCCTGTGTCTACGTAGTTGATGTTTTAGCCAATGCCTGGGATTGCTATAGAATTTATCCTGCACTCCTAAAAATGTATGAAACAACGACCACGTGCTTGTAGATTGCTTTCACTATCATTTCAAAAATATTCTGAGGAACAAGGCTGATGTGTCTTTTATGGAGGGCACATACGAGGCTGATTTTGATTTCACCAATATGATTCTTTCATTTGTTGATTTTGGTTTTTCTTTAATAGTGTGAGGAAATAAACAAGAAGACACAAAGTTCAGACCAAAATCTTCAATATGCACTGTTGGAGTAATATTAATGCCATTTTCAAGTTAAAACCTCTCAAATGCTCTTTCTCACACTGAGAGCTATTGAAGACTGACTTCCTTTTTGTTCTCAACAATTTGCTTATAGATTAATAGGTTCTTGTAACAGGCATTCTTGATTCTGAAATAATCGGTAAAAAGCCCACACCATGTAAGAATCAATTTAAACCATGATTACTTCATCTATTTACATTTATGACAGTACCTGTGGCTGAGGGAATTTGTCTTGGTACCAGCATTCCCAGCCTATCAAGCAAAAAAAGTGGTTTCTTTGTCTGATTAGCTAGAAATGGTTTAATTTAGAAGCATTTATAGGATGGTGTGGAATAATATATTTGATGTTTGTGTCACTATTGTCTGCATAATATTGCTAACCTCATTTAGTGCTGGCCTTTTTTATTTAAATGAGACTTGGGTCAACACTGTTGTCCTTGTAATACGTAAAAACAAGGCTGTCTTATCTTCCATTTTCCATGTTATTGAACAAGCTTGGAGCTTTTATTGGAAAATGGGTTATGGTGTCAAGAAGATGTTGCATTTGGGTTCTTTCAGCAGTTTCAAAGAGAAAGAGAAAAAAGAAAAGGGGGGGGGGGGGTGTGCCTGTCAACTATATGAAAAGGGAAGTTTGACATTGGATCAGAACCCCTTTTTTATGTGAAAGTAACTTGACATTATGGAAAGCTAAGGAGGGGAGGGGAAGTGAGAGGTGTTGAAAAAATTTAAAATTTTCACCCACAAAATTTCAAATTATGCCCCATTTTACATGCTCGCCTCTCATTTTCCTTCCCTCCTCATCTTAACATAAGGTTAGAGTTCAGTCAGTTCTTTGTTTGTTGATATTAACTTTCCTGTTTCAAATTGCAGTCCAGTTTTTCTTGGAAAATCATTATTTATGCATCAAGGTGAAATCCTTTTAGTGGGATGTAGGGCATTTTGGGGGGACGCTTAAAGAAATTCCATGCTCATATACAACTAGACTTTTCGCTGCCCTCTTAAGCCAACTTTTTACAAATTGTAAAGGAGATGGAGTTCACCGTATCCTTTTGATGAAATTTATAAGTGTACAGCTGGAGATAATGGGTGTTTTAGTCATTTTCTCCTGTTAGAATTTGGAAGGGGAAAAAGAAATCTCCTGATGATTCCATTCATGGATAATGAACCGAGACGAGTTGGCAATAAAGGGAAGAATAAAAAAGGAAAAGGTGGAAATCTACCAACTGGCTGCAAGTCCTTTGAGAGATGGCGTAGCGGCAAAATATCTTGTAGCAAAATGTTGAACTGGTAAAAGTGCAAACTGTTCCATTGACCAGTAAGGAGTCGGTATATTATGTGTGAAGGACACCTTTTTCTCCTAATAAGCGGATGTCATGATACTATAACATGTGGTGGCTTCCTTTCATTTTGTGCAAGGGTAACTAGAGGGATTAGACAGAAATAAGGCAATTTTACCATATGCTTTATTTTTTTTGTATGGAATGGCTGGATTTTCTGGGTTCTATTGCTTTTATTCTGGAAAATTCTTGTTAGAATGGTTGTCATGTGGCCAATCAAGGTTTAGGGCAGAGTCTGGAATATTGTCCTGGAAGTTATGGAAGTGCACTTGAAGTCATAACTGTCTGTGGTCAAGAAGTTAGAAATAATTTGAGGCCTCATAGAAAGTTATAGGTTGTGGGAAATGTGGGCTTTCAGTAGGAAAGTGATCTTGAATATACATATTCGAATGCTTTTGCATGGACTTTTGAAGGCCTGTGCCTAATGGCTTTAGTTTCTATCTTATGAAATTTGTGGCAGATTTTGGATATTGTCATGGTTAATGAGATGATATGACACATCCAGAAAACAATCTGGCAGCCTCCTATTTGTGAACTTTATCTCAGTAAACCTCAATATGCTTCTAAACAGTGCATTCTACGTCTAATTGAGTTCTTTTAAATTTTTGTCAGGATGGTAAAGTTGTTGACACGTTGGAAGGTGCAAATCCGTCTAGTCTGGCTAACAAAGTAGCTAAAGTTGCAGGACCGATCAACTTTGGTGCACCTGCGGCTCCTGCCAGTCTTGGGATGGCTGCAGGGCCTGCAGTTCTTGAGACAGTGCAGGAGTTTGCAAGAGGAAATGGTTCTTCCCAAGTGCAGCAACAAGGGGCACTTGAAGTTAGACTGCAGCAGCTAGTTAATTCTCAGCCAGTAATGCTATTCATGAAAGGAAGCCCTGAAGCCCCCAAGTGTGGATTCAGCCAAAAAGTTGTAGATATTTTGAAGAAAGAAGGGATCAAGTTTGGAACGTTTGACATCTTATCTGACGCTGAGGTTCGTGAGGGATTGAAGAAGTTTTCAAATTGGCCAACTTTTCCCCAGCTCTACTGCAGGGGAGAACTGCTTGGTGGATGTGACATAGCAACTGCCATGCATGATAGTGGTGAACTGAAAGAAGTTATCAAGGATCATGGGATCAGTATTGCTGCATCCGATGAGGCAACAAATGAAAAAACTGGAAGTGGTAAGGCTGGCATCACAGAATCAACTGGATTGAGTTCATCTCTTACGTCTCGGCTTGAAAGCCTCATAAATTCAGGTCCAGTCATGCTATTTATGAAGGGAAAACCTGATGAACCCAAGTGTGGTTTCAGCAGAAAGGTAGTTGAGATACTTAGACAAGAGAAAGTGGAGTTTGAGAGCTTTGACATTCTCTCTGACGATGAGGTCCGCCAAGGGCTCAAAGTTTATTCGAATTGGTCCAGCTATCCCCAGCTTTATATCAAGGGTGAGCTTATTGGAGGATCTGACATTGTATTGGACATGCAGAAAAGTGGGCAACTTGAGAAGGTTTTACTCGAGAAAGGAATTGTTCAGAAAGAGAATCTTGAAGACCGTATTAGGAAGTTGATTAGCTCGTCACCTGTTATGCTTTTCATGAAGGGCAACCCTGATGCTCCACGGTGTGGATTTAGCTCCAAGGTCGTGAATGCTCTTAAGGAGGAGGGGGTTGCCTTTGGCTCCTTTGATATTCTAAGTGACGAAGAAGTGAGGCAAGGTCTTAAAACCTTCTCCAACTGGCCTACCTTCCCGCAACTTTACTACAAAGGCGAGCTAATAGGAGGTTGTGATATTGTAATGGATCTTAAAAATGGTGGAGAGCTAAAGGCCACCCTGTCTGAGTAGACAGTATCATTCCGCAATCGAAGGCAGAGCTGGACAGCAACATCAGTTTCTTTTTGCGCATTCGTCATGTTTTGCTTGTTCCAGAGGTTTTTTATTTCTTATTTTTAAACGTACTTGTAATATCAACTCCTTCACGTTGACTGTTATTAGCTTTTTAAATGCAATAAAGCAGTAAAGAGGTGGCCATCAATATCAATCTTAAGATGAGCAAAACTTATTTTTTATAGTATAAAGATGGTGGAACTTGCAGAGTTCTCGTCGTGTTTTAAGAATTGTTGCTGCTTTCAGTGGTATCCTATCCTTCTGTTTGTGAAGCTTAGGATGGTTTCTACAACAAGCTGTGGGTAATATGCCACTCGGTCATCTTGTCATATTGATCTTGTTGATGGTACATTGTTTGTCATTCGGACATCATTCCTCTTGCATTTGGGAAGAAAATTCACCCCTAACTTGATAGGAACCATCTACAGTTTTTGTTATTCGACAATTTAGAAAGTGCGACGTTACTCTATTTGATAGAGATTTTTGGTGCACCACGAGCTAGGAACAAAATGAAATAGGAACTTGAAACAGAGGCAATAGAAGAGAGGATGATGGAATTCAGTGAGACTTAGACGCATTGAGCTTAAACTTTTTCTGCCCGATAAATTTTAACGGAGTCTACGCAAGAGAGAGCGATACTTCCTGAATCTCTTAACAAACTCCCAAGGATGATTCAAATTCACTTCCGAAAATAATTCACCCAGCTTCAGATATTTATCCTCAAGCGCTCCTTTGCTGCTCATTGTCGAGACATTCGTTTTTTCTTGCTTCGAGTCAAATGAACAAGCATTCATTGTCTCTCGCTAATATTCATGTTATGCTGGAAATCTATTTAGGCAAAGAAATGCCACATTTCTCGTGCAAATGAAGCCCCTTCACCAAAGAGGAGGGCAAACTGAAACGGATTTCGGACATAGAATCGCTTTGCCAATTCCATTCCCAGACACCAAGATGTGGAGGGGACATGAAAAACTAAAAGATTCTCAAGGCACCCCCAAAGAAAAATCCCACACCTTTTACATCGGCGCTTCGATGCATCAGACGATTTACTTGTTCTCGAGCATTAACCTGATTTTCTCCAATTTGCGAAAGAGCAATTTCATTCAGGCTTCTCTGTTGACTTGCTTGTGGTAAACAACGGCACTCAACTGATCTTCCACCAGCCAAGGTTTCACCGGAAAACCAGTGGAAAAAAAAAGTCTCTGGCTATTCGACCATTCCAAATAGCACTGTCTTGTGCTGTTAACATCTTTCACGTTAATGAGCTTTTTTCTTCTCCTAGTTCAGCAGCTCTAGTTCTGTTTAGAACCGACCTACATCTTACTCTCTCTCGAACCAGACTTTAACAGGGCATCGTGGATTTCTCTGTTTACAGGAACGATGGATAAGAAGCCTGCCAAAGCTTCCACATCTGCTACACTACCATTGTCGCCAAGCCAATTTAGAATTGCTGCAACCAACTTAGGATCAGGCTTCCACCTTTTCTTCGTCACCGGAAGAGAGAGGGCCACCTTCATGCTCTTCACTGCCTTCTCCACATCACCGTTGTGCCAATATCCTGCAGCTACTCGTGCCCAACTGTCTGGAGTAGTCTCTTTTCCTTTCTCCTTCAAATTCTCGAGGAGCATTTCGGCTTTCTCGTGCAACCCTTTTTCAGAATAAGCCGCTATGACAGTATCTGGTATTCCAAAATCATAACAATTCCCAGATGATTCCCACTCTGTCAGCACTTTCTCAGCTTCTTCAAGCTCACCAAGCTTCACCAGAGATTTTAGTATGTTAATATAATCCTTGTTTATGCACCTTTTGCAAGCATTTTTCTCTAGATCCCACAGCCTCAAAATTTCTGTCCTGTTTCCCAGACTAGTATGGAGTGATATCAATTGGTTATATCCAGTCCCATCTTTCCCAGTTAGTCTCTCTTCTGATCTCTTCAGGGCATCAAGTGCCTTCTTGGCCAGCCCTGTTTTTATGTAAAAATTTGCAGCAACGGCGTATGTATTCCAGTCCACAGCTATGTGAGGTTGGGTTTCCATCTCTCTAAGGAGTTCTTCCATTCCCTTTATGTCAGACCTCTCGCCATAGGAATTCATACAGATCCTGTAGCTAAAGTTATCTGGCAAAACTTTGTTCTCTTTCATCTCAGCTAACACATCAGGTACTTTATCGTGCTGTCCAATTTTCGTGAACAAGCACATCATGTTGTTGTAGGTGAGAGCCGTCAAGTCAAAACCCTTCTCCCTCATTTTCTGGAGATGAGACAAGGACTTCTCCACCTGGTGCTGCCTTACGTAACAACTAAGGAGAGCTCCATATGTCTTGTAAGTTTTATCATGGTCCATCAAGTTCTCAAAGTACTTTTCAGCTGAAACTAATCCATGGACCCTCCCTATTAAGTCTAACTGCACAGCATGCTCCACAGGTGAAAAAACAAAAACATCGTTCTTTTGCGTCCATTCAGAGACCTGCAAAGCACAACCATGGAAAATAAGAAAGTATACAGCAGAATCACTTGTCTCAAAATCAAATGTTTTATCTGTTACACCTTCACACAAAACCCCACCCATTTCCCAAATGAAAAACACAGATTCTGATGGAAAAGAAAACAAAAGGGCCAAGTAGGACATGTCCTATAGAAGTCATCAGCATTCCTGTGACCACGGAATCTGCACCCGATCGGACTTTCCCTTTTGAGGGTAGCAAGTGCCTTCATTTTGCGGAAAATTAGTGATTTAGAAAACATTTTCCGAAAAATGATTGCTTATATTATTTAGAAAAATTAGTTAATGGAAAATATTTTCATTATCAATGACAATCTATACCTAACTATTTACATGGGCGATGAAATAATTTTCCATTTATTTATTTTTTTAAACGATATAAGCGATGATTTTTCAGAAAATATTTTCTGAATCACTTATTTTCCACAAAACGAACGCATAAATTCATTTTTTACTTCTCAGGAAGCATTGTCTATGAGGTCAAAAAAAAAAAAAAAGCAGGAGTTCATTCTGTTTCCCAATGGCTAGGCTACCCAAACACTCTGCATACCACTAATCCTTCTCTTTGTCCCTTTTTTCTTGTTACAATAGTGTCACTTCATTCCACCATTGCAATCACAAACCCAATCTCAGATCTCTACCCTAGTCACAACCCACTTTTTACATAAGCTCAAATTGGGAGCATAAGTTCATAAAGTACCCAAATCAAATTAGAGACCAGCAAACACAGACAGCTCAAAAAATTCACCCTTCGAGCGAACCAAGCGCCCGTGATTTACCAAATCACAATCTCCCAAACACCTTGCCCCATATCAACACACAATTCCTACATCACAGACACGTAATATCCTATCCCACAATCCGAACGCCAGTCATCCCAACCAAAAAAAAAAAAATCCAAACTTTGAAAGCACAAAGCAATCCACACACTACTCAAAACAGCCCGCCTCGATCAGGACACCACCAAAACCCAATCAACAGCTTCGAAAACGACGGACCTCGAGCGCGTGGGAGAACCGCTTGCGGCGGCGGAAGTCGCGGATGATGCGCTGGAGCTCGGCGAACCGGACCTTGTTGCCGCTCCGGACCCAGCCGTCGAGCGCGGGGGCGACGCTCCGGCCCGGGTCCCCGAGCGGGCTGACCTCCGAGTAGAGGGTGGGCTTCCGGGTCCTGCTCTTGTGGTACCCTCTGCTGCACCGCCAGCCGGTCGCGGCGGCTCCGGGAAGGCGGCTGCAGATTTGGGCGCGGATCAGAGACGACCAGCCGTTCATTGATGAAGAGAGAGAGAGAGAGAGAGAGATGAAATGGGGTTTCAACAGGGTTTAGAGCTCGCTCTCCATTAGCTAAAAAGGGCAAAGAGAAATGGACATAATACGCTTTTTCAATTTTAATATCTTCAATACGATACTTTAATTTTCACTTAATGTGTGATGTAATTCTTAAAATTTCAATTTATTTGATTTGGTCCTAGGACTGTACGGAAATGTTCAATGTTATTCATAAACTTAAATTAATGAAAATATAATATTAAATGCTAAGTTGAAAAACATGTATTCAAAATTTAAGGATTACATTAAATAAATTCAAAGTTTATGAGATTATTGGCAACCGCCTAGATGAGGGCTGGCAACTTTGCCGAAGTGTCGCCAGCCCTTAGTGAGCCTCACTAGTGGCTAGGTGAGCTCTACCTAACCAGATAAGCAAGGTCAACCTCGTTCACCCAAGGCTCAATCGAGCCTCGCTTAGCTAGGCAAGGCTCATCGGTAGCTGAGTGAGGCTCGCCTAGCTGAGCGAGGCTCAGCCTCGTCTAGATCTAGCAAGATCAAGCCTCATCAGTGGTTGGGCGAGCCTCCAGCGAATTCATCGAACCTCACCCAACCGATCGCTAGCGACTGGCGGCAGTTGACGATGATGGCAATAGTAGAAGAAGAAGAGAGTGAGACGAAGAAAAAGAAGAAAAGAAGAAAGAGAAAAAAGAAATTTTGGTTGACGTAATTTTGGAATTGTTTCCGAAAATAAGGAAATAACTTTTTTTGTTCCTTGATTTTGTTCCAAATCTATTCGCGGGAAAAAAAAATTTATCAATCGGAGTTTTATTCTTTTTTTTATTCCCACGAATAAAAGAATAAAATCGGCTATTGGGTCGATTGCCAAACAGACTCTTACTGTCATCCTCCTCTCATTGTACACACAAATTGAAGGTGCGAGAAAAGGCAAGAGCTTATAGAAAAAAAAAATAAGGCTCAATACCAAAGGGAGGAATCTCACAACTAGAAAAATGTCGACGATTTATTGTGTTTAGTGAGATGCATTTTTCTGTCCAATGAGCAACAAATTTATTTATTGTTTACTCAATTAAAGCCCTGGAAAGAAGTTGCCAGAAAGACAAAATTGAAACATACATTTAGATAGAAACCACTATAAAGAAGACCTCTTAGAAACCCACGTATTGATGCTTGGTCCGGGGTGCATCGCGTACTCTACGGGCCGTGGGCTGCCCGGCTTAAGCCCGGCGAGCTCGGTGGATCCTCGGCATAAAAAAAAAAAAAAAAAAAAAAAACCTCTTAAAATTGATATTGGTGCAAACGAGAAAGCAAAGAACGAAATTTATCATTTTTTTGTCTCATAAAAAACTATCAACTTTTAATTGAGTCCCAAAATTGTCCCCGTTGACTCTCCATTCAAAATTTCTTTTGACAATCGAAAAATAGAAAACTATCAAGCGAGCTATTCGAGTGTCCCGAGTTGAGGCACAAGCACAATAGATTAAAGACTAAGTGCAAAATCAATTATCAACAGCAAGACTGAAAGGAAAACTCTCATGAGTAAAAGCAATTGAAGAAAACTAACCCACATTACTCCAGTTTTTACCCAAATTTCAAATCCACTAAGAAGTCATTTGATTGTCATGAAAATTCATCTCTAAACATTTTCTTGAATATGAAATTTGGGGGGAAAAAGCAAGAGTAATGATGCATAAATGTCACATAACAAGGGTGTGTTTGGTTCAACTTTGCAAATGAGCTTTAAGTGTAATACAAATGCCGAAAGTCAAAGTTATTTGGGTAAATACAAATTGTGTTTGGAAAAAACTATTTGCAAATGGACTTTAAGTCAAATGTGTGTTTGGCAAAATAACTTTTGTAATGGATTTTGGTTGTATATTGAAAAATGAACTTTTGGTTGTATTTTGGCAAAACCCTTCACCGGTTTGGTGAAGGGTTGTCCCCTTTTTTCAATTAAAAAAATTTAACCAAGGACAAAATAAAAAATTTGAAGAATTGATGAGGATAGTTTTGAAATGAAAAAATTAGCTTTAGCATTTGACCAAATGCTGAGAGCCCAATACTAATTCCTACTAACTAGCATTGGATTTTTAGCTTTCCCAAGGCCAGACATTTGGTCGGAAGTTCATTCAAAATTATTACTAAATGGTCCAACATTTTCCCAAAGGGCTTTGGAGACCAAAAGTCCCTTAGGAATGCTTAACCAAATGTACCATAAGAGCGGTTTTGGATGAAGGGTTAATAGGGGCAAATATGACACTTAAGTAAAAGCTAGTGGTTTTTTATGATACAAAAAAAAAAGGGTAGAAGTAGGATTTGACATAAAGTTGGTGGTTATTTATAAAACTAAAAAAATTCTATGGTAAAATTGGGGCTAGAAAAAAATTTGGGGGGTAGGGGTTTTTTATAGACAAAAAAAAGTGTGTGGTAGAATTGAAACTGGAACTAAAGTTGTGGATTTTTAAGGGGATTAGGCCCCAATTTGAAGACTCGAAACCTCACTGTCCAAAGATATCTCCGACAGAACAAATCTCAAGCAAAGAAGAGATCATGGACGAAGAACAAGACCCAAGAGAAGAGATCTCAGACGAAGAGGAGATAACAGATAAATACTAGAACAAGTCGAGCTAGCTACAACAATGAGGAATAATCTACCACATATTTGTGAAAATATAAGTTGGCAATAATCTCTACCGTCATCAATCATCACTAATTACAAGAAATTTACCTAGAAAATCAAAAAACATCCACATAAGAGATAGATCCTATCATAACCGAAGAGTGAGACTGCTTGAGTGGTTGTACTTGAGTGTTTAACAAAATGACAAAGTTTCTAACAATAAAAGAGTACAAGAGTAGAGAAGATGACTAACCTAGTGCTATGCAACCACAACTTCACATCTTTCTAATAGAGGTTTTCCTTTAGAAAGAAAAGAAAACGAGGAAACTTAAAGAAAGGGTCGTAAAAGAGTGAGAGTAGAGAATACAATGAATTGGTGATCAATTGAATTATGA
This sequence comes from Eucalyptus marginata, assembly GCA_014182565.1. NCBI lineage: Eukaryota > Viridiplantae > Streptophyta > Magnoliopsida > Myrtales > Myrtaceae > Eucalyptus > Eucalyptus marginata. The sequence goes on along the minus strand of CM024588.1, from coordinate 10,256,136 downwards.
AGGCATTTACTATCTTATGAACGCAACTAATTCCCCATTCCCATGTAAGAAGGGTGGCCACTAGGATAAACTTCAGTGGTTAACAAATTTTAAATTGACATATGTCACTTTGTGATAAGTTCCAACTAGACAAATGTGTGTCACATTAGCACATGATCCTGGTGGTGGTATATATATATATATACCATATATGAATATATATATATATATATATATTGAATGGTTTATGCAAAGGAGAGTTATTGGCTATTATTAGAAGAGAGATGAAAATAACTACATGTTTTCACTAGCCCGGGCTGTTGTGAACGTGGAGAACAATAGTTTCTATAAATCTAATGGTTGACCTTAAAGATAATTGATGGGGAAGGTTGGATGTTTATGAACAACTAATAAAAGGTATGCCATTGTCCATTATTGTTTTTCTAATGCCAATCACATATTGTTGAATGGTTGTTGATTTGAATTATTGTAGGGACTCGTTCCTTCATTAGCTGAGTTAATATTATATGCTGACCATTTAATGTGTGTGAGGCCCATATATGCAAACTACGCAAAGAAGTATAAAAAGGATAAGTTGCAGAAACGATTTTGGCTTATTGCAACGAGCACCAACATGGCAAATTTCATAATTCATAATGAGGAGTTGTTTACCTTGACGTGGGAAGAATTTAGAGCACTCTTCCACACTAAACCTAAGCATTGGCATAGGGCCTTCTACAATGAAAAATTCAAGTGTGATATCATTAATAACAAATTCTGTAAAGAATTCAATGGCACAATCACAAAGGCTAGGTGTAAATCAATCATGCTTGAAGACATATACATTACAATCATGACTAGGCTACAAAGGTAGAGAGATGAGATTGCAAAATGGATTGAATAGTGCCGTCCTAAGATTGTCAAGAGATTGGATGACAACATGTGGGTTAGTAGGTTTTGTTATCCTACTTGGAATTAGGATAATAGATATGAGATCATGAATAATGGTAATAAGTATATTGTCCAACTAGAGAGGAAAAAGTGTTTATGTCAAACCTGACAATTAATTGGAATATCTTGTGCACGTGCCATTTATGCCCAGCTTAAGTAACCAAATCTTGATGATTACCTAGAAGACTAGTACAAAAAAAGTAAACATCTTACTCTGTATCAATTTATGATGCAACCTATTTTAAAGTAGCAAATTCCAGGACCCAACAAATTATGAAGCCCCCAACCCATTGTCACTAAAAAAACAAGTAGACAAACCAAAAAAGAAAAAGAGAATGCATGATTTTGAGATGACAAGTAAGCGGATGGGCAGGTTGGTGGAAAAATCAAGTGCTCACATTACCATGAGGAAGGGCATAGAAAGGCTGGATGTCAATTGAAGAAGCAACAACGACAACAACAAAGGACACCGGAAGGCAACAATGTAGGGGCCATTGCAAGGTAACTCCAAAGACCAATTGCAGGGCCAACTATAGGACAACTATTACAAGTGATGTTTTGCTAGTAATGTTCACTTTATGTTGATGTAAAAACATCCTTATTTTGAATGCAATATTATTTGGTTTGAATCTAAGTCATGGTTGATGGAATAATTGCTTCTATATGTGTTTCCAAATTTGTACACCATGTGTGTTGCCATCTAAGTGCTCGGATCTTGCTTCTTCGTAAGCTGGTAGTGGATGTGTTTAAGAAAGTGAAACCAATACATCACTTTTTAAAAAGTTGAAAACCATAAGTGATCATTTTCAATGTAAAATATCACTCACAAACTTGTAACAAGCAGACTAATCATTAGTCTCATGCACAAGGTAGCTAAAACTAGCCACAAAAAAAATGACCATTGATCCTTAACCAACCATCGCAGTAAAAATTGCAGCATAAAACTTCATAGAAATACACTACCCAACAAATTGACTACTTAACAGGCCATTTAACCACCATGCACACAATTGCTAGAAAAAAACCAATGGATGGATGCTTACTTGCATGCTTGCCCAACAATTCCTAGATATAAGAGTTAACCAACAATTGCAGCATTATACAAAGTTCCAGCAAACTCACCTCATAGTTACAAGAAGAATAACTAGTTGAAGCTTAATTGATTGGCCAATTTACTTTACATCTTAGCAACAAAATAACATTTCCAGTACAAACAAGGCAATAACTAGCTTACATTGCCCCAATATAACAACACATTCCAATGATCTTCAACTATGGTAGACTGAAAAGTTTTCATTTCATCACGTAGTTTACATTTGAGCATAAAATAAGCAAAATCATATAACAACAACACAAGCATCACACACTAGAACTTTTTTTCACTTTTCATCCTTGAACCTCTTTCTTCAAGTGGTTGGCCAAAGATTCCAAAACCTTCATTTCTAGTTGCATTGAGTCGGCATCGTTCAACTCATTTGTTAATGTAGGTGGAGGTTGATACTGTTCCTAAAGTAGCTCTAAGATCACCTATGTTGCTTAACTTAAAAATTTCGCATTGACATATTTGAAATATTCGCACTTCAAGTCTTCTTTATACCCTAGTGCATCCATGAAATTTTCTTGGAATCAAACTTGTCAAAGCTGTTCTTGTACTTTTGAGCCCATAGTGGCAGTAATATTCACCTTCATCTTGACTTTGTTGACACAAACTTGAGCCGCATATCCTGCTTCTACTCTCCATTGCAAAATTGAGTTCTTAATTTTGTTGCGACATATCGCGGTTTGAATTAGGGTTTGAAGAAGAAGGGAAAATTGGCTCGATCTTTCCCAAATTATGTTAAATTTGGGGCAAATATGTGTAGCAAAGTCGTGTAGGGTATTTATGCTGAAATATTGCCATATCGGATTTCAAGCAAATCACATCGGTTGGAAGAAATGTTAAAATATTATCATGTTGAATTTCCAACATCCTAAATCAGCGATAGCACTTAATTGTTTTTTTCTTTTTTCTTTTTTTACCCAAGTAGCATTAAAGTGATACGTAGATAAATTTTAACACTAAAATGATCATTATATGAAAGTTATGACAAGTTTCTTTATCTATCAAAAAGAAGTACCGAGAGCTTTTAATTCTAAAGTTGCCCCCATTCTTTCCGCTTCACACTTCCATCTGGCAAGTACAAACACATCAGCCTCAATCTTTCATTCATTCGGAGAGGGACCCAAAGGAAGTTTGATCGAAAAAACTTTAGAAGTTCGAGTCCTTGACTGCCCAAGTTGCAAGTTCGAGGATCACGTTTGGATAAGCTCATTTTTTGTACGCCACTAAACACGAACCGTCTATTGTTTATGTTGCCCAACCAGATTTTCACATGGAGTGATCCTTGGCAAGGGGAAGAGACCCTAAGAAGAGTGCCCTTACATGCTTCGAGAAGTAATAGGATAATTTCTTGATAAGATTGCGACACCCTTGATTGGGTTTTGAGCTTTCAATGCATGGACACAAATCAACAGAAATCAACATCGTTAGTCCTTTCAATTTGCAAGCGCTATTCCTCACCATACCCTCCAAAATTGCTCTTGTATGACATTATCTTCTCATGGTGGTGGTGGGGGTGGGGGTTGTTGCCCACGTACTGGCCAAGGCAGTCCAGCAGCTTCATCTCTATAGCTTTGAATTGGGCTATCTGGGTCTCCAACTCCATCTTCTCCCTCCTCAAGTTCTTGTTCTCCTCCATCAATTGGACCCGACCATCTTCCTCTAAAAAGCTTGCACTGGTCTGTGCATTGCCGTTGCTGCTACTGCTGTTGTTGCTGTTCTTGTGGTGGTCTTTGGAAGGTCTCAAGAATTGAGGGAAGACGCTCGGCTCACACTTCTTGCGGGTGATCTCCGCGAGTCTGTGCCTGCACCCCTTTTGAAACCTGTCGTGCTTGAACTCCCATCTCTTGGATGATGTCTTCTTGAATCCCTGCTTTTATGGTTTTTCCATCATCAACAAAAAGTTGAACCTATTCAAATTATAAGCCTGGGTATACTTAAATAGACCGTGAAATATGTACTTGTATCTAAATGTCAAATTACGATATTAAGGTTTGCGCTCATTAGTCTCCGGTCTATACTTTCCTTGCTCTCTTCTAAAAAATGTTGCTATGTCGACATAAAAGGAGCCTTTGAAGCAAAAAGAAACTTCAATGAAGTAGCTAAGATTTCTAGCTAACCTCTTACTATGGGCAATCAGCGCACGTACAATTAGTGTGTCGTCAACTCACTATGTTTTTTTTTTTTTTTTTTTTGGCAGAAGGAACCAGCTTGCACCAACAGTGCGCCGTAAACTCATTAGTCTCCGGTCTATACTTTCCTTGCTCTCTTCTAAAAAATGTTGCTATGTCGACATAAAAGGAGCCTTTGAAGCAAAAAGAAACTTCAATGAAGTAGCTAAGATTTCTAGCTAACGGGCAATCAGCGCACGTACAATTAGTGTGTCGTCAACTCACTATGTTTTTTTTTTTTTTTTTTTTTTTTGGTGGCAAGAGGAATCAGCTTGCACCAACAGTGCGTCGTAAACCCCCTGGTGACGCTAGCAGGGAAACTACCACCCCGACGCCACGCTTAAATCGCCTAATGATCCACCAGCCTCCATGCAATTTGCATTGCAGGGGCTTCGAACTCCCAACCTCCCCAAGGAGGACTGGAGCCTACCTAGCAGAGCCACCTGAGCTGGTGGTGTCAACTCACTATGTTGATATAACATAATGCGAGTTTTTGTTTCACTTTAGGACCCACAAATACTTTGCTCAAATTTAGCAAAACTCCACATGAGCATATGAAAAAACATATGGTGTGTAACAAGCGAGCAGAAATAAAAGAAATCTGCGCTGACCAACGTCCAAACTTGGGCTCATATTTCAATTTTAGCAAGCGCCGTCCAAGCTACACTTCCTCATGCACGGATTCAACACATGGCTGACTTCATGCTTCTTTATCATTTTGTTATAAAGGCCTATTATCAAACAAAGATATGACAAGAAATTCTGTATCTTTGAGTGAAACTCCATTCGAATTTTGACCAGCATTTGAATTTCCAGGCCTATTCAGTGCCGGTTTTGTCGGCCTAAGGAGGTTTCCTCGTCGCCGATGGTCAAAAAGAAAGCTTACCCTTTTCTCATCATTCAACAAAAAATTATCTGCAGCTCCTTAAGTGATAAAGATTTGAAGTATAACGAAGAAAGGTAAAGAAAACAAAAAGTACATGAAATTTCCAAGATCTAAACTCAGAAGCTGTGTATCCTTCAATGAAGCGCCCAAGAAGAACGAGAAATGCTATATCTCTAAGGTCACATGATCCAATCTCCAAGAGCAGACTCTAATGGATAGTGAAGATAAAAAGGCAGGTCGCGCTGCATCTCAAGAACCAAGCATGTACTCAACCGAAACAAGACGCGGCACACCGTCCGGCGTCGATCTGAACCATTAAGTCCAGCGAGTCCCTTCTAAAAATCTTGGTAGGTGAACTCACCAGATTCGATGCTGCAGATGAGTCCAGAACGCATGCATCTGATCCACAGAGAGAAAGAGAGAAAGAGAGAGAGAGAGAGAGAGAGAGACTAACGTAGGTATTGAGTTGGCGAATGAAGCTGGAGAAGTTGTTGTGCTTGAAGTACTTGGGCAACATGTGCTCCGAGAACTCGGCAGGGCACCAAACCACAAACCCACTCCCTTCTCTGTTCCACGATATCATCTTCCTCTTCTTCTTCTTCTTCTTCTTCATCATCCCCTCGCCGTGGCCATCATCATCATCTTCTTCTTCTTCTTCTTCTCCGAGATCGTCACCTCCGGCTTCCTCAAGAAGATCGAAGGTCTTGAGCAAGAAGGGAGCGGGGCCTCTCGTCCTCGGGCTCGTGCTCCTGCTCGTGCTCTGTAGGTTGCTGTTCTGCTCTGAAACTTCCTCACGAGCCGCCATTGTTGTCACTTACGTCTTCCTTCTGGTTGCCACTTTTCCTGGGGAAGGCCCGGGCTCTATTATTCTCCAGACTTTCTGTTTTATACTATTCTACTCAACCAGCCTCCGCTAGGAAGCTGCTGGCGCCCTGGAAGTTGGAAGTGACGTTTCTTCATCTTTTCTTTTGGAAACTTTAGTGACGTTTTTCTAAGGTTACTCGTCTTTAAAAAAGTGGGAGTGGACTAACTCTAGGAGTACTCAAGATGAACTTGAATTCGTTGGTAAATTAATTTTGTTAACCAAGGTTTTATCTACTACAGTTATTTCAAAAATATTATTCAAATGTATCTGGTCAACAAATCAATGGAAGTAATAATGCAAGCGATTATTGTTCAAGATATTTAGTTATATTAAATCAATCGCATCTCGAAAACTGCCGGACCTATATTAAATCCGATAAAAAAGCACATATTGAAACACATTTGTATGCACCCTACTTAAATGCGATAACTATTTATCACGCTTCCATTTGAGATTAAAGATGAATTATAGGTGATCACGTGTGCAAAATCGACTCTAGTGATTAGATAGACACCGTGCACAATGTGATTGTGCATCTACTTGTCTATGTAGGGAAAAAGTCATACTTGAACAAAGTGGCCACATTGTATAGGAGGAATAACTAATAAGGGTACTCGTTGATAAGGATGCATCCCTCTCTGGTAGTCATAGTCAAAAATGGCATTCAATCACGATGTCTTGACGAAACCTCCAAAAGTGGTCTACTAATCAAAGATAAGCAACTCTCATGCAACATGTAGTAATATCCCTATACATGGAAATGTCGTCGGGTCACCGGTTAACCATACCGACTAAGACAATGTTTCGATTTCCAACACATTGATCATGCACAACGCGAAAGAAACATATACCGCACTAAGAAATTGCCGACTTTCCTTAAATCGATTTTGACAGGTGTCGTGACAAGACTGGATCCTTATAATCATGGCCGGCTGAGAATGCGATTAAAAAGATCTAAGGTGGTAGTGATAATTAACTTCGACCTAACCAATCACCGGAATCAATTATTAAAAGGGGCCTTGGAAGAAGATTGAAGAAGGAGACGCACCGAGACCCCAAACGCCGGAAGGATCTGGGGAGCTCCGGAGCTTTTTCTCCCTTTTGCACTGGTCAAAAAAGTCCTCATGATGTGCGGGCGAGGCGTGATCCGGTGCGGCCCGTTCCACGATATGATCTGCAGGATCCTGACGACATCCGTTGTCGAAGAAGACTCGTTGCGGAAAGTCGTCTTTGACTTGGCGGGCGGAAGTGGCGGGCTGCGATACGATTGGTTGTGCGGCGGAGAGTGCTGTGGAGCGGGATCCGGGAGATGAAATGGACGATAGGGAGTTAGTAGCAAGCCTGATTTGACCGGTAAAAAGGCAAAGTAAAATGCACGTGCGACACGTACTTGACCGTTTTAAATATAATATTTTGTCATTTCTATTTTTCACTAAATTATCCAAAAGAAAAAAGAGGATATATTTCCATGAATCTCTAGATGCCCTACACTGCGTGTCAGCGCATTATGAAAATTTTAAAAAAAAAATGGAGGATCTTTTCCTTTTTATTTCGCCAATTTTCTTATAACAACAAAAATTCAAAGAAATCTTGGGCGGTATCACCAGCCGCGGTGGCTCCACTGGCAAGTCTTCCCCATCGTGGGGGGACCTACTGACCCCTTCTAAGAGGGCAAGGGTTCGACTTGCCGCGGAAACGCTTGGCCTTTTACTCGTTCCACGGGGGTGGTGGGTCCTCCCGTGAAGCCCCAGAGTTTACTCCAGCTGCCCGCGACGTACGGGGCTTCCTTAGGTCATAAAAAAAAAAAAATCTTGGGCGGTGGAGCAAAGTACTTCTCATTTGAAATCCAAGCATTCAGTGAATTTAAACGTGACAATTAGATCTTTGCAACTATAAAACCATAGTTACAATGCAATCCTATAGAATCTTTGCTCATTTTAAGTACTTTTCACATGTGTTTTGAGGGCATTAATTCCACAAAAAAAAAAATTATATACGCGAATGACGTCATGAATGTACTTACAAAGTCGGTGATGAAAAGAATAAAGGTTTTAAAAGAAAATTTTAGTCGAAGGACTAACTGAGATACATCTATCTATAAATATATACTTTTTCTTTGCCCAATAGTCAAAAGTTGTTGCTGTGGTGTAGTGGTTATCACGTTAGTCTTACACACTAAAGGTCTCCAGTTCGATCCTGGGCAGCAACATCTCACCTTTTTTTTTTGTCCTTTCTCTTTTGACGGATATTCATTTCTTTTCGTTTCTCCACCAATATAATAATACTTTTTCTAGCAAATTTTGGTCGAATAAAGAGGCAACTGAAGATAGAATATAATTTGATTTTTCATCCATTATCCTCGTCCTTTGTAAGAATGCTTTTGTCCTTTGGCCAAACATTTTAAAAAATGTATTCTTAATAGGCTTCAACAACTTCGATTCTCAAAAGTTGCATCTTAAAGTCATAAAATGGGATAGTCAAAGATTATCGCCATCCTTTTTGTCCCTCGAGATCATTGACCTGGTGAATTTAACCATTTGGGCATCCAGCAAATCAAGACCTTGAGTTAAAATAAAAGGTAAAAGATAAATTATCCTGCGACATGCTAATATCATATCATCGATCAAATTATACATTCCGTGATAAACATTTTGCGACACCCAATTATATTTGTCAAAGAAAGTGAAATAATAAATAATATCTTGTTTGATGCTCTTGTTGCATGATGTGCTTTCTTGAAATTGAAAACTCTTATTCCATTAAAATTTCCAACTTTATTGTTGTCGGAAAAGTTAAGAGTTCACGTGCTAGAAAGATCAATTAGTCTTGAAATGACTTAGGTGACAATGTTCGATAAGGACACACCGAAAGTGTGAACTTTTCTGTCTGATACAGTGGTGTTAATAAATAATTTGGGGAACCATCGCTCTCAGCGGCGCAACTAGCTCGGGCTTTCTCCCCCTCACGAAAGGGAGAAGTTCGAATCCTAGAAGCGGCGTCAGGAATTCTTACCTAGAGTCGTGGTGGTGGGTCGCAGTCGCTTCCGGTGATTTCTTCATGGGTTGTCGACTTACGGGGTTCCCTCAGTTACCAAAAATAAAAAATAAAAAAATAATAAGTTGAGAACTCAGTGAAAGTATTTCGTTAAGAAAATTCTACTTTCAAGATATCGACTATATATTATATAAAAAAATAATCGGTACATCAAAAATCATAAGACTTTCTCAACTCGTTAATTAACGAGTGTCTTGAAAAGACAAGACATGTACCGTGATTAGCGATTTAATTTGTGGGAAGTAAATAATAAAGTCACGGCCATGGAAACTCCTCCAAAGCTGCCTTTACATTGAAATGACATTGTCGGTGGACTGTCAGGCGCATTCCAACTCGACGGCTCGAGGAGTCAAGACGTTAGACCACGAGTGAGGGAAAAAACGTGCCACAAATAGGAGACAAAAATCATACACAGCATACCGACAACCAAAATAATAATAACAAAATTAATGATAATAATAATACTAGTCGTGAATCCATGCCATGTGCTGACACTATCTCGAAATAAATAAAATAAGCTATATTATTGCGTAAAAAATTATTGTTATTTCGATTTCTCCTGTCTAAATATGTGCATCTTTAATCTTTATTACGAGAAAAATTGCTGTAAGAACCTAATGGCATAAGTTTGTATGTCCACATGAAATGGAAGTAATACTTTCCCATACGATAATCAAAAATGCAAAATGATGACTAAGCAAGAGAGATGATTGAGGATATTTGTAGATGGAAAGATTATTATGGAACAAATGAATGAATGAGGAAAAGGTCATGTTTGGATACTTTTCATTTTAGAAATAAAAAATCAGATTTTTAAACTTCTTTCATTTTCCAAAAAGTCAAGAGAATACTTGCATAATTGATTTATAATCACGGGCGTAAAAATGATATTGGTAATATTTCCATTTCTTCATCAGAAGAGGCTAGCGGGTATAGTTTAGTGGTAAAAGTGTGATTCGTTTTATTAATCCCTTTTATAGTTAAGGGATCCCTTGGTGTAGGAATTGGTTTCAAGCTTTCCTTAGCCCCTCCTCATCAATGGAATATGATTGTAGAAATTTTCAAAACATGGACATGCAGAAGAGAAATGCTATCCCCATCGAACCAAGACATAACTTATAAAAAATAAATGTAAAATAAGCATCACTTATAAAAATAAATGAATAAGAAATATTTTTATCGCTTACGAAAATTTTTAAACGTAAATTGGTATCAATGATGGAAATATTTTTCATTGACTAATCATTTCAATCAATATAAGCGATCATTTTTTTAGAAACTATTTTTCAATTTATTCATTTTTCGCGAAACAAACCAAGCCATCCCTCTTATATAAAAATTGTTAGCTTGAAATTCATTAATGCATTTCGGAGAAAACAAACTAAGACAGATTCTGTCGATGGAGTATCTTCATAACACCTTGTCCTAACAACATCGATGCTTTAGGGGCATTGAGCAGAGAAGAATGGGCCGAGGCCCGATTTAAGGTGACAAAACCAGCATTGGCCCAGCAAGCACAGGGCCTTCACCAAGTTGAAAGCCCATGCCAACAGTACCGGCCTCATCGCGATTCATGAGCCTCTAGTCGGCCAGCCGGGTTCGCCGGTTATTGAATCTGAAGTCGCGATCGATCAGGTCTCGACATGTCTTTGATTCTCACATTGAGCTAAAGTTCAAACAGGGCGGTGAACATGGACATGCTTCACAAGATGTACACCCTCTAATTTCATGTGCATTCGTGCACGCATCTTTAAAATCTTTTTGCTATATGATTAAGCTTTTATCGGGTTCGTAAGGCTGATCCCAAGCCTGTGACTTTTGCTAGGGCCTCGTCGAGATATCGTTCAAGCGCGATTTTCATACGCGATGAGTCCTGAATTTGTCCTCGTTGTGTTCTTCTGCATCTTCGATGTTAAGCAGCAAGTCTCCAGCGCAATGCGTTCCATGGTTCGAGAAAATATTCAACGGTTGCTTGTTGACCGGCGACGACCGCTCTTCCATGGCCGTGAGCGAGCTCAAAAAGCAAAAGGAGCAACAGAGTCCTCGAGCTCCAAGGTCATGGTATACTTGCATCCGCTTGGACAAGCAAGACTTTCTGGTGTCAAGGTAAATTGCTTAGCTTGGATGCGCATCTGGAGCTGTGCCTCTAGATCTGAATCTAGCCATGGCGGCCCGTCCATGGCCGCGAGTGACGACGGAGAGGATGGAGCAGGGGTGTCGCTTGGTCGGCCTGGCTGTGGTGCCGGTGACTCCATTGGTGACGATGATCAGGCGAGGCACGGTGGTCAAACTCAGCGAATCCAATGAAAGCAAAGAGGCTTATGTGGTTGGACCAAGGGTAGGCTTTTAATTTTGTTTATTTGATTCCACATTAACAAACACGTGTCAATTTATGAAAAAGATGTTGATAAAATATGCCTACCACATTAGTTGATGACGTGGCACTGACCAACTACTGAATATTTTCTCTCTTGTTTTCAACCATCTGTGGAATTCCCAGTTTAAAAGAGCATATATCCTCATCTCCCCATTTCCTAACTTTCAACATCCAAAAGCAGCAAGTCAGTGAACTGTCCTTCAGTTGTACATTGAGGAGAATTTATGCTCTAAAGATATGGTGGTTTGGTTATATTTTGGGAATGGCATGGCCCAAAAAGAAGGAATTGGTAACATAGATTATGACTAAAAAGAGCCAACGTTGTTAGGTAATACTCTCTAAATTTCACTCGTCATCCTAAGCCAATCCATGTTTTGAAAGTTCCACGGGAGATTGCTTCCTCTTTTGTCAACCCTAGAAGGAGACAGTGCATTCAAATTGCACCCTAAAAGATCTCAAGATGCTCGAGACATAAAACTGCAATCTTGTTATAGACGGAGCTAATTTTCTGATAATCTAAAGGTTCGGTAGTTGAGGAAAGATCAGGTGCACAATACAAGCTCGACTCATTATAGAGTCCCCAGTGCACATAACCATTTGTATGGTCGTTTTCACAGGTTCCATTTTCAAAATAAAAATTAGATTTCTAGCATATTCTTCATATGATAAGAATTTTAGACAGATGAAGAAAAATGTGCCAAGAAATTGCACTATTCACCGACATGACTCTCCAATCAGTAGCCGTTCACGTGCTACATGTAGAAGGAGAGAATAACAGGTCAAAAAGCAAGTCTTGAAGGTTCGTCCCTTTGTTCGATTGCAATGGCGAAAGAGAAGTTCGTGTCACCAAAGAAAAATGCTTTTTGGCTGTTTTTGTGCCGAAAGAGATAGGTTTAAATTAGAATTTTGTTAAGAAGTGCTTTTTAGGATGCTTGTTCAATGATCAAATATATAAAATAATCTAGTCTCAATACACTAAAAAATTTCATCGCGATATATGATGAATATATGACAAACATTTGGAAAACTAAACGTTGTTCCATTAAATATATATTGTCGCTCAAGGAGTGCCCGAAAGACCCTTGTCAATCCGACCCTTTCATAAATTTATGTAGGAGCTTATACTTAGAGATACACTATGTTAAGTGGATTGTTGTCTATCAAATCACATAGTCGAGTCGAGAAACAGTAAGTCTATAAGCTGTAGGTCCCTAAAGAACTTAATTTTCCCGAATTGAAAGTGGAATTTTCAGCATCTATGTCTAACGGGCACATAATTCTCTATCTTGCTCTGCTTTCACCGTCCATGAACCTGTCATTTAATGCTCTACTATTAATCTCACGTTGCCGTCGGAGGGTGAAAATTCAAAGTATTTAAAAAGCAATTATTTTTCTCCTCCCGTATATTCTAAACACGAGACATCGATTGGAAAATCAATCGAAAACGGTCTAGGAGCAAACCCTAATTCGTTGCACCTTGATGAGTATTTTCGAGATCAATTACCTTATTTTGCTGATGAACCACTACTGAATATTTTCTTCCATGGTTTCAATCATTTGCAGAGTTTCCGCTTAAAAAAAGCATATATCCTAATCTCTCCATTTCCTAACTTTCAACAAAGCAGCAAGTTAGTGAACTGCCTTTGACCAAACTCGTTGTATATTAGGTCAAACTGATTATGAATTGAGAGCATTTGTGCTCTAACAAAATGTTGGTTTGGTTACATTTTGGGTATGGTATGGCCACAAAAAAAAAAAAAAAAAAAAAAAAGGAATTGGTGACGTTGATTATGACTAAGGGCGCGTTTGGTAACATTTCTGTTCTAGGGAACAATTTTTTAACAAAAATAGTTTTTTTTGTTTCTGTTCCAGGGAAAAATTTCAAAGTATAAAAACGCATTTGGTAACTACAAACAATTTCTACTTCGAGAGTAGAAACACGTTTGGTAACTTGTATAATTTTTTTGTTTCTTTTAATTTTTAAATATTTTTATTATATTTTTCCCTTTTTTTTTTCTTCTTTCATCCTTTTGGCCGGTCGCCGGCCCTCGACGGCTAGTCACCAGCCATGGCCGAGGCCGGCGACCGGCCAAAGGAAGAAGAAGGAAAGAAAAAGAAGAAAAAAAAAGTGTTTTCGAAGTTGTTTCGAGAACGATAAACAAGTTTTTTTCTACTTCTTGTTTCTGTTCTCGAATCCCAGGAACAAAAGTGTAAACAAACGCGTTTCGTTTTTTTTATTTTCCGGAACAAAAAAACAAAAATTTGTGTTCCAGGGAACATATACAGTAATAAACAAACATGCCCTAAATGAATAAACATATATAAAAAGAGTTGATTTCATTAGGAAATATTCTCTAAATTTCACTCATCATACTTATTCAATTCACGTAGTAGAAGTTCCAAGAGAGACTACTCCTTGTTTTGTTGAACCTAGAATGAGACCCCACAATTGAATTGAACCCATCAGCACACAATCATGTTATCGACTAAGCTAATTTTTGATAATCTATAGATTCGATGGTCAAGGAAGGAACTTGTATATATCGGTTAAACGCACGATACAAGCTTGACTCATTATAGTCCCAAGCCCATATAGTCATGCATATGGTTATTCACTCAGAATTTTAGTTTGCATCTTACCGGATTTATAAAAGTAATGAAATATTAGGAGGGTTCGGAAGCAAACCCTATGAGGTAGGGCTTCACATAACAAAATATATGATCTCCAATATATTCTACGCATAACAACAATTTTAGACAGATAAAAATGGGAAAATGTTACAAATGGTCCTTATACTATTACTTAATGTGCAATTTGGTCCATGAACTTTTGATCGGCTCAATTTGATCCCTGAACTATTGATAAATGTCCCGATTTGGTCTCGAGCTTTTCGATCGGCTGATTTGATCCCAGAACTATTGATAAATGTCCGATTTAGTCTTTCATTACTTTTTTTTTTTGCTTCTTCTCTCTTCCCTCTGCCGGCTCCAGCGGAGGGAAGCCGGCGTCGGGCGAGGAGCACCCCGGCGTCGATCAAGGGGCTCCCTCACCCGACGCCGGCGAGGGCGACCCTCATCGGACTCCGGCTTCTCTCCGCCGGAGCCGGCGGAGGGAAGAGAGAAAAAGCCAAAAAAATAAAATAAAATGGAAAAACAATAACGAATGATTAAATCGGACATTTATCAATAGTTTAGGACCAAATGAGCCAATCGAAAGTTCATGGACCAAATTGCATATTAAATAATAGTATATGGATCATTTGTGACATTTTCCCGATAAAAATGTACCTAGAAATTGCACTGTCGACCGACATGACTTACTGATCAGCCACATGTTACACGTACATGGTGAGAATAACGGGTCAGAAAGCAAGTCTTGAAGGTTCGTCCCTTTGCTCGATTGCAATGGCGAAAGAGAAGTTCGTGTAACAAATGGAGATGCGAGAAGATTCATCAGAGAAAATGGTTTTTGGCTGTTTTTGTGTTGAATGAGATAGGTTTAACCCAGAATTTTGTTAAGGAGTGCTTTTAGGACGCTTGTTGATTGATCAAATATATAAAATAATCTAGTCTCGATACATTAAATTTCATCACGACATTTGACGAATATGTGACGAGCATCTTGAAAATTAAACGTTGTCCCGTTAAACGTATATTGCCGCTTAAGGAGTGCCTAGAAGACCCTCGTTAATCCGACCCTTTCATGTATTCATGTAGGAGATCATACTTGAGACACGCTTGTGTTAATTACATTGTTGTCTATCGAATCACATTGTCGAGTCGGCTAACCATGAGTCTATAAGCTGGAGATCCCTAAAGAACTTAATTTTCCCGAATTGAAGGTGGAATTTTCAGCATCTATGTCCAACGGGTTTATCTTCCCTTGTCAACCTCTCACATAATTCTCTATCTTGCTCTGCTTTCCCAGTTCATCAACTTGACTTTTGATGCTCAACTATTAATCTCGCGCTGTCATCGGAGGGTGAAAATTCAAGTATTTAAAAAGTAATTATTCCGCACCATTTATATATTCCAAACATGAGACATCGATGGAAAAATCATTCAAAAAGGGTCCAGGAGAAACCCTAAATTCGTCGAACCTCATTGAACATTTTCGAGATCGGTTACCTTATTTTGCTAATATTTTCTCTCATGGTTATCAACCATTTGTGGAATTTTCATTTAAAAAAGCATATATCCTCATCTCTCCATTTCCTAACTTTCAACAAAGCAGCAAGTTAGTGAAGTGCCCTTGGCCAAACTCGTTGTATATAAGGTCGAACTGATTATGAATTGAGAGCATTTGTTCTCTAACAAAATGTTGATTTCGTTATATTTTGGGTACGGTGTGGCCCAAAAAAAAAAAAGAAAAGGAATTGGTGACGTATACTACGACAAAATGAATAAATATAAATAAAAAGAGCCGACTTTGTTAGGAAATACTCTCTAAATTTCACTCATCATACTGAACCAATCCACATTTTGGAAGTTCCAAGAGAGACAACTTCCTCTTTTGTTGAACCTAGAAGGAGAGCCTGCATTTGAATTGAACCCTAAAAGATCTTTCGATACATTAACACGCAATCATGTTATCGACTAGGCTGATTTTTGATAATCTACAAATTCAATAGTCAAGGAAGGAACTTGTATACATGAATTAAGCGCACAATACAAGCTCGACTCATTGTAGTCCCGAGTCCATATAATTATGTGTATAATTATTCATTCGGATTTTAATTCGCATCTTGCTCAATCTACAAAAGTAATGAAATTTTGGATGAGTTCGGACGTAAACCCTATAAGGTAGGGCTTCACGTAATAAAATATAAGATCTTCAATATATTCTACGCATAACAACATTTTTACACAGAGAAAAATTTACCTAGAAATTGCACTGTCGATCCACATGACTTACTTATTAATCAGTCACATGTTACATGTAAATGGTGAGAATATTAGGTCAAAAAGCAATTCTCTGTGGTTTGTCCGTTTGTTCGATTGCAATACCGAAAGAGAAGTTCACGCGACAAATGAAAGATGCATTTGTCACGGGCTTGGCTTTATTCACAAGAAGATTGAGGAAATAATGATTTTGGATGTTATCTTGCTGACAAATATCGGTTTAACAGAGAATCTTATCGAGGAGTGCCTTAGAGGACACTTCTTCATAATAATCAAATTGAAGAAAGACAATGTAATTTTCATAGCGCTAAATTTTTTCGTAATATATAATTGGCATTTTGAAAATTAAATATTATCCCATCATATATATATGCCACTCTAGGAGTGCTCAAAAGACCATTATTAACCCGGCCTTTTAATAATTCTCTATCTTTCTTTATTTTCAGAATTCATCATTAGGTCTTTTGATGCTCTATTATTAATCTCTCGGTGTCATTCGAGGATGAAAAGTCAAGTATGTAAATAGTAATTATTCCACACTACCCATATATTCTAAATGTGAGGCATTGATGGAAAAGTCATTTGAAAACGACCCGAGACCAATCCTAAATTCGTCGCACCTCGATGAGTATTTTCGAGATCAATCAAGATCATACCTTACTTTGCATGTGATTTCTCCTCCTTTTGGCCAACTACCAAGTTATTGAATTTCTTCCTCTCTCTTGGACCTTGCCCTGCTAGTTAGTAGTACGGCTTCTAGGCTCTAGCAATTGTAGTTTGATGCCACATTATTGGATGGGACATAGGCCTTTTTGACTTCTTAGCAACTAAGGCATTATACGAAGTGATGATGATTTGGACAACTGTGATTGCGATCGATTTGGGTTTTGTCCCTGCCTAATTGTTTTATCTTTTGATTTGGTTTTGGCCATGGCCATTTGCTTTGCACTGTAAGTGGGGAGAGTAGGTTTTGAGGTTTTTTTTTTTTGGTCGGTAGGTTCTGAGGTTGACGTGCCAACTTTCTGCACCGTGTGGAATATGAGTAAAAGGCATCCCACAACCAAATCTTTTGCAGATTCCTTTTTCAATGCTGGGATGATTAAGTGAGCATTTTATAGCGCTCTCAAAAATAAATGTTTCTACTCTTTTATTCTGGAGAACAAATAGAAATGCGTTTGATAATTTATTCATTTTCTAAAACAAATTATTTTTGAAAATAAATTTAAAACATAAACAAAAACAAAAAATAAAATTATTTCTTATTCCTAGAAATAACTCAATAAATTAGTTTTTATTTTCCCTTCCTTTCTCCAGTTGCCAGTCTTGATAATGGCTAACAACCGACCAGATGAGGTCCAGCCACCTCACCGGAGTCTCGTAGGCCCCCAACAAGATTGCCCCAAGTTCGCCGGCCACCAGTGAGGCTCGGCGAGCCTCGCCCGGCCACCGCAAGGTTGGCGTCGCCTGGCCTCGCGATGGCCAAGCTCAACTCATCTCGACTTGACCTCACGGATTTGAGTGAGGTCGAGCCTCGCCTAGCCACGACAAGACTCCACCTCAATTGACCACTGTGAGGTTGACGTCGCCTAAGTGGGTGAGGCCGATCTCGTGGTGGCCAAGCTACCCTTATTTGGTCGGCGACCAGCTAGATGGAGGAGAAAGAAAAAAAAAAAAGAAAATAAAAGAAAAGAAAAATGTTATAAAATAATTAATAAATTAAAAGAAATTTAAGTCACAAAAATATTTGGGATCATACCAAACATAATTTTGTTCCAGCAACAAAAATTGTATATAATCATCAAATGCCTTAAAATACTATTCTTAAGAACAAAAATAGAAAAAAATTGTTTATGAAGAGAAAATTCCCAGGAATAAACGTTATCAAACGTAGCTCAAGAACTCAAAAGCTGTTTTTCATGGCCAAATGCTAAAAACAAAGAATTTCGCAAAAAAATTGAATAATTTATAAATAATCGCTTGTGTCACTTGAAATAGCTAATCAATGAAAAATATTTTAATTATTAATAATAATTTATATCTAAACATTTTAGTAAATTTCATTCATACATTCTAGAAGCGATACAAGTTGTTAACTTTAGAAAATTAATTTTCAAATCAGTCATTTTTCGCGAAGCAAATAAAGTCAAAATCAAAGCCGAAACTTTTTGATTCCACTTTAGCCACTTTTGAGATATTAATATTTTGAAAGACCATATTGAATGCTCATTCCCTGGAGTAGATAAAAAGGCATGCATCGACGGCTATTTTCCAGGCCTACTTTCGTGTTACCACATCAGTCGTTAGTGCTTTCGAAATCACAATGAATCAGCAATTCCATCAACCACTTGAGTATTGGAAACGTTATCCCCGTACCTTTCTTCATTTCCTTTCCCCTTTTTTGTCCATATTATCACCATCTATCATATCAGTTCTATTCATTGGAAATTCGGTGCTTGTCTTTCGTTTTTCCTTCCTTCCTTCCTTTATTATTGTCTTCTTCTTTTTTTGTCTCTTTAGTCTTTTAGAAGGTTTTAATGGCGACCTATTAATTTTTTTTTCCTTTTTTAATCTTATCCTACTTAAACTCTTAATTCGCTCACGGACTTTTATCTTGCTACTTTGCAAAATGTGAGCGCCGAACGCCATATTTGAAATTAAAAATTCCCACCTTCAATCCCTTAAAAAGGGGAGAATCAAACTCCCCATCTTCTCCTTCTCATGTAAAAAGATTGACTATTGGGCAATGCCTGCACTTATGTACGAATCTCTGCCATTTGAATCTGAGTGGAGTTCCATGCATTCAATTCCTTCCCATCGATCATGTGCAAAACGATGATGCCAATACCCTGAAAGAGACGCCCTTCACGGTGGACCGTGATGAAACGCAATCGTGAAGTCGAGCCAGCACTGATGGAGAGCTCGTTGGCATCTAGCCCGTCGGCGAGCATTAGGTACCCGCAGACTTAGAAGAGATATGGAATCGAGACATCGATTTCATCAGACCCACCAATAATTAAAATCGACCTTAAATTTCTCGTTGGCATCTAGCCGGTCGGCAAGCACTAGGTACCCGCAGACTTAGAAGAGAAATGGAATCGAGACATCGATTTCATCAGACCCACCAATAATTAAAATCGACCTTAAATTTCTCGTAGCTAGGATACCCAACCTTGAGACTCCGAGAGGGCCATCGCAGTTCGTTCGATTGGGACTCGACCGCCCCATGGATACATACAAGCTGTTCATTACACGTAGTTTCTTCTTTCGACCCCACTCGGCCGGCCTATCCCACAGGAAAGGGAAAAGGAATATGGTGGGCCCGGGCCTTTCTGCGCTCAATTTCTATTGCTTTAGGTAAAGTCGATCGGTGACGGGTCGAGTGCCAAGAACAGTACAGTACAATGAACGGCAAAGAGGACTAGAAGTTAAAGCACAAGATGGTCACTGACGACACGCTCGAGAAGGGACCATGATGTATTGTCTATAGCAATCCATCTCTCAATATGTAACAAAGAGTCTTCTCTAGTGCAAGCCGTGACGTGCCGTCTACTAGCACAATTTAGATTCATTTTACGCTATACAAGTATACAAAATGGGTGAGGGGTTGGAAACACAGGCTTCAACCGAGCTCAGAATACAATTAGACAGAGCAGGAAGCAACAGAAGAGGAAGAAAGTTACTCTGCTCAGCGACTTATTCGCCTGCATTTCCTGCCTCCTCAACCTTGGGCTACTTCCTCCCATGTACCTATACGAATTCGGGTAACCATATAGGCTGTCCGAATTGCCGAAGACTCTTGCATAAAACATTTCCCCAAACATTCCCACCATAGAGTGGTCAAGGCCTACGGATCCCATGCCGAGGAATGGTGATGGCGAATCTTCTTCAAACGAATTGGCACTGTAGTACGGATTTTGGTAAGGATTACGGTAGGGGAGCTGCTGACCGCTGCGGGGTGTTGTAGAGGCGAGAGCTTGGATGCCACAAGCCGCTGGTCTCGGGGGTACAATTGTTCCTAGTTGGAGTGCCTTGTCTTGCAGATCAGAATCTTTGGAGCTTTGGCCGCGGCCATAGAGAGGGACCATGGCTGTGTGGGATATTTCAGCCTTGCAGACGGGACACTGTGGGTGCTCATCAGAAGCAAGCGAGGCGCTTTGCACGTGGAGCCATTTGTAGATGCAGGGCCAGCAGTAGAGGTGACCACAGAGAGTGACCACAGGCTCGATCGCAAAGTCTAGACAGATGTTGCAGTCGAAACAGCCATTGCTACTTCCAGAATCCATAGCTGGTCCAGAGATGGGCCTCCACTCCTGGGCAAAGTACTGCTCGAATGCCATGGATCTATCTCGAGAATTGCAATAAGAACTGTGACAAGAAAAAGAAGAGATGCTAATGAATTCTCAAGTTCATAGAGGTCCAACAAACTCTGCCTGCATATATAGATAACTGAAAAGAGCTTATGAAACTCCTTGCGCGAGCACAACCATACCAAACGCACCAAACAAGGACCCACAAACGGCTAAGATCATAAGAAGGAACCAAACAATTATCGACCTTGCATACCAAATGCATGATTAGTGAGAATCCGAGGGGGCCACAGCTTTGGGTCCATAATTGCAATCAAACAAACAAGGTACTAGATAATACCAAAAAAAAAAAAAAAACAATTGTACCAAAGGATATGATCGATGTGGTCCCAGCATTAGACACCTTCGTCCTCTTCTACATCTTTTGGGAGGACACTGTGATTTCACTATTCTCCCATCTTAAAGAAAAGATAAAAAGTAGAGCATCTTTTGTATGTGCTTTACGTAACTGAAAAGACAACTTTTTGACTTTCGGATGGATTTTGTTTCCAGCCTATCTTCCAACAGCAGTGAAGAGTCCAAAATGATCTTTTCCTGACTGAATTTACAAGACACGTCACACTGCAATCGCACTATGTTGTAGATTCTTTTCCAACATCAATCATGTATAAAGCCAAAACCAAGCACCAGGTAGACTAAAATATCTGAAATATCCACTAGAAAAGTAAGGATCTTAGTACTATTGCTAACGTATGAAAATTATAATCTACTGGAGCATGAAAAACGAGAAAACAATAAATAAAGACCTCAAAGTAAGGATTGTTGCTATCTTTTCTGTCTCTTTTTACCCAAATGTGACTCAATCTCCACTTTCAAATCGTCCAAATGGCAATCAAATCAATTATGCAAGACACAGGAGATGTTGAAAACAACAACGCGTTCAACCACAAGAAGCCCACTTCAAACTTCTAGGTTGAAAGAGCTAATGAACTGACAAGTTTGTCTCACTGTCCTCTTGTAGAGAAAATGAAGGTCAGGCAATTGCATCCCCTTGATAATAACAGTAGGAGCAGCAAATCCGAAGCACAAAACAAGCCCTCCCCATAAATAAGAAGAGGAGCATAAATCCGAAGCGCAAATTGGTTCCTAATCTTTTTGGGCAATATAAATTTGACTCGTGCATAAGAAAAATTGTTCAGCTAAAATTACTAGATGCCGATCAATCACATGTCTTCTGAAACTAGAAATGTTATGCCCCGCAATTACAAGAATAGCTAGCTGTGAAAACAAACAGATCAGTCCATCATTCTTCCTGATCCGCCTGAACTGTGGACATGGAAGAAAGATGCAAAAGAAAAGCATTAAAATTGAATCCGCTCGACCGTTCAACGGCCAACTCTTCAAGGAAATTTAGAAAAAAGTTCACTTTTCCTCAGCCTCCATCTCAACAGTCACCTATGCAAACGTGCCACCTCTTAACTATATCTTATTCGCACAGAGAAACAACACCATCAGCCGAGAAAGAAGCAATCGCCCAGCTCTACACAGAAGAATCGCCATGATCAAGACACTGGACAACGCCAGAAAACCCCCAATTCCCCACTAGAAAACCTGAAACAAGCCCATCCCAAGTTTCAACTTGAGCAAAAAGCACGACGCTTTGCCTTCCAAAGTTTCTGCGCCACTAGCCCGGCGCAATGCAGCGCGGATTGCACAGAACAACCCCAACCCCATCGCTACATCAAAGGAAAGACAACCAAAACGGAGAACGCGATCGCTCGACGGAATCCACCTAGCGAACGCGACAATCAGCTCCCGAATCGATTCAAAACGCAGCAAACGCAAACACGAATTCCCTAATTACACGACACCACGACATCCAATTCGAAGCCAACGGCAACCAACCCGAAGCCACCGGAAGATCACCCGACGGACGCGAGACTTCTAGAACAACGGCGAGCTCCTCACATTTCTAAAATCGAAAGCGGCAAACAGAGAGAGAGAGAGAGAGAGATTCAACAAGCGCTAGATCCGAAACTCCGAATCGAGACTACCGAGCGGTTGCTAGCGTTCGGACGCGACGGGAGCGCGGAACCGAAGGCGAAGACCAGAATTCACCGGCCGGAGGAGGAGGAGGAGAGACCTACCGGAAAGCGGCGGCGGCGGCCGGAGCGGCGGCGCGGCGGATGCGAAATCGCTGCGGGGATTCCTCCTTCGCCTCCCGAGGTCTCGCGCGGAGTTCTTCAATGGCGATCGAGCACGCAGAAGAGAGAGAAAGAAGAGAGAGAGAGAGAAGGGAATGGAGGAGCTTGATTGTCGTGGAGGGATTTTTATAGGAAGGGATTTTTGCCTTTATTTATTTATTTATTTTTTTAATATTATTATGGTAGTAGTATCCACGTTATTGTGTGGGAGAATAGTTCACGCGCGGGCGTGTCTCGCATGCGCGCGCGTGCTGGGAGCCGCCCCCTTCATCTCGGCCGTCGGATCGCGCGGGCTCCTGTAGGAGCGATCGCGACATCCGACGGCCGAGACGGGACGGGTTTCACATCGTCCGGCGCATGCGCAGGCTCATCGTTACCAGCCTTCCGGCGTGAGCCCGGTTGCTGACGTGGCACCGCCGTGGGGCAACATTTACGGTCTGAATAGTGTATTGTATGCGTGTACGTATATGCAAAATCAATCGTAATTAGGGCGCGCTTGAATTACCTGAAAAATTTATAGTCAAGGGAAATTATCTTTAATGAAAAGTTTTTGTTTACTTGGTGGTTTAAGAAAACTGATTTCCTCTTTGTTAGAAGGAAATCAATTTTAAAAAACATTGTTACTTTAAAGGTTAATACGCTGAAAAATCCTGAACTGATACACCTGTGACAAATTTATCCCAAACTATTTTTTTTTATCATAAAAAACTCCAAATTGATACATCTGTAACAAATTTACCCCGACTGACCATAAAAAACCCTAAACTTGTACATTTATGACAAATTTACCCAAAACTAATTTATTCGACCACAAAAAATCCCAAATTGGTAAATTTGTGACAATTATACTCTCTGCTAAATTGGATTAATGCCACAAAAAAATCACAAAAATTGTAAATTGTGACAAACGGAGTGTAAAATCTCAAATTAGTATATCAGTCAACTGTTACGTATCATTTAACTTAATTAAAATTTAACGAAAACTAACAGAAGGTAGATTTGTCACAAGTGTACCAGTTTGGGGTAAATTTGTCAAAAGTATACCAGTTTGGAGTTTTTGATGGTCAAAAAAATAGTTTAGAATAAATTTGTCGCGGGTGTCTGCAGGTTTGAGGTTTTCGCAGTATTAACCCTTACTTTAATTTAGAAAAATAATTTATTTCTTGATAAAAAATGCAGTCGTTTTCCACGTATTTAAACTTGTTGTTTTCAATTCAAGAAAAACATTCTTTGTAAGTCGATTATATTTTCGTCATCTAAACATTTGAAAATCGATCTCAATGTGTACCCGACACGTTAAGTGGGCGAGTTTAAGTCAAATGACTAGAATTCGTGCAATTTAATTTGCCTTTGAAAGTGGGGAGACATTTGAAAGTCGATCTCAATGTGTATCCGACACATTAAATGGGCGAGTTTATGTCAAATGACTAGAATTCGTGCGCTTTAATTTGCCTTTGAAAGTGGGGAGGCTACAGGAGTTAGTGTTTTGACTTTTCCTCCCACGAAATGAAGCATGGATTGAACACATTTTTTTGATTTTAAAATTGGAATTAAACTTTTTTGTTCTTTTCGTCTGAAATTATTACTATTATTCAACGATGAATATAACCTATGAAGCATCGACACTCTTTAAGAGCTTTCGTGTCATGTCGGATACTTCAACACGTGTCCGACACTCTCAGACACTCTGCAACACTCAATTAATATGTGTCAAAAAATCCGACATCTGGTTAACTTTCTCGATACTCGAGTTGGAATATTGACATATGAGTTCCGATATCGAGTTCAATTTTAAAAATTCAATAAATTATATGTCAAAATATATATGTGTGAAAAAATAAAACACAATAATAAAACTAATAAATGGAGAAAAAAGAAAAAATATAGTCATTTCTTCTCTTCTAACTCCTACTTCCTATAATACACAATTCACCTTTAGGGTCCGTTCGTTTCGCGGAAAATATTTTCCGGGAAAACGTTTTCATTTTCCGGGAGTTCGTTTAATGGAAAATGAATTTCTTGAGGAAAATGTTTTCCATCAAATGAAAAAGTTTAAAGTAGGGGAAAATGTTTTTCACTTTTAAAAAGTAGTATTGTTTTTTTTTTTTTTTTATAAACCTAGAACCACCGTATAGTCGGCGGCAATGGCGGCAAGAAACCACGGGAAGCACAAGACGGGGGCCCACCTCCCACGGCACTCCACTTAAGTCACGCAATGGGGGCGTAGAGTTTCGAACTCCTCCCCTCCCCTCCCGGATGAGGGGGCAAAGCACGAACCCTAAAGTAGCATTGTTTTTTTTTTTTTTTTAGTGATCCAGGGACCCCGTACAGGCGGCAGCCAACAAGTAAACCCTGAAGTAGCATTGTGTTTTTTTTTTTTTTTTTTTTGGTAAAATCGTCTCAAAGAATAGCTTGACATCATCGGCTGATAAAAGCATTTTCATGGTCTACTTTTTTAGACACTTGGAAAGGAAAGGAAAAACTTAAACAAAGAAGGAAAAAATATAGGCAGGAGGGCTGCCGCTCCCTCACTGACCATGACGTCCTACCGATGATCAATCGAATCGAAGAAAATAAAGTGCCTCTTGCATGCTTTACGCACTCCTTCGCACCTTAGACATAAAAGAATATATTTCTCATTGGTCTCCAACCTATGGACCGGCCGTTGATCTGGCACATCATAGTCTCTCGAACCGATATTTAAATATCGACATATACATTATATTTGCAATTTCTTGTACACCATTATAAAATTAGAATACTTATAGTCATTAATCCACTGAACCCTAGATACACGAAACCAACACTCACCATTGAAAAAAGAGTGGTGACGTGTGGCGAATTTGGGAGCAATTTGCTATTATTTTAATTTCCAATTTTGCCTCAAAAATCTTCTCTCCCGGTTGGACTTTTCATCGTTTCTTGGCTTCAACTTTCGAAAACCTAACATTCAAGTATCCACCACATAATAGTCGCTCGAACCAACATATGGACTGACCACTCTCTAATGTTGGTGCTACAATTTATGGACCGACCGGTAATCCAGCACATGATTGTCACTCGAACCAACATTCAAGTATGATAAATTGTACTCGCAATATCTTGCACACCATTACAAAATTAGAGGACTCCCCGTCATTATCCCACTAAACCCTAGATACACGAAAGCAACACTCACCATTGAGAAAAGAGCGGTGACGTGGGGCGACCTCCCTCCTCTCCTACTACTGAAGAATTTGGGAGTAATTTGCTATTATTAAATTCCAAATTTTCCTCTAATTTCTTCTCTCCCGGTTAGACTTTTTTTTTTTTTTTTTTTTTTTTTTTTTTTTTTTTTTTATCGTTTCTTGGTTTTCAACTTTCGAAGGACATGCCATTCTAGAAGGCGAGCAAGTTACGCCGGAACCGTGCAGATTCTGTCTAGGGTATGTCTGCTTGAGGTAAGCAACATAGATTATTAGATCTCATAGGAAAAATCAAGTTGCCCCTTGAATTGTCCGATAAAATAACGTTAATTATTTAAAAAAAACACATGAATGAGGTGAGGGAGATGTGCAATTGTGCATGTATCTGTGAAAGTCAATCGAGTCAAAAGAATCTAAATATCAAATAATGGGAGATCTACACGCGAGACATACATGCATGCGCGCAAGATTTGTTTAAAGGAGAAAAATCACACGCTACCAAAACAATAGCTCGCGAAATGCTTAAGGAGGAAAGTGAAATTCACTAGTGATCGCCAGCGAATTGTGAACCATGTTACAAGCCAAGCTTTGAGGACAAGATTTATTACTGTGGTTTTGCTTCAGTGTCTGTTTGAACTCTCCAGAGGCTATATTCAAATCCCATCTACCGCATGTAGATTACTCTAAATCGAAGGTTACTTGTACAAACTATGAATGCCCGAACTTAAACGGTTCATGATTTTTAGGAAAAAGAAAAGGAAACTTTAACTTTTTGGCAAGAAAATTCGGAAGAGAGCAAATTTTTTTATTCCCATCGTTGTCCATCTAGAAGCACCATTGAATCGGAACCTACTCTCTCTCTCTCTCTCTCTCTCTCTCTCTCTCTATATATATATATATATATATTAAAGTGAATCCAAATCATTAAATTCGATGACACCCACATAAAATCTAGACAATGAATCACATTTACCCCAAATCAATGAACCTGTGCAACATTTATATCACAAAAAATTTCAAAGTGGGACATTCATGACAAATTTACTCCAAATTGATGTATCCATCCCTCATTTTCCATCCAAAAAATTCCAAATTTACCGCAATTTAGATAACAAAAACTCAAGCAATCAACTTCAACCGATACACCGCACTGGATAAGAACTTTCATGAAGTCTGTCCAGGACGGAAGGGTTCGAAACCCAGCGTAGGCGCTTGAGGTCTTAAGTGTGATATTAGGGTGGTGGGTCATCCGCTAGCGTCATCCCAGATTTGCTTGATCGGCTATCGGCTGTACAAGATTTCTAGGTCATAAAAAAAAAAAAAAAACTTCAACCAATACATTGGATAACAAATAATTTTTTGGATGTTCACAGATTCAGTGAATCATTATATGAATCTTAATTTAGTTCAAAATAAATGCGGCACAAAAATACTAATTTGGGAATCTCGACCATATTAAAGTGGGCTACAAGGTCTCTGCTCGTGGACGCCCACGTCAAACGCGCATGGGACACCTCGTTCAACGGGATATAAAGTCCGCACATGCATCCATCCGGATTGTCACATCAAATGCCATTACTCGCGTGGATGTTGCCGGGTTCTAGAAGGGGTCGACACGTGACGATGCGCCATGGGGCGCTTTTAATTACGAGAAAGCGACACGAGCGGCTGCTGTAGAAACACACAGGAATCGTCTGTCCCTGTTGACCATTCGTCCCCCTTCGAGATTATTGACTCGTCCTCGTCGAAATGGAAAAAGAAGAAGGAGAAGAATTCGGTTATTTATTCAGAAAATACGATGCCACTTTCTAGAAGAAACGGCAATGGTTCCCAACCAGGGGTACTGTGTCAGGCGGTAAAGAATTCGGTTATTTATTCAGAAAATACGATGCCACTTTCTAGAAGAAAGATCACTACATTTCTTTAGTCAGGAAAGGAGTTAGAGACGGCACATTAATTTTGATGAATCAGATCGCGAACTGACCGTCACAATGAATATGACGTGCATCCGTCACAGCTTTCGGCACGGTTAGTTCACTAAATGAATTGGACGAGATCGTACAAATCGTTATGTCCTCTTGTAGTGGCCACGTGAAGGCCTGCTTGCCCTTGCTTGGCATTCATGTGTTGGTTGGGGGCCCATTTGGTTTAATTTTGGGGAAATGGCTTTGCATTTCCCCAAGTATCTTTGAGTGAATGAGCATTTTGTGAATGCAAGTGTGTTTGAAAACTCAATTTTTTGTGTATGTTTTGCAAAATTACTTCAAGGTGAAAAGAAAAATGAAAAAAAAGAAAAGAAAAGGGAGGAGGAGATGCAATTGCAGGGGAAAATTGTGGAGTAGCATTGGTGGCGGTGGCGCTGGTGGTGGTGGGGAGGCGGGCGGGTGGCGTGACGGTGGCGGGGGGGAGGCGGGGGTGGCGAGATCGGCCACTCATGGCTGAGCGCTGCCCGTCGCAGTGGAGCAGCAAGTTCCTTGAAGAAGACGATGAATAGTATTTTCAAGGTTAAAAGGGGAAAACATGATTATCAGTAAGAGCAATATTGGAAAGAAAAAAATTCATTAAACCTCATAGTAGCATTCCGAAAATGCTAAAAGCGCAAAGCAGGTTCGGACCTACTTTGGGCTTTCAACATTCAAATCAAGATTTGCCAAAAGATACCTCTAAGGGACCCGTTTGGTTCAACTTTGGGGAAATGCAGGCTTTGCATTTCCCCAAGCATCTTTGACTGAATGAGCATTTTGTGAATGCTAGTGTGTTTAGAAACTCACTTTTGTGTATATTTTGCAAAGCCCCTTTCAAGTGAAAAGAAAAAAGAAAAAAAGAAAATAAAAGAAAAGGGAGGGGGAGATGCAACAGCTGCGTGGAGGGGAAAATGGTGGCCGGAGTAGCTCGGCAGTGGTGGGGAGGTGGCAGCTGGCGGTGGCAGTGGCGATGGCGGTGGGCGGAGGTGGCCGCGCGACCTCCCAGGCGGCGTCGCTTGGGCCGCTCGACCTTAGGCGGCGCCGCCTGCACCGCACGACCTTAGGTGACGCCGCCTGGGTCGCGCTTGAGGCCACGCGACTCGATCATGCGACCCTCAGGTGACGCCGCCTGAGGTCGAGCGGCCCACGCGGCGGCGCCGGGTCGCGCGACCCAGGCGGCGCGACCCAGGCGGCGCCCAAGGTCGCCTGACCTCAGGCCGCCTTGCCTGAGGTCGCGCGACCTCAGGCGAGGCTTCTTGGCAGCCAGATCTAGCCACCCAAGGCTGAGCGCCGCCCGCCGGCTGAGCACTGGCAGTTTCCCAATGGAAGTCCAAGGAAGAAGATGAACAGTGTTTTTGAGGGCAAAAGGGGAATTAATGACTATCAATAAGGGCAATATTTGAAAGAAAAAAAACTCATTAAAGCTCATAATAGCATTCCGAAAATGCTGAAAGCCCAAAGCAAGTCCGGATCTGCTTTGGGCTTGCAGCATTCCACAGTATTTCAAATGCTAGCATTTGGCCAATGACACCTCCAAATGTTAAACCAAACACCTAAAATTTTTCCCAATGAGCTTTCGGTGAAAGTTCTTTTGAAATCCGAACCAAATGCTTAATTTTTTCCCACCCGGGGCACAAAAAAACCCATCGAATGCTGAACCAAACGAGGCCTGAGTAAGGATTGCCTAACCTATGCCTTGCAGCCGCGAGTGCCTTGAGACTTTCTATTGGTGGTGTCGAGCAGTGGTGCCACCATGGTATGAGCCTATGAGGTCTTTTGCCCACGCCTACTCATGGGGTGGCCCACAACACATACTAGTGATCATGTCCTTGTTGAGGGGTAGCCCCGCCACCGCCACCCTTTTCTCTCTCTTATGTGATTGCTAATGTATTAGTCAAATGACCAAATAAGACTAAATTGGTTTGATCTATGGCCCAAATTAGGCACATTTGAGAATTGACAAACGGTGCAAGTAAAAGAAGAGACCTATTACCATCAATTTATGTACACCACTGGATATATATTAAAGTCAACATTTAAAGTACATTTAAAGTACATAATATTCTTAAAATTTCGTTCTAAAGGAGTACTTTTGACTCAATAATTTCATGACAATCTCATTTGTTATCTCAGACTTTCCCATTAGCAACATACACTAAAAACATTTCTAATTGCAAAGTTTGTAAAATCAGCAACATGATTTTAAAGTAGGTTGTACAATTGAGAAAACATATCACTTCATAAAAAATCAAAAATCAAAAATCAAAAATAAAAAAAATCCTTTTCACCAAGCATTTCCCTTTGTGCATTCATGCATCGTAATACAATTCACAAAGAGATTATTATCGAACACCTCAAATATTTTTATGGGGAAATTTCAAATAATGGCTTAGGGTCCGTTCGTTTCGCGGAAAATGACTTTCGGGAAAATGTTTTCCGGATTTTCTGGTGTTCGTTTCACGGACAATGAACTAGTCAAGGAAAATGTTTTCCATCATTAGAAAAAACAACCTTTAAAGTAAGGAAAACGTTTTCCATTTTTGAAAAGTGGGAAAACGTTTTCCATGACTTCTTCCCCTTCTTTTTTTTTTTTTTTTTTTTATCAATACATTTTCATTTTATTTTTATGCTTTCTTTTTTTTTTTTTCTTTTTAAATTGAGTTTTTAATTTCTTTTCTTTCTTTCCTTTTCATCTACTTCTTTGGCGGTGGCCGACGACCAGCAACCTCGCCGGCCTCGCCCGGGCCGGCGAGGCTCCGCCTAGCCCGATCGGCAAAGCCGAGATCGAGGCCTCGCCGGATTGGGCGAGGCGGAGCTCTCGCGGCTTGCCGATCCCGAGCGGGCGGGGCTCGGGCCACGCCCGAGCTCGCCGCGAGCCGCCGGCTCTAGCTCGTGGCTCGCCAAAGCCCAGCGAAGGCGAAGCTCACGGCGAGCTCGGGCAAGATCGGCCGAGCCTCGAGCTCGCCGGATCGGGCCACGGGTCTTGGTCTGGCTGCAGGCGGGCCGGCCATCATCGAGCAGGAAGGAGGCGGTGGCGGCGAAAGGAGGAGGAAGGAGGCGGCGGAGGAAGAAGGAGGAAGGAGGAAGGAAAAGAAAAAGAAAGAAAAAAAAAATAATAATAATAATTTCGATTTTTTAAAAATATAAATAATTAAAAATTCATTTAAAAATATAAAAAATAAAATTAATTTTTTGGTCAATTAAAAATATTAAAATTCAATTTTTGATAATTTTTCCCAAACAATTAAATGAGCTAATGAACGGTGGAAAATATTTTCCACTCAAATTTTATGTTTTACCGAACATGAGAAAAAAAGTCATTTTCCCGGAAAATGACTTCAGGAAAAATGTTTTCGGAAACATGATATTTTCTCGCGAAACGAACGGACTCTTAAAGTGCTTTGATTTTTCAAATAAAGACTTAAAGTGAATATTATTTCAAATAAGGACTTTTGATTGGTTGATGACTACTCCGACAATCGAAGAAGGGGTATTTCAGTCAAAAAAATTCTAAGCATATATTTTTTTTCTTTTCTTCTTCTCTTTTTTCCTCTTCCTTCTCTCGGGCATTGCCATGCCTTGTCAATGGCCGATGAGGTTGCCGACCTCAAACAAGGCCACCCCACGCTAGTGTCGGGCGAGGGCAAGGTTCAGCTCGTCGAAGCTAGGCTGGCAAAGGGAACCTCACCCTTGCTAGACCCTCACCATATCATGAGTTGGGCAACCTAGCCCTCGCTTGAGTCCGATGACCTCCGCCAGGGCTGACGAGCAGAAGAGGGGAAAAAAAAGAAAAAAAAATGGAAAATTAAAAAAATGGAAAGGACGAAAATGGCATTTGGCCAGTAAGGTTAGAGTCTTATTTGAAACTAATATAGCCACTTCAGGCCATTATTTAAGAAAATGAAAGCACTTCAAATTTTTATTTGAAACAAAGTCCACTTTATACGCTTATTTGAGAAAATGAGAGCACTCCAAATCTCTATTTGAAATTTTCCCTATTTTAATAGATATGGTAACAATATCTTTTAGGGTTAATACCACAAAAAATCACATACTAAGCTCGTTGTAAGTAAAAACCCTAAATTTGTCCATTGTGATACAAATACTCAAACTTTTTTTTTGTTTGAATCCCAAACTTATATCAATATAAGAAATATGCCTTGGATGAAACTAAAATAAATGGTATATATGTTACACATGTATAAATTTTGATTTTTTCATAATACAAAAAAAAAAAAAGTTGAGGGTGTTGTGTTACGGTTGTCAAGTTTAGAGTTTTGATTACAAAACATTGGAGTATTTTGCCACAATCGATGTAATTTGAGATTTTTTTTTGTACTTGCCCCTCTTTTTTAAGTCATGTCATCAAATTTTTAATATTTTAATTTGGAACAATGTTGCAAGCGATTTGGGGAGAAAGTCGTTCACTTCATGCGAGGTCTGGCCGTGGATTTCGGCTCCATTTTTCTATGGTTGTAAGAATTTTAGTTGTTCAATCTAGAATTTTTACCATGTAGACCAAGTCATTGATAGAAAAATTGGCACGACTTCAAAACTTTTTGATGGGTTAGTCGTATCTAATGTGATAATAGTCGTGTGTATATACATATATTGTTAACGAGTGCTCTTAAACTATATTTCAACTGATATAGTAACAATAGTTACAAAGTAGTTAAGGAGAAAAGTGAAACCACTAGTGATCACTGGCAAATTGTAAACCATGTTACTAGCATTTTTACGAGAATTTTATGAAACAAACTTCAAGGACAAGAGTGATTACTCGTTGTTTTGCTTTGGCTCCATTTTTCTATTGGTGCTGGCAAGCAATGGCGCTGCCATGGTATATATAAGCCTACAAGTTTTTTTTGCCCACGCCTACTCACAGGGTGGCGCACAACCCCTTCTAGTGATCTTGCCCTCACCAAGGGGTAGCCCCGTCACCGCCACCTCTTTCTCTCTCTTATGTGGTTGCTGATGTATCAACCAAGTCACCAAATAAGATTAAATTGGTTTGATTTAAGGCCCAAGTTAGGAAAAATTGAGAATTGACAAGCAGTGCAAGTAAAACAAGAAATTTATTACCGCCATTTTATAAATACCACTGCACATATATTAAAGTCAACACCTAAAAAAATAGAATATTGTTAAAATTTTGCTCTAAAGGAGTTTTTTTTTAATCAATAATTTCATGATAATCTAACTTTTTATCACAGGCACTGTCCCGTTAGCAACACACATTAAAAATATTTCCATTGCATAGTTGTAAAATCGAGAACATGATTCTGAAGTAGATAGTCATTTGAGAAAATATATTGCCTCATAAGAAAATAATTCTTTTTCACCAAGCATCTCCCTTTGGGCATTCATCATCAAAATACAATTCACAGAGCGATTATTATCAAACACCTCAAATATTTCAATGGGAAATTTTCAAATGAGGATCTGAAGTGCTTTCATTTTTCCTCAAATAAGAGCTTGAAATAAACATTATTTCAAATAAGAACTCGAAGTAGCCAATCGTCTCAAATAAGGGTCTAAAGTAATCAAATTGTCTTAAATAAGGAATTTTGGTTGGCCTAATTATTCCGGCCATCAAAGAAGGGGTATTTCTATAAATAAATAAATAAAAATCTAAGCATTTTTTATTTCTTTTTATTTCTTTTTATTTCTTGGTTTTTTTTCCTCTTCCTCCCCTAGCCATTGCCGCACCTCCTCTGCTAGCCTCAAACAAGGTCGCCCAATGTCAGCGTCAGGTGAGGGCAAGGGTCGCTTCATCTAGGTTGGGCAAGTGAGGGCAACCCTCGCCCTTAGGAGACCCTCACTATATCCTAAGTTAGGCAACCTAGCCCTCATTGAGTTCGGCAACCTCCGTCATGGCCAGCAAAGGGAAGAGGGGAAACAAAACGAAAAAGGAAAAACTAAAAAAAAGGAAAATATTTAAAATAAAAAATAAAAAAGACGAAAATGCCGTTTTGCTAGCGAAGTTAGGCTCTTATTTGAGATTACTATAGCCACTTCAGACTATTATTTAAAAAAATAAAAGCACTTCAAGCTCTTATAAACAAAGTTCACTTTAACCTCTTATTTGAGAAAATGAAAGCACTTTAGGCTCCTATTTGGATTTTTTTCCTTTTTCAATTGATATGGTAACAATATCTTTTAGGATTAATACCACAAAAAATCACTTACTAAGCTCATTGTACGACAAATGCTCTAAACTTTTTTTATGTCTCTAAAAACCCTAAACTTGCCAATTGTGACAAAAAATACTTAATTTTTTTGTTTAATAAAAAGTTCTAAAGTTATATTTCGATACAACAAATATGCCTCGGATGAAACTAAAATAAAGGATATATATGTCACACGAGTATAAGTTTTGATATTTTCATAACACAAAAAAAAAAAAAAAAAAAAAAGTTGAGGGTATATGTATTACAGTAGTCAAGTTTAGGGTTTTTGATGGCAAAAAAAAAAAAAATAATTGGAATATTTTGTTACAGTATATATAATTTGAGATTTTTTGTGATACTTGTCCTATTTTTTAAGTTATCTAATCAAATTTTTAATATTTTAATTTGAAACAATGTTGCCAGCTATCTGGGGAGAAAGTCGTTTACTTCATGCGAGGTCTAGCCGAGGATTTCGGCTCCACTATTATGTGGTTGTAAGAATTTCGTTCAATCTAGAAGTTTTACCACGTAGACCAAGTCATTGATAGAAAAATTGCTACGAATTCAAAAATTTTCAATGGGTTAGTCGCATCTAATGTGATTATGGGTCATCATTCTAAGTAGCACCTAGACTTTTTGGCAAAAAAAATAAAAAATAAAAATCTTGTTAATGAGTGCTCTTAAATTATATGTCAATTGACATAGTAACAATAGCGACTTAATAATTAAGAAGAAAAGTGAAATCACTAGTAATGACCGGCAAATTGTAAACCATGTTACAAGCATTTTTGCATGAATTATATGAACTAAACTTTGAGGACAAGAGTGATTACTCAGTGTTTTGCATCGGCGCCTATTTTAAATCTCGGTTAGTGCCGTTAGTTGGGGGGTATCGAGGGATTTGCAACTTGGCAATTAGAGGTTATGTTCAAATCCCACCCACCGCATACAGATTGCTCTAAATTAAGAGTAACTTGTTCAGTCACGAAGGTCCGAACTTAATCGGTTCATGAAATTTGAAGAGTGTTAGATATGTCTCTAAGTAATCGGAGTGTCTTCTTCTTGCATGAAAGAGATATGTCCCTTCCCCTGTCTTTGAGTTTCAAACTCGTAACAGTAGAAATTGGGTAGATTTTGCGTATGATTCGTAAACCCTGATCCACTCAAGTATATTATTACGAAAAAGAAAAGGAAACTTAACCTTTTTCACGGGAGATTTGAAACACCCCCTCCAGTTTTTGTCTCTTCAAAAGTATTTTAGCCGAGGCTGCAGAGTGAGAGAAAAGATTCTTGAATCGGCCAAATCGAAATTTAGCAAAAAAAATCTCGAAGAGAGCAAAATCTTTTTATTCCCATAGTTTTCCATCTATAAGATCTATTGAATTGGAACCTACTACATATACTCAATTGAGTCTGAACCCTTTTTTTTTTTTTTTTTTTTTTTTTTTTTTTAGCCGAGGATCCGGCCTGGCTCACGTTACGGGGCGAAAGACAACATCGACTATATTTCGGGAGGCGGCAAAGAACCTACCGCCGGGCCCCCCACTTAAATCACGGAGCATACCTTGGGGTTCGAACTCCTGACCTCTTGGTTTGGATATACAAGAGGAGAACGCCCCCACCAACGCAACCATGTGTGGGTAGGTATTGAGTCTAAACCGTTAATTTTGTCAAAAACTAAAATCTACACGAGACCAACTAATTTTAATATTCCAAATCCATTAAAACACATGTATCAAATTTAAGCAAATATCACTAAAAATCTTGAGCCAGTATACCTATAAATATATCACAAAAACTTTCAAATCGATATAGTTATGCCACATTTTTCTCAAATGAGTGCATCCGTGCAACATTTATATACAAAAAATCCTAGATTGGTATATTTATGTCATATTTACTCTAAATTAGTGTATCCATGTCGCATTTATCCTTCAAAAAATTCCAAATATATTATAATTCAAGATAAATACAACACTGATACATTAATTTGTGAAAGATGTGGTACAAGGAAAGCATTGTTACTAAACCGGAGATTCAAGAACCACCTTGTTGGTTTAGTAACAGTGTCGAAGGCAGAGTGGGCCTTTCATCCAACCTCATTCACCCCAGACGTGGAAGATTATTATACTTACTTACCTGGGGATAGCCAAACTTTAGTCTGACATCGTGTCTACCTTCACCATCGTGAGACCCCCTTTAATTCTCTTTCTATCAGGGAATACAAGAGTGATATTACGGGATCTCCAACTCCTAGGTGGATTTTTCACCTCTTTCTTCTCCTTTGAATCTTTTAAGGACTCAGATCTAGTGTTAAGTGAATGTGTCCGTCTAGAATTTCGGTGATATTAAGGGGTGTTATAATCATTGTCACATCTAATGCAATATTCTCGTCCTTTTTGCTGGGGTTCTAGAAGGGGGTTCGACGCGTGACAATATGTGATGGGGGCGTTTTTAATTTCGAGAAAGCGACAGGAGTGGCCGCTGTAGAAACACACGGGAATCGTCCCTGTTGACTTTTCGTTCCCTTCGAAATTATTTGACTCATCCTAATCGAAACGAAAAAAAAAAAAAAAAAAAAAGAAGAAAAATTCAATGCCACTTTCTAAAAGAAAGATCACTAATTTCTAAAATTAGAAAAAAAAAATTAGAGACACTCATGAATTTGATAAATTGGATCGCGAATTGACCATCGTGACGGATGCGACCGTCACGCGCGACTCTTGACGTGGTCAATTCAAATGAATTGGATGAGATCAGGCAATCATTATTAAGGGGATAATGGGCCCTTTCAAGGTGGCTATGCGAGGGTCTGCTTGCCCTCACCTGACATTCGTGTGGTGGTCAAGCAAGGGTTGCATGACCTTTGCATTACAGTTGCGAGGGTGGCGAGCAATGGTGCCACCATGGGACGAGGTCTTTTACCCGCTCCTGCTTACAGGGAGGCCCACAACACTTAACAATAATCATGCCCTCACCAAAGGGTGAGCCTGTTTGATTCAAAACGTGCAATCCCAAGATTTTCATAACCAGAACAAGAACACGGATGATTGAGCAGAAAGATTAACACATCCGATTTGGAATCCATCGTTCTTGATGCGGAAGCGAAAAACGATGATCCACGCACAAGTCCTTCTCCTTTATTGCCCTGGCTTAATGAGACGGCCCTTCAGCGCTAAATGCTCCTTATGTGAGGATACTTGTGAGAATTAGGATTAGAGAAGAGACTTAGTTTTAGGAGTGGGTTTGTATTAGATTAATTAAGAAATCTTCTATCTCACCTTAGACTAACCTCGTAAAAACAGCCGTAAAATGGTAAATTATAATATCAATTAATGTAGTCAACATTAAAAAAACTCTTACGAGCCACCCCTCGCCACATTTACTCTCTCAAGTGGTTCTTGATGTACCAACTAAATGATCAAATAAGATTAAATTGGTTTGATTTAAGGCCTGAGTTAGGCAAATTTGAGAATTGACAAACAATGCAAGTAAACAAGAAATTTATTGCCACCGTTTTATAAACACCACCGCACAAAAAAAAAATAGTACAAAATATTCTTAAAAATTTCATTTTAAAGGAGTATTTTCAACTTAACAATTTCATGACAATCTAACTTGTTATTGCAAGCACTTTTCCACCAGCAACATACATTAAAACCATTTCCAATTTCAAAGTTTGTCAAATCAACGACATGATTTTAAAGTAGACTGTACATTTGAGAAAACATATCACATTATAGAAATTAAAAAATAAAAACCTTTTTCACCAAGCATTTCCCTTTGTGCATTCATCCATCATAATACAATTCATAGAAAGATTATTATTGAGTACCTCAAATATTTCAATTGATTTAGCAACAATATTTTTGGGGAAAATTCCAAAAATATAAGGGTCCCTCGCCTCTGGTCAGCAAGGGTCGCTAGCCCCTGTTGAAGCGTCGGCCATCATCATCGCTACATCGGCACTAGGGCGGCAGTCATAGGGGGGAGGGAGCTCTCCCCCTTTGTGTGTGTGTGTTTTTCATTTTAAAGTTTTAATTTTTTTTAGTTTTTTGGGTAAGAAAAATAGAAAAAAAAAAAGAAAAAAGGAAAAAAAAATTAAAACATGAAATTGCCCTTCACCAAATATTGAGTTTAGACCCTTATTTGAGATTAATATGACCACTTTAGGCCCTTATTTGAAGCAAAATCTATTTCAGGCCATTATTTGAGAAATTTAAGACACTTCGGGTATTTATTTAAAATAATATTCACTTTAGACTCTTATTTGAAAAAATGATGATACTTCAAATCTTTATTTGGAATTTTTCTATATTATTTTGAATTGTGTGATCGAACTTCTAATATTTTAATTTGGGACGTTTTTGCAAGCTATTTTGGCGAGAAAGTCGTTCACTTCATGCGAGGTCTAGCCGAGGATTCCGGCTCCATTTTTTCTATTATTGTAAGAATTTCGGTTGTTTAACCCTGAGAAGCGGCTTCTTCCCAGAACTTAAATGGCGCGAATTCAAAAACTTTGACCCTTCCATTTTGGGAGCTTTCGATGGGTTAGGCGCATCTAATGTGATAATAGGTCATCATTCCAAGGTAGCACCTTGACTTTTGTGGCAAAAAATATGTATTAAAAAAAATCTTATCTACCAATAATAGCCAAACATCATTTATAATGAAATATTCGATTTTCCATGAAATTGATCGAGCACGTTATGAGCACGATTGGTGCATTGAAAACTGCAATACTTTTCTGTTCAAATTACTTATTCATATCTCAAACATATTTTTAACAAAATATAAAATATATGTATTCTCTAGAATGTTGATTGGTGAAGAGAATGAATTTCAACGTCCTCGATAGAAAAGTGGCTTCTTAAATGGCATGAATTCAAAAACTACCCTTCCATTTTGGGAATCTCCAATGGGTTAGTCACATCTAATGTGATAATAGGTCATCATTCCAAGGTAGCACCTTGACTTTTGTGGCAAAAAATATGTATAAAAAAAATCTTATCTACCAATAATAGCCCAACATCATTTATGATGAAATATTTGATTTTCATGAAATTGATCGAACACGTTATGAGCACGATCGGTGCATTGAAAACTGCAGCACTACTTTTCTGTTCAAATTACTTATTCATGTCTCAAACATATTTTTAATAAAATATAAAATATATGTATCCTCTAGAATGTTGATTGGTGAAGAGAATGAATTTCAACGTCCTCGATAGAAAAGTGGCTTCTTCCTAGACCTTAAATGGCACGAATTCAAAAACTCTGACCCTTCCATTTTGGGAATCTCCGATGGGTTAGTCACATCTAATGTGATAATAGGTCATCATTCCAAGGTAGCATCTTGACTTTTTTGACAAAAAATATGTATAAAAAAAAATCTTATCTATCAATAATAGCCAAACATCATTTATGATGAAATATTCGATTTTCCATGAAATTGATCAAGCACGTTATGAGAACGGTCGGTGCATTGAAAACTTGCAATACTTTCCTATTCAAATTACTTATTCATGTTTCAAACATATTTTTAACAAAATATAAAATATATGTATCCTCTAGAATGTTGATTGGTGAAGAGAATGAATTTCAACGTCCTCGATAGAAAAAGTGGCTTCTTCCTAGACCTTAAATGGCACGAATAGGTCATCATTCCAAGGTAGCATCTATCAATAATAGTCAAAACATTTTTTAATGATGAAACATTCAATTTTTTCATGAAATTGATCATGCATATTATCACGACGATCGGCCAGTGCATTGAAAACTTGCCATACTTTCCCCTCTAATTACTTATCAAGTGTCTCAAACGTATGTTTAGCAAAATATAAAATATATGTGTATCCTCTAGAATGTTGATCGGTGATGAGGATGAATTTCTTCTTTTGTAGCATTGCAGATTACCAAAATCGACCCCACTTTTGGTGACCAACTTCCAACCATTTTCATCTCCTCGGTTGTCCAAATCAAAGCACAACCTTCCACCGGTCTTTTCCATAATCTCTTGCAAGAGGGATTACGAAGAACAACCTTGGGCACCCTTTTAAGTTTCCGGATGAATTATGCTATATCAAGAACCGGAGGAACTTTTGGCAAGGGGGAATTTTTTTTTGCTCGACAACCTTAATCATCTGTGTATATATGTAATTCGGGAGGTGGATTATTAGATAAATCGTTAATAATGAAATGGTCAATTTTCACTCTATCATGACGAAAGTATTGAATTCCCGCGTTGAAAGAGCCTAGGAGAGTCGCTCCACGACTTGGCCCCAAAAGACAAATTCTTCTCTGACCGTCAGACATTCGTCGTGATTTTCATAACTCGTGCGATGGTGCCCTTCGAAATCTCTTGTTAAATTTCTCAACTCTATCCCAACCATCAGAGACTTGGACGAAATTGCGTTACCATTTAAAAGTCAGTGCTCGCCATCGACTGGACAAACTCCGAGGGCCGAGAGTTCAGTGTAACATTACTCTTTTTACAAATTTTCCAGACTGTGGAAGGGGACTTGTGAATTAAATTCTTGACTGGCAACTCGCTCAAAGGAAAGACACGAGCACGAGGAGGGACCATCGTGTGACCCATGTACGCCTCCATGTCTCGATTTCACATGCTCTTTGGACCTACAAGAACTGGACGCGATACATCTCTGCAACTTCCATGACTTTTCAGTCAGTTCGACCTCTCTTATCTTTGTCGTCCCCACGTCTTGCATGTGGTCTCCTTTAATGGTGTACTCCTAGGCCACCTTTTGGCGGTCAGGATAAGATAAGATTTGTCATATCTTACGTTTTATGCCTACTCAAGATAGGACAAAATCGGATATAAAAGGAATATAGATCGATAAAATGTTCCAATGAGGAGGTGGGTTAAAGGTAAATAAATTTCTAATATCTTAAAAAGAAAGTTATTTTTCTCAAATAATAAACTTCTTAAATTAAAAATTTAAAATTATATATCAATATGAATAATATTTATATTCTAATATAAGAAATTCAAAATAACAAAAAATAAAAATTTATTTTTTTAATTTAATCTTATTTTTATTTATATATTCGAATTTAATTTTATCTTATAATATAAATTCGATATATAAATATATATTTATTACATATTTTAAGTGTTTTGGTATTTTAGGTATATTAGTACAATTTTCTATTTAATAAAATTTTATTGGAGATGATGGAAGGGGAAGAAAGAAATAAAAAAGAAACAAATTAAAAAAGAGAGGAAAATAAAATTAAAAAAGTAGATAAAAATAAAGTAGACAAGAGTATCGCGAGAGATTTCTACCATCTCCATTTATAAAATTTATTATTCATTTATATTGATGTGACGTTTATCCCCAACAATATATATGATATGATGTGAATATATCCGATTTTATTATTGTAATCACCAAATAATTGATAGGACATAGTAGAATCCTCTAGATTTCATAGCTTGTCCTCTCTAGTCCTATTCTAGTTAAAAATTCAAACAATCAAATGTAGTACAAGTACTCATCGTACAGTTAACGAAAATGAGTTAACTTCAGTTCTTCCACTTTCATTCCCGATTCATTCCTTCTTCTATCTCCTATCTCACAACAAGCTTGGAGATTAACAAACGACCTATTTTGAAATTTGGAGGGACGAATGTGAATTGTTCATTTAGGCGTCCAGGTTGGTTGTACTTAATCGAAGGTCTTCTGAGAGCCGTGGAGGAACGTCGAATCAAAAAAAAAAAAAAAAAAAAAAGTGAATTGTTCAAGCTTTTTATTAGATACAATCGGTTGCTCTTGCTAATCATTAGGGTTCGGTCTCAAAATCTCACTGGCACCGGCTTTTAATTTTGTTTTGTCGTGAGCTTGTGTACATGAATAAATCTCGAACCTGCGAAATATCTCGTTAGTTTCATGGATTAGGGGACGCACGAGCCATGAGCAAGACTGATCGACTCGAACATTGAAGTTTTTGCATTCGGTGGACTGAAGAATCGAACCTGTGCCGCCACGGTGATCGGGCTTCCACACGAAAAGGCAAGACCATGCTTTCTTGAAGCCTTGGTCAACCCATGGGGTTGATGACGACCATTTTAAGGCAGTGATTGGAGAGGAATTTTAAGGATTGAGCCAATCCAATTTACAAAGATGGTCCGGTTTTGCAGCGTTGCAGATTACCAAAATCGACCCCACTTAGGTGACCAACTTCCAACCATTTTCATATCCTTAATTGTCCAAATCAAAGCACAACCTTCCATTGATCTTTTCCATAATCTCTTGCAGGAGGGGTTACGAAGAACAACCTTGGGCACCCTTTTAAGTTTCCGGATGAATTAAGCTATTTCAAGAACCGGCGGAACTTTTGGCAAGGAGATTTTTTATTTTTTTTTGTTAGACTAGCTCAATCGTCCGTGTATATATGCAGTCCGCGAGGCAAATCACTAGGCAAATCGTTACTAATTAAATGATTAATTTTTTACTTTATCATGATGCAAGTACTAAGTTCCCGCGATAAAAGAGCTTAGGAGAGTCTGCTCCATGATTCGACCCTGGTCGGAGTCTCTAGAGAAGACAGACAAGTCCGAGGTAAGGACTAAAGGGTGCCGATCGCCTTGTTCAGACCGTCGGGCATTCGTCGCGAATTTCATGACTCGTGCAATCGTGCCCTTTGAAATCTCTTGTTAAATTTCTCAACCCTGTCCCAACCATTTGAGACTTTGATGACATGGTGTTACCTAGCCCCCTTGGCCATCTAAAAGTCGGCGCTCGCCGTCGACTGGACAAACTCCGAGGGCCAAGAGTTCAGTGTAACTTTATTCTTTTTGCAAATTTTCCAAACTCTAGAAGGAGAATTGTGAATTGTATTCTTGACTTGCAACTCACTCAAAGGAAAGACATGAGCACGAGGAGGGACCATCGTGAGACTCATTTATCGATTTGACATGCTCTTTGGACCGATCAGAACCGGAAGCAATGCATCTCTGCAACTTCCATGAGCTTTCATGGAGTCCGACCTCTTATCTTTGTCGCCGATCCCACGTCTGAAATTCCATTTTCATACGTGCGGGTCTCCTTCAATGGTGTACTCCTTGTCCTCATCGTACAATTAACGAAAAACCTTAATTTATAGACGGAACGTGAAACATTCAGAATCACATTTGCGTTGGCTTCTAATTTTGTTTTTATCGTAAGCTTAAATACGTGAATAAATCTCAGACCTGCGAAATTTCCTAGTAATTTCATGGATTAGGTGAGGCACGAGCCATTGAGCAGGATGATCGACTCGAACATCGAAGTTTTCACATTTGGTGGACTGAAGAATCGAACATAGATGGTCGGCTATAAAAATGGGCCTGTTAATTGGCCCGTTCTATGGCGGGTACCGTCTAGTTGGCCCATAAACTCTAAACATGGACACTTTTTTTTTTTCTTTTTTAAATTCTCTTGCCTTTTCTTCATTTAAAATCAAGTAGTGTCCGGAGCGAGTTTTCGTGTATGAATTTAGCCTTCTGTCGTAGAGAGAACGTCTACAAAAACAGGTGAAAGCAAATAGATCGGAAATTATTTTCATGTGGCTTGACCCTAGAGACCATGCTAGATCAACAATGAACTAGAAATTTCATGATTATCGATTAAGTAACGTCCCCGAAAATGTTCTATCTTGACGAAGAGCTTGGGATTACTTTCAGTTAAAATGAACCGTCATAATTAGGGAAGATAAAATGCCGATTTTTCACAAGACCTTTGCATAGCTTGATTCGATATAAGTGAGGAAAACTATTGTGATTATTATGTTGAATGAGGTCAACCGTGGCGATATGTTTTCGCTTAGAGATGACTTTATCCGATGCGACCATGATATGTAGTGTGAAAACAGAATGAAACCGCCAAGTTCCAAGAACTTTTTGAGAAGTTTTGCAGAGATAATGCTTCTCATCTGCAGGCTATCTTTCGAGATGGTAAATGCGAATTACTGCCAGCTATATTTACTTTGACTCACGCTTCTTCATTTGCACTGCAGATTTCGAGAGCGTAAAGAAAAATATCGTAAAGCATAGAGGTTTTTATAGGCAAAAAGTACATATATCATGACCTTAATAATATAATGAAAATGCAAATAGTGACATGGTTATGCAACTTGAGAGAATACCCGAAAAACTGGATATTTCCCTGATAAACTAACTTGTAACCTATGCAGATCCTCGATGAACCATGATTGAGCTCCCCCGATTTTTCTCGATAAAATGTTCATAACTGTTTGATGATATATTCAGTTATGTTGGGCTGATAAGATTGCTGGACTTGACGAGTCCTTGAAAAAGAAAAAAACTGGTAATTTATTCTTTTCTAATGAGAATTGCATTTCGGAGTCGCTTAATGCATGTTCGCGGAAATGCAAGACAACAAAACTTTCAATGTGTTGAAGAAGACTCTCGGGTCATTTTCAAGAAATGCCTCAAATGAGAGCTTCCCATCGGATAATTGAATTCGAATGAGTGGAAAGATAATGTTGAACATTTTTATACAGTTTAAGAACTAAATTGAATATATACAAAAATTCAGATATCATATTAAACAAAGTAAAAGTTCAGGAAATTTAAGGATCACAATAAAAAAATATAAAATTTATGAATTATATTAAGTATTAAGCTAAAGTTCATGGATCATGGATCGTTTGTACCATTCCACCCTTAATTGGTGTAGAAATTCAAATTTGTGCCCCCAAAAATGAAGATTCTAGGATTCTTTCCCTAGCATTAGTTAAATCCGATGAAGATGTACGTAGCCGTGGTAGGTGTACTTAGAAATTTTTCCTGCTTGGCACCATGCATTTTCGTGTACGGTCACCTACTTATAGAATT
Source organism: Eucalyptus marginata (assembly GCA_014182565.1). Taxonomy (NCBI): domain Eukaryota; kingdom Viridiplantae; phylum Streptophyta; class Magnoliopsida; order Myrtales; family Myrtaceae; genus Eucalyptus; species Eucalyptus marginata. The sequence continues at coordinate 10,211,164 of CM024588.1, read as the reverse complement.
CCGACTTTCCAGTTTCCACTACTCTCGTCCTCCTCCCTTAATATTTTAGAGCATTTAGCAGAGATCTGCCAAGAGTGAAGAGAAAGCACTGACCACGACGCCTCAGCTTTGGAGCCTCACGACCACACGCGGCGCGCGACGAAAGGCCTCGGCAGGTGCTGAAATTTGGTAGTTCAACCAGACACCGGAGGAAGGAAAAGATTGCAGCTGGAGAGAGCGCCGAAGCAGCCGCACTCGCTCTCGAACGAACGGACGAGAGGCATCGGGCAGTTGACCTAGTACAGCTGCACGCATGCACTTCGGCATGTATAAACAACTCCCGAAATCCAGACATCGCTCTTCCAAATCGATGTCCGAAGCCCGCCCTCCGAAACGAATTATCTGCTTACCAGTGGGAGAACACGCTTCGCCTCCTCTTGTCTCTCCCTCAAATCTAGAGTGATCGGGTGTTCAGACATTTAAGTATAGGCCTCGCCGTAGCTTGGTCGCATTTCAGTCCGATCGCCACCGCCCGAAAGCCAAGAGACTCCATGACCAAGGCCAAGATTTCGCTAGTGCTCAGGCTGCTAGCCGTGGGCTCGACGGCTGCAGCCATCGCGGTCATGATCACCAGCCACGAGACTGCCAAGGTTCTCAACCTGAGCTTCGATGCCAAGTACAGCAACACATCAGCATTCGTGTAAGCTCTTTAACCTTCACATGTACATAAAGCCTTCATTTTTCTCTCTCTCTCTCACTCGTTTCTTGGTGGGGTTCTTGTTCATATTTCGATTCCGGTGGCGCAGGTACTTTGTGATTGCAGAAGCCATTGCCGGCGGATACAGCTTGGTCTCTCTGCTGCTATCTTGCAAGCCGGTGTTCTGGCGACTTGTGATGATGATGGATGTGGTAAGTGAGTCTCCGAACGCTCTTTCAGTTCTCAGTGTGTGTTCTTTCGATGGATTCTCTCGATCAAAAAGCGACGCATGACCCATGGAGTTGCTGGCTTATAGGGTTTAAGCAGGCGACTCGATCTTTTAGGCAGACTAGAATGTTTCCAACTTCTTGGCACTTGGCAATTTTTTGTCTACATGGAAAATATGTTCAAGGTCAAGTAATTTAAATATCCTTACAAGGATTGATTTCAATATGTCTGATTGATAATGGTTTCGGAAAATGTCTCCCCCTAGGATATGAGGAAAGAAGATATATATATATATATTTCTTAAATTTATTTCATTATTGACGTGATGAATAGAACCAATCATAATTTAGTAATGATATGACTTCTTCATCTTCTTGGATAGTGTTGTCCAGTGCCTATCATTTTGCGGAGTAGCCTCTCGGAATCGTTCTAGATAGCTAATCTTCCAGCAAAACATGGCCGGACATTTCACTCACTTTGCACTGTAATAAGCTGATTCCACCACTTTGTGGATGGATAAATGTTTGCATGGTTCAGCTCATGTGAACCTAAAATCCATCGAAAACCATTGATTGGGTAAATCTCGTTGTGGGTCTTTTGAGATCTTACAATATAAATTACTTACCTCAGACAATCTAGGTTTATATCAGGCTTGCGGTATCCATTTATGGGGATGATCACATGAACTTGCGATGTGGTCGAGTCTATGCTTTGATTGATCGCAAACAATCATTTTGCGCATTTTGCTCTCGTTCTTTTTTAATTTCACGATAATCTTTTCTGCTGCATATGATTTTCTCTCTCTCTCTCTATCCCTAGGTCATTGCAATGCTCCTGAGCTCCAGCATTTCAGCTGCAGTGGCAATAGGCCAGGTGGGCAAGAAAGGGAACAGCCATGCCGGTTGGTTACCAATTTGTGGGCAAGTCCCCAAGTTTTGCGACCAGGTCACCGGCGCTCTCATCGCCGGCGTTGTCGCGGCAGTGATTTACCTAGTCCTCCTCTTATGCTCCCTCCGCTCTCTCTTCGCACTCAAACCCTAGGCTCTAGTAATATCAACTCCTAGAACGTACTTAAATTTTTGCATTACATATATGTATACTTCTCTTTTCGATACTACCCTGTGGGGGCATGTAACATGTACGAGTGAGGATCGGTTATATTGTATGCATTAATGAAGTAATCTCTTACGACAATTTTACTACACATGTTGATTGAGCCGTTGGATGTATAATTTTGGAAATTTATAGGAAATAAAGTGAAATTGACTTGGGTTTTATGTTTTTCATGATGGCTCACGACGTAATCTAAAGTATGTGTTAAAATGGATTTTGTTCGACGACATATAAGGTAAGAAAAGAGGAGAAAATCAGTGAATACAGTGAGCTTAGTTTTAGCTCAAAATATGTTTAGATAGGTGTTGCAACCAAATTTTTGGATGCACCACCTAAAATTAGGTTAATGGACTACTAAGTCTAACTTAGCTCGGGCTCTCCTAAGCCCATATCAATTCGCGACTTAGATTCAAATATTTAGCATGCAAAAGGGAGTCGACATTAATCGGTTTACGATAAGTCGATTAGACATCTAAGTAAAATAACGGGAGATTTACTTTATTTCTATGAACTAGAGATTGTGAGTTCAAGGACTTGGTTACGGTAAATTTCTCTAATGCCCTTTCAATACTTTTCTCTTTTATTTTGAAAAAAATGTTTGCAAGCAGCTTGAATTGATTTTAATTCACCTCCCTAACATGTGAGGCGATCATGCGGGCGCGCAAACCACAAATTTAACACCCAGATAAAGCAATGGATAATTGTAGGACTTACACAACAAAAGTATCGTAATGTTAAATCAGAATTCACATCGACAAATCCTAGATATGATTTCTAATTAACACGCAATTTCTTTTTTTTTTTAATTATTTAATGAGAATCATGTTTTATGCAATGCAATGTTACTAATCTAACATGAAATGATATGACGTGCCAATATGATCTACCTATATGACATAAATAAAATGCAGTCTATACTAAAGAATAAAATTGATTTATTCTAATACAATTTTTTTAAAATTTTCCATGAAATTCGAAATTAGAAAAATGCAAAAATTATTTAGCTAAATTAAGATTCTATCCAACTTATATTAAGAATTGGGTCATGCCAAATCTTAATTTAAAATAAGATGTTATCTTAGCTTGGTAATCTCTAACTTAAAATGCAATCTATCTAAAAAAAATATATTTAAACTTGAAATTAAACACGCAATTTTATCCTAATATGCAATGACATGCAAATAATGCCATAATTCTAATTTTTTTTTCTTCTTCTTTTTATGAAATTCGAAATTAAAATTGTCAAATAATTAATCGTGCAATTAAAAAAAAAAAACTAACATCCTAAATGAATGCATTTTTTGGATTTTTATGTTTTCAAAAAAAAATTCGAAATAAAATTCATATTCTAAATATGCAAGATAACCCTAAGATGAGGAATATTCCAAAACAAACCTAATCTATCAATGATTTTTTTTTTTTTGGATTTTTCTATGAAAACAAAGTCGACCCAAACTACACGACGGCAAATTGCAAAGATAAGATTGATATCCAAAATTGACGAACCATATCTCGCGCGCGTGAGATCGGGTTGGTTAATTTTAAATAAACCTCGAATCGAATCACAGCGTGAGATTGGATTAGCGATTTTGACGATTACGAGTCGGATTTTAGATGCGAAAATCGGTTATCAATCCCTAATTTGATAGGTTATTTCATGTCGGAGTCTCAGTCATATATTAAGGAATAATTCTCCTAAAAAACAAAATAATAATAATAATAAATAATAAAATAAAGTAAATAAAAAAACTACCTAGATTGATTTTCCCTTTTTCCTTCTTTTTTTCACCCACGGCTTGGCAGCTCGTGGTGGTGGGTCACCCAAGGGCGGCTGGTCATCGGCGTTCCGGTGAAGGGCGGCGGCGGGCGGACGATGGCAGGGAGGTAGCGGTGGTGCGGCACGGAGGTGGCTGCTGCGGCGGTGGTCCAGCAGAGGGAGCTGCACGTCGCGGATGGGAACCGAATCGGCGGAGGGCTGCTGTGGGCGTCGCTCGGCACGGAAGACAGCCGGCGTGGTCGTTGGTCACAACAGCAAAGGGGGTCGGCGTTCAGCGCGGCGGTGTCGCTCGGATAGGGCTCGGCAGCAACGAACAGGGCAGGAGCAACGCCGGGTCGTCGGAGCAGAGGGGGAGGCGCGCGAGTGCAGGCAGGAGGAGCGTCGGCGAACGGGCTGCAGGTCAGGCGGAGCAGGAGCAGCGGCGGCTTCGCGGAACGAGCAGATCGCGGCTGGTGCGGTGGAGGCCGGTGGCTCGGACAGCAGGCGGGACGATGACAGCTTCGCGGGTTGCTGCAGGTCGCTGCGGCGGTGGCTCTGGCACGGCGAGGGGGACGGCGGCAGCGAACCGAGACAGTAGCGCGAGCTCGCAGCTGAGGGGGAACTCCGGCGACTGGCGGAGCGGCGGTGGCGCGGCGGTGCAGCGGTCAGCAGCGCGGGCGCAGCGGTCAGCAGCTGTGACCGGCGGAGGGGACCGTGAAGAAGATGAACAGTCACGTTTTTCCCTTTTCTTTTTCTCCTTTTTTCTTTTTCTCCTTTTTTTTTTTTTCAGCTTTTCTGCCCCCCACGTCGCTCACCTGTCTCTCTCACTCTGCTGTACTTTTTTTCTTTCCCCCAAAAAGCCTTTTTACTTTTTACTGACTTTTTGACTCAGAAAACAAACGAGGAAAACCCCAAAAACCCTAAAAAGACGAAACAAGTAATTTTTCTCTTTTTGTCTTGAATTTTTTTTTTGTGACTCAGGAAAATCTCATACGCCGGCAGCGCAGCAGAGACAAACAGGGCCGCACGAGGGAACCACCACCCCATGACAGCAGTTAAGGCGTTAAGCGCCTTCACTGAGTTTTGAATCCTTCACCTTTGAGGAAATGATCAATAGGGCCTTATCTAGCGGAGCCACCACGGCGGATGGTTTTTTGTCTTGAATTTTTTCACCTAGAGAACGAGAGAAAATCCCCCTTTTTCCTTCATGAATTGTGGCCGTGTGTTTCTGTGGCATCTTCAAAACCCTACGCGAACATCCTTTTATAGGCTAAGAATTAAGGTTTTATTTTTTTTTTCAAATTAATATCCACGAAGATTTTTTCTAAACACAATATTTTTTTTAAAATTTTTCACATATCTTCTAGATTTTCTTTGCAAAAAATAAATATTCTCCATTGATTTTTCAAAATTACAATAGGATTTTTTTCAAATTTGAAATCTTGCAAAGATAAGTCCATAATATCTCCACGAGGATATGGGCTTGGGCCAATTTTCTCCATTCGTAGTTCAGTCTAACTTGTTAAATTAAAGTTCAGAACCACCAAATCAAACACATCCGTTACCAGCCCAATATAAATAAAATAAATAAATAAATGCTCCTAAAATTATATGCTATGCAACTTAATTCTATTTTTTTTAGGGGTTAAAAATTAATTTCTAATTTTTATGCAATAAACAAATGACTGGATAGTATCGCTCGATTCTCATTTGGAGCCATGTGCCATCTTATTTGGAAGAAGAGGAATAGCATCATTTTTCGGGGCGAAACCTTAGTGATTTCGGCTCTTAAAAATCACCTTATCAAGGTTGTGAAGGACAAAGTGCTGGCGTTTACAAGCGTTCCGCCTACTCCAAGAAACATAAGACTCCAAAGAAGCTGGGGCTTTCATCCCTCCGTGTTTGCTTCGGCTACATCTTCCTAACATCCTCTCCGTTCTTCGCCTTTCTTCGAATTGGACCTCGAGGGTCGGTGGTTGTAATCTGGTTGTTTCCTTGTTCTGGGTAGTATAGCTTGTTGTTATTATTGCCCTGTATCTTTCAATTCGTCTCACTCTTCCTGTTTTTACAGCTAGAGTGTGAGTTTTGGCATCGAATTTTTTGTATATTTTTCCAAAGCTTATATATATTCTTATCTTTTGCCAAAAAATAAATAAATAAATGATTGGGTCGTCAAAATTTAGGTTTTAACAATGGTATGCAGAAAGAGTAGATCAAATCAATGAGAAGTTAATTTGAATGCCTCATGCTTATTGTAGTAGGAACAATTTATTCCTCATAGTTGCAAATCCCTATTTTTCATGGGATGGAAAACTTCTGATTGGACTATGAAATGAACACAAATCAAGCAACCGAATTACGCTAACGATTTAGTAAAATCGGTGAAAATTTTCTAGGGCTTATTTTTGGTGGGTTGGCGGCCCATTCCAACCCTTTGTCCCAAGCTGACATTGAAAAAATCTTCAAAAAAACAAAATTAAACGCATTAATTAAAACTACGTGCCAGTTTTGTCTGGCTAATAGAATTCATGGACCCAATTCAAATCCAATCAATAGAAATTTTCAAGTAAGGCACGGTTTGATTCGATTTGATTCAACTTGACTCCACACTTTTTCTTAATATACCTTTTGCTCCTCCTAAAATAATGTGACATGACAGCAATGTGTGCAAAAAGGATGGCTCTTTCACGGGGGCTTAACATTATAAATAAGACAAGGGCGTAATTAAAAAGACGGTCGGCTTTACCTTAGATCTTCATTGAAAATATTATAAATCTGGCCTCTAGAGAATAAATCCAAGCAAAAATTCTGTCAAACCCCCAACCCAACCAACCCCGGGGGGTTTTGTTTTGGGGGTGGGGCGCCAAAATATTCCTCAAAATATAAAAATAAAAAATAAAAAAGAGAGCTAAAAAACAACAAAATATTCCTCAAAATATAAAAATAAAAAAGAAAAAAAGAAAGCTAAAAAACAACAGAAGTGGCCCCCACGGGGTCCCTTTCAAATGTGCACCCTTTTCCACTTCGCAGGAGACAGATGAACTCGCTGGGGATTCATCATATTGGAAAGAAAAACTATTCCATCGCAAATATAGAAAAAATAAATACCGCAAAAAAAAAAAAAACCCTCCAATTACACTTATTATTACACAATTATATCAATTTCTTTTGTGTTATGAAAAAACCTAACCCTTTGTTTCATTTTCATTCAAGTATATATAATTTTAGAATTTTATGACAACAAATGTTCATATGTCATAAACGATATGTTTAAGATTTTTAGTGACGTAAAAGAAAATTGAAGGTACTTATATTGTATTGGACATAATTTGAAATTTTTGTATTATTAATTCAGAAAAAGATTATTTTGTGCAACGTCTAATAAGCCAGCTTAGCTGCTCAGTGCTTTCTCAGCCAAGAAAATGGAGGGTAAAAGGAAAGACAAACGCGAGTGCCATGCTGCATTGCTCCATTGGCTGGAATTATAATTATGTCGAGATTAGTATTTAGCATCCGCATGTTGTGGGCCACCAAAATAGTCCTCAATATATAAAAATAAAAAATAAAAATGAGAGCTAAAAAACAACAAAATATTCCTCAAAATATAAAAATAAAAAAAAAAAAAGAAAGCTAAAAAAACAACAGAAGTGGCACCGCGGGGTCCCTTTCAAATGTGCGCCCTTTCCCACTTCGCAGGAGACAGATGGACCCGGTGGGGATTCACCATCATTGGAAAGAAAAACTATTCCATCGCAAATATAGAAAAAATAAATACCGCAAAAAAACCCTCCAATTACACTTATTATTACACGATTATATTAATTTCTTTTGTGTTATGAAAAAACCTAACCCTTTGTTTCATTTTCATCTAGGTATGTATAATTTTAGAATTTTATGAGACAACAAATGTTCATGTGTCGTAAAGGATACGTTTAAGATTTTTAGTAACGTGAAAGAAAATTGAAGGTATTTATATTACATTGGACATAATCCGAAATTTTTGTGTTATTAATTCAGAAAAAGATTATTTTGTGTAACGTCTAATAAGCCAGCTCAGCTGCTCAACCAAGAAAATGGAAGGAAAAAGGAAAGACAAACGCAAGTGCCTTGCGGCAATGCTCCATTGGCCGGAATTATAATTATGTCAAGATTAGTATTTAGAACCCGCATGTTGCGGGTGACGCACAAATATCACTATTTAGGGAATATTCACGTTTTGTATTTTGTATTTTTATTTAATGTAATACCTAAAGCCCTTTTAAAATTACAACAATTGCATGTGAAAATAAGTAATGTCTTTCGTCAATTTAATTGTAAATAACGTTCTACTCTCTCTCTCTAATAATGTTCCTTAACAACCCGCTCGTCTTCCTATCCTCATTTTAGGTATTGCTTCGAATAATCACATTTGCGCATTTTTTAAGGCGGTTATTATGAGCATAGAATAATATGACAAATAATAATCAAAGAAGAGGAAAGACATGACGGTCATCGGTCAACTGAACACACGTCGACAGAGGTGAGAAAAGGCTTATCGACCAAAGAAAATCAAAAAAAAAAAGGCAAAGAATAGGGTTGGCGACCACGAGGGCGGCTCCAAGCATGCATGCAATTATTCTCTCTCTCTCTCTCATCTCGAACTGAAATACCCTCACTTTCTCAGAAGCAGCTTCTCCGTCGCCACCATGATGATGATGGCAACGGACGAACTCCATAACCGGGCAAGCACCTGGCAGAACCCAACCTCCATGAACATACGCCAGCGTCCCCAGCCCACGCGCGGGCGCGTGCCCCCCAACGCGCCGCCGCCGCCGCCGCCGCCGCCGGAGGGGGTCTACAACATCATCCCCATCCACAGCCCCGACATCGACCACCCCTCCCTCCGGTTCGCGGAGGTGCGCGCCGCCTCCGCCGCCCTCCTAATCGTCGACGACCTCCGCCGGCCGCCCTTCGCCGACTGGTCCCCCGGCCACCGCGCCGACCTCCTCGACTGGCTCGCCGCCCTCTTCGGCTTCCAGGCCGACAACGTCCGCAACCAGCGGGAGCACCTGGTCCTCCACCTCGCCAACGCCCAAATGCGCCTCAACCCCCCGCCGCGGAGAGCCGACGCCCTCGACCCCAACGTCGTCCGCTCCTTCCGCAAGAAGCTCCTCCGCAACTACACCCTCTGGTGCTCCTACCTCGGCAAGCCCCACGAACTCCTCAGGCTCCCTCCCGACTCCCGCATCGACGGCCCGACCCTCCACCGGGAATTGCTGTACGTGTCTCTCTATCTGCTCATCTGGGGCGAGTCCGCTAACTTGCGGTTCATGCCCGAGTGCATTTGCTATGTGTTTCGCCAAATGGCCAATGAATTGAACTCCTTTCTTGAGGAAAGGCTTGATAGGCACACGAACACGCCGCACTTGCCCATCTTCTCCCGCGAAAATACGTTCTTGAAGACCGTCGTGATGCCCATTTATCAGACCATTCAGACTGAGGTTGAGGACAGTAGCAACGGGAGCGCCCCGCATTCCGCTTGGCGGAATTACGATGATCTGAATGAGTACTTTTGGAGCAGGAGATGTTTCAAGACGCTGAACTGGCCGTGGGATTTGAGTTGCAATTACTTTGCAACTGCAAGCAAGAGTGAGAGGGTGGGGAAGACGGGGTTTGTGGAGCAGAGGTCGTTTTGGAACGTCTTCCGTAGCTTCAATAGGCTCTGGGTTTTGTTGATTCTCTTGCTTCAGACGATGGTAATCATCGCTTGGGAGGAGACGGAGTACCCCTGGCAGGCATTGGAGAGGAGGGATGTGCAGGTGAAGCTATTGACGGTGTTTATCACCTGGAGTGGACTTAGGTTGCTGCAATCCGTGCTCGACGCGGGGACGCAATATAGTTTGGTTTCGAGAGAGACATTCTTTCTCGGGTTGAGGATGGTGTTGAAGAGTCTTGTTGCTGTGACTTGGATAGTAGTGTTTTCGGCGTTCTATGCGAGAATATGGAGTCAGAAGAATGCTGATGGCAATTGGTCCCAAGAGGCTGATCGGAGGATCGTTGTATATCTCAAGACTGCGTTAGTGTACGTAATTCCAGAGTTGCTGGCCTTGGCGCTTTTCATTCTTCCTTGGATCCGGATCGAGATTGAAAAGTTTAATTGGACCGTATTGTATCTGTTTACATGGTGGTTCCACACTCGAATTTTTGTGGGTCGCGGCGTGAGAGAAGGGCTTGTGAATAACATAAAGTTTGCGCTCTTTTGGGTTGTGGTGTTGGTTAGCAAAATTTCGTTCAGTTATTTCCTGCAAATCAAGCCTTTAGTTGCTCCAACAAAGGCTCTTTTAGCTCTTCGCAATGTAAAGTACACGTGGCACGAATTCTTCGGTAAAACTAATAGGATGGCTGTGATACTGTTGTGGACTCCTGTTATCTTGATATACCTTATGGACTTGCAAATTTGGTACTCTATCTTCTCTTCTCTTGTTGGTGCTGTGATTGGGCTGTTTTCACATTTGGGCGAAATACGGAATATTGAGCAGCTGCGGCTTAGGTTTCAGTTTTTCGCTAGTGCACTACAGTTTAATCTAATGCCAGGGGAGCCGACGCTAAGTGCTAAAGCGACGATGGTCAAGAAGTTGCGTGATGCGATCCAGCAGCTGAAATTGCGTTATGGTCTTGCTCAGCCCTACAAAAAGATAGAATCCAGTCAAGTTGAAGCGACAAGGTTTGCATTGATTTGGAATGAAATCATTACAACTCTCAGGGAAGAAGATCTCATTAGTGACAGAGAATTTGAGCTTTTGGAGCTACCGCACAACTGTTGGAACATTAGGGTAATCCGCTGGCCTTGTGCCCTCCTCTGCAATGGACTGCTTCTTGCCCTGAGTCAGGCAACTGAGTTGGCGGAATTTTCTGACAGGTATCTTTGGTTGAAGATTTGCGACAATGAGTATAGGCGATGTGCTGTTATCGAAGCATATGATAGCATCAACTACTTGATTAGCAAGATTATCAAAGACGATACCCAAGAGAAATCTATTGTCAAGAAGTTGTTCGAGTGTATCAATTTACATATTCAGAATGGGGAGATCACGAAACTTTATAAGATGACGATTCTTACAGATATTCATGCAAAGTTAATCTTTCTCCTTCAGCTTCTGTTGAGGGAAACAAAAGATATGAGCCAGATAGTGAATGTACTGCAGGCTCTCTACGAACTTTCCGTTCGAGAATTCCCAAAGGATAAGAAGTCGATTATAGCTTTGCAGCATGAGGGTCTGGCACCCCTAGGCCAAGCCACTGATGCAGGATTCCTCTTTGAAAATGCTGTCGAGCTTCCTGAGGATCCTGATTTCTACAGACATCTGCGCCGGGTACATACAATTCTTACATCCAGGGACTCAATGCACAATGTCCCATTGAATCTCGAGGCTAGGCGTCGCATTGCTTTCTTTAGCAGTTCGCTCTTCATGAACATGCCTCTCGCCCCTCGCGTGGAAAAGATGATGGCTTTCACTGTATTGACTCCCTATTACGACGAAGATGTCTTGTACGCAGAAGGCAGCCTTCGAAAAGAGAATGAGGATGGAATTTCAACTCTGTTTTATCTGCAGAAAGTCTACCAGGATGAGTGGGTGAACTTCTTGGAAAGGATGCGCAGAGAAGGCTTGGAGAATGTGGAAGATATTTGGAATTCTAAGGCAACAGAGCTGCGTCTCTGGGCATCTTACAGGGGCCAGACATTGTCCCGCACCGTGAGAGGGATGATGTACTACTATAGGGCTCTTGAGATGCTTTCATATCTAGACGACGCTTCAGAGATTGACATAAGGATGGGTATACAAAACATCGCTTCTCATCATTCACTCAGGTCCAATGGCAGCTTGAATGGTCCTCCTTCCGTCCACATGCCGGCTTCTCAGACGCTTGATAGAGCACCTAGTGGTGTCAGTCTTCTGTCGACGGGGAGTCAGAATGCGCGCGCCCTGATGAAGTTCACGTATGTGATCACCTGTCAGGTCTATGGCGTTCAGAAGGCAAAAAAAGATCAGCGTGCCAATGATATTTTGTATCTTATGAAGAAGAACGAGGCTCTTCGAGTCGCATACGTTGATGAGGTTCACTCGGAGACGGACGAAGTAGAATATTACTCCGTTCTGGTGAAGTATGACCGGCAACTGCAGAGGGAGGTCGAGATCTACCGGATCCAGTTGCCGGGCCCTGTGAAGCTTGGGGAAGGAAAGCCAGAGAATCAGAACCACGCAATAATCTTCACTCGGGGGGATGCGCTCCAAACCATCGACATGAACCAAGACAATTACTTTGAGGAGGCACTCAAAATGCGTAATCTGTTGGAAGAATTTAAGAAAAATTACGGGATCAGGGAGCCAACGATTTTAGGAGTACGTGAAAATGTTTTCTCTGGCTCGGTGTCCTCTCTTGCTTGGTTTATGTCTTCCCAGGAAACGAGTTTCGTGACTTTGGGACAGCGTGTTTTGGCAAACCCTTTGAAGGTACGTATGCATTATGGTCACCCCGATGTTTTTGATAGGTTTTGGTTCTTAACCCGTGGAGGGATAAGCAAGGCTTCCAAGGTGATCAACATCAGTGAGGATATATTTGCCGGCTTCAACTGCATATTGAGAGGAGGGAATGTAACACACCACGAATATATTCAAGTGGGTAAGGGAAGGGATGTTGGGTTGAATCAGATATCGATATTTGAGGCCAAGGTCGCCAGCGGCAATGGTGAGCAGGTTCTGAGCAGAGACATATATAGGCTGGGTCACCGCTTAGACTTTTTCCGGATGCTGTCTGTCTTCTACACAACCGTAGGGTTCTACTTCAACTCGTTGATAGTGATTATTACCGTTTACACATTTTTGTGGGGCCGCCTGTATCTTGCTCTTAGTGGCATCGAAGCGACAGCTAAGAATGATAGTGTCAGCGCTGAAGCTCTCAGGGCTATTCTCAACCAGCAGTTTGCCATCCAGCTTGGCCTCTTAACTGCTCTTCCAATGATTGTAGAGAACTCTCTCGAGCATGGATTCCTCCCAGCAGTTTGGGACTTCATTACGATGCAGTTGCAGCTTGCCTCATTCTTCTACACATTCTCTTTGGGGACTCGCGTGCACTATTTTGGTCGGACTATTCTTCACGGGGGTGCAAAATACCAAGCCACTGGCCGTGGTTTCGTGGTGGAGCACAAAAGCTTCGCTGAGAACTATCGACTGTATGCGCGCAGTCACTTCGTGAAGGGCATCGAGCTCGGGTCTATTCTGGTATTGTATGCCTCACGGAGCCCCATGGCCAAGGACGCATTCGTTTACATACCCATGACCATCTCCAGCTGGTTTCTAGTCATCTCGTGGATAATGTCACCATTTATATTTAACCCTTCAGGCTTTGATTGGCTGAAGACTGTGATTGATTACAATGAATTCATGAAGTGGATATGGAATCGCAAAGGGTTGTTTACTAAGGCGGACCAGAGCTGGGAGACCTGGTGGGACGAGGAACAAGACCATTTGAGGATGACAGGACGTTGGGGCAAGCTTTGGGAGATCATTCTAGACCTTCGATTCTTCCTTTTTCAGTATGGTGTCGTATATCAGTTGGGTATAACACGGGGTAACACTAGCATTGCTATATACTTGCTATCATGGATATACATGGTTGTGGCCATTGCTATATATGTGATCATGGCATATGCTCGAGATAAATATGCTGCTAAGGAACACATATACTATCGTCTCATACAATTTCTTGTCATTGTGGTCGTGCTTCTTGTGATCATCTTATTGCTGAAGTTCACTTCTTTCGAATTCCTCGACCTTGTCAAGAGCCTCCTTGCATTTGTCCCCACAGGATGGGGCCTTATATCCATTGCCCTGGTACTTAGACCATTCTTGCAGTCCACTGTCGTGTGGGAGACTGTGGTTTCGTTGGCCCGGCTGTACGATATGCTGTTTGGAATTATCGTGATGGCTCCTGTGGCTTTGCTCTCATGGTTGCCGGGAATCCAGGTGGTGCAGATAAGAATCTTGTTTAATGAAGCATTTAGACGGGGCCTCAAAATATCCCGTATTCTCTTAGTCCAAAAAAAAAAAAATATATCCCGTATTCTCAGAGGCCAGCGGTCCCGCTAATGTCCAACTTGAGGTAATTCCATACCATTAAGTAGTCCTTGAACTTTTACATTTCTAGTTTTGTCTAACAGCATGTTGTCATGTGTGAGTTCTTACCAATCTGTGACATTTAGTTGACTCGATTCATTATGATTAGCCATATCTTTTTTCATTTTGAAACAGCCACTAACATCACCTAGGCCAATAAAGGGCCAAGTGAAATGCGGGATAACATTTCACCGATCTCGAATTAGAGATTTTAGGTTTAGGAACTTGGTTACACTAATCATCTAATTAGCGTCCTTTTGTTGGGGCTAATAATACAACTTAGAGGGAGGCTGAATTGGTTGCATGGAAATTGTGGAAAGTGTTAACAACTTTTGCAAAGATTAGGTCAAGCAGATATTTCAATCAACGTGATTCAAGTTGTGTGCTAAAGCCAGTAAGAGTAAGAAAAATAAGTGCACACAATGATATATAATGATTCTGGTTTCATTCTCAAGCCTAATTTCATTTTCCTTACTAACGATCATAAGTCGAGTTGGATTGCACTAATAATCTATACAACAAGTTACAAATTGCAAATACCAATCCTTTTCAAATGATAAATCACACTATCAAGATTTAACTACTGCACTTACTCTTGTACACCTAATCTTTTACGTGATTACAAAGCAACATGAATACGACTTAGAAAATAATAGGCGAATGAGAGCTTTTAGCTTCGAACACAACTTCTAACATATCTCAGAGTTATGTAATTCATGTATTTTCTTGTTCTACACAAGAAAATATGTTTAAGGTCTAGTAATTTAAATATTGTAACTAGGATTGATTTCCATACGTTTGATTGATAAGGGTTTCGGAAAAGATATATGTCCACATAGGATTTGAGAATATATATATATATTTCTTAAATTTATTTCGTTATTGACGTAATCGATAGAACTAATCATAATTTAGTGATAGCGTGACTTTTTCATCCTCTTGGATAGTTTTGTTGCGAGTGACTTGTGCCTATGATTTTATGGAGTAGCCTCTCGAAATGAATCTAAACAACTCGTTTTCCAGCAAAACAAGGCGGACATTTCACTTTACTTTGCCCTGTAATAACCTAATTCCACTACTTTTGTAAATGGTTGTGTGAACCTCATTCCATCTAGAACCATTGATTGGGTAGATAACATCGCCGTGGGACTTTCGCAATCTAATGATTTAAATTACTTAGCTCAAACGAGCCGGGTTTATATCGGGCTTCTGGCATCCATTTACGATGATGATGACATCAACTTGCAACGATCGAGTCTATGCTTTGAGCGATCATAGACAATCGTTTCATACATTTCACTCTCGTTCTACATAAATTTCATGACATTGTCTTTCCTAATATATATATGATTTCTCTCTGTGTCCATCCCTAGGTCATTGCAACGCTCCTGAGCTCCAGCATTTCAGCGGCAGTGGCAATAGGCCAGGTAACCGGCGCTCTCATTGCCGGCTTTGTCATGGGGGTGATTTACCTGGCTCTTGTAATATCGGCTACTTAGCAAGTGAACTTTTGCATTTCATATAATGTATACTTCGCTTTCGATACCACCGTATGGGGCATGTAATGTATATGAGTAAGGATCAGTTATATTGTACGCATTAATGGAGTGATCTCTTATTACAATTTTACTACACATGTCGACGGAGCCCATGGATGTATAATTTTTGGAAACTTATAGGAGGGTTAGTGATATTGGCTTCGGTTATTACATTTTGCATGATGGCTTATGATGCAATTTAAGATATGTATCAAACGAATTTTGTTTGCCAACTTATAGGGCAAGAAAAGAGGGCAAAATCAGTGACCACAATGAGCTCGTTTTAACTCTAGACGTGTTTACATAGTAATGCAAAGAGTCGATCAAATCAATATATATATACATTTGAATACCTCAGTGCTTATTGTACTACGAACAACTTTATGGCCATCATCACATAACCTAATCTGCTCTACTCTTTGTAGCTGCAAATTCCTATCTTCGTGGGGTGTAAACCTTCTTATTGGACTTTGAAATGGGCCCGATCAAGCAGTCGAATTATACTAATGATTTAGTGAAATTGATGGGAATTTTCTAGGGCTTTTTTTTGGTGCGTTGTCGGCCCACTCCAACCATTTGTCCAAGCCGTCATTGATAATGTTGAACCCTCGTACATGCTTTGACGCTGAGTATGTAGGTTGCTGCTATTTGCGGACAAATGACATGGAAGGTTAGAAAATGTAGTGGGTGAGAGGGCTTTTGAAATGATGGCTTTGCTCTAGAAGTCCACAAGTAATCAACAACATCTAGACGGTTTGTACGAAAATGCCAAAGGGATTAAACATCATTTGTTCATTTTCCTCATTTTATTGAGAAATAAATTTACAAGAAAGGTCGATGTGATGGTTGATTTTCAAAAATTAGGTATAAAACAAATGAATCTTGTTCAAGAAAAAATTCCTATTTTTAAGATTTTTTTTATTCAATACCTATGTGATAGATATAATCAATCATAATTTAGCGACAAAGTGATATTTTCATCCTCTTGAATAATGTCTATTGACGAGCAAATCTTGCCTATTATTTTACGGATTAGCCTGTTGATCAATCTAGACAACTCATTTTCCAGTAAAACATGGCAAATATTTCACCGTATTTTGTATTGTAATAAGCTGATTCCATCACTTTGTGGATGTATAAATGCTCACCCAAGTTTAGCTCATGTCGTCAAAAAAAAAAAAAAGTTTAGCTCATGTGAAGCCCAATCCATCCAAAACCATTGATCGAATAGATTTCGTTGTTGTGGGTCTTTCGCAATTTGACAAATTAAATTAGTTGGCTCAAACGAGCTGGGTTTACATTGGGCTTGCGATATCTATTTATGGCGATGATCACGTCAACTTACGATGCCGTCAAATTTATGCTTTGATCAATCATAAACAAACAACCATTTCACACATTTCGCAAGTGAATTTTTGCATTACATATAATGTATACTTTGCTTTTGATGTTACCTTGTGGGGCACGTAACATATATGAGTGAGGATCGATCATGTATTGTATGCATTAATGGAGTAATCTCTTCCTATAATTTTACTACACATGTCGATGGAGCCAATTGATGTATACTTTTGGTGATGTATTCTAAGGTATGTCTAAGACAAATTTTATTCAACAAAGTATAGGGTAAGAAAAAAGGGAAAAATCAGCGATTGTAGTGAGCTCAGTATAACTCAAGACTTGTTTATATGGGTATGCAAAAAGAGTAGATCAAATCAATTAGATGTTTATTTGAATGCCTCATGCTTATGGTAGTTGGAACAATTTTATTCCTCGAAGATGCAAATTCCTATTTTTCATGGGATGTAAAACTTCTCATTGGATTATGAAATGGGCACAAATCAAGCAACTGAATTACACCAATGAATTCCTACATTCTCCCAAGGGGTTGAAATGAGGACAAATTGACTTCAGATGTGAGTTTCAACTTTCATGCCATACAATGAGGTAGGTTAAAAACTTGAGAGCGGGAGTTACATTAAGAAAAGAGTGGGACCAATAAAAAAAAAATTACACCAATGAATTAGTGAAATAGATGGAAGTTTTCTAGGGCTTGTTTTTGGTGGGCCGTCGGCCCGCTCCAACCATTTATTCAAGCCAACACTGTAAAATTCTTTAGGGAAAAAAAACGCATTAAAAATATGTATTGGATTCCAATCAATCGACATTTCAAGTAGGGCACGGTTCGGTTCGATTCGATTCTATCCGACTTCGCGCTTTTCCTTAAGATACCTTTTGCTTCCATGAAATAATGTGACATGAGAGCAATGAGTGCAAAAAGGTTGGCTTTTTCACGGGGGGGTTAACATTATAAGTACGACAAGGGCGTAATCAAAAAGACGGTCGGCTTTACCTTAGATCTCAATTTGAGAATTGCAAATCTGCCCTAGAGAGGACAAATCCAAGCAAAGATTCTGTCAGTCCCCCTATCTCCACAATATTCCCCAAAATATTAAAAAAAAATTAAATAAAAAAAGAGAGAACCCATAAAAGCAGCCTTAAAAAGTAACACCAGGAGTGGGCCCCATCCGTGGCCACGTTTCAAATGGGCGCATCACGCCCGTCCATTTTTCCTTTTCTAGTGTGCAGCAGACAGATCCGTTGCTGCTTTTGAAAAGATATCCCGTGGTGGGGACCACATCATTATTAGAAAGATAAAATATTCCATCAGATAAACTATACCATCACAAATATAATAATAAAAAAAAAAAAAAGAAAAAATGCCGCCAAACACCTCAAATTACACTTACTGTCGCACAATTATATCAATTTTTTTTTTGCGAAAAAACCTAGCCCTTTATGTCATTTTCATTTGGTATATTTATCATGTTGATATAAATTTGAACTTTTTTATGAAACCAAAAAAGTTCGAACTCAAAAAAGTTCGGAATTCGAGGTATTTATGTCAAATTATGCATAGTTTGAAATTTTTTGTTGTTTTAATTTAGAAAAAATTTAGTTTGTGCAACGTACAATTGGCCAGCTCAGCTGCTCAGTGCTTGCTTGGTTGAGCTAAAATGGAGGAAAAAAGGAACGGCAGATGCGGTGCCACGTGGCACTCCTCCATTCGCCGGAATTGTAATTATGTCAGGATTAGTACTTAACACCCGCGTGTTGCGGGTAACGCACGAAAATCACTATTTCGGGGGAGGAAAAAAATAGTACCGTTGGATTTTTCTAGGTGACCTTCGCTTCCACGTTTTGTACTTTGATTTTTGTGTGATAGGAATACTTAAAGCCCTTTGAAAATTACAATAATTGCATTTGAAAATAAGTAATGTCTTTCATCAATTTAATTGTAAATAACGTTCTATTTTTTAATTTTTTTTATAATGTTCCTGAACAACCCGCTCATCCTCCTCTCCTCACTTTTGGTATTGTTTAGAATTATCGCATTTACGCATTCTCTTGAAACCGCTTTTGAAGCATAGGCTTGTGTGACTTCGATAATTTGGTGACATTGATTGGATAATCGAAGAATGACGAACGAACCCTAAGCAAGTGAACCGCATAAAATTGGGAACTAGCAAAAATAAAAAAGAAGAAAAATCCATTACCCGTTTGTAATTACAATCATCATAACATTACGAATTTAAAATAAGTATTTCCATTTTTGTAATTCGTTGTTTTCTGTCAATTTTTATTTTTACCACCAAAGGTTATTTTATGAGAAATATGATAAAATTTCGCGGTATAGATGTTGATATGTGTTTTTGAAAGTTTTTAGATATAGCATATTAAATAAGTCGAATCACGGTAAGCTACGAAAAAAACAAAATAATTAAAACTACAAACAATATTGCGAGAGGCTTACAAATGGAAGAAAATTTCCTAACATAATCCCGATACATGTGAGCCCAATTCACAAGAACCGGTTGATTAGGTAGATTCCATGCGAAACTTACGTGATTCAATGGTGCACACACATTGAGCTTGGATTGTGTAATAATGGCCCCACATAGCTTTGGAGTCTCCTGCTTACTTTAGATTATGGAAAATATTGTGAACGATGCGTCACGTCTAGTCCAACATATCAACTACTTACGTAGTTCTACTTTTTTTTATAGAAAAAAAGCAGTTCACGTACCTCCCAACAAAAAATCTCACCATTGAAAGACCAAACCGCCCTCCTTGTAAACTCATTCTACGATTTTTCAATTTTTTTTTATCAATTCTACTTTAACTCTTAATTCATTATCAAATTTTTATCTTGTTTATTTATAGGATATATGAGTCAAAACTTTTCATCCTCGTTCCACCCTTAAGAAGACGGGATTCGAATCCTAATAGATTTGATATTTTGTTAGTTTCGAAATATATTTTTTTTTGGGATAAGGTGAGAGAGAAAAAAAATAGTATTTCCCGTGAAAAGAGCTGGCGCTAATGTCCACGGCTGCCGCACGTTACACGGTGGCAGCGAGCGGCGACGCCGTCGTATCCGGGGGTTGGCAATTAGACAAGAATATATATATTTTTAATTTAAATTTTTAATTGATGAATTAATTTGCTGTATCTCTTCGCTTTCTCCGTGATGGTGCCCGACAGCGACTGGCGAGACCCCACCCGAGGGAGCGCCACTCCCCGTATATCCCATCGGCGCGTGGACCTCACTCTCCCTCTCGGCGGCGCGTCCCCGACACGACCGCACGAAAAGAGAGGAATGATAATTTAAGAAAAGAGGGAAGAAGAAGAGACACGGACGTCGTTTTTCAACACTTCAAGCGTCGCTTGCGTGCGTTGTCCGGACAACCGAAGCGCCCGCAGGTTTTTTTTCCCACGAGCCAAAGGGGCGGAACAACCATTTCGATCCAAAAAAAGGGAGGGCGAAAGGCTGGCGATTCGCTTACGCCACCGTCGGGATCGAGTCATGATTGTTCCGCCGCCACCACATTTTGAAAGTGCCATATTGATAAGCCTGTCATTGTGACTCGGCTGAGATAATAATGGCTATAAAATATCTCCGTACTTGATGTGTTTTAGTTTAAATACCACTATAATTCGAAAGTACAAGATTAACGAGCCTATTATTATAGTTTTACCGAGATGTTAACGGCGGCGAGATTTGGAGTGAATATAGTTTCATGGTAGAATCTATAATCAAAAAGCCGGACCGATGAAAATCTATTCGGTCGGTCCGTTTATAGGTTTCAATGTATGCCAAGTAAACTCTAGAATATGAAGATTGGGAAACCTATTTCGATGGGTAGTATCTACATAGAGGTGGCAAAATGGGTCACTTATTTTTTGAAGAAGTTAGTTAAATGTGTTTAACAATTAAAGACTTAAGATAAGTGGGTCTTAAGTGAATCTTAAATGGGTCTTAAATGGCTGGATTTAGAACCCATTTTCACCCAAGACCTCATAATCTCTCTCTTCTCTCTTTAACTTTATAAAAATATTTTTTTATAAAAATCAAAATTATAATTTTTTTTTTTTTCTTTCTTCTTCCTCCGGTCGTCGGCACGATGATGGTTGGCGATCGGCCAAGCGAGCCTTGAGCTCCTCGGATCTAGCGAGACGGAGGCCTCGCCAACATCTGGCGAGGCTCGAGCTCCCAGCGCGAGGTGAGCTTAAGCTCGCCGGATCTAGCGAGCCTCGAGCTTGTCGGCATCGGCAAGTCGGGGAGCTCGAGGCTCACCTATGGCCGAGTAGGCCAAAGAAGAAGAAGAACAAAAAAAAAAAAGAAAATTATATTTAAAAAAAAAAATAATTAAATTCGATTTTTTAAAATAATTATTTTAAAAATTTTAAAAATTGTCCATTAAATTTGTGTTTTATAAAAATATTTTAATAATACCATTTTTTTAAATATATATATATATATAAGAAATAAGCTTTCTTAAATTTAGTTAAATGGGTTGGGTATGGATTAGGTATGAGTTGAAAAATTTACATTAGTCATAAAATGGGTTAAATGGTCAATTTGGGTCGGACCATTGATGACCCGACCCAAACCCAACCCGACCCACCCGTTTGATACCTCTAAATCTAGGTTCTAGGTAGGTGAGATTTAGAACCTAAAAACATGAAACCTGGAACTTGAAATTTAAAACAAGTATTTTATATTTTTCTTAGTCTTTGTCGTCCGATGATGAGTGTATGATTTAGAACCACTAGCATGAACTTTCATTTTATGATAGGGACTTTTATTAAATGTGATGATTCACTATCATGACATTGTTATACCGTAATCTTATTCTTGAAGCTTGTAGACAATGATTTATTTATGTTATTCATCTCACCAAACGATATATAGTAAATACCCTAATAAGAAGCATATGCACAAGAAAAAAATTTAAGTGATGGTCGACGGTCAAGATGTATATCTATTGAAAGTATGATTGACGGTCTATCGTTAAATCAAGACTTCGTTTGAGAAAAAAAAAAGGAAGTAGAGCGAGGAACGAAAAAAGAAAAGATAAAAGCTTGAAATTTTTGCAGGAAAGAATTCCAAATGCCAAATTGTTTTCGTAGCTCATTCACTATTTCTTTTTCCTCTCCTTTACACCCAAAGAAAAAATGCTACTTAGTCAAGAAATTTCAAGCGACTCAATTTTTTTGCACCTAGCAAAGCCCCCAAAAAAGATAAAAAAAATCAGAAAAAGGAAAAATGAAGTTGCTAGTCCCACGAGCACTTTCAAGTCCAAAAGTGGGTTTTCGCTTTTCCTTTTTTGTTTTTTCTTGGGATTTCATGTCGAAAGAAAGAACGGTAGAAAAAAAAGAGAAGAAAATATTTTCCATTTCCCAGGCATGCATGCAATTAAATAATTTAAAATCATGTGAAAATAAGTAATGTCTTTCATCAATTTAATTGTAAATAACGTTCTTTTTTTTTTTTTTCTTATAATGATCCTTAACAACTTGCTTGTCTTTCTCTCCTCACTTTAGGTGTGCTTTGAATTATCACATTTGCGCATTCTTTTGAAGCTACTTTTGAAGCATAGGCTTGTGTAACTTCGATAATTAAGTAGATGTTAATTGGATAATCAAAGAATGATGAACAAATCCTAAGCAAGTGAACCACATAAAATTGGGAACTAGCAAAAATAGAAAATGTAAAAAAAAAAAAATCATTAATCATCTATAATTATAATCATCGTAACATTACGAATTTAAAAATAATTATATCCATCACTTGCTTGTAACTGTGTTGCTTTCTGTCAAATTTTATCTTTTTCACTGAAGGTTCTTTTATGAGAAATTATGATAAAATTTCGCATGCTGTATACATGTGGATATGTGTTCTTAAAAGTTTCTAGATATAGCACATTAAATAAGTCGAATCACAGTAAGCTATGAAAAAAAAAAATTAATTAAAGCTATGAACAATATTGCTAGAGGCTTACAAATTGGGAAAATTTCCCAACATGATCCCGATACATACGAGCCCAACCCAAAATAATTGGTTAATTAGGTAGATTTTACGTGAAATTAACGTGATTCAACGAACATACTTCATGTCTAGCCTAACCCACCAACCACTTATAGATTTCTATTTTTGTTCTAAAAAGCAGCTCACGTGCCTCTAAACAAAAACCCCAACATCGTAAGCTCGCCTAACCATCTCAGTAAGGTCTGACGATTTGATTTTAGTTGGTTTTGAGTTTTTGTGGGTGCAAGAATTTACGATCTTTTTTTTTTTTTTTTTTTGGTTAGAATTTACGATCTTGATATGATCCTTTTCGAAAAAGAGAGAATTAATATTTCCCATGAAAAGAAGCTTGTGCTACTGTCCACGACCATGTATGTTGCATGGTGGTAGCAAGCTGCAACGCCGTCATATTTGGGGTTGATAAGCCCTATTTGATAATACTATAAATAGTGCCTGATTCTATTATTTTATTTTCCGAAATAAAAAAAAAAGTTCGTTTGATAAATTTTTTGTTCTGAAGAACAAAAATTTGTTTTTTTAATTTGCGGAAATAGATTTGAAATAAAATAAAGAATAAAAAAATTACTTCTTATTTTTAGGAATAATTATAGAATCAAGTCTAATTTTTCTTGTTTTATCTTCTCTTTCCTTTTCTTCTTGTTCTTGTTCTTCCTCCTCCTCTTGGCTAGTCACCATCGGCCGATCGGCCTTGGCCATGGCCCATGACCAGCTAGATGAGGGTCGGAGATGCCGAGCCATAGCAAGGCTTAAACCGACGAGCCTCGCTGTGGCTTGGCGAGTCTCGGCCTTGCCTTTGCTAGTTGAGGTAGCCTTGCCGTGGCTTGGGTTGCTAGCTATGCTTTGATGAGGTCGCTCGCCATAGAGGAAGGAGAAGATGAAAAGGGAGAAAGTAAAAAAAAAGAGAAAAATTTAATAAAATTATTAAAAAATTAAAAGAAAATGATTTGTACTATAAATTTTAAGGATTTTACCAAATATCTTCAAATGCTCATAAATTATTCTCAGAAATAAAATAAAAAATTATTTCTAAATAAAAATTATTCTCGAAAATAAAATGATTTTATGTACCTTGAATAGACATGAATATTTGGCAAAAAAAAAAAAAAGATAAGAAAGTCTTTTATTGAAATTGTAATTAATTAATTAATTTGCTGTATCTCTTCATTTATTCCCTGATAGTACACGACAGCGACTGGCGAGACCGGACGCGAGCCCCACTTCCCGTATATCCTATTGGCGTGTGGACTTCACTCTCCCTTGGCGGCGCGTCGTTGACAAGATCTCTCGAGAAGAGAGGAATAATAAGTGAAAAAAGAGGAAAAAGAAGAGACGCGGACGTTATTCAAGTCTTCAAGCATCGCTTGCGTGCGTTATCCGGTCTGGTGAAGTGCCGCAGGTTTTTTTCCCACGAGCGAAAATGGGATGAAAAAGCTTTACGACCAAAAAGATCAAAAAAAAAAAAAAAAAAGGGCGAAAGGCTGGCGATTTGCTTACGCTAGTGTCGGGATCGAGTCATGACTATTCCGCCACCACCGCAATTCAAAAGTGCTAGATTGATAAGCCTATCGTTGTAACTCGATCGAGATAATGACGGCGATAAAGTATCTCAATATTGAATATGTTGCAGTAATTGTTTAGGAGCAAAGTAACTCAAAGAACCCATTTATGTCATTGTTATACTGCAATCTTATTCTTGAAATTCATAGATAATGATTTATTTATGGTAGTTCATTCCGATCGTCTCACTAAATAGTATCGAGAATACCATAATATGAAGCATATGTGCAATTGATAATTGATCATTAGATTGATGCTTTGTTTGAGAAAAATGAAAAGAAGGGCGAGGGATGAAAATGAAATGGGTTAATACCATGAAAACTTTAAAATTGATAAATTTGTTATAAATTAATTTTTTGATAATCTCAAACTGATATACTTATGATAAATTTACCAAAAACTATGTTTTGACTGCAAAAACCCAAATTAATACATTTATGACTAATATGCCGTCTATTAAACTTGATTAATATCAAGAAAAATTACAAAATTGGAATATTTTTGTAACAAACGAAGGGTAAAATCCAAATTTGTATATTTATCAACTATCACGTGTTATTCAACTTTAATGGTAAAATTTAACGAAAATATACGAAGGATAATTTTATGATAAGTGTACCGATTTTGAGGTATTGGTTGCCACAAAAATAATTTGAAGTAAATTTATCAAGAATGTATTAATTTAAAATTTTTGTGATAAAAAAGTTTTTTTTAAGACAGATTTATCAGAAATGTATCGGTCAGGGTTTTTGATGATATTAAACTAAAAAGAAATAAATGACAGTTTGAAATTTTTTTGAAATTTTTGTAAGGAAGGGTTTCAAATTGCAAATTGTTGTCGTAGCTCATTAACTATTTCTTCTCCCTCTTCCTTACACCCCAAAAAGAAAAAAAAAAAAAAAGCTACTTGAGTCAAGAAATTTGTACTGACTGGATTTTTTGCACTTACCAAGACCCAAAAAAGTAAAAAAAAAAAGAAAAAATGAAGTTGCAAGCCCCACGAGCACTTTCGAGTACAAAAGTGGGGTTGTCGCTTTTCTTTTTGTTTTCTCTTGGATTTCTTGTCGAAAGAGAAAACGGTAAAAAAAAAAAAAGAGAGAGAGAAAATATTTTCCATTTTCCAAGCATGCATGCAATTAAATAATTTAGATAATAATACACTCTCTCTCTCTCTCAAGTTTGAAACTGAAAAAACTCTTCCACTTTCTCAGCAGCAGCAGCTGCTTCTGCATCGCTCCCGCAATGATGATGATGGCGACGGACGAACTCCATAGCCGAGCGAGCGCGTAGCCGACCCAATCCTCCATGAACACACGCCAGCGTCTCCAGCCCACGCGCACGCGCGGGCGCGTGCCCGTATACGCGCCGCCGCCGCCGCCGCCGCCGGACGAGGTCTACAACATCATCCCCATCCACAGCCCCGTCATCGACCACCCCTCCCTCCGGTTCGCGGAGGTGCGCGCCGTCTCCGCCGCCCTCCTAATCGTCGACGACCTCCGCCGGCCGCCCTTCCCCGACTGGTCCGCCGGCCACCGCTCCGACCTCCTCGACTGGCTCGCCGCCCTCTTCGGCTTCCAGGCCGACAACGTCCGCAACCAGCGGGAGCACCTGGTCCTCCACCTCGCCAACGCCCAAATGCGCCTCAACCCCCCGCCGCGGAACGCCGACGCCCTCGACCCCGACGTCGTCCGCTCCTTCCGCAAGAAGCTCCTCAAAAACTACACCCTCTGGTGCTCCTACCTCGGCAAGCGCCACAAACTCCTCGGGCTCTCCTCCGCCTTCCGCGTCGACGTCCCGACCCTCCGCCGCGAATTGCTGTACGTGTCTCTCTATCTGCTCATCTGGGGCGAGTCCGCGAACTTGCGGTTCATGCCCGAGTGCATTTGCTATGTGTTTCACCATATGGCCGATGAATTGAACCTCTTTCTCGAGGAAAGGATTGATAGGCTCACGGGCAGGCCGTTCTTGCCCTCGTTCACCGGCAAAAGTGCGTTCTTGAAGTCCGTCGTGATGCCCATCTATCAGACCATTCAGACTGAGGTCGAGGACAGTAGGAACGGGAGCGCCCCGCATTCCGCTTGGCGGAATTACGATGATCTGAATGAGTACTTTTGGAGCAGGAGATGTTTCAAGACGCTGCAATGGCCGTTGAAGTTGAGTTGCAATTACTTTGCAACTGCAACCAAGAGTGAGAGGGTGGGGAAGACGGGGTTTGTGGAGCAGAGGTCGTTTTGGAATGTCTTCCGTAGCTTCGATAGGCTCTGGGTTTTGTTGATTCTCTTGCTTCAGGCGATGGTAATCATCGCTTGGGAGGAGGAGGAGGAGAAGAAGAAGTACCCCTGGCAGGCATTGGAGGGGAGGGATGTGCAGGTGAAGCTATTGACGGTGTTTATCACCTGGAGTGGACTTAGGTTGCTGCAATCCGTGCTCGACGCAGGGACGCAGTATAGTTTGGTTTCGAGAGAGACGTTCCTTCTCGGGTTGAGGATGGTGTTGAAGAGTCTTGTTGCTGTGACTTGGATAGTCGTGTTTTCCGTGTTCTATGCGAGAATATGGAGTCAGAAGAATGCTGATGGCAATTGGTCCCAAGAGGCTGATCGGAGGATCATTGTATATCTCAAGACTGCGTTAGTGTACGTAATTCCAGAGTTGCTGGCCTTGGCGCTTTTCATTCTTCCTTGGATCCGGATCGAGATTGAAAAGTTTAATTGGACCGTATTGTATCTGTTTACATGGTGGTTCCACACTCGAATTTTTGTGGGTCGTGGCGTGAGAGAAGGGCTTGTGAATAACATAAAGTATGCGCTCTTTTGGGTTGTGGTGTTGGTTAGCAAAATTTCGTTCAGTTATTTCCTGCAAATCAAGCCTTTAGTTGCTCCAACAAAGTCTCTTTTAGCTCTTCGCATTGTAAGGTACAAGTGGCACGAATTCTTCGGTAAAACTAATAGGATGGCTGTGATACTGTTGTGGACTCCTGTTATCTTGATATACCTTATGGACTTGCAAATTTGGTACTCTATCTTCTCTTCTCTTGTTGGTGCTGTGATTGGGCTGTTTTCACATTTGGGCGAAATACGGAATATTGAGCAGCTGCGGCTTAGGTTTCAGTTTTTCGCTAGTGCACTACAGTTTAATCTAATGCCAGGGGAGCCGACGCTAAGTGCTAAAGCGACGATGGTCAAGAAGTTGCGTGATGCGATCCAGCGGCTGAGACTGCGTTATGGTCTTGGTCAGCCCTACAATAAGATAGAATCCAGTCAAGTGGAAGCGACAAGGTTTGCATTGATTTGGAATGAAATCATCACAGCTCTCAGGGAAGAAGATCTCATTAGTGACAAAGAATTTGAGCTTTTGGAGCTACCGCCCAACTGTTGGAACATTAGGGTAATCCGCTGGCCTTGTGCCCTCCTATGCAATGAACTGCTTCTTGCCCTGAGTCAGGCAAGTGAGTTGGATGAATTTTCTGACCGGTATCTTTGGTTGAAGATTTGCGTCAACGAGTATAGGCGATGTGCTGTCATCGAAGCATATGATAGCATCAAGTACTTAATCATCACGATTATCAAAGACTATACTGAAGAGAAATCTATTGTCATGAAGTTGTTCGATTGTATTGATATGCATATTCAGAATGGGGAGATCACGAAACTTCATAAAATGACAATTCTTACAGATATTCATGCAAAATTAAGCCTACTCCTTCAGCTTCTGTTGAGCCAAACAAAAGATATGAGCCAGATAGTGAATGTACTGCAGGCTCTCTACGAACTTTCTGTTCGAGAATTCCCAAAGGTTAAGAAGTCGATTATAGCTTTGCAGCATGAGGGTCTGGCACCCCTAGGCCAAGCCACTGATGCAGGATTCCTCTTTGAAAATGCTGTTGAGCTTCCTGAGGATCCTGATTTCTACAGACATCTGCGCCGGGTACAGACAATTCTTACATCCAGGGACTCAATGCACAATGTCCCATGGAATCTCGAGGCTAGGCGTCGCATTGCTTTCTTTAGCAATTCACTCTTCATGAACATGCCTCTTGCCCCTTGCGTGGAAAAGATGATGGCTTTCACTGTATTGACTCCCTATTACGACGAAGATGTCTTGTACGCAGAAGGCAGCCTTCGAAAAGAGAATGAGGACGGAATTTCAACTCTGTTTTATCTGCAGAAGGTCTACGAGGATGAGTGGGTGAACTTCTTGGAAAGGATGCGCAGAGAAGGCTTGGAGAATGTGGAAGATATTTTGAATTTTAAGGCAACAGAGCTGCGTCTCTGGGCATCTTACAGGGGCCAGACATTGTCCCGCACTGTGAGAGGGATGATGTACTACTATAGGGCTCTTGAGATGCTTTCATATCTAGATGACGCTTCAGAGATGGACATAAGGATGGGTATACAAAACATCTCTTCTCATCATTCACTCAGGTCCAATGCCAGCTTGAATGGTCCTCCTTCCGTCCACATGCCGGCTTCACGGAGACTTGATAGAGCACCTAGTGGTGTGAGTCTTCTGTTGAAGGGGAGTGAGAATGCGTGCGCCCTAATGAAGTTCACATATGTGATCACCTGTCAGGTCTATGGCGTTCAGAAGGCAAATAAAGACCAGCGTGCCAATGATATTTTGTATCTTATGAAGAAGAACGAGGCCCTTCGAGTTGCATATGTTGATGAGGTTCACTCGGGGAGGGACGAAGTAGAATTCTACTCTGTTCTGGTGAAGTATGACCAGCAACTGCAGAGGGAGGTCGAGATCTACCGGATCCAGTTGCCGGGCCCTGTGAAGCTTGGGGAAGGAAAGCCAGAGAATCAGAACCATGCAATAATCTTCACTCGGGGGGATGCGCTCCAAACCATCGACATGAACCAAGACAATTACTTTGAGGAGGCACTCAAAATGCGTAATCTGTTGGAAGAATTTAAGAAATTTTACGGGATCAGGAAGCCAACGATTTTAGGAGTACGTGAAAATATTTTCACTGGCTCCGTGTCTTCTCTTGCCTGGTTTATGTCTTCCCAGGAAACGAGTTTCGTGACTTTGGGGCAGCGTGTTCTGGCGAACCCTTTGAAGGTACGTATGCATTATGGTCACCCAGATGTTTTTGATAGGTTTTGGTTCTTATCCCGTGGAGGGCTAAGCAAGGCTTCCAAGGTGATCAACATCAGTGAGGATATATTTGCCGGCTTCAACTGTACATTGAGAGGAGGGAATGTAACACACCACGAATATATCCAAGTGGGTAAGGGAAGGGATGTTGGGTTGAATCAGATAGCTATGTTTGAGGCCAAGGTTGCTAGCGGCAATGGTGAGCAGGTTCTGAGCAGAGACATATATAGGCTGGGTCACCGCTTAGACTTTTTCCGGATGCTGTCTGTCTTCTACACAACTGTAGGGTTCTACTTCAACTCATTGATAGTGGTTATTACCGTTTACACATTTTTGTGGGGCCGCCTGTACCTTGCTCTTAGTGGCATCGAAGCGGCAGCTAAGAATGATAGTGTCAGTGCTGAAGCTCTCGGGGCTATTCTCAACCAGCAGTTTGCTGTCCAGCTTGGCATCTTCACTGCTCTTCCAATGATTGTAGAGAACTCTCTCGAGCATGGATTCCTCCCAGCAGTTTGGGACTTCATTACGATGCAGTTGCAGCTTGCGTCATTCTTCTACACATTCTCTTTGGGGACTCAGGCGCACTTTTTTGGCCGGACTATTCTTCATGGGGGTGCAAAATACCGAGCCACTGGCCGTGGTTTCGTGGTGGAGCACAAAAGCTTCGGCGAGAACTATCGAATGTATGCCCGCAGTCACTTTGTGAAGGGCATCGAGCTTGGGGTTATTCTGGTAGTGTATGCCTCACAAAGCCCATTGGCCAAGGACACATTCGTTTACATAGCCATGACCATCTCCAGCTGGTTTCTAGTTGTCTCGTGGATGATGTCACCATTTATATTTAACCCTTCAGGCTTTGATTGGCTGAAGACCGTGTATGATTACAATGATTTCATGAAGTGGATATGGAATGATGCAGGGATGTTTGCTAGGGCGGACCAGAGCTGGGAGACCTGGTGGTACGAGGAACAAGACCATTTGAGGACGACCGGACTTTGGGGCAAGCTTTTGGAGATCATTCTAGACCTTCGTTTCCTCCTTTTTCAGTATGGTGTTGTATATCAGTTGAATATAAGCCACAATAGCACTAGCATTGCTGTATACTTGGTATCATGGATATACATGGTTGTGGCCGTTGCTATTCATGTGATCTTGGCATATGCTCGAGATAAATATGCTGCTAAGAAACACATATACTATCGTCTCATACAGTTTCTTGTCATTGTGGTCGTGCTTCTTGTGATCATCTTATTGCTGAAGTTCACTTCTTTCAAATTCCTCGACCTTGTCAAGAGCCTCCTTGCATTTGTCCCCACAGGATGGGGCCTTATATCCATTGCCCTGGTACTTAGACCATTCTTGCAGTCCACTGTCGTGTGGGAGACTGTGGTTTCGTTGGCCCGGCTGTATGATATGCTGTTTGGAATTATTGTGATGGCTCCCGTGGCTTTGCTCTCATGGTTGCCGGGATTCCAGGAAATGCAGATAAGAATCTTGTTTAATGAAGCATTTAGCCGGGGCCTCCAAATATCCCGTATTCTCACAGGCAAGAAGTCCAGCTGATCCAAGTTGAGGTAAGTCAATACCTTTAAGTAGTCCTTGAACTTTCACATTTCTAGTTTTGTCTAATGACATGTCGTCACATGTGAATTCCTTGCACTTTTTTTTTTGGTTTTAAATTTGTTTCTTTTGTTCGAGGCTAGTAATTGTTCTCGATTTATTTAAGAAGCTAAACTAAGCGATTATTTTAGGTGAATAAGCAATGTTGATTTAATTGAACTTGTGTTCCTCTTTCTAGTTGTCCCCACATACCTTTTCCTGTTGTTGTGTATTTTTCCTTTTCGGGGGTAAAGATAACCAGCTTGGGATGAGTCTTCCTTATAGTTACTATGCATTGGCAAGTTGAAGATTCTTGTTCCTCAATTTGCCCAGGCAGCTATCATGGGGCCTAAGCCTATTCCAAATAAAAATTATGCAATGAAGCGTATTGTATTAGCATGTACATCAGGCTGTAGGATCTTTTGATCCAGAGCTAGGTCTGCCTTATTCATTATGTTTACAATAGTCGTTTGATTGCGCGAGTTCATAGTAGCAGGGGAGGAACTTAAGAGGAGGTGACAGGAACCAAGGAGAGAAAAGTGAACAAGACAGGAGATTGAGAACGAGCTTGCAAGTTGACAGGTTCAACCAATTTTGCTATGATTAGGTTGTGGTGGTATCATAGCTAATGGATGAAGATTGTATCAAGTTTGGAACAAGTGAAATCTAGCCCTATAAAGGGGAGTAGTATTTAACTAGATCTCAGTTTACTCTTGCTATGATTGTTGAATTTATATGACTTCCCACGTTGGACTTAGCTTGACAGGCTGCAGGAATGGCCTCTTATCATCTGAAGATGTCGTGCTTTTATGTTTTGGTGTTTGTTTCAACCCGCTCTGCTTTTTTCTCTATTCCTTCTTTGGCGAGGTTTCATACTTCTTACCAGAGCGCCATTTTTAACCCGCTAGATAAGCTTTACCATGCAAATTCAAACTCTTGCAATTGACTTCATAATACTTTTTTATCTGTGCTTGTTTCTCATTGTCTTTTATTGGCAGTTCACATGATTGGCCAGGATGAATTTATTTCAGATTCTATGGAGAGTAAGGGAGCTGGTTGTATAGTCAACCAAGGCAAGTCCATTTGATCTTGGATGTTAATGTCGCTATTGCTGGGAGGAAATTCTTGAGTCTGTCAAAGTTTCCTTCAGCAGCATAATCTTGCAGCGAATGTGGATTTGCAGGGGCTAATATTCATCCGTCCACGAGTTTTGTCTGTAATTGATGTAGTTTTAGCAGTTGATAGATTAGTGTTCAGCTCATGACCCATGTATTCCTCGAGCATGCGTTTGTAAATATTGTCCGCAACTCCGCTGTAGATTTCAAGCTAATATATTGAAGAAAAGGCAGTTGAGAGGCATTTTTGGCAATTTTATGCTCATTCTCTCCTCTTAAAAGGTAACGAAATTCAGTCGCTGTAAGTCTTTCGTAAGCACTATGGTACCGCAGAACCTGAAGAATTAAACAGAGTCTTCTCAAAAGACACAAGTAGATGTTTTCTCATGCAATAACCTGTAACGAAACCTGCCCGCGATGGCAAGCACGAGCTAAACCAATTTCCGGGAGGGAGATGTTTTCAGCATGTAACTCAAACATGACAGCATGTAACTCAAAACACTCATATGAATTTTATTACAGGTAGCATGACACAAGGCAACAGCCAAGCAGGACGTGACAGTCCTCCTGCCATTGTTATTCTCAAGCTTTTACATCAAAGCCATTACATAATGATAGATCAGAATACAGCAAGCATACGCAAGCGACTTTCTTTTTTTTTTTTTTTTTGGGGTCCGACGCAAACTATCACCTGCATCACTAAGGTGTTTTAGTCTTGATCAACTGCACACACACAGCAACATCTACATACAAATTGCCGATAAGGCAAACACAGGACAAACTCCACACCTTATGTATAACATAGGAGTAATTATTTGTTCAGTGATTCTTGTCGACAGAGCCATATAGATTCGGTATTCATGCACCGAGAAACTGGCTGCAGTCAATCCCCTTTTCTGTGAATGCATCGACGAGCTTAGTGAAGAGCTTGGTGAGCATGATCTTAAAACCAGTGGAGCTTCCTTTTTGAGTTTCTTGTGCTTTTTCTCCACCTCCAAAAGCAAATCCTACTGGTGCGCCTTTCATATATTCCTTGCAAGCATGGAGAATATTGTCACTGCGGTTGCTGAAGTGCTCTTCCACAAGTGCCTCGAAATGCTGCATTATACCGTAATTCAATCAGCCTCGGTATGAAGAATTTGACAATATCCTATTTGATATTGGCAACATTTTGACACCCATAACCATTGTTAGCCATTCTAACAGCCAATGTTCATGAGAGGGGATCGAATGGGATTGGACAGTCTGAAATTACTTTACCTTGGGCGGCTTGCGAAGAAGATACAGCATGGACTTGCACGTCATGAGGAATGCATTTTCATTGTAACTAACGGAGTTTCGCTCCCCCTCCATTTTTCCAAGTTGCTTGTCATACCCGGCTTCGTTGAAGTAGGGCTTGTCATTAAGCACGAGGGCCTGGAGGGACACAAGAACCTGAAGAACGGTGGAATTTCCAGGGTTCCATACTTCAGAGCCCGAGCCCGTCCAAGTATTCAGAAGGCTGAGACAGACTTTTCCAGATTCATAGAGGTTAGGGTTCACACGAAGCCCTCCCGAGTGGTAGTGTACCATCTGCAACACATAAATGTGTTAATTTTATTTTGCGGGAAGACAATTTGTTGATCGAAATTGGCACTCACATATTTAAGCATATAACAAAAGTGGTTCGCAATGAAAAACCATGATTCATCATTACCGGTGGCTCGTTCGGATATTCTGGCGGGAGGAAAATGTCGAAGAAGAAAAGGCCGTCATGATAGGGAGTTCCTGGAGGACCAACAATAGCTGCTCGTAGGAGATCGATCCTTTCTTCATAGGCACGGACGTAGATTGTCTCTGTCGAGGTACAACAAGGGCTCATGAGATGCAGGACTGGCATGTTAGCACAGCAAATAGCACATTTTCCTTTTCATTAGCAGCTTTGATATTTTGTCAGTGAGATTATGTTACTAGGTTGATTGGGACAGTCCGATTCTACTTGAACAATCCATTAGTATGCTAGTCAGATAGAAGATTAAGTGCCGAACCGAGTAGTCACATTTCAAAGACTGGCGAATAGAGAAAAATCATATCAAAGAGAAGCACAACAGATTTCAGGCAGTGTAAGCTAACCAGGAAGATTTTTCTCCAAGATGTTCCACTCTTGCTGAACCTTCTTCAACCAAGCTTTTTTGACCTACGTAAAAGGGAAAATTATATCATCACTCATCCTGTCTTCTTGCTACACAATAATTAATTGGTTTGTTTCTTTCAAGTTATTTCTTTTTTTGTCATTCTTTCTAACCTGAGATGAAGCCACTCCTTTGTCAGCACCATTGAGAAAGTGGTGATCGGAGCAATCCGTGACCATGTCAAACTGCTTGAATTGTTCATCATCCTTGCCCTCGGACAAACTTAAAAGGCCCCCCTCTTCTTGATCATCTTTTACTTCGACTTTCAAACTTGTCCATTCGGACGCTGGCGGCTCATTCTCCGCAGAAGATTGAATCTCAGAACTGGTATCACAGCAAGTCTCTACTACTGGATTTTCAACAGAAGCTTGACATCCATTTTCGTCTTCAGATATCCGAGAAAATTGCACAGCGCCTGACTCTGACACTGAGCCGAAGGATCCGAATAGGGTCGCTGCAACACTGGTTAAAAATCGCATGGCATTCTGTGGGAGTGAAAGGGAGGTGCTTCCAGAAGAGGGCTTTTGACATTCTTCATCAGTTGTACAAGGGAACAGCAAATCCTGCACAACAGACATATACAGTTTGTGCTCAGAGAGTTGCAGCTGAAGCAATTTCCGAATGCGTCAGCAATCTACAAAGATTCTAAGTTTCATCTTGCTCTAGTGCTCTGTCAGATGGCTAAATCCAAAGGCCAAGAAGGGTTTAATAATACATATCGAGAGAAATGGACTTTAATATGTATAATTAACTTTGAAATCCTAATTGCACGTAGTGATTCTGTCTCACTTTAACATGCGGATAACATCCTCATCAACACACCACCATCAGGCTAATTTGGAAGGGAGAGACCATGCGATTTTAGGCTATGTTGTACAAATTATTAATCCTAACATTTGTATCTATCTTCTCATAATGCATCTGAGAAATAATTAACATCAAGATTGTAGACATGCACGCCTTTTTTTTTTTTTTTTTTTTTGGGCAGGAGAGACTTTACCTTCTCTTTCTGGATTGGTAGTATCTCATTTTCAACCACCTGCTGATTAATCTGCTCAATGTTTCCATCAAATGGCAATGGAGATGGAGTTGAGCATTCATATTTATCACATCGAATGATCTCATAGGGTGCAACCTGAAATAATAGCAGAGGATATTCACGACCCCATCCCATTTACTTTGCACAAGAATGTATGACAAAGATGGGTAAATAAAGGTAATAAGAGGGTAAGGATGAGAACCCAACATAAAACTTCATTTCTTCTTGAAAATGAGAATTAAAGAAGCAAACACTCGGCCAACTAGAAACCATGAAATACCAGCATTACTTTATGTTCTTTTAGGACCAAAAACCCCATTGTATCATGTATACCACTAAACACATAATCTCTCATTATAACACAGGTTGTGGACTACTTAGTAATGTTCCAAATCAGTTCATACTCAAAATAGCAAACCATCAGATGACCAGACTTTGTACCTTTGTTGTAAGACCATTTGCCCATTTCACCTTGACAGCACCATCTTTGAAGCCTTCAACGTTGCCAATACAGGACAAGTAAAATTATTCGGGTCACCCCTGTGATCTCTCCCAAACTTTTCGATTTCGAGGTCGGCCTCCTCAGTCTTTGTAGCTTCTCTCTCCACAAGATCCTCCGTAGCTTTGACAACAGTCTGATTTTGAACCACTCTAAAGACAACATCACCAAGGCAGTAGGAGTAATCTGGGTGTTCGAGTAGCTCATAAGCACTCATGGTTTCCTCAAGATGTTCTCCACCAATATGATCAGGTGTCTCCATTGAAGCGTTTTTCCATATTATCCTTACGGTCTTTTCCTTAGCATCCATGCTTCGGACAACACCCCATTTCCCACTAATTGGAGCATGTGGATCATCACAACTGCCTTTTTCTAGGACAAACTGTTCAGGCCAAAACTCATGAGAGTCGATAATATTTATGGGAAGCAAAGACTGTGAATCTACTCCAACCGAACAACTACCGTCCTGCCAAACAACATCGACCTTTGTTTTCATCCTTGCAATAATAAACACTGGTGCAGAACTTAAATTAATGCCCCGTCTCTGAAAGACTTTGTCCAATTTTCCAGAACTGTTGTGATGATTCTTATAGTCTGTGCCTGGAAGCATACACCAATCGCCAAGCTGCCAGTATGCATGTGGAAAAGAGCTTAAAAGGGTAAGGTCTTTTGCCTCTTGCAATTTTGAGGGTTGAGGCAAATGTAGATCACCATCCATGAGAACAGACCCGAGCCAATCCACATGCACAAAACCAGCTTTTACAGCGCACACTGTTCCTTCTTCTTGGTTTGTCTTCCAACTTCCACATAGCCATCTTGCAGATCGAGAAGCAGTTGGAGCCATAACCTTCACCCTCTGTCCAGGATAATGTAGATATTGCGAGTCATCAAAAATGTTTGGAGAAATAGGAATGAGTTTTTCTTGATCAACTCCAGTGAAATCACACTTTGCCCCATCATCGAACAGTATGGTGACAGAATCAATTACTTTAACCACTCTTCCAAGCCAATGCCCAAAAACAACATGATCACCCACTGAAATTGAGCAAATTTTAATTAGTTTCTTGGAGTTTATGTCTCTGATGACTTTCCCATGAGTGTTCTCCAAGTCAACGAACATATCTACGTTTATGACCTTGCCCAATTGGCCAGATGGGTCTTGTACAGAGCACACTATGTCACCATGAAAAAATCCTCTTTCAAAAGAAAGGAAGTCATCAATCTTGCCGATGCTCTCCTCCAGGTTAGACAAGAGGTTCACAGCCTGACCTCCGAACAGTATATCCATATCCTCACTGCTCTCACTGAAACTATCCCAATCAGATTCGCTGAAGGGAGAATCCATTTCTCAAAAACCTACAGAAGCATATAACTTGTCATCATCACTGACATTAAACATGAAATTCCATCTTAAGTTAACAATGGCAAAACGATATTACAAAGCTCAAGAACATTATTTAAACAAGCCAGATCCTTCAACACAGTGGTCTAAATATGATTGAGATTGTGTGCTTAAAGTTCCTCAGCTCATTTTTTCTTTAGAAGAGCCAAGATATTGATAAAAATGACGTGCTGGCTACAGCAAACTTTATAGCCAGGGAACGATTTTTTATTAGAGTCCTAACTATAGCAAATATTATCATAGACAAAAGAATGCATGCCATCAGTGATAATGAAGGACGGAGACTGAGAAATACCTCCAAACTTGCACTAGCTTGAGAAATTTTAGAACAACTTGTGCTCAATCTTCAGATACAAGTGAGTTCTTGATGCTTCACTTGACAACACACTATGTATTGATTGATGTATTGGTATACACTTTAATATATGTAGATATACTTTTTCGGTGCAGATAACAAGTTGTAATCTCTTAAGAGACTGCAACTGTTAAATCTGGAGAACCGATGCCAAAGGAGATTTGCCCCCAGTTTACAGGGATAGATGGAGCCAACTAAGGACTCCGAAATGCCAAAGGAGATTTGCCCAGAAAAATGGACTTTAAGCCGAAGTTTCCAGCAGCAGAAACTTTTGAGATAGTTTTCCAGTCACAGAAGTCCGACAAGCGATGATTTCTTGCACAGGTCTGAGTGAAGCTCCCAAAGATTGCAAGGATGGAGTTGCGGAAAAAGTGAGCATGTGCAACACTTTGTCAGATAATTCATCAAAATAAGGCTCCTCAAGCTTTTCCGCGATGCTGAAGTTTCACTGAGCAGATGAAAGTTTGAAGTGTCCACCAAAGCCTGAATGGTTTCAGTTAGAAACCTGAATATGTTGCCAAAGGAGATTTGCCCTACTATAACTAGAGTCTAAGAAAGCTGTTGCCAGTCTGAATTTATATTGCCGTGATTCCAAGCCTCCACGAAGAAATCAACAGTCAGGCCTTAGCTCTCCATGAACCCTGTACACCAAAAACCTAAGTAAATACCAATTCAGATATTCTGATGGAGCACAAGAAATATAAACTGATAAAAGCAAAGAAAGAATACACATCAACTTGTTCCATCGTTATTCCCTACTGCCCAATGGTCAACTACTGTCTACTAGAGAATCAATTTCACCAATTACAGAAAAATTTGCATGAGGGACCTTGAATTTAAACTAAAACTGAAGCAGAAAAGTGGATCCATGAACATGATGGGCGATGGCAAAGCAAGTATGATGTCGTACATATCTAGTTAAGAACCAACTCAACCAAGATATAATTATCAGCATCTGATTGCTGATTTGGTCATCCTAGTTTAGTATTGATTATATCCATCTAATAGGTATACCTTCCAGGAAGGAAAGCAACTGAATATACAAAGTATGTCAAGGATTCTCGATTGCATAAAAAAAAAGTTTTGGATCAAATTCAAGATACTAAACATTACATTTATCAATTTAGAAAAAACCATCAGATAGCCACACTAATGACACAACTCAGTGAGAGGTATAAAAGTACTCAATTCATAGAGCAAACGACTCTAAATTTTCACCCGAAATGACGTTGACAGGGGAATAAGCTCAAGGGTGAGCCTTTAGTACCACAGAACAAAACAGAGGTTGAAGTACTACAGCTCGTTATGACATCAAGCCAAAAAGAGTTCAACACAATTTCGGATTCCTCGAATTTAAAGCATAGAACCCTGCTGAACATACAAGAAGCATTAACCAAATATAGGATTCAGGAATAACGTTTTCCTTCTTGGGGCATCAACCAAGTCCACAATCAAATGATCCCGTCCTTATCAACAGTGATACAAATCAAGAAATCCAGTGCCTGGAAAGCGTAAACCTCAATTGCCTCATCTTTTCAACATTTTCAGAGCAAATAGGCGTGCACAAGCATGAATAAAAACCTCTCCTCCAACTGCAGTAAAAACTTCAACTAGCCAAAACTCTCTCACAAGTTCAATAGCAAACGGCAAACGGTAAACGCCAAACACAACCTCATAGAGATGAGGAAACTGAACAAGCAAAACATAAATACCACGAAAGAAAACGACCAATTCACCATAACCAACACTAATTCAACATTGATAACACTAGAAATGAAAGAAACACTATCGCAGGCGAAGCAAGGAGAAAGAGTACCATAGTCCCGTCATTGCATACCCGCCCACGAATCATGGTTGACGTTAAGGGACGGACACGTGGAACTTGCATGAAAGCTTCATGAGCTTCGGTCTCAGGGAAAGCGCCACCCAGAACCTGAACCGAACCGAAGAGAATTTCTTCTTTCTTGAATATTTTCTTGGCCCAGAAAGCTCTCTTTCAAGAAACCAGAATCCTCCTGGAAAATTCAGAGAGGCTGAGGTCCTCTCTGAATCACATCCCTTATGCCATAAATGTCCGTGGAGAACATTGCACGAGAGAGAGAGAGAGAGAGAGAGAAGCTTCTTGGGTTGAGTCTTGGGTTCTAGGGGGCGGAGAGAGGGAGACAGACGGGTGCTTTCACATCCAAATGGGAGATATAATGACCAAAAAAGACACAGAATATACCAAACAGTGTCAGTGTCAGCAGAACATACTACTGTACTTATCTGCCTTAACACTGACACCTGCCGGAACCCGGGAAACTACGATACTGCCCCCCTCTCTCTTCGGATTTTCCCTTTTTTGCCAGATCTCTCCTCTCTCGTCAAAGTACAAATTGGAGGACCATTGTACCCTAGCATAGCGATCCATCATCAAGTATCAAGATTGAATATTGTGATGATTCAACGATTATAAATGCAAGGAATTGGAAAACTAGCTTGTTATTGACTTAATCGACAAGTGATCAATAATTGAACATTCGTGATTACGACTGGCTGAAAAATTCACTTTTCTATTTACTAGCAAAAAGAGCGCGAGCTTAAGAAAAAAACCAATATATGTGAAGCCGAGAGAGAAAAAGAAGGTGATGTCAATGAATTTTGAGGAAATAACTTTTAATGGTTGAACTTTAAAAAGTATAGTGTTTACAAAACTAGAAAAATTGTATTAAAAGTCCTAAATATATTATACAATGACCAATTCGATTATAAATATTTCAATTTTACCAATTTAGTTATAAAACTATCATTTAGATAATTAGCCGGAAGGATTACATTAATAAATCATCAAAAGGTTTACTAAGTTGGTAAATAGCCAAAATATTTAGAATTAAATTAACAAATCATCAAAATGTTTAGGACTAAATTGA
This sequence comes from Eucalyptus marginata, assembly GCA_014182565.1. Classification (NCBI taxonomy): domain Eukaryota; kingdom Viridiplantae; phylum Streptophyta; class Magnoliopsida; order Myrtales; family Myrtaceae; genus Eucalyptus; species Eucalyptus marginata. The sequence goes on along the minus strand of CM024588.1, from coordinate 10,170,560 downwards.
CACAATTAAATATTTTAAAACTAAATTGGCAAATTGTCAAAAGGTTTAAGACTAAATTAGCACAATTAAGAAGTTTAGGACCGTATTGGCTATCCACAATAGGTTTAGGACTTTTTAATAATTTTCCTTGTGAAATTAGTTGAATAAATAACTTGATTGTTCAAATCACAGTTTAGCCTATTTCATCATATTGCGTTAGTGTAGCACATCTTAACACAACGTGGGCAATTTATATAACATTTGGATAATAATATTATGAGGTCAAATCTTTCGTTGAGTTTGCTTTCTACACAGTGGAGATGAAGACAATAATCTGTTTTTATGATTGAGTTTATCGATTTCGAGCATACAAAATATAATTAAAGAGTGAACAGTTTTGAGGAGAACAAATCAAGAAAAATCCGACCGTTGTGGTTCTTTTCATCGACTAATTTAATGTGAAATTTATACGAAAGTATGATTTTTATTAATAAGACTGTCGGTCTTATGCAGTTGCCAACAACTGACTATTATATGAACTTTAAGGTCCAATCAATACCTGCAAAATATGACAACCCAAAGTGGACCAATAGAAGAGTGCACTAACAAGGAACGTTGAATCCCACCGTGACTCGTTTTTCTAATGACTATTTCCCCCTCTTTTTCCTGTGATCCAAGCTTCGTTTTGGGTCTCACATTGTCTGCCGCTTGACATTATTCAACTTTAGCATGTGTGTCCTACTTTTAGTTTGTAAATAAACCAGAATTTTGCACTGATAAAGGAGCAATTTTGGATAGGATCAAGAATATACTTGGGAATAATCTTTTACCAAAAGTCTTCACCAAGATTCCTCAGCTAGATCCTGATGATTCCTTGTAAAAACGCAACTGGATCCTGCTCTTGTTGGCCGAAAGAAAGGGACTGCCCAATTGCCCAAGAAAAAAAGGGTTTTAACCAGTAAAACCGAGTCATGTGCACTTGTGTTTCTTGGTGGGCATTTACTAAATTAGTTTATCAATCGCTTCCCAAACTCTACTCGTTGGAAAAAGGAAAGAAAAATGGCATCATTCGCATCGAATGGTTCTGTCACTCTTCCTTGATTGATGCCATTTTCAGACAAACATGTGCCTTCACACAGTTTTGTGCCTTGCAAAGCTACAATTTGATCCTCCATTGAAGATCAGGATTGTCTTCCAACGCACAACGTCAGTATTTACTAATTGTGGCAAGTGCTTCATGATGTGGAGGCGAACGTCACGCTTATATATGGTGAAGAAACTTGCAATTGAATTGAAAGATGAAAAGCTGCAACTTGAGCATACGCGGTATATCTCGTCATGAACTGCATTCCCTTAGGTACATGCCATTATTGAAGGGCACAATTAGTGCATTGATTATTTGGCAACAACCCAACTCTAGTTGTTCTTCTTGCAGAGAGGAAAAAAATTGTAAAAAAAATGAGCTAATTCAAACATCAACTGGGCAGAATCTAGGTGGAAAGCTGAGAAATGAAAGCGACCGGATCCTAACTAATAACCTTTTGGAGGGCTTTAACTTTTCCACCTGTGGGATCAAAAGATCGTGCATAGATTTAATTGAAATTCACCTTTTCAGTCGGCCTACAAAGTGCTTGTTCTTGCCCTAAAGTAGCTTCATATTCAAGCTCCATTTCAAGGTCCCTATGCTAACTACAAGGGACCATGATCTTGAACAAATTTAATCTCATACGCTACATGAATACAAGATCGTTATGGTTATCAGTCGAGTCCATGCAAGTATAAAGGCAAAAGTTATGGTTTTGATTACATTATGTAGTAAGTTCAGCTGTTTGAGGCGATAATCTTAAGGTTCTAATATGCGTTATTGTATTTCCTTTTGATCCGTTGATACTTTTCTCGAACCTTTTTTTTTTTTTAATCTTTTCCGTGGAAGTACCGAACTGAGTATCTTAACAAGAGCCTGGTAATTCTTGTGCAAATGCTAATGTCATCGAATATCCAATGTTTAGAATTCATTCGGGTGTTTGCTGATGGACAAAGCAACAAAGGTCTTGTCTGTAGCATGAAGGGGAGAAGCATGTTGGGAAGTATATTCTCCAAATGCTGATGGGATTCGCTTGGATTGAATGGAATCGATGCATGTTGCGTCCCCTTCGTATCACCAATCACCAATCCTAAAAGGGTCGCACGCAAACTTTTTGGAAGTCAGTTCTTTCGTGTCCAGGACACTACTACGGTATTCTGGGAATAAACCCAAGCCCTAGGTAAAAGGGTACGGTCGTGGAGCATATTCTTCTCCACTGCCCAAAGCATACAGAGATAAATAAAGATGCGTGCATGCGTGGACACCCGCATGAACAAGAACAACGTAAGATCGAGATTATTTTCTTTATGGTGTTGTATATTCTCAAGCGTTTCGTGCCGCTTCCTTATTACTTAATCTTTTGCATATATTTACACCAGTCCCGTTAAAATTTGCAAGGGTTCTAAGATCTGATCTTAATATGATGCCCCGATCCGGCTGAAATTTGGTGTCATCTAAGTTAAACCAGACATGATAATTTCCTAATTTAGTTTAATTAAGCCGGCTCCAACGTGGATGTCCATTGCTTTTTCAGCTTAAACAAGCTTATAACGCTCGTCCTTTTTAGACTTAAGAAATTAGTAGTGGAACACCATCGCCCTCCTATTAGCGACAACTTACGAATATGGTTGACTTCGAGTTGAACCGAGTCTCATGTTCCGATTAGGACTCCTCTACCAATCGAAACCCTAAGAGAAGATGAGTCATGCACGGGTTGTCGTAGCAGAATCAGACGGACGGTGTGTGGACACGGATCTAAGTTGCCTTTCCTCTATTGGAAGCACAATTCTCCTCATATTCTCTCTCTAGCCCCGTACGTGGTACACGCAAAGACAACACCTTTATGAACTATGCCAGTGCACGCTTTTTGGGTCGTGCCGTTATCTATCTCGAACTTCCACTTAATTTTATCATATAATATAAATCATTGTGGTTAAAAGTTAACTCTCGACATAATCTCTCTCTCTCTGTGTGAGCGCGGATTTGTGTTGGAGTGTAGTCCGATCGAGCGGAGTCGACAAAGCTTAACTATAGTCAAGGTCGAGCACAAAAGTTAGGACTTTGTCCGCACCAAAATGTGTGCGTGGGCGGCTGGTAAGCTCTCTCTCCCTGGTCATTTGTCATTGGAAAAATTAGGTCAAATACAAAGAGAACAAGTGTTGGACAAAGCAAATTCCTCTTTTTCTACACATCCGATGTCTTATGCCACCGATATGGGTAGTTTTATTTTTAGCAAGTAACTAACCGCTGGTCTCGACTGGTAAGAGATACGAGATGTGTACAAAAAAGGGTGCATGGGTTATGCGTACAATATTAATCCATCTCTATGTCCGAGTCCGCGACCATCTACTGCTTGTGCATTGATACTGCTCTACGATAAAATCTCCTAGGACCAATAATTTTGGAGGGCCTGCATCCCGCGCAAATAATAATGTTTCTAATGCTACTATTTTTTCTTTATGTCGCATCAAACTGTTTGATATTTGATTATGGATTAGATTTCCATACATCCGATATTGGATTAGGATCTTTTGTTAGGGGTACAAATATGGGCATCTCTCTTATGTGAAATAAATTGGATATGAATTTGAATGATTTCTATTATTAATTTACCAATTAAAAAGTTTGGTTGGAGAAGTTTTCTCCGATTAGAGATGGGGAAAAATATGAATTTTTAAAATGAAAATAATGAAAATAATGTTATTAGGGAGTGATTTATTCTAATAGCTAGTAGAGTTCTTTTAGGGGACTAGGCTAGCATCATAAGAACATCTAAGTAAGCTAAATCATCAACTCCATAATGGTGAGGGGATTTTAAATCAATAGGAAATTTTCACATTTGCGAATGCCATCATCTTTTTGCAACTTGGATTGCGTAGGCTACAATATTAATTTTGGAATGGTTGAAGATATATATGATTTGAGAGGTGGATCACACCGTATAACATTCATTTTTATTTGGATTCCGACAAAAAAATCATATAGTACTCTTTTTTTTTTGACGGGATATAGTACTTGAGTAATTATAGCAAACTTTGGAGGTGTAATTTATTTTTTTCTAACAAAAAAGACTTTATACACTATTGGTTTAAGAGAGAAGATAGTTTTAATCTTCAAATCAATGAGGGTTATGATACTTTTGTAAAAATTTCTTTTACAGTGGCAATATACGGTATGTCTTTCCATAATACTAGTTCCAAACGGACCGAAAGATTTCATGCTACGTGGTACTTACGTGTTGCTATTTTTCCGATTGATGTAATGCTCTAATAACAAGCAGGACAGCTTCACCCGATTAACGTGGATCAAATCCAAAAAAAGAAACACTCTCTTTCAAGGTGAATCTCTCCTTATACATCGAGCATGAGTTATCATTCATGAATGGAGATTGCTATGGTACAGCAAGAGACATAATTTTTCTTTCATATAAATTACTCCAATTGTTCAAATTTATTTCAAAAAAAAAAAAAAAAAAAGTTAGCACACCAACCACAGGTCCAACCACTAACAACATATTTTCAATTTGGATACCTCTTCGCCACTATAGTGCGCACCATATGCAATTCTGATATACTTTCTTCTTGGTTGGATACAAATTATTGAGCACCTCATGACAAATAAATTAGATCTTCAAAGAAGAAAATTTCATTTAACTATAAGTTGTGGCCGAAGAATTTAAACTCATCGAACCCCAATCTTTGTCCTGTGTGCTTCTTTATTTTTTTTTTTCGAATTTCATCAACGTGATTAATAAGAAAATAAATGAAAAAGCTCTCAACCGATGAATGTGGATAGGGAATATTTCCACATTCAATTATGGTCCCATGGGAATAAACGAAGTAAGGATCACACTCTTGACTCTAAACCTGCTTTTTTTTTCACAACTTTGTCTAGAAGACAAGAGACGGTATTTCATGTGATTATTTCACGTGAAAGTGGTAGGAATTGTATCGAGTGAACAAAAAAAGGGCGATTTCAAAAGAATTTTATGACACATATAGGATGAAAAACATATCATGAAAAACATATCACAGTGTGTTATAAAAAATGTTTTCATGTCACGTAAGATGACAAGTATATCATCACACAACCAAAATGATTAATCAGTCACAACATATTAATCGATCTCGTTGGAAAGCGTCAAGTCCACGTGAGATCACATCTCATGAATGGATGTTTTTGCCATTGCCTGTACATCTTATTTTGTAATTTCCTAAAATTTACTTCGTTTTGAGTACGTTTTTTTGGGAGAGGGAGAGAGAATAAGAGATATCAGTAGAAATAGTATGGAAGTGTCTTCACTTGGTTCATCTTTTTATTATTTCCTCCTTACTTTAGTAGGAAATGGAAAGAAATTCATTTTTGCCGTGCCACCAAATTATAAGAGAGGAGGAGAATTATTATTTTCTATTTATTTTCTTCTTCTTTTTTTCTCCCTTTTCTTCTTTCATATTGGGTTGACGAAGTAACTATCAATCTGAAATCTGGTATCGATTCAAGAACGTTACTAATTTAAAGCTCGACAATAAACATCTCGTCTTTTAGGTAGGTAAATATCAAAATACTATTTTATAAAAGCCAATCAAATAAATATTTGCTGCGTCTTTGATAAAAAAAAAAAAAAAAAAAAGTTCACCCTTTTCACCGATGGATGATACTTCCAAATTTCAAAAATAGTACTTCATAAATTTTGAAATAATTGTCTGTTTCCAGGGACCAGAAAATATTTAGATGCTCTCGTAATTTAAAAATATATATAAATAAAGAACATGGGTAATATGTTCATGGTTGGTTCACTGTGCTCCGGTCGGAGTCTCGATGTTGGTCCGACCAATACCCCAAATAAAATAAAATCTTATGAACATAAAAATTCGACAGTGACACAGGGGATGGGTCTGAGGCCATCCAAATAAAGTTAGAATAATCACATCACACCCTACTTTTGAAATCCTCAGCCTTTTTTGTGCCTTTTTTTCCACAACTTCACTTGACAAAGACAATCTTAGATAGTTAACAACTAATTGTCTGCATTAACCCATGATTAGCTGTCTCTTCAAATTAACTCGGCTTTTTTGCTTACCGCTAACTTTATGACGGGTGCTTACCACCTATATATATATATATTTGGTCAGTAAAAGGACTTTCATTACGTTCCTATATTAACACCTCAAAAGGGTTGCCGAAGCTGATAGCTACGACCCCTCCCTCTTATTTATACAAATAAATTATATAATGTTTGATATATCACCATGATATTCTACTTGTCGTTCTTGAGCCTACATGCTTTTCCCAATCAAATCATTGAACTTCATTTTGATTATTTGTTTAAATAAGCCCTTGTGCCTGTTTAAGTTTTCTGATCAATCCTGTCATGCATCAATTCTAGTTGATTCGAGCTACATAACCCACTGGACCATGCTAGTATGACATCTAAAAACTTTTGCACCATTGACAAGCCATCATGGAGAATGAAATGGGCGAAAAGAAAATTTATGCAATTCTAGAGGTAAAGTTTTTTCATGACGACTTGTCCATGGAGACAATTTTGTTTTTTCCAAGTCGTATTCCAGCATGGTTCGACAAACAATTAAGCTCAAAATTGACTAAAATTGGTGTTTGAGGGGCTTGATTAGAAATTTTATGCAAGCTCGTGAACTTGATCAAATAAAACTTGTGAACTTGATCAAATAAATTGAAATTTCGAGTTCTTGGTTGGAGAAGAAAAGGCGTAGGTTGAGGGGTGTAGTTAAAAAGTAGAGTTTGTCCTATCATCATTGATAGTTACATTACATCCACAGCAGAGTGATAATACAATATAACTATGACAATCTTAAACGATCAATACCAAATCATGTAATACTCCCTTTCTTTCTAGTTCATGAGAGATATGTACTCATTTTTTTTAATCATGGTTAATAATATATATATTTGTTTGCTGTCGGAACCTAATTAACTATCCATTGCTCATGCTATTAGGATCAATAGAACTTAAATTGACACCAAGGTCCATAATAGGATTGAACACTTCTATAATTCGGTTAGAATTGAAAATTTAGACCACAGAAATAGGGACAAAAATATAATCCATTAAGTTTAAAAATTCATTTGAAAAAGTAATATTGCTGGTAGAGAATTTTCTATTCAAAATTGCTCTAGTGGTTATGGCGGCTATTGCTGTTTTTGCTTTCACAATGTGAAAACATTATAATAAAAGGGAATCATAGAGAATAGTATGTGCATGCATACGTATGCATAAATGATACAGAACTTAAATATTTTAAAACGGCCCCGATCTTGAGGTATCAAATAAGTTTCATAGTTATCTAACAAATTGGACTAGACATGACATTAGAGTTTTATACAATTTCTTTATGCACCTTTCATGTGCTCATCTTGCATATGGATTCTTATTTACGTTTGTCATATCTGTCTCGACAGTCTTATTTATAAGGATTCCATTTCAAAAAAGAAAAAGAAAAAAAAGCTGGACAATTACAGAAGAGTCCTAAAATTTATCACAATAATGCATTCAAATCCTAAAACTTTCACTTTTTATCTTTAAGTTTTAAAAAGTTATCATAGTTGTACGCTTTAGTGCTTCTGTTATTATCATCTCCTTTGGCTTAGCGGATGGAAATCTATGTGACTTTTTTTATTCACAGCTACAAAATCGCCACGTAACATTTTCCGTCTACTTAAAACTAACAGAGTTGATAGGAAGGACTCAAGTGTGTCGAAATTGCAAGTGTTAGAACTTAAATGGATGGAATGAAAATTTTAGAACTCAATTACCTTATCACAACAAGTTTTAGGACTTACTCCATAATCGTTCAAAAATAATTTTATTTAATTATTTTTTTATAGGAGTATTTAGAGACCTAATGTCTTGGCATGAAAAATATTGCACTTCAATGTTAACTTTGCCTTTCAAAGATACACACTAATCAAACACCCTAAAAGGGAGTGCACCCATATTGAAAAGAAATTAATATTAACGACAATGGAGAGGTAGAGGCAACGCACTCTCTTTCGAATATGATGGTTTATATTTGCCCACGAAAAGAGAGCTAGGCAATAAAAATAAATATTTTTCAAACATAGTCCACTAAGAGCACTTGAGAGTGCTTTATTACAAATCAACTGTTGAAAAAGTTAGAATCCTTGTGGTCATTGACGTGCAATATTCTTCGAACATATATGCCAATTAGTTAACTTTAGACATATTTTGGTTAATGGTGTGTAATGAATTGATAGGCTTGAGGAATAGTCGAAGCCAAACTCAAATAGAAAAGGATGTTATTCAAATGTATTTCAAGTAATTGTAGTATATATAACAAGTCATCACATGATCGAGTCAAGTCACACCATTGTTTACTAATAATGACGGAAATCAATCCATAAGCACATTAGAGGTTTACATGGTTCTGTTGAAGTGAACCAAAGACTTAATTTTCCCGCCAAATTTTGTAAGTCTAGCATGCAAAACAAGTAAATGACTGGTTTTTCTTGAAGCATGTATACATGTATAGTTTCTGAATCAAGCATGGGTTTATGCAAATAATTGACTATCGTAGAGTGGGAGATACTCGATTTTGTCATATAAAACCTGACTTTTCTATCAAATTCACTAAAAAAAAAATACAGGTACCTACTAGCTAGTCGCACTTACGTTAAACCCACTAAGCAACCCTCGATGAATAATTATTTTTTTTTTTTTTTTTAACTTGGGATAATTAGGAGCCAAGAGTTCAGCACCTCCAAGATCTCACATGTACAACCTAACAACATCAACTACAATCATATGAATAAGTACAATTGAGGTGCTTGCCTCAAGAAGTCGACTAAGCGAGTCACAAATCTACAATTTAAGGATGATATGCACACAATAGTCAATTCAATGCCTGAGTTTAGCTAATTTTATAAGTTCACATTCCCCGTATTATAATAGATAATGAAGATCCAGCCCCATGAAGTGACAAACTACTGTGATTGGGAATTCCATTAACACAATCATATTCAAATGGAAAGTGGGAGAGACACAATGTGCTTTCGGAAATGCAAAGAGTCATTTACCATAATTGTTATTTGTTTAATCTGAGAGGGGATAGGTGGCCCTAAAAAGGTTGATTCCACTGAGTTGCACTTTGTTCATGGAAATGGATATTCTCGAGCTTAACTTCGGCCCCTCCACTATTTTATTTGAAGGAGAATACAGAAACTAAAGTATTCTAACATATGAAAAATTTAGAAAAAGTTATCGGAGTTGGCCTCTGGTGGGCAATGATTTGACGCTTTCTGTTCCTCTCCCCTATCAACATCTTCCAGCTGTCGCTCGGCACATAATTCTATCCACTATGATTTTTTTTTCTTTTTATTATAGTTTTCTTTTTCGGGGTTGATAAAATCACAAAAGAGAGATTTGCATAATTATTAAAAAAAAAAAAAAAAAAAAAAAAACAGGGCTTCAACTCTAGCGACATTATTACACGGTCCTTGTTATGTGTTTATCGAATCCAACTTGAACAAAGGCATATACTTACCCTTTCACCAAAAAAAAAAAAAAAAAAAAAATTTGAACAAAGGCACAAGGATTCTTGACATTTTCTTATCGTGTAATACATACACTTCTTCTAAAATTTATTCCCGACGGTTGAAATCTACTATGATGAATTTGAGCATATTTTCCGGAATTGGACATGTTTAAGATTTGAAAAAGGATTGTGACAGGAAATTCTTTCTAGGGTTTCTGCTACTGACGAGAAGTGACGAGAAGCAATCAATCAAATATAAAGCGAAGAAAGAAAAACCAAGCAAATGGACAGAGACATCACTTACCCGTAGTCTCGTGGTGTATTATCACAATTTGACTTGATTTTTAGTAGTCTATTCATATTTTTTGGTAAAACCATGTGGAGTGGTTTTGTCCTTTGGGCGAGAGGTAGAGCCAGTGTGCTATTATATGTTTATATGATGGAGAGCAAAAGTAAGAGAAAGGTCATCTAAAGTACGATCGGAATGAATCTAGAAAGAAGATTGGCATGTATTCAGGAAGTACATTTATTTCTATACAAATAAATGACCATATTTGAAGGGGATAATTATTGAAAAAGTTCTAAACTTATTATACGGTAACTAATTCAATTCTAAATATTTTAATTATACCAATTTAAGTCCTAAACCTTTCCATGACTTGCTAATTTTGATTGAAAATTATTGATGTAAATGATTTTTTCTTTTTTGTTTTCATTTTTGGCCAAAGGGAAAGACAAGGGCTAAAAAGGAAAAAAATTTTATAAAATGTAAAAATTATAAACTTTAGTGCCGATCATACCATGTAGAATGGTCAATGGCTAGTTGGCATACACATCAGTAATTTTCGGTTAAAATTAGTCTAAAGGACTAAATTGACAAATATTTAAAATGTTTAGGATTAAATTAGCAAATTTTCAAAAGGTTTATTACTAAATTGACACGAATGAAAGGTTTAAGACTAAATTGGTAAGTTGTCAAAAGATTTAGAATTAAATTGATAAAATCGAAAGGTTTAAGTCTGACTCGTTTGTCTTACAATATATTTATGACATTTTGGATAATTTTCTCACATTCGAAATATTATCATTTCAAAAGAGATAGAAGTAATCTTAAATTTAGCATATGATAATTAGTTTAATCGGACAGAATATCGTACTCTATAAATACTTACAAATAATTTCGATATGAAGGGGATATAGATGGGCGATGTTATTAGTTCCACTTTGGAGACGCTCCACAACAAAATCAAAGGGGCAAGGATAGTGGATAGGACTGCTTCCTACTGCATTTTGTTAGGAGATGATGTGAAATGGGATGCTCTGTCATAGTCTCCATCCTAGAATTTGGAACTGTGTTTTGTGGGGCTAATATCTAAAATCCATCTTTCAACTTTGCACTATAAAAGGAGAACTCTCTCTCTCTCTCTCTCTCTCTCTCTCTCAAAAGCATTTGTGGTGTCGAGGATCTGAGCATAGATATATTTGACAAAGAAAGGACATAAATCAGAGTTTAATTTAGACTGTGATTGATTTGATCCATCACTTAACAAATTTTATCTAGTAGCATTTGTTCAGTCTTGTATCTTGATAATGCCTAAGAAGATACCTTCGTGACATAATCTATCTACCATTTTTTAGCATAACTAAACTTTACTTCTTTTAAATCCAACTTCATCTTCGCCATTCACAACCCTTGAGACGCCCATTTCCTAATGACAACTGCACGGGTCGTGGCTGATTCATGAAACCCCTTATTCACTTAGGCTTCAATTGATATGAAAGAAAAGTAATTCATGTAGTTTGTCATAATGATTTTGCAAGATTATACCCATATTGAATTATTCGACATATATATGGAAAATGTTAACCGAAAACTTCGATAATATTTTAGCTCATTTCAATTAGCAAAAGAATATATCATCTCCCAAAGAGTTGCTTGAATGATCAAGAGTCTGCACCAATCTGTGCTCATTTATTCATTCTTCGTCGTCGTCATCTTGACAACATAGTTAAGGATGTTTAGCTGTTAATGAACAATGTGTGGGATTTTCTGATCCAAGCATATATGAAATTGAATTTCATATAATGCTTTCATTTTTTTTAAGGTGCACTTCTGAAGGCATTAGCAGCAAAAGTCCCACAACTGATATAATTTGGAACAGTTAATATATATTAATCGACATATTAGTCCATAGTTTAAACTTTTGAGACAATATGAGCCCAATAGGAAATGTTGAAGGGCTCAAACTTATGCACTCCCTTAACAATATTCTTCATGAATTTATTGGGTTTCTACTACGTTGACCCAACAAGTGGTACTAGAGCTAATAGTAGATTGTTGCTAACATGAATAGATGTTTGGTGAATATCTCATATGTGACTCTCTAATCAAGATGGCGGATGGTATCCCTTGACTTCCTGCCAAACTTGGCTGGGCCAAGGCATTGAGGTGGAGTCTGAAGGGCAAATATTGTTCCTCTCTCCAACATCTACCAAACTTGGCCGGGCCAAGGTGGAGATTTGAGTTGAAATAATATTAGTACGGAAGGAATTCCCAGACTAAGAAGGAGCGGGTGACACAAAAGGCTCACATGTGGGAGGAAGATTTGTTAAAGTGTACATGTGAGGGTGTTAAGTGGATGAAGTACCACATCATGTGATGTAACATGAAGCAATTAGTGTACTATAATTAACCCATAACTCATTGAAACTTTTAAGAGAATGTTGATCTAATTAGATATGTTGATAGGTTTGGACTGAACTCTCCCTTTATAATTTGCTTAGCCGAAGATATTGACTTCCACTGCAATATCTCAATAATATTCTAAAACTTTAAAATACTTATCGGAAATTGGAACTTGATTACCTACCTAGAATGGCGCAAATTGTCACTCTTTGATTATAATTTTCCGAAAAACATTATACAAGATTCCTCTCTCAAAGTAGAGAAATCGAATGGTATAAAGCCCTTAGACAAAGAGAACATCCTCTTTCCTCTTTCACTGAGACAAACAAGAGCAGCCCAATGAGAGTGGAGCACTATGCTCAAGTGGTGGAGCAAAGCCCAAATGATTAGGATATGAGGATAAAGAGGCAACTCAACATTGCAATATGCAACCGCAATGTGTCAAATTCCATTAACTCCGGTCAGTACCAACAAACACTAAGTAACGAGCATCTCTCGAATGCAAACGAAAGGGATGAGCAATGATACCACCAGTGGACTGGCCCGTCATTTTGCTTGAAGTTCCTTACCTCTATTGTTCTTGATTTTCAAAATTGTCCATGAACCGTTAGCTCTCTAGCTAAGTTGCTCTGCCAGATTGATGAGTTGATTATTAATTTTTCATGGTCGGGTTGATTTGGAAGCAAGCTACCTAACATGACCACTAAGACCGAGTAGCTTGTCTAGTCGAGTTTGAATATGAAGATGCTTGACTCAATTGGCTCGCTTGCTTAACCGAGTATTTATAAATTATAGGATTTTTTTTTGTGACATATAATAAATAATATACATGTAATATTATTTTCTACCACATAATTACACATTTCAGCCTCTAATATAATCTTTAAAATAAACAAAAAGGGGGACGTGTGAGTATCTCAAATCAAGTTGAATTCGATTGAGCTGGAAATAATAGAGTAAGTTGAGTTTTATCCACATAATCCGAGTATGCCACGTTTTATATCGAGTTGAGTTCGAGCGAGAAAAAAAAAGTAACTGATGGAACTCGAGTGGAGCTTCTAGCTTTGAGTTTATGAGTCTAATTGAGGTTAAGCCGAGCATGTTGACTCGTTTTGCACCCCTAATGGAAAACTCAGTCATCAAATATTTATATAGGAAAATTATCCAAAAAGTCATAAACCTATTGTATGATGGCTAATACAATCATTTCTTATCTTCAACAATGCAAGTCAATCATAGAAGTTACAAGATTTCTTAGTATTTTGATTTGCCAATCTTAGGTGAGTGTTGACATTCACTTCTTATAAATGTTTTGACAAGTCTTTAGCCTTGTTTTCAATATCAATAGGCTGATTGTTTCGCTTTTCTATCTTCCCCGAATTTGGAGTATCCTATTTTCACGCAATTCACAGGGTTCAACAAGCAATAGATATTTCATGATCAAGAGTGTAGTACCTTATTCTAATTTATTTCTATCAAAGAATCATAAATGGTTGATTCCCATGCACTTCCCACGTGGCGACATGGGGGTGAAAAAGGGAAAGAGGGGGATGGGGTTTCTCTCGCTTTTGACATAACTAGCCGCGGCGGGAGGCCCACACGACGGGCTATTAGCTCAGTGGTAGAGCGCGCCCTTGATAATTGCGTCGTTGTGCTTGGGGCCTTGGGAGGACTGGACTAATATCCTATGAAGCACGAACACGTTCAGAGGGCCTTCATGTCATGTCGGACACCCCGACATGTGTCAGACACGGTCGAACACGCTCCGACACGCGGTCAACACGTGTCGGAGTTTCCGACACGTGGTCAACTCTTTCCGAGGGCCTTCGTGTCGTGTTGGACACCCCGACATGTGTCGGACACGCTCTGACACGCGGTCAACATGTGTCGGAGTTTTCGTGGTCAACTCTTTCTGACACGCTTCGACACACGTGTTCGGAGGTTTGTGGGCGGGTCTGCAGGTGCGAAGGGAAGAAGGTGATGGAGCGGAGGCGACGCTGCGAGCGACGACAAGGGAGGGTAGAGGAAGAGCAAAGACCAAGACCATCGAGCAGGCTGCGACCGCCGACTGCAACGCCGAGATGGAGAATCACAACGCCGCGATGGAGGGCTGGACGTGAGGCTACGATGGCAAAGGGGGCAATAGAGGCGAGGCAGTGGCAAGCGTTTATGATGAGGCGCTCGAAAGGGAGAGGAGAAGGCGATTGCTAGGGTTTTTGGGTTGTTTCAATTTTAGGAAGAAGAGCAAGGAGAGGAGAGGAGATGGGGAAGAAACGAAAGCTTTGGGAAGTGACACTAACAGGCGTAGGCGGTGGGTGGGGTGGGGGAAGAAAGCAGAGGGGGAAATAAATGGGTGGGACCCATTTACCCAAAAAAAATATTGAAATGTTAAATAACTTTATCATTAAATGGTAAGGCTAAAATTAAATAAATAGGTGGGTTAAAAAGTTATTTCAAAAAATAAAAACACTAGATGTTAAATAATGATAAATTTTGATCACCGTAAAAAAATATAAATTTATTTTGACTTTAATCTCACGTTAGTTATTTATTTCATTGATAACTTTTGTTAAAATAAAAAAATGTCTTTTCAATTTTTTTATGAATAAATTTATTAATGTTATTAGTATAGATTCATTATAGGCTCTTTTTTATTATTTATTTATTTATGAATTTGAATAAATTAATTTAAATATAATAATTTATCATGTATATATAAAAATATTCATTTAATATACAACGTGTTGAAATTATCTTTTTCTGAAAATGATGTGTCGACGTGTCGTGTCGTGTCGTGTTGCGTGTCTGTGTCGGTGCTACTTAACTAATATCTTATGATCTTGAGAGAGGGAGAACAAAAATGGTGGAAGCTATCATCACCAACATTGCCGGAAAGATTGTTGCTCATCTGGTTCCTTAGGCATTAGAAATGGTTGGAAAGTTACGGGGCGTCAAGCATGAACTCGAGTTGCTTAAAGGTACTGTCTCCAAACTTTGGGCTATACTAGATGATGTAGAATAACAATACTCCCATAGTCGCCAAATCCAAGTTTGGCTTGAGAATCTCAAAGATGCCTTATATGATGCGCATGATGTGCTAGAAGAATTCAATAGAATTAGAAGCTACATGATGAGAATTGAGGAGCCACAATGAAATGATCAAGGAGGTAAGGACCTTTTTCTCAAGTTCCAATCAGCTTGCTTTTAAACTAAAGATGAGCTACAAAGTAAGATTAGAAAGGAGAGAATAGAAGTCATTATGGCTGATCAGAGATTCCCCTTGGATGAGTGCCTTGTGAGTTCGCAAGTAGATAGAGAGTGGAGGAAGAGAGAAGAAACGCATTCATTCATACATGAGGGAGATATGATGTTAAAAGATGGTCATGATTACCGGATTCAAACATGAAATAGCACATCTCCATCCTTCCAATAGTTGGTATTGATGGGTTTGATAAAACCGCTCTTGCTCAATTTGTATATAATGATAAAATGGTCAGTAAACATTTTAAGTTTAATATGTGGGTTTGTGTCTCAAATGACTTTGACATGGAAAAAAAAAGACAAAAATAATAGCTTGTGCAAAGGAGGAACCAAACGAGGTTGTGATGGAATGGTTGCATAGGGAACTAAGTGCCCCGACCAAAGAAAAACTTAGGGTAGAAATTGATACAAGAGATATGTCCTAGTTTTAGATGATTTGTGGAATGCAGAACAAGGAAAATTGTTGAGCTTCAAAACGTTATTAGTGGGAGGTGCTAGAGGAAGCAAAATCTTATGACTACACGCATTCCTTTGATTGCGGAGATTACTAGCACTGCTCCACCTCATCTTCTTGGAGGCTTATCTAAAAGTGCTTCTCTTGATTTATTTATGCAAATAGCTTGTCAAAAGGAAGAGGAGGTACAAAATCCTAGCATGCTAGCCATCGGCAAAGACAAGAAGTGAAAGACAAGAAGAAAAAGGGTGGTCTTCTTTGAGTCCCCCGATTGGTGTCTCCAACTTGCTCGACCGTGAAGCCGACGCCCACAGCCCACCATCTGCGGCTGCTGTTCCTCCGTCGACCGCTGCTACTACACGTCCATCTTGGATTTGCAAGGACTCGAGTCTTTGGTCCGTGGACATCCTTGATGTTCTCAAACTAGCATCTCTTCCATAGTGACTTATACTGGTCAGCACTCTCGAGTGTCTTTCTATTAAAAAGTGCTTAAATTTGAAGGCTTTACCGGCTCATATTGAGGCCCTTCAATCACTTCAACATCTTGAAACCATTCAATGCCCCTCGTTGACATTATTACCTGAAGGAATGTGAAGGCTTGCATCCCATAATCACCTAAAAATCTCAGCTTGCCGAGATTTGGAGAAGAGGTGCAAAAAAAGATGCAGGTGAGGACTAGCACAAGATTGCTCATATCCCGCACATAACACGCGAACTCAAATATAACGATTACGTTGAACTCGACTTTTGACTAGAAATCCTTCACTTTTCTTTTTTTCTTCATGTAGGTATGTGGACCATTTTTGCCCATAATCATATTTGAATTTTGCATAATACTTGATTTGATTGGAGGACATGGACAGATCATTGAAAGGTTTGGACACATCTTTGGAGGAGAATTACCAACTTTTTTTTTAAATTTATTGCAATTGCGCTAATTCTGTCATAAGTTTTTTAATTATGCCAATTGAATCCTAAATCTTTTTATATTTTACTATTGAGTCCATCCGGTGAATTTTGACCGGAAATCATTGAGATGCACGTTGGTCATCTTATGGAACATGACTAGAATGTTGACAATTTTAATAATTTTCTATTGTTCTTCAATTCTTTTATAATTTTTTTCTCTTTATTCTTTTTTCTTTATTTTATTTTCCTTTTGATTTAGGGCAAAGACGGTTGGGACACCCTCACCGGCCTTGGGTGAGGGCCATCAGGTTAGGCCATTGCAGTCCTCACCTAGACCTAGTGAGGATCTGTCGACGACCCTTCCTTGGCCTTAAGTCTATGGAAAAAAAGAAAAAAAGGTAAAGAAAAGATAAGATAAGAAAAATAAAAAATATAATTAAAATTATTAAAATGTTATTAAAAAAGGTGTACATTAGTATTGATTGTGCCACGTAAGATAGTTAGTATTCATGTCAGCGATTTCCAATTAAAATTGGCTGGAACTCAATTAAAAAATGAAAAGATTTATGATTCAATAGGCACAATTAAAAATTTAAAACTGAACTACCATAATTGTAATAAATTTAAGACTTTTTTTGTAATACTCCCATCCTTGGGTATATACCATGGATGCATGTATTTACAGGGTGTGGAAATATCAACATCGATGTTGTTCCTTCATGATGGTCCTCAATGGGATGTCCCTAAACCAAGTGCTCGCTCTATTCGCAAAAGGGGGAGAAATAACAAGGAAAATTCATACTCCTCATCCAACTACGAGCTCATCCAATCTGGTTAGGGACTCATGCTGCAGATGGAGTGTGAAATCCGCTTATTTGATGTCACAAGGTGTAAAATGCCTGCACAGTCCCATGATTCTGCAAGCTGACAAGGAAAGCTCTGATAAAGGATTGCTTGTTTTATTCGGCCTGCTTGAACTAGGCATAACTTCAACGAATGCGTCTATTCCCACGTTGCCTTGGCCATTCTTTGATTCTCCGTTTCCCTCCTTTTCGCACCAACACAATCTCTCAGTGGATACTTACTATGTCAAGATATGCAGTAGATTTATTAAATTTAATCCTGCATAAAATTATGATAGTCGTTGGAAGAAGCAAGTAATTACCCTACGCATCGCAACAAGACAACTCACATCCATACCCGATCAACACTGACTTATATGCGGCCTCTTTAAAATGACAGTCTCCATATTTTACCTAAATTTTGCATATTTTACTGTAGTAACTACAGAAAAAGGTACCTCGCGACAAACAAAGCCATCCCTAAAAGCTAGAATACCTTCCCAAATAGGCAGAAGCGACAGCTCAAGGATTGTCGCCCTAGCTTCTATACTTGCCGCTAAAGTGAGTGTCGACTGCTTTGTGAACGTCGCTAGCTTGGGACAGCTAATGGTGTCGTCCGTAAAGGTATCATCAGGAACGACTGTCCTGCCTTAGTAATTTCCCAAGTTGCTGTTGCGTGCCGCCTTTTTCCGTGACTGTAAGCACCGCCCCTACAGCACAGCAGTGGCGATGGAGCCAGCGGTCTTGAAAGGGTGAATGAATTTGGAGGCAGCATTGATCCATCTATAATTGGTCTTCCATTATGATTGCTCTATAATGGGTTGCGAATGATTGTCTGTCCCATTCCATATTGCCTAACGAATCGAAATTTCATGCATAATTCCGTGCAAAAAACACACTGCCATGTGATCAATAGCCACAACTTTGCCATCGATCCATCAAAACCATAAAAAACCCAGCTCACTCCACATGACACAAGTCATTTCAAAATATAGTTTACGTCAGCGGTATACCTTTTTTCTTATAATTCAGAGGTACGGGCATAGAGTTCGGCCTGCAAACTCACGAAATACCCTGAAAATCTCTACTAAACTGATTAAATTTGAGCATTTGGTTTGTGCATATGGCTGCTCTAACCTAGAGTATTGGCATATAGCGAGTGGAATTTGGACAAGTGGCAATTTCCAAGCTGAAGAAGCCTTGACACCCAGGCTGATCGTGCCAACTTTGCCATACCTTTTTCTCACATAATTTCACACAATCGTCTTCTACTAGAGATGTGGCATGCCAAAGTTCGAGCGATATAGAAAGTTCCTCTCGCCTGCATCCTATTACGTGTAAGAAACTAGAGTGATCGTCATACCAACAAAAGCAATTTACACGAGCATTACACAAGAACTTGAATATGTCCATCTCACACAAGGATACCTAGTTATACTCGACCATTCTTGGTGGTTGTCTCCCATACATTGGTTAATGTAGAATTGTACCTTAGGTTTCTCTCGCCCTTTGCGACCCAACTACTCAGATTGATACCCCTCCAATCTTCAATTGTTACTGCTCTTAACTTAATTTTTGGTGTCTATTTTTAACTGATCGGTTAACTTTCATAAGGCAAATGCAGTCCATTCCAAGCCCAAAGATTGAGTAAGCTAATTCAGTGCACTAAGCCAATTCAGTGCAGTAAGCCTGTATCTTTTGTGGGGGCGACTTCATCAGTTCATACCAACTAAACAAAGAAGTTATGTCCCGATTGCTTTAGAAGTGGTAGAGGAAATTCGACGTTGGTTTCGAAAATACATAAAACTCTGATGACGGGGACCATGTTACGATGAATGTGAATTCCAGAAACAGAGTCGCAGCTGCATCCACCCAAGGCCATTTACTGTGATACTGATGGACTCCTCTGATGACATTCTGGTTTTCAATCTCCCATGCATTAACTTTCTTGAATGTGTCAAAGAGGAAAAACCTATCGAATGTTACAAGTCTAGATACCCTTCTTGTCACTGCTGAACATTGTCTGGTCGTTTAGACTGTATGGTTACCAAAAGAGAGATCTGGTGAGCGGCTGCTGGTATGATAATATTCACCCACATGGCCTTGGTAACGAGTTGCCCATCTCGTCCTTGGGGTCAGTGGGTGGCTCCATCAGAAGAGCCAGACCACCTTGAAGAAGCCTAACTGAGATTGACCAGCACAACCAAGTTGTTGTCATAGGCGAACTTCAATGTGATATATTTGTTATCAGCAGTATCAACAAGCCCGCAATGGTAAGTAATAGTTAGCTGCCATCAAGTGTACCTTCGCATGTTACTGGTACATGCATCGTCCACACTTCCTGGTGGTTTATATGCATTTGAAATCCACTTGTAATTTATGGTAGTGATTTACAGATTAATTGAACATTTCTTCTTGATGCAATGATAATGACAGCATTCTCTCACAACGTCAGTGCTCCAAGTATCAAAAGTGAGTACCATAATGGCAGCTGTTGGGGAGAGAATCTCATCTGTTCCTTCTCCAACCACTGCAACTTTGTGCCCTTCCATCTTTTAAGCAACTCACACCAGGAAGGAGCATTAAGATGTAGTTTACTTGAGAAACGGATGAAGGTCATCTATTCTCTTCAACATCTGAACAATCTAATCCGCCAAAAATGAACATTGAAAACAACTCAAAGTCGCTCCCTCCTATCCAATTTTTTATATCTTAATACCCAAAAGACAAGAGGAAGTGAACTTTAGTGCATCAGGATAAGCTAATTGTGTTACAACAAAATCTTCTACAAACTTCATTAGATCCCAGTGTCTTGAGAAACTGATGATTGCCTAACCAAAAGAATGCATAAATTACTTGCTACATTATGCAGTAAGTTCACACACTCAGATCAAGAGTGGGAATGGTAAGTCACATTCTTGAAGCTTGTAATGGTCAATGAAGGTACTATTGCCATGGCAATTGGCAATGAGCTAAAAACCAGCTAGGGATTCCCTTGCCTAATGTTTTTCCCTTAATGGACCAAATTAAGCAGCAAAGAATAAGCATCTGTCTCTATATTAGTTGTCAGACTAGCAGACAACTTATTCACAATCTCATCCAGATGGAGAGTGCAATCTACTCTCAAAAGCTGCTCTTTGAATTCATGGAAATACAGCAATAGAGCAAAAAAACCTTTTGACAAAATGTCCTTAAGTATGAAGCAAACTTAACATTTCTCTTTACAAAAGCCAACGAGATTGTGCTCTCTAGTAAGATGCTTAAGAGCAGCTAATTTCCTATCAGTAAACAGCTATTAAACAGCTATTCTTTCAATCTCTCTCGAGTCACATCCAACAGTCTTCTCTCTTACCTATACACGAAAACCTTAGACAGAGTAATTACTAGCCAACAAGCAACAGCAAGAATTATTGCTCCCACTTATTAGAACAAATGGTAGGACCACCCCAAGCAGTAAATTTCAGAGGTGTAGAGAGCGATGGGGCAGAAAACAATGAGAGGACTGTTCCCAAAGAAGTAGTAAGTACTGCGATCTCAAATTAACCGAAAACACCACAATCAGCATTCCACAATGCAAGCTGAATCATGTGAGTCATCAATCAAGGAAACATCAATCTCAATGCAGAAAGGTCAGCACTAAAACATTGATTTATTGACATAACCATCTGTCATCTTCCCACAAAAGGCACAACATGATGTGCCTACTAGAGCAGATATTTTGGGTTCTAATTTATAACAAAAACAAGCCTCCGGAAAAAAAGAGAATTGGCATTCATTTCTTGTAACGAGCTACCTCATCCTCATTGGGGAAGAATCCCATGATCCGGCCTGCCGAGTTCTGGTAAGCATACATGAACCCGCCCATTAGTCCAATCAGTCCACCTGTTACCATTGATGGTCCCTTGATCCCAGGCTTTATCCCTATAAAAACCCCCAAAAGAATTTAAATAAATGAAGACCTTCCTATCTTAAGGAAACTCATCCATTGGCAGAAAATGGGGCAATAATCACCCAAACAAAATCCATCCTTTGAAAGCGAGTTCACCAATCAGCACAAAAAGGACACTAATCACTCAGAACAAAATCCCTCGTTTCCAATCTAATTAACATAAGTATGGGCAACAATCATAGCGAATTCCCCGATCAGCACGAAACGGGCAATGCCCAAAACAAAATCGACCCTTCGAAATCGTATTAGCACAAAAAAAGGGGGGGCAACAATCAGAGCAAATTCACCAATTAGCACAACATGGGCAACGCACACCTCCAACAAGATGCATACTTTGAGTCCAATAAGCACAAACTGAGCAACAACCGCAGCAATTTCACAAATTAGCCCAACCCACATTCAACATAATTTACATTATCATAACTTTTTCACAGATGCAAGCAATAAATTTCACGAAGACGACGAATCCTTCGGCACAGATGCAGACATTGGAGAGAGTAAAATCATCCGCACGCCCGCTCACAGAGAGAGAGAGAGAGAGAGAGAGAGAGAGAGAGCAAACCGGAGAGGTAGCCGACGGTGACGGAGACGCCGGTGATGGTGACGAAGCGGAGGTAGTCGAGGGTGCTGAAGTTGCCGACCACCGTCGTGAAGGGCGGGTTCCGATCTATCACCGGGTACTCCGGCTTCGCCGACGCGGTGATGTCCGTGTTCATCGTCTCGCCGCCTGCCGCCGCCTCCTCCTTCCTTCCCTGTCGTCGCTCGCTTGCTCCGGCTGAAGCTCGTTTCGGCTTTCGAGTCAAATCCGCACTTCGTCTCTGGACTTACGACGGAGCTTTGAGGTCGAGGTTGTAACAAGGAGAAGACCGGCGCTATCGATGGGCCGGTATGGGCTCGGACCGGACCAGCCCATTGAGCAGTGAGGGCCACGAGTCGCTATGCCAGGCCGGATTGGGAATCGGCCCATCTGTGGTTTTTTTTGGCATTCTTTGTGACTCTCTCTCTCTCTCTCTCTCTCTCTTCGATTTGACTCGAGGGTTGGATTGGTCGGGTTCGGGGTTCGAGGCACTTTGGAGGAAATTAGCATGTGACCTCGAGCGAAGTTATAGAGCATAGAATCACTTCCAATCATGAGCTCAAACACATTTAAATAACTTAGCAGTGATTCGGCTCACGAGGGTGTCAATCCCAGAGAGATTGCAACCTCTAAAAGGCTCTCCATTCTTGAGACCCAATTACGGGGCCTAGACAGTCACGTACCCTAGCCTCTTCGAAGGCCTAGGGAGAGGGGGCAAACCTTGCTCGACACCTAATGTAGGAGCATCAAAATTTCAAACTTCTAATAATTACATGGCTATCCCAAATCAAGTTTCATCGGTCCATCGAGCCAACATGTCAATCATGGAAGCACATAGTAAATTTGTCCTCAACATGGTCTAATGGGTCCATGCCACACAAGATGGCATTTCTGATGATTAGAGGTTTAAATGCAAGGTTTTTTTTATTTATTTAAATGCAAGGTTGAAGAAGCAATGAATGTGTTCCTTCTGTTTGATATGCTTTGTTTGTCTTCTTGTGTATTAATTACCCTAGTGTGCTAGTTTGTCTTTTTACATTAGAGAGTGTTTGATGTAAGGCTAGGATGTCAAAGAGTCTTTATTGTAAGTTTGAAAGAGTGGGGAGCTAGTTTTCATTACTAGGCTGAAGTCTAAGAATGTAGAGTGTGCTTAATTTATTTTCTTACATTAGAGAGTCTTTAATGCAAGGTTAAATTGTCAAAGAATCTTTATTGCAAGTTTGAAAAAGTGGAAGCTAGTAAGAAAGTAGAGTATGTTGGGATTTATTATGGGTCTTAGTACAATGTATTAGTATGACTATAAATAGAGATGTAATTTTGTATGTAAGGCAGATTTGATTTGCAATACATGATATTTCCTCTTGAAGTGAGTAACGGTTCTTTATCCATCCATATTGTGATGAGCCTTAAGTTCTTTATCCTTGGCTGCTGGTAAATTGTTCCTTTAGGCCTTGGTGGTGAGCTATCTGTATCTCAACTTCATTTTCGTTCATAAAATACTCCATTTGGTTTTAATTCCACAATTCCAACAAGTTTCCACTTTAATGGAAAACAACACGTTCCATCTTCCTCGTTCCAACAAACATTTATCCAACGCCTATCCTTAAGACACTAGTTCAAAAACGAATTTCTCATCCCTTCATTCCCATCGCGCATCAGCGCCTGTGGGTTGGTTCGATCCATCACTTTAAGGCACTTCAACCCTCAAAGAACAACCAATGAGAATCTATAAAATGCAAGGTCATTTGCTCAAAGAGTAAGACAAATCCTATCGAGGAGAATTTTTCTCTGGTTAGTCTCAATTTTGCTTACCTCTTCATTCCCTGTCCACTGACTTAAGCATCCTTGGATCCTCCTAAGGGCCAATGTCCGGAAGGTTTCATTTACTTTTACAGTATGCAGTTAAGTCCGGTCGAGCAAGATCGGTAGGACCCAAAAGGTCGTGCACAAATTAGAACGTACCAATCAATCTAGTAGTATTTCAGAGAGTCCATATACATGGTTGCAATTCTTTCTTTTGAATAGATTTAATGATTATTTGAATTTGGCAATTCTTCGCTGTGGAATCATATGATGCAATTCTTCTCTTAGGTACGACGCTGGAGAAACCCTAGGCGCGAGGCTTAGAAATTCGGATGTAAGTCTAGTCATGCTTTATTTATTGCGGTACTCATCGTCGTACATCAAAAGGTCAATAAAGTAGATGCTCTGATTGACAATACTGCACGAAATACAATCATGCTCTTCTTTCGTCAGGCCTCGCAGCTGTTCCCACACACCTGCAATTTCAAGCAGAGTAAATAAAGAGAAGATCCCAAGAAGCTTAAATTCCACCGAACTTTTTAGTACTAGGGATATCTTTAGGTATTTCAAGAATGCTACCAGGAAAAAGAAAGACCGCTTATGTATCTACTACAAAAGTATATAATTCAAAGAGAAAAAATCACAAAAAACCCTAAATTTTGCCCAAAGTGATAGATTTATCCCAATTTTTTTTTTTTGTGACGTGAAAAACTCTGAACTTTGCAAATTGTGACACGTTTATCCCAAACTTTTTTTATGATGTGAAAAAAACACAAAACGTTTATCCCAAACTTTTGTCTTGTGACACATTTACTCTAAATTATAGGGCATTTCTTTTTTTTTTTTTTTCCCTTCTCTCTTCCCTTTGTCGGCCATGGCGGAAGGAAGCCGGCGTCCGGCGAGGGCAGCCCTCGCTAGCGTCGGGTGGCCCTCGCTAGCGTCGGGTGAGGTCCCCGCTGGGGCCGGCTAGGGCCGGCGTCGGCGGGCGAGGGTCCCCCGCCTGGGCCGGGCTAGGGCCGCTCTCGCCGGCGTCGAGGGGCGACCCTCTGGTCGGGCGAGGGCCCCCTTGCGCCCGCCCGAGTCCCCTCATCGGCGTCGGGTGAGGGGTGCTCTCGCCAAATCTGACAAAGTTTGTGACGTGAAAAATTTGGGATAAGTTTGTCAATTTGAGCAAAGTTTAGGGTTTTTCATGATTTATTCATAACATAACCCAAATGCACCCTAATCAACCACAAGAGTGATGTTTTGGCTAAATATGCAAAAGGTTTTTTTTAGCACTAATACCCTAATCAAAGAACTTGTTTCTCATTGTAATCTACATCAAAATTTTCCTTTGTAGAACTGATGAGCAATAAGGCATACGAAAACTTATCATGTAAATTGCTCACGAGGAAGGGAGAGGGATTTATAATCTGCCAACTGAACAAAATAAGAGCTTCCGGGGTCAGACGAATTGTCATATTTGGTGAAGATTAGTCGGGTGTTCAAATAGTCCCGCACAACATTAGTCGGGTGTTCAAATAGTCCCGCACAACACATTGCACAACACATTGATGCGACGTACCCTGCAAACTATAAAATAAGGAAAGGGCCATAATCCGGATGAGGGATTTGAAAGCATCTGATCTTTTCCAATTATTGGAAGTAATAAATATATTTACACAAATAAATTGAACGACGAATCGACAAATGACCAATTTCGGGGGGCAAAAACGCTAAAAATTGAATGTAAGTTCCTCCTTGCGCGTACAGAAATACAACACTCTTCTTCACCCGCGGGCGAAAACTCTCGTAAGGGAGGACAAAGAATGATAATAACTTTCCAAAGAGAAGGAAAAGAAGAACAAAACAGATTTATCTCGAATCGGGGTCCCTATTTCCAGCTACAACTTTCCGATGCCGCCGCGAACTCCTCCTCTCTTTTCGCCTCGCCGGGGCTTTCTTAACTGGTGTTGCTACTACACCTTGATTGCCAACTTCAGGAGCCTTCTTAATTACACTCTCTGGGACCAAAACAGGTGGAGGTGGGGGAGGATAAATTTGGACAGGAACGGGAGGAGCCATGTGGTCTAACACATCCCTGTGGTATTTCTGCGTGTACCGAAAAAGCGAAAATAGAAAATTAAATCGATTAAACTGAGGAAAAGAGAGAATTTTGCGAAACATTACCGTCCAAGCAAACGGATGCAAAAAGAAAATCAATTCATGCTCAACACAGTTCACTAGAGGGAAAGCAGCAGGAAAAACAGGCCCCCACAAACTAGGTTCTCAACAATATGTTAAGGCGTCGCGTGAAGATTGAAAAACCGTCTGCCCTGAAAGCATTATTTAGACTTGAAAATACCCCCAAAAAGACAGCTGCTTGCCCATATAAACCAAGTATAAATATACCTTGGGAATTCTGATAGCATCAGGTATTATTAAGCTTCTAATACACATCTCCTACGTCCAGGAGTTCCGTTCCAGAAGCAAGAAGACAGACAAGTAAAGCAATTATGTAGTGCAAGAATAATTTACCTGGACCACAAAATTTCTCCTTTCACAATCCAAGAACATATTTATAGTCCAATTCGTCTTGGACGCAATCTTGTCTCGAACAGTTGAAAAGCTTATTTGGTCCCTAGAGGTAAAACGATCCACCTCATTGAACCAAAGGCACGTGAAAAGGTTTGAGATGGGGACGTGCTCCCTTATGATCACACATCCTTCAGGAACATCTGTGCCAAGCGGTAAGACAGAGCACAGCATAGGAAAACCACAATCAGGCGAGAAGACAAAAATAGAGAAGATGAATATACAAACAGAAAATGAGAAAATAATGCCTCACCACTTGTAATAGGAAGCTTGGCCTCAGAATACGGGGTCAGGCCTTCCTTTTTGTAGAACTCAACCTGAAAATCTATAGAAGCATTGTCATACTTCCCTGCTGCTTTATTTGCTTCTGCTTCTGTAAAGACGTCAAAGCGTCTGTAATGTCTTGATATAGCAAAAGTGGCATTTTTCCTCCACAAGAACCTGCATTGTGAAGAAAAGGAAGTTGAGATATTGTTCAGATAGAAGTCTAGGAGTCACTAGGAGTTATCTATTAACAGTTTCTGCATGAGTTCTTTTGCTGTTTATGCTTCTTAATGGCTTTTGAAAATCAATCAAACTAGAACTCACTCAGTTTAGCTACTACTAGCAATCTCATAACACTGTTCTTGCAAGAATTCTCAAAGAAAAAGATTGAGTACATGAAACAACCGCCACCTCAATACAGTGATTCGATGACACTGTAAAACTCAGTCTAGCAAAATAATCACTGACACATTAACCGAAGACAGTTCTGCCAACATATTACGAATAAAATCCAGACAGAATCATGCAGCTGAATTGGCAACAATATGACACAGTGCTGAATGCAGCTGATCACAAAATTAAGTTAAGCAGAAAGGAAAGACTGATGGTATCTTTTATGTATAAATTACATCCTAAGCCAGGAATGAAAAATCTATAGTTATTTATGAAATTATCCACAGAAACTAAGTATGACTAGATTCCATACCCGACCTCAAGCACCCTCTGCAAATGAGCTTGACAGGAACATAAAATTCATTGCATGGAACTCTACCAGAGTAGCAAATCCACAAGCAAAGCATTTATCAAGAGTATATACAGAACAAGGAAGTGCCAGTAGTGACGTAAACATGATGATTGAAGAATCTACCAGGCATTCAGCTTAAAAAATTGAAAATCAAGTAGCGAAAACTTTTAACACTCAATTTTTAGTGCTGAACTTTCTAGAGTACTGAAATGCAAATAGAAGTTTCTTTGATAATAGTTTTTTTTTTTTAAAGCACTGAACATAGTTCAAGTGTTTAATGAAATTATCAAATCATCATTTTTGTTGCCCTTATATCCATTTATCACTATATTATGCATTTACTCAGATTATTCATCACACAAATATCAAAACCACTGTGCATAGAATTCCTTTGTTGCCATTTGCGGGGTTCCTTTCTTCCACATGATCGTTAGCCTCAACTCCAATCTGAGTTGTGATCCAAAATCACATCCCATGAGAAACCCATCAACTTTCTCAATGTCATCAAATTCCAACAGAGTAACTGAGGGCAACTCCATCACAGCAATTAAGATCAATTTTCTCATCATTACGATGAAAAAAGGATGGGAGAGGTGAGCAAAGCTGATTAAGAGAGCAGGGGTATTGGCTCTATGAATATTGTAAGTAGAAAGAATTAATCACCTTGAAAACACTTGTACTAAAATTTACAAAAGAAAAGAATGTTGTAAAGGTGATAAGGGCAGATTTGTCAGCAGAATCTGATACTTTTAGATTAACAATTGACTAAGAGTGCATTCTATCTTCAGCAAAAAGAAGGGAGTCAGTTACTTAATAATCAAGTGGTTTTGTAATTATTTTTTTAATGACACACTATGTTCATATCATCCAACAAGCTGAATTCCATTTAGTGTTGAAGTCTCCCATTCAGAACTTGCTAGTGTAAAACACACAAGACAACATCTTTTAGTGCAGAGACTATTCTATCTCATGTTCTGGACATTATCTAATCCTCTACCCACAGAAGAAATATAAGTAGAGCGATGAAACTGCCTGCTACTCTTAAACTCATGGATTCCTCATATGAAATGAAACAAAGAAAATTATTCTTGCCTTTCAAGTATTTGATAAGGATCCACCACAAGTTCAAGTTTTCCATCGATCCAAAGAGAATAGCGAGCATTTGGGAACATCCTGTGCACAAGAAGCTTTGGGATCTGCAATCAGAACAGCAGAAGGTGAGAATCAGCATACAGCTTTCCCAAAACAAAGATCCATACATAATGAATGAAAGTCCCAAACGTAAGAACCAAAGCCTGTGTTCCATATCTTACAACAGATTAACTATTGGACAGTAAGAATGACAACGGCAGCAAAAGTAAATATCTCCCATTGATTGGTACAGATAAAACAAAAAGGTAAAGATTAATATGCCTACAGGTAATGTGTCAGTTCATATCTTGCTCTCTACTAGCAAAAGGTATATCTGAGAGACGGACCACTAAAGCTTGGTTGGGCATAAGTTGCAAACATTGACAATGGCCAGTCAGAACACTTCAAGCTTGTAACAATAGACAAAATATTCTCTCGTGAAAAACTCTCTCTAAGCATTTTGATATCAGCATGATCTACCCAGAAAAATTAGGCCATTAGTTTGCACTACTGCTGTACCAGTAATCATGCAATCACTATAAAATCTACACTGCCTATCATGCAACAACTCACTTTGCAGACCAACATAATCTCTACCCAATACACTCACCTCACCAATCAATCCCTCCCATCCATAGGGAAAGCAATATATCATCAAATGGCTAGCTGCCAGGAATCAAAAATCCATTTCAACCCCACAAACTGTTGTTACTTAATCAAATGTTACCTTGCCGGTGCGTCGTGGATCCGCATAAGGAAGATTGTGGACAACAACAATTCTCCACAAACCACTCCTCTTGTTCTCATCAATAGCGCTAGCATTCTTCAAAAATCCCTCTGTTTCTTCATCAACAAACATATAGAAGCATACATTCTTCTTGGCATATTCACTAATGTTTGTTGGCTGTTGTATCTCATCGAAGTTTCCTGATGAAAATTTGTTTGTAAATAGGAAGTTCCTTAGTGATGAGGGTAAGGCTCAGTGCAAAGCTAGAGAGGGAACAATACCGAATATTGCTGATGCAACAACCACACCACGACACTGCTCCATCTCAAGAAGATCAGATTCATCCATATCAAATCCAGTCTGTCTACCAGGTTTACTTCCATTAACAAACCTGACGGACAACCGAAATGTACAATGGACAAGCAATACCAGAGAAATTAAATTAATATTTCTAATCTATTGCAAGATTATATCAAGAGTGAACAAAAGGACACTTGGGAAAGGAGGATTTCATAAATACATGCACAAGTCCGATAGTAATGCAAATGTACATACCCGCAATGCACACTCATAGACTCCCTTATATCGTATGAATCATTCCTCTGCCTCAAAGTGGGATAACCACCAAATCCTGATCCTCCAAATTCTCCATCTCTACTTAAATTTTCCTCATATACATACGTCAAATCCTTAACCACTGGAGATGGTGAGGGGTCTTTCGGCATTAAGTCAATGGCTTCTTCAACGGGAAGATAACAGACAGGACAAGCTGAAATCCACACAAACAAAGGAGAGTAACATTACAACAGATTGTGCCAAAAATTTGCATTCACATCCTAGCACCTACACATCTACCTTGTTCCAAGGCATGCGAGTTGATCTCCTATCATCAGATCCATAATTTGCAATTCGACCAATATTCATTCATCGTTAAAAAACAAAAAAATGTAAAGATCAACACTTACGCCGAGGTCCAGTTCTTTTCTTGTCTGCTGGAGGGGGAGGTAAGGTGAAACTATTACACTGATGGCCTTGAGGGAGTGTGTAGCCCAGAAAAAATGTCGGAGGAGGTGGTGGCAGAGGCATAATTTTATTTCCATCTCTTCCATCTCTGTCAACTAATGAAGCGTTATTGCTAATTTGTTCCCCATTTGTTGGAGAAGACACAGGATTGCTTATATTCATATTGTTATTGGTGAACCTAACAAAGCTGTTATCCGCATCTGGTGCATCTTCACCTGAAAACAAAGCTAATCTCGTATTTAATTATTGACCATAAACCAGCGGAAAAGCTGAGATTTCTGCCAGTAGCATTTCTAGTCAAATAAGCAAATGCAGAGCAGCTCAGACTCAACTAAGTCATGGATCCCCAGTAATGCAGTCCAGAGCAGATACCTTTATGTCCAGATCATCGATCTTAGAATATAAGAAAAGGCAGAATCACAATTTCTCAGATGCAGAACAAAACGGACTTCAGTGCAAGTGATATTTATTTAAAGACAAAAGACCAGAAAAGCATCACACACCAGACTAATCCAGTCTGGGTATTACATATACAATTCCCAGTCATTAACTCGGCTAGCTTCTTGCCCACTACAGATGTGTTACCATTAACATCTTGAAATCCAGATCAAACTTTTCAGCTGGATGTAGCATTTCCAGTAAAATAAACCAAGTGCAAAGCGGCTCAGACTCAACTAAATCATGGATCCACAGTAATGGAGTCCACAGCACATATCTTTATGTCCAGATCATCAATCTTAGAATATCAGAGAAGGCAGAATCACAATTTCTCGAATGCAGAACCAAGAAGGACTCTAGTGCAAGTGAAATGACCGAAAGACAAGAGGGCAGAAAAGCATCACACATCAAACTAATCCAAACTGGGTATTATATATGAATACCACCAGTCATTAATTTGGCTAGCTTCTTCCTCACACTACAGATGTGTTAACATTAACATCTTCAAATCCAGATCAAAAAGTGCTCAACTGAATGCGACAATCAGACACCATTACTATCTTCACAAGCGATCGAGCACGATGCGAGCATCTGAAGATAGAGGACAACAAGAACCCAGAAAAAATTCTAACCTTTGCCATTGCCCACGTACATGACCCAACCGAAAACCGCCGCGGATATCAAGCAAAGGAAGAGCATCCCCACTTTCTTCCTGCCGGCGAATTTCATGATCCAGTGGAACAGCCTCTCCTTCTCCTTGGGCATCTTGCTCGGCTTCCGGGGCAGCGGCGGAGGCGGCGTCGTCTGGATTGGCAACCCACCGTTCTGGAGGAGCAGCTGCTGCTGGTGCTGTTGCAGAGAGCCATAACTACCGGAGCGGATCCCCAATGACCCTCCAGTCATTGTTCCTCCAAACCCAAATGTGGCGTTATCATCTCTCTCCCCGCTTTCTCATTCAAACGGAATCTAACCCAGAATTCCCCCCGATTCAACGAAATCCAAGCCAAAAGAATCGATACCCACTTCGCCAAATCAAGCCAAAAACACGGCGGACGCCTCCGAATTGCGCACAGCGCTCCTTGTCGGCGGCGGGTATTGCAATCACAATCACAATCACAAAATTTCCAATTATGAATCCCAGTTGAACCGAACACTCCGACAGCCTATGAATGCTAAATCCGAGAGAAACACGCGCAAGTGGGAACAGGGGAATCCAGGCAAATTCCGAATGAATCTTGCATTCGAAACAGGGAACGGAGAACCGGAACAGGGGAGTGAAACAGTGCAGAGAAAGAGAGAGAGGGACGCCGGATCGAAGCGAGTGAAAAATGCAGACCGGACGAGAACAAAAACAACAGAGCGGAAAATTTGGGAAAAATTATAAAGGGGAAATTATAAAAAGAAAAAAAAAATTATGAATTCCTGTAGGAATCGGCAAGGAGGAGATTGGGTTTCTTTCTTTTCTTGATTTCCTATTTTGCGACAAATCAAAATGGCGTCTTTTTATTCGAAAAAATCGAGGGGAGCTTTCGGAACAAATCTGGGGATTTTCACGCGTTCGCGTGTAATGTCATGTCTTGCGGTTTTAAGGCGGGAGGAGGGATATTAAAAATAATTAAAAAATAAAAATCATTAAACATTTTTTCGTTTAGGAAAGCCCAAACAAAGCTTTCAATCATATGACCCCATGTGGGGTGACCCACCCCACTTATCAGCAGAGATTTCTCAAATTTTCATGAAATTTTGGGGATCCTTTCCATCATATTCAATTGGGTCGCCCCCAATTCATCGTATTTCCTGACTAAATTTCGTTTTTTTGGGAAAATTCTTTCGATAAATTATGCGAAATAAAAATATATATATATCTTTTGACGATGAATATTCTCTTTTGAACTTTTGTAATCGAATTTGAATGATTCACTTAATGTTTGATAGATTGAAACATTAAAGGGTGGAAAATATTCTTACTAAAATGAAATTCTCACCAAAGTACATTGCACGATGGTTTGCAGAAAAAAAGGCCATTCAATTGGTAGTCACATGCCTCGGTAGCGAGGCAAGAGAATTAAATTCATGCAGAGAATAGACATTACATTGCCGGACTAAAAAAGGGAAAAAGGGCCAATTCAATGAATTGGGTAAAGCTCAATTTCAAAGGAATGATTCTTGCACAAGCCGATTGAAGAGCACATGCCTGGAATTTGAGAATTCATTCTGGATTTAATTGGACAAGGACGTGCCCTTCGAAATGTCGCCTTAAGAATGTAGAATGCAAGATGAAAATTGGACAAAAAGATGTGGTATGTCTCCAGCGTACGCATTTATTTAGTTTCATGACTATATGCCATAGTTTCCACATATAAGTCCAGTATATAAAGAGAATCCTCATCTTGATTGAAGTTTGCAGAAAACTTTAGAGTAATCTAATAAATAGAACAGGCTAAAGTACAAAATTATTTCCTCATATGTGCTGTTTGGAGATGCGTTTCTAATTATGAAAAGTTAGGAAATCCATCCATGCCTGAGTAACTAGGTCACAATTTGTTCACATCATACATCTTCCCAAAGTAGTAGTTATATTATTTAAAGTAAGGGTTTTCGAGTTGATCTTGGAACTAATCGATTTTGTTTTAGGTCAATTCCCAATGTAATCGGGATTGGTTCTGACATAATAGCTTTTAGGTTCTTTTCATCTGGAACCTACTCACCCTCAATCGATCACCCTAAATATATGCACAAATAAACCATTAGAATAAGATGGATACCTTAAATGGCTAAAAGAAATTAGATGGACACCTTAGAGATCCGCCAAATCTAACTCAAAGAGATTAAAAAGATCTTTAGTTGATTTTTTTATTCTCTTTTAAGCGGTAGCTCTAAAAGTTGTCGATGCCACGCGTCAACGAGGAAGAAAAAACCAGTAACAAATAATATGAAAGTGAAGGAATTTATCACAAAAAAATAATAACTTTGTAGAACGTTGAGAAAATAGTTTAATATTCTAGTAATTAAGATTTAAATTACATGAAAAATAGTACTTTGTTTGGGCAGGGATCTTTCACCTCGTTAAAGTGCCTCCACAACTCACGAATGCATAGCCGGCCGATGCTCGTAGTTCTTCGAAGACTTATCTCCAAATCATGTCTACATACACCAAAAAGAAATAATTAAAAAGTATTTCCTTAAAAATAATCACTTATATTACTTATAAAAATAGATGAACAAAAAATATTTCCATCATTCTCGAAGATGTTTAAACATAAAATTACTTTCGATAATGAAAATAAAATATTTTTCATTAACTAATTACTTTCAACGATATAAGTAATTATTTGTAGAAAAATATTTTCTTCGCGAAACAAATGAAGCCCTATCTCCAAATCATGTCAATTTCCGTACGGGTATTTTGAGCCAAGTTGGATTATAATTGATGGGTTGAACGTTAAATCAGATAACAACCATTAAACTGTCAGTTTATGTCATCTATTCTACATTATAAATCATATTAAAGAAGAATCCGATTCAAGTGGTGATGCCAAGACATGGCACCACACGAATCGAGTGCATACAAACCAAGCATTTCTTGATGTTTCAGCAGGTGACACCTTCTTGAAGAAGCATCAGAAGCGAGCTACGAGCTTCTTGTCTTCCGTTGATCCGTCGCTGATCCGTCGCGCTAATCGGGTTCTCAAGTCATCGATCAATGATTGTTCATCGCCGCAACGCGCGGTTGGATCCGGGAATCATGATCCGAGATGCATTGGGCTGTCGGAACCTATGTTTAGACCAGTTTTGAAATAACTAGGGTATGAATGATAATAACGCTGTTTCAGAAATTAATTTTTGACCAGAAATGATTTTTTATTTTTTTATTCCCTTGATGAGTTTCTGAACAAAAAAATGCATTTAATAACGGCACAAAATTTCTTTCTTTCGAGTGGCAACAGGAGACGGTTGGCGAGTGGCCGATCGGCTAGTAGTGAAGGTAAGTGATGAAAATAGTTTTTATTTCTCATTTTTTATTCAGAAATAGAAAATTAGAAAATTTGTATTTCTCATTTCTATTCAAAACTTATTTTTGGATAAAAAAATTGTTTCAAACATAGAAAAATGAAATTGCATAACTAATTTTTTTTCTTTTCTTATTCCCTCGACTAGTTTCGAGTAAAAAAACGCGTTTAATAACTATACAAAATTTCTCCCACCCGAGTGGTCGTAGGAGGCAATCGTCGGGTGGCTAATGGCCAATAGCGAAGGCAAGCGATGAGAAAAGTTTTTATTTCTCGTTTTTGTTTCGGAAATAAAAAATTAGAAAAATTATATTTCTCATTTCCATTCAAAACCTATTTTTTGAATTTTTTTTTAGAAATAGAAAAATGAAATTACATAACCAACTAAAAATAAAAATTATAATGGTTATCATGCATGCTCCTAGTGGTCGAGAAAAACAGCTACAAAAATTTTGAGCATTGCAAATGGTGGACTGGTTGTGAATTTAGAGAGTGTACACTGCCAATGTCTGAATGGACCTTTTTTTTAATGGTTCGTTTATTTTGAGAAAAATGAATAATTTAGAATATACTTCTAAATAAAAGTTTTTATACTTACAAAAATGAATGACCAAAAAGTATTTTCATTGTCTATGAAAACATTTAGATATATGTTCCTTACCAAAAAAAAAAGAAAAACATTTAGATATATGTTGTTGTCGATTATTAAAATTTTTTTGTTAACTAATTATTTCCAAGTGATACGAGCATTTTTTCCAAGAAAATATTTTCAAAATCATTCATTTCTTGCGAATTCAATAGAGCCTACATATTTAGAAATTTCTCGTTAAGCGATCCACAGTCTATGTATAACATCGGACTCAACATTTTAGAAGGATGATAGGAGGAATGGGAAATTCATAGAACTATAAAATGACGATCATCAGAAGATTAAGAGGGAACGTCGAGTTTGAAATCTTGACCCAAATCCGGTGCCGCATTGGGTAAATCATATTTCCTAAAAGTTTAAACCTTAATACATCAGTGATATATTCATATCGTATGAATTGATATCCATAATATTCGTTTCTTTTTCTAAACTTTCAGCCCTATTCGGTATATTAGCAAGAGATTCAATGATTGAATTGAAGCATGCATCAGCAATGAAAACAGCAAGCATGATACATCTTGTGAAACTCTAATAAGGTAAAACGTCGTGTGACGATTGCATTTCAACCTCAATGTTAATGAGTGAACCGTCGAAATTTATTTATCGCGAAATTGATGAGTCGTATCTCCAAATCATGTCCATTTCCACACTAGTGTTCTGAATCAAGTTGGATTGTAATTGACGGGTTGAATGTTAAATCTGATAAGAACCATTACACTGTCAGTTTATGTCATCTAATCTACATAATAAATCATATTAAATGAGAATTCGATTCATGTGGTGATGCTAAGACATGGCACCACGCGAATCGAGTGCACGAAGACCGAGCATTTCTTGATGTTTCAGTAGGTGACGCCTTCTGTTAATCCCGGCCATGCTAAACAGGTTCTCGAGTCATCGATCGATGATCGTTCGTCGCTGCGACACACAATTGGGTTCAGCTGTCATGATCCAAGATGCATCGGGCTGTTGAATTCGTAAGGATTATAGGCATAGAGGAATCTATGTCCAGCCTACTTTCGAGATAATTATAGCGCACATGATAACTATGTTATTTCTTGTAATAATTATTTTTCTATTCTTGAAAATAAGTTTGAAACAAAAATTCATTTGGAATAGAGGAACTTGTGTCAAGACCAGTTTCAAGACAGCAAGGATCTGCATGACAACGCTTCATTCCTAAGAATTTTTGTTTTTTATTTAGAACAAAAAAAACAATTTTTCTGTTTTAACGCCAAATTGTTTTTTATTTAGAATAGAAAGTTAGCCCGAGAATAGATTTTTTGGGTTTTGAAACAAAAAAAAAAGTTGCTTCTTATTCCGGGAACAATTTCTAGAAATAAGCCAATTTCTTTTTTTATTTTTATTTTCTTTTATTCCCCTCTCTTGCCGCGGCCACCTCCAACCCCTTGGAGCCACCGCTAACCATCGGCCACCAGCCGCCGCCGCCGCCCGTCCGCCTTCGCTTGCCGCCGCACGCCGCCGCCCGGTCGCACGATCGCCGGCCGCCGGTCGCCGATCGCCGGCCGTCCATTGGCCGCCCCCTCCCTACGGCCGATGGGCTGTCGGTGGCCGATCGCCCTTCCGCCGTTGTTCGTGAAATGGGAGCGGTAAATTTTGTATCGCGATCGGCGATCCATGAGCAAGAATAAAAAACGAATAAATACAAAAAAAAAAAGAAACTATTGCGTTATCAAATACATTTCTATTCTTTTTATTCAAAGAGTAGAAATTTTGTGTAGTTACTAAATGCGTTCTTTTACTTAAAAATTGTTTCCTGGAATAGAAATAGAAAATAACTATTTCTAAAAAAAAAACTCTTTCCCAGTCAAGAAGCGTTGTCATGCGCACCCCAAGTGGCCGAGAAAAGTAGCTATAGACATTCCCAAGCTCCGCAGTGCAAGCACTCTTGGTTTGCTTCTTTTGTAAACTATTGATGTCTAAATGATTTTTTTCCCTTGATGATACATTTCACGAAAAATGAATTATTTAAAAACGATGGCTTCTATACTTACAAAAATGAATAAACTGAAAGTATTCTCATTATCCATGAAAACATTAAGACATAAATTATAATCGATTTTGAAAACATTTTCCATTAATTAATTATTTCAAACAATACAAGAGATTTCTTTTTAAGAAAATATTTCCAAATTATTTATTTTTCGCCAAGAATAAAGCCTAAATATTTAAAAATTTCCTGTCAACGAATCTGCAATGTATTTATTGCATCCGACTCAACATTTTACCAAAATAATCGGAGGAACGGGAAATTGATAGAAAGATAGGAATAATGATCATCGGAAGAGGGAGCGTTGAGCTCGAAATCTTGACCCGACTCTGGTGCCGCGTTCAGCAAATTATTTTTCCTAAAAGTTTAAACCATTAGGAAATATGTTGGTAATATACTCATAGCATATGATATTGACAATACTTGTTTCATTCTCTAAACTTTCTGCCCTAGTCGTTAGCGAGAGATTCAATGATCGAAGCATGTATCGGCAATGAAAACAGCAAGCAAGATACATCTTGCAAAACTCTAATAAGGTAAAGTGCCATGCAACAATCACATTTTAACCTCAATGTTAATGAGTGAACCATCGAATCATCTGCTACTATCTAAATATCTTATATGGTTATTTTGATGATTCCTAATATCTTGCCAAATTTGTTGGCCCAAAAAGAAAACATCTTTTCAATTTGCACACATATTGAAAAAGGGCTTTCAAAAAAGTCTACTTCAAATAGGTATATCATGTATAAAGAGGAGATCTAATTGAGACAAGTCACATTGCGAGTAAAAGCTTTGTTCAATGCTTGTATATTTGATTATATTATATACATTCATAACATTGATCATATTTAATTAATAAATAATATACCTTATTTTTAAAAAATATGATGTGAGCATGACGTCATAAATTGAAGTTCTTTTGGGGGTCTAAATCATAAATTGAAGTTAAAGTTGAATGTTTCAAATCGGTGTTGCTTTGACAAAATGGCGGCCTCCGGGCAATTATTTCACCGTACGGTGTGGAAAAATTCAATGGGAGTAGGTCAAATCATGAAACCAGCAATGTCTATTGAAACAGTTGCTGACTTGGTGAGTTGTATTTCCTTTTAATATATATAAAGAACAAACTGTAATTTGCATCCTCTAATTTCTACACTTCATACTAATTTTAAAATTAATGCACTTTTTATGCAGCTCAATTTGACAAAGAAAAGTCTACATGTTGACAAAGATCGTTCAATCCCATTCCAACCGGACGAGGGTTGGCTAGGAAGCCATCGAACGACAGTGGGTGCATGTCTACCTGGCACCAATCAACGTTATCATGTCCAGCATTTTGATAGTATTAATGACGATGCTTGATTGCACAAATCAAAAATGTTGATGGCACAAATAGAAAAAAATTAGAAGACCAGACCACACACGGATGAAACTTTTTACATTTTGAAGTTGGTCCAAACAAACATTCTTGA
Organism: Eucalyptus marginata; assembly: GCA_014182565.1. Taxonomy (NCBI): domain Eukaryota; kingdom Viridiplantae; phylum Streptophyta; class Magnoliopsida; order Myrtales; family Myrtaceae; genus Eucalyptus; species Eucalyptus marginata. Next base: position 10,131,438 of record CM024588.1, on the reverse strand, counting down.
TTAGGAGAAAATAATTTGACCAAAAGGTGTAGCTTTTTTTCTGATGGCTTTGGTAAAAAGGATTCCCATGCGGAAGAAAGAAGGATGTGCCCTTCAAGATGGAAAAGTAGGAATTAGGAAATAAATTATTGTGGGCATCCTTTGATTTTGGCTAAGCTACAACGACTCTCCTTTAATAAAATTACTATAACAAAGAATAGGACTAAAATCGTTCTATGTCCTAAAGAAAGTTGACAAATTTAAAATCAACACATGGGGCCATTCTCATCTTCACGTTCCAATCTAATTCCTTGTCCCGTTTCTCCTCTTCACATCTGTCCTTCATGCCAACTTGCCAAGTGAGAATGGTCAAAGATTGATTCTAGAATAACTTTGTTGAAAAGTCAAAAGACAGATAATCAATATCCTCCTGGTCCTCATAAAAATCAAGAGAGGCAACCTTAATGTTGCAAAAACCTTTTCAATTGTAGGGTAAGATTGCAAATTTCTTACATGTTGACTAGATTTTTCATATGTTTTTTGGCCTGGGTGTTGGCCGGCAATGTTTGAAAACTATCTTCTAATCTCTCTCTCTCTCTCTCTCTCTCTCTCTCTCTCTCTCTCTATAGCATCATTCAGGATCTTCCACTTTTTGGCAATGAAGAAGACACTTGGTTGTTCCAATATCAATCTTCCATCTCTTCACCTCTCCGTAATGACACTCTCTCCACAAGTTTCAGCCACTGAATTTTCTTCAATGGCTTCAGCTCTTCAGCTTATCTGCTGACCAACGACAGGCCTTTCTCAACCAGCGGAGCTTTGTACTGGCAAAAAGATACCCGCCAAAGCAGTGAATTGTTCTCATGCGTTGCCATTCTCTACTTCCCTCATATTCGCCATGACTCCTTACTGGAACTTCCAACCGGGCCATGGACTAGTGTTCATCTTCGTGCCGTGCCGTGTAGCGGCATCAACAGTGCGACCTAGTCGCAGAATCTCGGGCTATACAATTAGATGCTGTAAGTGAATCCCGACACTCTTGTTGGGACTGGAGTTTAATGTGTTAAAAAATCGATAATTCAGTGATACCGACAGACAACGACGTGAACTCAATCACTTCAACAAGCGGGCGCCAGGCACACCGTGGTTTATTGGCCTGACAACAAGAGAAGAAGCAGCAGCAGCTGCAAAAGGAATGGTACTACTAAAGCGATGAGAATCTTTTCCAAGAGACTGAAGTTGAACAATGGAAGGAACTACGAGTTTGGATTGATAATTCGGAATCAGTATTGAATGTCACGATGGCGCCAGTGGTATGAAATGGCTGGAGCGACCTTATTGAACATTACAGTGAATCTTTCTCGAGTTTTCGAAGATGAAATGCACGTCGGTTTAACTGCAGAGACAGGGCAAACGGTTCTGTCTGACAGGATTCTAGCACAGAGCTTCAGTAACACAGACTTTTCATTGAGTGATAGGTTGATCAAAAGTAATTTTCCCCCATTCATTCTTCTGGAGCAATCGATTCCACGAACTCGATCACAGTTTTCCTTTTTCTAAGCTCGGAAGATGGGGATCAAGCCAGGATGGAGTTGGACACTGTGAATTATAGTACTGGCCGGACAGGTTTATGTCTCGCGACACTGAGACCGGGACGAAGGGATTTCTAGAGAAATACATGGTTGGGATCGGAGGGAGCAGGAGATCTAACAGGGCTTTTTCCCAGGGAGTGCAGAGATAGCAGCGAAGAGGATTTCGCGCGAAAAATGGCAAGGTAATGAGAGGTTTCTCAGCTAAAATCTCAAGCCTGGGGAGATCGAAGCACCGGAATATGGTGGGTCTAAGAGGTTGGTGCAAGAGTGACAGAGGAGAGAGGGTTCGTGTCTGTGGTTACATGGAAAAGGGGGAGTATGGACAAGAGGGCCTTTGAATATGATGGGAACAGGTTGCTAGGTTATGAAGAAAAATAGAATCCTACAAGATGTGGCTCATGGGATCTTGTACTGCATAAGAGATGGGAAGCCAAAATCCTTCATAGGAACATCAAGGCAAGCAATATTTTACTTGACAAGGACATGTACGGGATATTAGTTGGAACCAAAAAGAATAATGGCAACTCTGAAATTTGAAACGAGGTAGAAGTTGGAGGGAGAAATTGTTCTTAGAATACTTTTCTGGTGGCTTCGATCAAAATACAACACTCATCCTCTATCTCATTATAATAACAGAACACTCACACTTAACACACATTGTCTCCCGACTTCTGAAGACATTAAGATGAAACAACGAAAGTCAACAAAGCAAAAAGAAAAAGCAGACAAGCACTAAATGCGTGAAGACAAGTGTAGCAATCCATGGAGAGTTTCTCCAAGGACTTTGTTTGCATTCTTTGGGTGCGTTTGGGAAGACTTTTAGGGAAAGTCTTTAAGAAAATGCAAAGACCTTTGAGTTAAAATGTGTTTTCCAAAATGCAAACGATGTTTGGTAAATTATAATTTGAAAGCCTTTTGTGAAGTATCTTTGAGCAAAATGGTGTTTGAGGGATAAATGACTTTTGTGATAAAAAAAATTATCAAAAGAAAAATAAAAAAAATTTGACCGGTAAGGGCAGGCGGCCGCCGACGACCGCCGGTGACCTTCAACGACCTCGGATCTAGGGCGGCGAGGTCACGCGATGCTGTCGCGACCTCCAGCAACCTCGGATCTGGGGCGGCGAGGTCGCGCGCGTCGCGCGACGCCGCCTCGACCTTCGATGACCTAGATCTGGGGCGTCGAGGTTGCGGGAGGACCTCGTCGCCCCGGATCTGGGTTGCGATGAGGTCGCGGGAGGTTGCGCGACGCTACCGAGACCTAGATCTGGGGGCGGCGAGGTCGCGTGACCCAGATCTGGTTGCCGCTCGAGCCTCCGGCATCGAGATCGGGTCGCGACTAGACCTGTGACCAGATGGGTCGCGCAGCCTCGGCGAGCTCCGTGCGGAGGTCGCGGTGCGGCAGGCGACGATCGCTGGCAACGCCGTGACTTGTGGAGGTCGCCCGACTCTTTGGCGACGATCGCCTAGGTTGTTGCGACCACGCCAGCGTCCCTCTAGTAGTCGCCGGCTTGGAGAAGATGAACAGTGTCTCATACAAGGGCAAAAAACGGAAAAACAATAAATTCGTGAGGACAATTTCGGGAAAAAAAAAGAATGAACAGTGTCACGTGGGCATGCCGAGAAAGCTGAAAGCCTAAGGCAGGCCCTCACCTACCTTGGGCTTTCAGCCTTCACAAGGCTGGCATTCTCCAAATGGGGGTTAAAATTTTTTTGCCAAACACCCCTATACTTGGCCCAAAGGACTTTAGGTGTCAAAAAGCCCTTTCCAAAGTAGTTTCCAAACACATTATCTTCTTGCTTGAGTAGCTCTCCTCATTAAATGCTCATAGCATTTTGATCTTCAACGCTTCACTGATTCATTTTCTTCTTTTTCTTACTCCCACCATAAATCAAGGCCTTTTGAGAATTCTCACAACAAAATTTGGAGTTGTGCAACCAACGTGCTCGAATTTTCAAAAATCAATCTTACATAATTCTAACAAGATTTGGGGGTTTTGGGTTGGTTCGGATGCACGAGAAAGTGGCCAACGCCACCCCGTGGTTGGCACCTTAGGTAGTGTTTGTTTGTGTTCCTCGTTTATGTTTTTGAACAAAAATTCTGTTTTTTTGTTCCCGGGAACAATAAAAGAACAGAAACGCGTTTGTTTGCGTTTTTGTTCCAAATTTGTTTTTTTGTTCCCAGGAACAAAAAAAGAACAGAAACAAGCGACACCGTCGAGGGCCGGCGAGCCGGCCTCGTCGGAGCGTCGCCGGCCCGGCGAGGCTTGGCCTCGCCTTGGTTGGGCGAGCTCGGGCTCGCCCGACCACCGGCGAGGCTCGGCCTCGTTGGATCCGGGCGAGCCCGAGCTTGTCGAGCCTCGAGGCGTGGGGCGAGGCTAGGCGAGTTCGGGCTCGCCCAGATCCGGCGAGGCCGAGCTCACCCGGCCACCGGCAAGGCTCGGCCTCGCCCGGCCAAGGCGAGGTGAGCCTCGCCCAACCACGGCGAGGCTCGACCTCGCCAGGGGCCGGCAAGCCTCGCCATGGTCGGGCGAGGCGTCGGCCCTCATCGGCCGGTCGCCGGCTATGGCCGAGGTCGGCGACCGGCCAAAAAAAAAAAAAAAAAAAAAAGAAAGAAAAAAATGAAAAATAAAATAAAAACATTAAAAAATTAAAAGAAACAAAAAAGAACACAAATTTACCAAACATGTTTATGTTCTTTTTTATTCGAGAACAAGTTTACCAAACGTGTTCTTTTGTTCAAAACTGTTCCCAGGAACAGAAATAGTTTTCTATTTACGTTCCCGAAACAAAAATAGAACAAAACACAAACAAACGCATCGATCCAGGGTCCCTTCCACGAGGCGGAGAGGACAGGGCAGGCCTCGGCTGCGACCGATGTGTCCAGCTACTATGGTCTTGCCGCTGAAGGTCATGTGCCCGAGGCGGCCGTGCTTAGGCCAATTGATGGCAAAGGGTGGAGTTGTTGAATGCCCTTGATGAGACATTGAGGGCTAAGGGAGGGTTTGATGAGGACAAGGAGGTCGTGACACTGCTTTCGCCTTGGATTGCTATGTGGGCATCAAGAATCTAGTGCTTAGGCCAAGCATGAGGCGAGTTTTGAAAGCCCTGGAGGGCAAAAAACATACACATGCGCTTGCCCCGAGGGGACAATAACGAAGGAGGCGTTGCCTGGTTTTCCCTACACCGTTGGGCGCGGTTCACTTGGAGCTTTAAATGGTATGAAGGCAATCGATGTCCCCTTATATGTCTTTGCCTTGGTCCAACAGCAAAGCAAAGTCAAATTAGGGCAAAAACCCAATTTTAGTGATCCGGATGTGGTTATAAAACGGGCATCCAAGATTTGTTTTTTTTTTTTGTCCCACTGGATTTTTGTAGGAAAAAATATATAGAAAAGTCCTAAACTTATTGCATTTGTACTAATTTAGTTATAAACGTTTTAATTATTCAAATTTAGTCCTATATCTTTTCATAGAGCCAATTTAGGCTTAAAATCGTTGACGTGGAACATCAAACATCCTACGTGGTACAACTAGCATTGATGTGGAATTTTCAAAATAATACTTACATATTTTTTGAAGTTTTTATAATTTTTTTGTTTTCATTTTTCTTTTTTTTTTTCCCCTTCATTTGGCTAGCGAGGATCACTGGTAACCCTTGCTAGCCACGGGCGAGGTGGCTTGACAAGGCCATCATAGCTCTCACCCAAGGCCATTGCACCCTTGCTCAAGGATTTTGCGGCCTCGCTAGCAAGGGCTTGCTTGCCCTCGCCCGATGGTTGGCGGGGTCACTGATGACCCTCACCAATGGCCAAAGTGAAGGGAGGAAAAGAAAATAAAAGAAAATAAAAACTTATTAAAATATTATTTAAAAATATCTATGTCAGTGACAGTCATATTATGTAGGACAGTCGGCCGATATCCACATTAGCAATTTTTAATCTTAATTAGCTAGATAGACTGAATTTGTACTAATATGAAAAGTTTGAGAACTAAATGGGTCCAATTGAAAGATTTGAGATTGAAATACCAATACAATAAGTAGCCACTTTTTTCACACCCTTTAATTATGTGAATTTTTTTCCTATGATTTTCATCTATAGCTTTATATGTTTCACCATGATTTATTCTGCTAAAATGCACAAAGATGGCTTCGAATTAAACATACATAGAGAGAGAGAGAGAGAGAGAGAGAGAGAGAGAGAGAGAGAGAGAGAGAGAGAGAGATGGCCCTCCTCATAATAATGGTCAAAAGCTAGCTCGAGCACTTTATCCCTTTGGAAACAAGCTGATGGTTTGGGAATGGTGGTTGTTGGGTGATGAAGACGACGGAAACCGCAAGCAGAGAAATCAAAGCAACTGTTATAAGAAATGAACGGTAGGAAAGAATTGTCTCCTTCATCTCACGTTGGAGTAGTAACCCGCCATTGAATGGTTCTTGACCAATGAATTATTACCCTGTGGAAGTGGGTTATATGTCAACGTTCAAATCCACCGATGTAGATGTTCGCTAGAACTTCAACTCAAAATAGGATTTCGACGTTGTCGTCGTACGTCACTTTTTTGACAAAAATGAACATATGATTGAGATATATCTATGGATGATTTGATGTGGCATATGCATATGCGGAATGTGCACGAGATCCGAAACTCGGCCGAACACTACTCGAAAGAAAATCCAACTTCGCAATCCAAACAAAACCAGCAACGGATCAAATCTTTTCATGCTAATCGGTAATCCTTGAGCATGTTCCACGCCAGCCATGGAAAGCAAACTGAATTAAGCGCCTTGGCTTCTCCTTCTACTCAAATTTTCTATAATTTTGGTTGCAATGGCAATTTGCATTTGTGTGTCAAGTAATCCCCTTAGCTTATGTGACCTCACATATTTTGCTGCGATATATTGCACACGTTGTGTCAAGTTTATGTTCTTATTAGTGATTTTCCGTCCCATGTTGCGTCACCTTGAATTACGTCGTCCGGCGCAGCGTGTCCTATGTAAGCAAACATGTTGGTTCTACTTCTAATTTTTTTGGGTACAAAACCCTTCTGGTTTTTTAATCATGGCTCAAGAATATTAAAAGATGGTTGATTTTTCATTTTTTGGTAAGAAATTGAGGTGGACTCGCCTGCCATTTTTATGGATTAGGTTCTTGGAGATTCTAAGTGAGCCACCTTGAAGGAATTGGATTGGGCTGAAGAAGCCCAGTCCTTATGCTACCTTACCAGTCATTGCATCTCCTGTACACTATCAACTACATGACTAATTCAAGTTTTGCTGATTTGTGGTTTTTGCAGTTTACTTGGCATGAAACTTGGTATTAACCACCCGTGGGCAGCGCAGTTGGTTGAGATCTCTCCTTTAGCGCATGGAGGTCAAGGATTCGAAACCCTATGTTGCTAGCGATTGAAGCGGGGGCCCTGGCGGTGGGTTGTTGGGCTAGTTTTTCCCGAGATATAGTCGCTGTTGATCCTCCACCACGGAGGCCCGTGAGACCCCAAATCGGCGTAAGCCGATAAGGACATGCTCTGGCGGATCCTCATAAAAAAAAAAAAATTGATATTAACCAGAGAACAAGGGCGGCGCTATTTCCACCCACGTTTTGACTAAAATACTCCTTTTTGCTGAAGAGAGTTAATTGATACTTTCTTCTTTCACGTGGGCTCAAAGATTCATGATACGGTTTCGCGACACTGAGAAACTTAATGTTAATGCAGTTATGAAACCTCATTTGGTAATTGGTATAACTGCAAATTAAGTACTGAAAATTTAAGCACTGAATTTCTAATGTTGACCATTTGAGGGTTGTTAATAACTTTATATTGAGTTCTTTCGCCAAATATGGATTAGTGAATATCATTCGTAGGGTTAAATATTGAAGCTCACCACATTGATTTTGCTTTAACTCAATGAGATAGATTGCAGATTCGTTTCTTGGTCTTGTTTTAGTATATCGCAAGACCATTGAATTTAGAAATTTCTCTATTGGCTCACCTTACATATTCGGCTTTGGATATAGGTTTTGGGAAAATGCCAATGTTGAAAGCCTAAAGACCTCTCGAGAAATATAATTTGCGTTTGATAAAAATTCATTTGTAAAGCGACTTTGGATTCTAGTGGCGTTTGGCAATTACTTGGACTTTGGCCTCATTATTTAATAGTTTTTTATTTAAAAACATTCAAACCTTTCATCGGAGCCAACAAATGGCTCAAGAAGCCAGTGAGCCAGCTATGGCTTTGGCGACCATTGGTCGTGGTCATCCAACTTTGAGTGACCATCAACTAAGGTCGTTCGACCTCTGGTGGGCGTTGGTAGGGGTCGCACAACCCAGGCGAGAGTCGCTTGAGGTCGCATGACCCTAGGTGAGAGTCACCTAAGGTTATGAGACCCAGGTGACCACCACTTGGGTTCTAGGAACCTAGAAACTGTCGCTTGGGTAGCAAGAACCCAAGCGACGGTTGCGAGGGTGGTCGCCTAAGTCGAGTGACCTCAGGCGACGATTGCTTGGGCCATGCAACCTTTTTGGCTTCTTGTTAGCCTCATGCCGACCATATTTGGCCTTGTTAGCTGCCCTCGCACTGGAAAAGATGAACAGTCATAACAAGAGAAAAACAAAAAAAAAAATGAAAAAAATTAGTGAGGATATTTTTGAAAGAAAAAAAATCATTTAACCCTAGAAATGACTTTCTGCAAATGCTAAAGGTCAAAGTAGGTGGGAACCTTCCTTAGATTTTTAGCATTGTCAAGGCTAGCATTGCCCAAATGCTTAACAAAAAGTTGAACCAACCGCCTCATTTTTTTCCTTAAGTTGCCTTTGGAAGTTAAAAGTCCATTGAAAAAGCTAAACTAATTGCACTCTAATGCAGCCATAGAATTCTAATCGCTTTTTGTGGTTCTTAGATTATGTATATTAGAGGAATTTTTGCAATTGCTTCTACTCAAATTTGAGATGTTATTGAATAATGAAAGCAATGTATTTTCAACTGGTGTTTTTTTTTTCCATGTACAATATGATTTTGTGGGTGTTTTTATGATACGGTGGCCAGTGCAAATTGAAAAAATTGTCTAAAAAATTCTTAACTTATTGTACAGTAGATAATTTAATCCTTAATTTTTTAACTTTACTAATTTAGTCCTAAACCTATTGAAGATTTGCCGTGTAGTCCTTTTGACCAATTTTGGTAAAAAATCGTTGAAGTAGACGTTGACCATCCTACGTGGCACAATTGTCCTGTCATCAATTCAGCCAAAAGTAAACCGAAAAATTACAATAGCAAATTGTCAAAAAACTTATGACTAAATTGACAAAATTGAAAGTTCATAGCTAAATTGATTACTGTACAATAAATTTAGTACTTTTTGGACAATTATCCCACTACAAATGTCATAAGACATATTTCACACGTCTTATTTGATGTTTAGTAGCGATTGCAATTGTTGCGATAATCATTACTACATGTTTAGACTATTAGTGGCAAATATGATACTATTTACCAATAATTGCTGTTAGACAATCGCTGCTAAAACTCTTGACAATCGTCGCCAAAGGCCAAAGTAGCTCCACGAAATTATTGTGCACCATCTTTTAAAATGATGAATGTACCTTTTCTATCTCCGAAGGATGGGTCTGTGTTTAATCAAAGTCAAAATCAATCTTAGTCAATTGGTAAAAGAAGGGAGCAGCCACTAAATCTCCTTTTGAAACTTAGCAGACAAAAGGACACGTGATCTTATCACCGTATACACATTAATGGGATGGGCTATAGTCCATGCACCATCATTGCTTATTTAATAATTGAATTCCAAATCTCATATTCATTAGAAGAGATGATTTAAAGATGAACCACTAATCTTGCAATCCGGTCGTGCTTCATTGGCAGGTTCGTGTTGATGATTATGTACGGATTTGGGCGAAATTAGCACTTGTAATCCTCTCGTGCATACATACTCATTCAAAGTTGCATTGGAGTGCTGGTGGAATTAAGAAGGGATTATTCGTAATCTAGAAATTTAGTAACCTTCAATTTTTTTATCCTTTAGACAAAATTACAATCCTTTTTCCTGAAATGGATGGCTTGTATAGCTTAAAAAAATATTTAGTATCACTAAAAAAGGTCGATCAACAAAAAATATGGTGCATTATCAATATTGCAACAACAATCTGTGTCTAAATATTTTCATTGATAATGAAAATCGATTGAGTTCATTTGTTTTGGGTTCATTTTGTCCAATTCCAAATCTCACACATATAGAATATAATTTAATGATTAACAGCTGTTCGAACATAAAAGAAGGATCAACAGCTGATCTTGCAATCTGGTCGTGCTTCATTGGCAGGTACATAGTGATAATCATGTATGGATTTGGACAAAATTAGCACTTGCAATCCTTTCGGGCATACATACTCATTCAAAGTTGCATTGAAATGCTTGTGGAATTTAGAAAGGATGAATATTAATCTAGAAACATAATCCTGTTCGATTGTTGTATGTTTTGATAATATCAGAGTCATTTTCCTGAAAGGGATGGCTTGTATCGCTAAAAAAAGTTAACCAATAGAAAATACAGTACATTATCAACATGACAACAATCTATACCTAAACATTTTCCTTGATAATGGAAATTGATTGGATTCATTCATTTTGTAAGCAATTGTTCTTAAGAAAGTGTTATTGTTGATTTTTCATGAAAACCCATAACTCTAGATTTGATAAATCTGGTAAATAATCATCTTGAGGGAAAAGTATCAGAAAAGTTATAAACCTGTTAAATCGGTAGTGCCAATTTAGTTTTAAAATTTTCAATTATGTCAATTTAATCGTAAATATTTTGCATTTGTGTCAGTTAAGTCTATTTTTAATGTGGACGCCGGTCATTCTATGTGGCACACAAAGTGTTAATGTGGATGTTTTTAATAATTTTTTTTTTTTTTTAAAATTTTTCAAAAAAATTAATTTTTTTAAACTTTTCTTTTCTTTTTCATTTTTTTTTTTTCTTTCTCCTCTATGGCCAACGAGGGTCACGGCCCCACCCGCCTTCCCCTCACCTTCGTTTGAGTGAGGCCATGGCTGCCTTTGCTATCGGTTGGTAAGGGGAAAAAAGGGAACGTATTTGTTTTTGGCTCCTCTGTTTCAATGTCCTAGCATTCAGCTCACTAAGCAAAAAAGATAAATTTCGGGACAAAGAGACGACATCTCTCGCGCACTTAGGCATGAGTAACGTGTATGCATCAGACATTCCCGTAGCTTCTTGCTTGGCCGGGACATTTCAACAACCACCTTTCGTACAGCTAAGCTGAAAAATGCGTGCATCCATCATAATCATACCCACCGCTGACGCGAATGTACCACGAATCACGAGGTGATGAGTAAGAAACGTGTTTTGCTCAAGACTAAAGTCATATCCTTTCTCATCTAGGCAAAGCCGGGTGAGGACCGTGACCCTCGCCGCCACAGAGAAAATAATAAAAAAAAGACAAAGAAAAAGGAAAATAATAATAATAATTTTTTTGAAAAAAATCTAAAATCTTATTAAAATATTTCTAAAAATATATATGTTTATGTCCACTGTGTCAGGTAGGACGGTTGGTGTCTATGTTAGTGATTTCCGACCTGAATTACTAGAATGAACTCAATTAGCACAAGTATAAAATGTTGATGATTAAATTAATACAATTGAAATGTTTATAATTGAATTGACATAAACACAATAAATTTAGAACATTTTCGAGACTTTTCTTATCGTCTTGATTGATACTCATTTTTTTCAAAAAGTTCCGTCTTTTAAAAAATATTATCAAGGCGTGACAACCGTGCTAAGTACTGTTTTTACCAAAGGCTTTGCAACTTCGGGTCTTGTTGATTTGAATTAGGAGAGATTTTTCTTGATTTGAGATGGTGATTGATGCCCAATGTTAGTGTTCTTGCGTGACAACCACTGCACATCTTAAATAGTTAGGTCCAAATTCAAGAATATCTATTCGGTGCTTTCACATCGGTTGGGTAAAAGCAGGTTTACTAATATAGTAAGAAAAAAATTAAGTCGAACGCGACAGAAAATCATGGGCAACGACGGTCCGCGACGCGCAAATATCAAGGCAAGGTCAACATGAGTGGGCGTGCTTATTTAATGATTAAATTCCAAATCTCACATATATAGAATATAATTTAATGATGAACAGCTGATCTTGCAATCTGATCGTGCTTCATTGGCAGGTTCACGGTGATAATTATGGATGGATCTGGACAAAATTAGCACTTGTAATCCTCTCGGGCATACATATTCATTCAAAGTTGCATTGGTTTGCTTGTGGAATTAATAAGGGATGAATCTTAATCTAGAAACATAGTCATTTCAATTTTTTATCCTTTAGATAATATCACCATCATTTTCCTAAAATGAATGGCTTGTATCACAAAAAAAAAAAAGTATCGCTAAAAAGGGTTTATTTGTTCTGGAAGCAATATGAGCAATTATTCTTAAGAAAAATGTTTTTAAATCATTGATTTTTCATGGGAAAACACAACTCTAGATCTGATAAATCTAGTAGATAATCATCTTAGTTGAATCTATAACCTTTATTAGCATATTCATTTCCTATGATTTTCTTGATCGAACTAGAGGTTACCTCTCCGATATTCATATGATCCCGTGTTTTAAAAAAACATTATCAAAGCACAGCGATTGCGCCAAGTACTATTTTTACCCTAGGCTTTGCGAATTTGGGTCTTGTAAATTCAAATTAAGAAAGTTTTTTCTTGATTCAAGCCAGTGATTGATGCTCAATGCTGGTGTTCTTGCGGCACGACCACAGCACATTTTAAATTGTTAGGTCCAAATTCAAGAATATCTAGAAGGTGCATTCACATCAGTTGGGTAAAGTAAGTTTACTTTAGTAAGGAAAAAAAATAAGTTGAACGCGACAAATAATCATGGGCAATGACGGTCCAAGATTAATACAAAAACATATATCAAGGCAAGGTCAACTTGAAAAATGATGGTAGATAGCAATTATTGAGGGAAAATAACCAAATGAGGCAAGATCAGCCGTTCGTACTCTCGTAGGCCCTCCCACGTCTGTGCAGTGGCACTCAAATTTCCATCGTTTTAAAAATGCCGTCTCCACCTTGAATGTGACATAGAGAGCATGCCATATGTTAATTCGGAAGATTATTAAAAAAAAAAATCATATATCTATTACACTTTTAATAATCAGCTGAAGCCTTTTAATTTGGCTAATTTAGTCATAAATCTTTTGATAAATTATTAATTTAGTCTTAAACATTTCAATTATACCAATTTAGTCTTAAATATTTTGACAATTTACCAATTTAATCATTTCGGTCAATTTTAACTAAAAATTAATAATATGACAATTTAGTCAGCAATGACCGTTTTACGGTGACACAACCATCATTGATTATGATAATTTTTTGTAATTTTTTCTGATTTTTTTTTTCTCTTCTTTTATTTTTTCTTTTTTTTTTTTCCCCAACCTAGGGCATGGACGCCCTTGACCAAATCAGGTGCCCTCGCTTGAGGCTGACAATCTTGCCAACCCAAGGTTGGAAAAAAAAAAGATTTAAAAAAAAAAAAAAAAAACTATAATTGTCTATGTCAACCTTGGCCATGCCATATAGGACAATCGTTGCTGATTGGATTGCCACGTCAAGAATTTCCAATCAAAATTGTCGAACGATTAAATTGACAAAGCATCAAATGATTTAGGCATTAGATTGACAAATCATTTTAGGGTTTAGGACACAATTGGTTAAAATGAAAGGTTTATGACTGAATTAACACAAGTGTAATATGTTTAAGACTTTTCTAGTAACTTTCTCATGTTAATTTATGCTGCATGATGCAGTTCTTATTCCAATGATTAACTATATTTACTTCATGCTAGATAAGATAATTATTATGAGGTAGCTCTGTCTGATTAAACCATCTAATATTGTATATATATGCATCCACATATCTTCTTTACTTACAAAATTACAAGAGCAAATATCTCTCTCTCAAACTTAGTCCTACTATACACATTTTTGTGTGAATCCAGAATCCTCAAGATAAGAGGGCTTGTCCAACCTCATATCCATGACTTTAGTCTTCATCCAACACGCTATTAGATAGATGGCACATGTACAAATTCCCCCATTTAATATGGGACTCGATATGACTGATCGCACATGCGATGAGTTTCAAATTTCTTATAAAGTATGATCTAGAGCAAACACGATAAGATAGCAAAGCGGTCGAGAAATATGTCACATATCAGATTTTCAAAAGAAACTATTACATTTAATATGAATTGGAAGGAGTGACTTGGTAGATGTTTATAACCTAAACAAAAGCTTAAATCATTTTCAAGATGTATCCATCGCCATATCTCAATAATTATGGCAGAACTTGGGGGAAAAAGAAACCTAGAAAGCAAAAGATGTTGCTTGTAATAAGGGTTTTCAAATAATCATCAACTTAAACTATAATTCCAGCATAAACTTTTTAGGACTAAATTGATAAGTTCTCAAAGTTTTAGGACTTAGTTGGCCAAATAAAAAGTTTATAACTAAATTGGCACAAGTGTTATATGTTTAGAAGTTTTTTAGTAATTATCTCATGTTAAGTTATGCTACATGATACATTTCTAACTCCAATAATTAACTATTTTACTTTGTGCTGGATAAGATAATTATTTTTAGGTGACGTTGTTTGATTAAACCATCTAATATTTTATACATGTGAATCCGCATGTATTCTTTACTTACAAAATTACGAGACCACATATCTATTTCCCAGACTTTGTCCTCCGATATGCATTGTTGTGTGTATCTTGAATCCTCTGGATAAAGGGGGTTGTCCAACGTCCTATCTATATCTTTAGTCTTTATCCAACACGCTATTAAATATGTTGCAGGTGGGCAAATTCCCTCATTGACCCGAGATGGGACTCCACATTGCTTATAGCACATTCGATGAGTTTCGGATTTCTTACAAAGAATAATCCAGAGCAACCACGATAAGACAACACAAATTGCGATAGAGAAATAAGACCCGGACTGAATCTGTGGACGAAGCTATTACCCATGATATGAGTTGGAAGAAGAGATTTGGCTGATGTCTATCACCTACAACAAAAGCTTAAATCGTTTGCAAGATGAATCAATCGCCAGATCTCAATAATTATGGCAGAACTTTGGGGAAAAGGAAACCTAGAAAGCAAAAAAGAGCAAAAGATATTGCTCGTAATTAGGGTTTTGAATAATCGTCAACTTAAACTAAAATACTAGTATAAAATTTTTAGGATTAAATTGGTAAGTTCTCAAAAGTTTTAGAACTCGGTTGGATGAATTAAAAGGTTTATAACTGAATTAGTATAAATATGATATGTTTATGACTTTTTTAGTAATTGTCCCATATTAATTTATGCTACATGATGCATTTCTAACTCCAATAATAAACTATATTTACTTCATGCTAGATAAGATAATCATTTATAAGTAGCTCTGTTTAATTAAACCAGCTAATATTTTATACAAGTGAATCCGCAAATCTTCGTTACTTACAAAATTACGAGACCAAATATCTGTCTCCCAAACTTCGTCCTCCTATATTCATTGTTGTGTGTACCCTGAATCCTTTGGATAGAGGGGCTTGACCCACATCCTATTCACATCTTTGGTCTTTATCCAGCACGCTATCTGATACGTGGCAAGTGTACAAATTCCCTTATCGACTCAAGACGGGACTCAACATGGCTCATGGTACTTTTACGCATGACATGAGTTGGAAGAAGAGATTTGGTCGATGTCTATCACCTACAACAAAAGCTTATATCGTTTTCAAGATGCATCAATCGCCAGATCTCAATAATTATGGTAGAACTTGGGGAAAAAAGAAACCTAGAAAGCAAAAGACATTGCTCGTAATTAGGGTTTTGAATAATCATCAACTTAAACTATAATTCTAGCATAAAATTTTTAGGACTAAACTGATAAGTTTTCAAAAGTTATAGGACTCAGTTCGGCCAAATTAAAAGGTTTATAACTAAATTGACACAAATACTATATATTTATGACTTTTTAAATAATCATCCCATATTAATTTGTGCTGATGCATTTCTAACTCCAAAATTAACCATATTTACTTTATGCTAGATAAGATAATTATTTAAAGGTAGCTCTATTTGATTAAACCATATAATATTTTATGCATGTGAATTCGCTTATCTTCTTTACTTACAAAATTACGAGACCAAATATCAGCCTCTGAAACTTCGTCCTTCTATATATATTGTTGTGTATATCCTGAATCCTGTGGACAAAAGAGCATATTCGAACTCCTATCCTCATCTTTAGCCTTTATCCAACACGCTATCAGATATGTGGCAGATGCACAAATTCCCTCATCGACCCAAGATAGGACTCGATTTTATAATACATGTGATGAGTTTTGGGTTCCTCACGGAGTGCAGCAAAGACAACAAGACAACAAACATTGCGGTCAAGGAATAAAACCCGGGTCAAATTCGTAAACGAAACTTTTGCCTGTTATATGAGTTAGATGAAGAGATTTAGGCTGCGCATGATAAAATTTCTACTTACTCATTTGTCGTTTTCTACGTTCGCAAACGATTTTAAACAAAAGTTTCCCTTAGAATGATTTGATTTTTATTTTTTATTTCATTAGAAATTGATTTGAAGAAAAGAAATCATTAAAATTTTTAAATCGATTTAAATCAATTTCATTTCGGAAATTTTATCATGCGTTCCCTTAATTGATCTCAATCAGCTAGAGCAAAAGCTTGAATCGCTTTCAAGATCTACCAATTGCACGGATCTCGATCTCGTGATAAGGGTTTTGGTTCGAAGAAACGTCCAGCTAAACGATAATTCTAGCATGAGCTAGAAACAAAAAAACAAAAAAAGAAAAAAAAAAAAAAAACTCAGCACATGTACCTCGCGAGAATCTCCAACGCCTAAAAAGCCCCAGACAACGCCAGGACATTATCAACACGCCGCGTAATCTGCTTTGTCTTGGGGCCCCCCACTTATCGGATAAAATCCAACGTGTCAGCTTCACCGTGTGGGGCCCCACCGCATTCTCATGATAGCCGTCGGTTTGGAAGTAGGACCGAAAACAACAACCCCCAACCTCCATCATTTATCCATCCACTGGCTCTCTCCAGAAGTGCACCTCGCTTTATCCCTCGTGGGCCCCACCCACTCGCATTATTAGCATAAAGACAGCGTCACATCCGACACCAAAACAAAATAATGACAATAATACTAATGATATTCTTCAATTCCAGATTTTTTTTCAATTTTTCCTATTTTTATATCGATATTTCGGAATAGCCCAAGTCTAGAAGAAAAATAACACAAACGATCCATAAACTGTGGCTCAATATAATCACTGAACTTTCAATTTATTTAATATAATCTTTAAAATATAAATGTAAAATTTAATCCCTAAACATTTTGTCCTTGATCGTGAATTAACGAAATAAATATATTGAACATATTTATATAATTTGGGGACTATATCAAATATGTGCAAAAAATTCAAGAATGGTATGGAACAAATTAAAAGTTTAGCAGCTACATTAAATATTAAGCGAAAATTCATGAAACATAACGAACAAATTGAAAATTCAGATGCCTTATTACCCATTAAATGAAAGTTGATTCACAATTTGTGACATTATCCTGTTAAGAAAATATAAAATATGACCAAGAAACCAAAACCAGGGTCTTCGAGTATATCGCCATGGAGGAGCCAAAACATGATGACCATCGGTCGACGTGGATCACCGCTGTTCCAAGCAAGAGACCGAGATGCGCGCCCGCCACTGCCCTCGCGCCACGTCGCGACGGGAGACCAAATTCATTCCCATGTGAGAGGTGGCTGGTCATTCCACGTAGGACGCGCGATTGCATTACCAGGGATTTCCAGGGTCAGTGCTCCGCTTCCCAGGTATAAAAGGGGCCGATGACCACGGTGGTGTCGCGTCAAAGCTTAGTAAGCTTAAGTGTTTCGTCAAGAAGGGGAGCACCGCCAGACATGAAGGCCGAGGAGCGTCGCGTTCCGGCGAGGGGTGGCCGGAGGATGACGTGGGAGGACCGGGACTTCGAGTTCCCGGAGCAGCCGCTGGCGAGCCTGTCGGACATCGACGAGTTCCTCGAGGAGGAGGGCGGGCGGCGGGGGCGGGGGCGGGGGCGGGGGCGGCGAGAGGCCGAGCGGGAGCTTCAGCTCCGAGGAGGGCGGTCGGGAGACGGAGGTTTTGGAAGGCGATGAACAGGAAGAGGACTACTACAATAATGCGGAGGAGAGCAGGAAGTTCTGGGAGACCCAGCACCAGCTCTTGCAGGTAATATATACATCGGTCCCGGTTTTGGAGGATTCGATCCATATGTGCATCGTTTTACATCAATTCATGTCTAAAAATCTGTATTTTTCCAGGGCGTGTTGTGTCGGAGCACGTCGATGGAGACGAGGATAAGGAATGCGACGAAGGCTGCTCTGAAGGACGTGCAGGCGACGGCGATCCCTTGCGGCTGCCGCCCATCCACGGGCGCCGCCGACTGCCGGAGCTGCTTGATGAGAGAGGTCTGCGTTCGCCTCCAGAGCGCGGGGTTCGACGCCGCCGTCTGCAGGTCCAAGTGGAGGAGCTCCTCTTACATGCCGGCGGGAGAGCACACGTTCCTGGACGTGGTGGACGACTCGGCCCGCCCCAAGAAGGGAGAAGTCCGGGTCATCGTCGAGCTCAACTTCAGGGCCGAGTTCGTGATCGCGAGGGCGTGCGGCGACTACGACCGCCTCGTGCAGCGGCTGCCGGAGGTCTTCGTCGGGAAAGTCGAGCGGCTCCAGGGGGTGATCAAGATCTTGTGCGGGGCGGCCAAGAAGTGCATGAAGGAGAGGAAGATGCACAGGGGGCCGTGGCGGAAGCACCGCTACATGCAAGCCAAGTGGCTCGGCACGTGCGAGAGGACGGCGCCGCTAGCGCAGGCTGGGCCGCCGGCAATCGGGTTCCTCTCCGATGAGCGGCGGAAGCCGAGGGCGTCGATGCTGACGCTGGATTTGCACGAGAAGTTGCCCGACGCGCATCGCACGGCCGTGGAAGTCGTGTGAAATACGTAGCCAATCAAGACGTTTTTGCTCTTGTTTTGTTTGCTGAATAGAGTGATAGTTAACTTTCCTGTACTGAATCCTGCTCGCAATACAAATAAAAGAAATAGTTGAGAATGTTCTAGCACATTACTTAATTTCAAATTATTTTTATTTCATTATTCATCCTAACATATATATATATATATATATATATATATATATATATATATATATATATATATTTGAATTGTGTGAAATAACTGTGACATTTTACCCTGATATACGAATAAGAAAAGTAAGATTATTTTCGTCTAGACTTTTGCTTACAATGTGTTTGGTTTTGTATTTTACACTCATTTTTTTCTCTTAAGAAGTCTCACGATTTCATTTATAGAAAAAAATATTAAATGTGGTTGAATTTTAACGTAGATGGATTTACGTCATAAAAAGGTCGACACAACAAAAATATGTGTGTTTCACGAGTTAATCAGTTTACACAAGAATCGGCACATTTAAGTTAATATATAATTTGTCATTTTTTAAACACAGCATGATCAGATACGTTTAATAATCAAATCTGAAGACTTTTTGCCGGTCAAATAAGTTTATGAAAATAACATGCATAGTAGAATGAAAACTGATTTATGAATACCACGATAATAGAATATAAAAGAAAAATACTAACTTGAAAAATACATTCTGGATGTAGTATGAGGTAAAAAATAAACTATATACTGTCCCAAAGTATTTCCAAATGTTTTAAAACTTGTTAACACCGGTTATCGTGAGTATTGACCTATTTTCTATTTTTATCATGTACACAAGTCAAGGCAAATTTATAAATTGGTTAACTTGAAATTATCTTATTTTATTATTCATTATAACTTATATGAAAGGAATTGTGTGGAGGACGTCGAAATCAAGACGTGGTAAATATAATCTTATACTAATTAAGTTCAATGGGTGGCCTAGCCGATTTCAATCCGAAATGATAAAGTAGTTGTGTAAATAAGGCTACGTACGACGAGTTTGATAACGATGTGCAACTTAAGTAAAACAAAACTAATTTTTACATCTAGACAGTCGCTTACAATGTTTTGTGTTTTGTATTTTAAGATCATTTTTCTATCTTAAATTTAGTCTCACGATATCATTTATAGAAAAATATATTGAATGTGTTTTGACTATTGCCATAAATGGATTCGTGTCATAAACAGGGTGGCATGATAGAAAATCGTGTGTTCCGTGAGTTAACTTGTTTAGACTCAGCGCATTTAAGTTAATATTGACTTGTCATTTTTTAAACACAACACGATTAGACACGTTTAGTAATCAAATTTGAAAGACTTTTGTCTTGTCAAATAAATTAATGAAAATAACATCCATGATTAAAGAGTCAACAGTGGAATAAAATATTATTAATGGATACAACAATAATAGAATATAGAAAAAAAATCCTAACTTGAAAAAATATGTTATAGATGCAAAAGTGAGGTGGAATCACCTATATACCGTCTAAAAGTACGTTGAAATGTTTTGAACTTGTCAAAAATATGTTTTTTATAGATGCAAAAGTGAGGTGGAATCACCTATTCAATAATTATGTTAACTGTGTCAGGTGAGTGATTTTATCAAGCATGTTGTAAACCATGTCAAATCAATTTGACATGTTTATTAAACGCATTGGGTTTGAGTTAGCCATTTCTTGTTACATCCCTATTTTCGACGTCAACATGGCATAGACCGCCAGCCCTCTTTGGTCAAAAATAAATTTTGTTTTAAAAAGCATCAAACGGATTTTTTAAAACAAGGGGGACAGACCGGATTTTTCAAGTTTCGAACTATGCATATCAAAGCAAATTGTTTGGGCCGATCCTCCGAAAGAGTTTCTTGGGCTCCTTTGTCATTTATTGAATTTGTACTTTGAATTTATTGATAGCCTTTTTGGGCCAATTGCTGTTTGTTGGTACTCCTATGGCGCACTTATTATTTAAATTTGCATAAGAAAGAGCAACCGGAGGGCACTTGCTAAGCTAATTAAAGATAGACTACCGACCGTGGTCGCTCAATGATAAAGAAGTTATATTATTTTTCATGAGGTCACAAGTTCGAGTGGTATTGTGAGCGATCCTTTCATCAAGCTTGTATCTTGAGTATCTACTACCTCATGTGAGGAGATTTCCCGTCTTCTAATATATTGAAGGGATTGTAATGACAAGTTCGTTCATGTATAAGTGGATTAAGTAGTTATGACTTAAATCGATATGAAACAATGATAAAATGAAACCTAAAGGGGGAGTATAGTTAAGCCGGTCTCTCTCAAAATGTTCATCCCGACAGGATCTTTGTTCTTGTCGAAATTGAATAAGTACCCATTTCAGGGAAGTTGCTTACTTGAGATGAAAAATTTATATTTTCAAAACATACTTAATGAGGCTTATTATGGGCCCTTGGGCCGTCTTTTAGCACTGTCCATACAAGAGGCCATTAAGATCAGGATATTCATAGACAAATATATCATGATCTCACAAATCCGTGCATAAAAATCGGGAGAATTGTCAGAAAAGTCATAAACCTATTACACTTTTGCCAATTAAGTCATAAACCTTTTAACTTTGCCAATTGAGTCCTAAGTCTTTTCACTTCTTGCCGATTCAGTCCATCCGGCCAATTTTGGCCGAAAAATGTTGACGTGGACACTAGCGGTGCCACATAGGATTGTTCGGCGCCGACGTGGACAATTTTGCATAATATTTTAATATTTTTTTTTTGAATTTTTATTATGTTTTTTTCCCTTTTTTTTTTTTTTTTTTTTTTGGTTTTCTTGGCCTTTTTCGGTGGCCAGCCACCGGCCACAGCCAGTCGGCGGGCCTCGCCCGCCACAGGCAAGACCCGGCCGGGCGAGGAGGAGCCCCGGCGAGGGGAGCCCTCGCCTCGCCTTGGCCGGCGGCCTCCCCGGGCGCCCGGCCAAGGTGGCTCCCGGGCGTCGGCCGCAACGGCAACGATGGGCGAGGCCGCCCTAGCCCGGGCGAGGGTCGGCGTCGCAGATCCGGGCGAGGGGAGCCCTCGGCGGGGCTTCGGCCACGCCCGTGCAAGCGTCGGCCTTGCCCGGCACTGCATCTAGTGAGGCCGGCCCTCGCCCCTCTTGCTCGTCGCCTAGCCAAGGGCGAGGGCCGGCCTCGCTAGATCCGGGTGCGGGTGAGGTCAACGCTCGCCCGGCGAGGGCGAGCCCCGGCGAGGGCGGCCCTCACCTAGGCCGAGGCGGCCTCGCTCGGCGTGCGTGGTCGCTCGGTCAACGCTTGGCCGCCGCCGCCCGGTCCGGGCGAGGGCTCCCCTCGGCGGCTCCCCGCCGGGGCTCCCCTCGCGAGGGCTCCTCCCTCACGGCCGGGCCTCGCCCGTGGTGGGCGAGGCCGGCCTGGCCAGGCGTGGCCGGTGGCCGGCCACCGGAAAAGGCCAAGAAAGCCAAAAAAAAAGAAAAAATTCAAAAAAAAAAAATAATAATTCAAAAATATTAAAATATTATTAAAAATTGTCCACATAGCACCGTCGGTCCCTACGTGGCATTCTGCCGACGTCCATGTCAACATTTTACGGCCAAAATTGGCCGGATGGACTAAATCGGCAAGAAGTGAAAATGTTTAGAACTCAATTGGCAAAGTTAAAAAGTTTAGGACTAAATTAGCAAAAGTGTAATAGGTTTAGGACTTTTTGGACAACTCTCCCCATAAAAATCCTTATTGCTTTAACCTTTCTTTCTTTTTTTTTTTTTTTTTTAATAAGTACCTCACAATTTTGGACCACCCACCTTTTGTATATGTCAAACACAATGCAAGCTAATTGACAAAATAAATCTACGAAAATGATCCATACAATATCACCTTACTAAAGCTTGTCGCTTGACCTTTGAAGGAAAGATTCTATCCCCAAATTTTTAATTTTTTTATATTGTTCTTCTGATTCATTTGCACCACTACCTGGAAACTCCGTTCATGTCGAAGAATTACAAGCTAAATATGACGTGTCTGGAATGATCGACCACCAAAATTGCTCAAAACTTAAATCATTAGGGGAGGCAAAATTGTTAAAGTCAAGGACCAAAGGGTAATGATAGTGGACAAAGTTTAAGAATCAATCATAATGTTTATAAAAAAAATTGGCCAAGTGGTCGATATGGATAAAGCACGTGACTAGAGTGTAGGGTATTATTAAGCATGGCCATTGTCGACGATCACAAGGATTATTATTGATATTGATGCACATCCGTGAACAATCTAGACCACTTGCCAAAATACGACAACATTCGGTTAACGATGATCAATAATGGGTTGATTAGCAAGGGTGACAAATTACCAACTAAGGCAACATATTATCAATAATGGGGTTGATCGATAATGTATAAATACCATCTTTTGTCTACTAGAAAAATTGCGCACAAATAAACAAATCTACTGTCTTTTAGTTATTTTTGCTTTCCTGCATTGTTCTTTTAATTTCTAACCTCGCATTGTCAATTAAATTCTACCATTGCATCTTTGTGTTTTTAAGTTTTGTCGTTCATTAAATTCTAGCATAGTTTGTTTACCTTCGGTTCCTTAGAAGTAACATTATTTTTCAAGCTTTGTTATTGAGTTTGGCACGGTTGGCATTTGTGCAATTCTGTTTGAAGTAAAGTTCTTAATTTCCTTAATTGTTTGTGATATTTCCTCTCTAGAACCGTCATGAAACTTGTCTCCTTTAATAAAAATCAAACAACAACCTTTTGTTAAACATATTTCGTCAAGGAATCAAATTTGCACGCAACACATGAGTAAAAGGTTTTATTGACATTTCTTTTGCCATCAAGAGAATGACATATCAACACATTTAATCTCATGACGGGTATCTTTTTAGTTTTCTTTACTTTTCTCCCCCTCTTTTTTGGTGGTTTAATAATCAATTTACTAATTATTGAGCTACATGTGTAAAGGTGTTACGTAAAAGAAGTCTCAATTGGGGGATGTGATGTAAGGTGGAGTAGTTAATATATTGTAGTTGGTCTATAACTTATTGACTTAAGTTTAAGTGAATTTGGGTCCAACTCAATAAGTTGACAGACTCGGACTCCCTCTTTGTAAACCCCCGTGAATGTATCGAGCTTGTGCTACATTGTTTCAACAATTGATATCATAACTGATAATTAATTAGTGATTTACTCTTAATATGTATCAACGTTGGATGAGATATCTCGAGAAAAGAATTGCGGACATGACTTAACCAAAAAGTTGGATTGTGTTCCTTCGTTTCTTGCCAAGCTTGGTTGCAGAGCCAAGGAGATTGATGTGGAGCCAATAATTTTTTTTTTTAATAATAAAAAGGGAAAAAGCCACCAAAAACCCCAAATTTTGCCCAAAGTGATAAATTTACCCCAAATTTTTTTTTTGGTGACATGAAAAATCTCAAACTTTGCAAACTATGACACATTTACCCCATTAAGGACATTTTCGTCTTATTTTTTCTATTTTTTTTTCTTCTCTTTTCCCTCCACCGGCCATGGCGGAGCTGGCGGAGGGAAGCTGGCGTCCGGTGAGGGTGGCCCTCGCCGGACGCTAGCGGAGGGAAGAAAAAACAAATAAAAAAAAAAAAAAAAGTAAATAAAAGTAAATAAAAAAAGTAAAAAGTTTTTAAAAGTAAAAAGACCAAAATGCCCCTATGATTTGGGGTAAATGTGTCACACAAATGAAAGTTCATGGTTTTTTGTGTCACAAATAAAAGTTTGGGGTAAATGTGTCACGGTTAGCAAACTTCAGGGTTTTTCATATCACAAAAAAAAGTTTGGGGTAAATTTGTCATTTTGGGCAAAGTTTGGGGTTTTTGGTGGCTTTTTCCCTAATAAAAATGAGTTCAGATGGATATGTTGATTGGCTCAATTTTAAACTCCCTCTTGACAATCCCCCAAATGAAGGTATGAGAGGGTTTTATTGCTCCTCCCAACGCTAATATTAGTTTCAACTTGTCCCTACCTACATTATCGCTAGCAATCATTATTCTCACCGCTAGCTCTTTCAACTATAGTCACCATTCCCACCATTGGCAACCACCCTCTCCCTCTTCCTCTCCCTTCCTCTCTTTTTGGCCGTTACATGAGGTTAGGACTTGACGATGGTTGCCTACGAGCATGAACACATGTGCTCTCAGCATCTCCCATATATTAAAGTAATTTATGCGCTTTTTTATCATTGATATGAGCGTTCTTGATACGTGTACAAAGAGAGAAGCTAATATGATACGGACGATTAGTGATGGAGATTGACATGTGTTAGAGAGAGAAAGAATTCAATATTGTTGAAAGAGAGAGTATTCTACGTATTGTATTCACTTAATCAAAAAAAGGATTACAAGAATATATATATATGAGTAACCCTAGTAACCCTCTTATGACTATTTTACCCTTATTATTATTTCCTAACACTCCCCCTCAAGGTGGGATGTAGATATCAAACAATCCCAACTTGTTACATAAAAAATTCACTCTATTTCCTCGTAAAGACTTGGTAAAAATATCTGCAAGCTGATCCTCTGTTCTTGTATGTTGCAGAGTGATCTCTCCTTTTTGAACTTTTTCTCGTATAAAGTGACAATCAACCTCAATGTGCTTGGTTCGCTCATGGAAGACGGGATTGTTTGCAATATGAATAGCTGATTGATTGTCACAATATAATATCGATGGTTCTGATGTTGACATCCCAATTTCTGACAATAACATCCTCAACCAGAGCAATTCACTAGTCACATGTGCCATTGCTCTATATTCCTCTTCTGCACTTGACCGAGAAACCACATGTTGCTTCTTACTCTTCCAGGCAACTAAATTACCTCCAAGAAATACACAATAACCCGATGTAGATCTTCTACTAGTAGAAAATCCAGCCCAATTTGCATCAGAAAAACCTGTGATATTCAGGTGGCCATGATTCTTGAAAATTAGTCCTTTACCTGGTGCTCCTTTCAAGTATTTGATAATTCGAAGCACAGCATCCCAGTGAGTAGTCCGAGGAGAACCCATGAATTGGCTTACAACACTAACGGCAAATGATATATTGGGTCTCGTGACGGTAAGATAATTCAACTTACCAACTGCTCTTCGATATTTCATTGGGTCATGTAATAATTCTCCATCTTCTGCATCAAGTTTCACATTGGGTTCCATAGGAGTATCAACCGGTTTTGCTCCAACAAGTCCAACCTCATCAAGAATGTCAAGAACATATTTTCTGAGTTAAATTTATACCTGTATGCGAGTAGGCAACCTCAATACCTAGGAAATACCGTAAACGTCCCATATCTTTAGTACTAAATTGTGTATGCAGAAATTGTTTGAGTTGTTGAATACCATCTAAATCACTGCCAGTAATGATAATATCATCCACATATACCACCAGAAAAATACAACCAGCTGAGGAGACAGAACTAAAGACTGAATGATCTACTTGACAACGCTTTAATCCAAACTTGATTACAGCATCACTAAACTTACCAAACCAAGCACGAGGAGATTGCTTGAGTCCATACAATGCCTTATGTAAATGACATACCAAATTCTCCCCCTGAGCAACAAATCCAGGTGGTTGCTCCATATACACCTCTTCAGCCAAATCACCATGTAGGAACGCATTTTTGATATCTAATTGATGAAGAAACCATCCAAAATGTGCTGCTAGAGAAATAAAGACACGAACAGATGGAATTTTGGCTACAGGAGAAAAAGTGTCATCATAATCAACACCATATGTTTGAGTATATCCTTTAGCGACCAACCGTGCCTTCAATCGATCTACGGTGCCATTAGGGTGGACCTTAACCGTGAAAACCCAACGACAACCAACAGGTTGCTTATCCACAAGAAGGGTAGTAAGCTTCCAAGTGCGATTCTCAATGAGTGCTTTCATTTCATCCTCCATGGCTTGTCTCCAACCAGGATGAGCAAGAGCTTCAGCAACATTGCTAGGCACAGAAATAGAGGACAAGGACGAGACAAAAGTGGAGAAGGTAGGAGATAAACGATCATAAGATAGAAAGTTGCTAATAGGATAACGAGTACGAAGACAATCAAACAAACCAGAATAAAGTGTATAACGATCGACAGGACGCCCAACACAAGATCGTGTACCTTTTCGAGTAGCAATGGGTTGATCAGGATCAGGATCAGGGGATGGCACAACAACCGATGAGGGATCAGATGAATCAAATGATGGCCGTACCTCTGTAGTGGGAGCTGTTCCTCGTCTATGGTAAGTTTGATTAGCAAACTGAAATCCTGTTGACGATACTAGAGGAAGTGAGATTGGTGGAGGAATTGGTAAGACACACTTGTCATTGTCAGGAGACATTGTAGAGACTGTTTGAGTACTATAGTATGGCTGGTCCTCAAAAAATGTCACATCTGCTGATACAAACACTCGGCGACTGGTAGGATTGTAACATTTATAGCCCTTCTAAGTTCAAGAGTACCCAACAAAGACACATTTATCAGCACGAGGAGCCAACTTATCAAGACCTGGAGTCAGAGAATGAACGAAACAAACACATCCAAAGACACGTAGAGGTAATGCAAAGGGAGGACGATTTGGATGTAAAATGGAGAAATGTGTCTCCCCGAAGAACAGAAGTTGGAAGCCGATTAATTAAGAAGCAGGGCTGTAAGAACAAAGCATGGCCCCAAAATGTTTTCGGAAGATGCATGTGAAACATAAGACAACGAGCAACATCAAGAAGATGACGATTTTTTACGTTCAGCTACACCATTTTGTTGTGGTGTATATGAACAAGAAGTTTGATGAATAATGCCATGGGAATCAAGAAAAGGTTGAAAACCAGAGGCAATGGCAAGATACTCCTTGGCATTATCGGATCGGAGAGTTTTCACATAAGTATTATATTGATTCAGCACTTCAAAATAGAATTGACGAAAGCAATGAAAAATCTCGCACGATCTTTTATTAGGAACAACCAAGTCATTCGGGAAAAATCATCCACAAATGTAACAAAATACCGGAAACCAGATGTATCGTAAAACACGGCATGGACCCCATATATCTGAATGAACCAACTCAAAGGGACTAGACACACGACTCGAAAGCGAGAAGGAAAAAGAGACTCTATGGTGTTTTCCAAACTGACAAGCTTCACACTCAAAAGTACTCACGGACTCAGACTCTGGAAACAATTGTCGAAGAATGTTTGGCGGTGGATGACCAGCACGACAATGCATTCGATAGACATCAGTGGATGTGTGCTTCATAGCTGCTGCAGCTATCACCTTCTTGTCTAGATAGTATAGACCATTTGATTCATGTCCCCCACCAATCATCTGTCCAGTCCTCAGATCCTGAAAAACACAATCAGAAGCAAAAAAGGTTACATAACAATTTAACTCTTTAGTTAATGAACTAACGGAAATCAAATTATATGGAGATTTGAGATGAAGGACGGATGATAAAGAAAGGGAGGAACTCAAATGGGCATCTCCAGTGCCGTAACTTGGGAAATTGAACCATCAGCTAATGTAACTGAGTTGGACACCCCAAGAGATGTGGAATGTAATGAAGACAACAATTTAGAGTTACCAGCTATATGATGAGTAGCTCCGGAATCTATAACCCAAGAGTCTGACACTGTAGAAAGTAAACAGGATGAACTACCTTTTGAGCTATGTGCTAGAGTTGCAGTGGGAGCTGAAGTTCCTGTCACCTGTTTGGAGCGAATCCAAGCCTCATATTCTGCACGTGTCAATGTAACTGAATCTTTTGTATCCTGCACATGAGTAGGATTGGATTGAACTGGTAAGGAAGATTCGTCGACTTCAAAGAAATGCAGAACCGTGGGTCGAAGCTCGGGATGAAGCATGTAGCGCAAGCTTCGCATGTCCAGCCCTCCGACAATGGTTACAATATCGAGAGCCACGGCTACCAAGAATTCTATCACGACCACCACGTCCATGACCCCGATAACCACGACCACGAGCTCCACGGCCACTAGAGCCATGAGAAATCATGGCACTTGTCTCTAAAGTTGTAGTGGAGATCTTGTCAATAGGTGTTGAACGTAAGGCTCGAGAGAAAACCTCATCAACTGTAGGAAGGGAGCTTTCAGACGTAATTTGCTGACGAAGGGAGGAATATTCAGGCCCTAGTGCTTTAAGAAATAGTATCACTCGAAGATCCTCTTGACGTTTGACTAATATATTCGGATCATTAGAAGCTGGAAGATAAGCATCTAGCTGTCGGCAAAGTGTAGTGAAACGAGCATAATATTCAGACAGAGACTGATCTCCACGCTGAAGATCAAACAGGGCCTCCCATGTGTCACACACTCGTGTCATATTATTTTGGCCAGAATAAAGTAGAGCACATTTATCCCAAACTTCCTTAGCAGAATTACATTGAATGAAGTGAGGGCTAATCTTCGGATCCATACTATTCCATAATAGTGTACGGATCATTGCATCTCCAGCAATCCAATCATCTACTTTACTCATATCCGAGGGAAGTGTAGATGTAAGATAATCATGCTGTCTAGTTGCAGTAAGATAAACTTGTACAGCTTTAGACCATGATGGATAGTTAGTGCCATCCAACTTGACAGATGTCAATTGAAAATGCGTCAAACCAGTAGATGATGTAGAAGCCATCAGTATTAACTCTATTGTACTCCAATAATGCAATTAGCCAGACAGGTTGAACATAAGAATCGATCGAACCCAATACGAACGACACAATAATCAAGGACTTAACTCCAGTTGTGCAATCAGCCACAGAACAACAAACAGAAATAAGGGTTCAATCGATCCACCACTGAGTCAATATACTTCACTGAGAGGCCATAAAATCATACCAACCGGCACTTCAAAGATGATTGGAAACCATCCAACATTGGAAAGATTACTATGCACATACCAACCAGCACTTCAAGAAGCAATATACTTCAATGAGAATCCATATAAGTATACTAGAAAACAACTTCTGATGCCCTCGGTTCGGGTCGTTTTTTTTTTTTTTTTTTTCTTCTTCTTCTTCTGGTGAAACCCTTGCAGAACTGAAACCGAAATCCTCAGGACATATGAAAAACACAGAATCTAGATCGCAAGACAAGCGAAGACCAAATCGTGCAATCGGTTTTCAATCCTATCGTCAAGAAAGAAGGCTGAACACAAACCGATTTTGCTGGATAGGCTTCGGCGATTGACACTAGGCAGTAGTTCTGTCCAGATCTTAGAAAACCAGTAAATAGATCTGGATCTGAGGATGATGATCGAACGACGATGTGGGTGTTCTTTCTCCTCCGCTGTCTAGAAGAGAAGCACGCTGCGCGGTGGCGGCGAAGGATCTGGATCTAGCGACGGCCTCCGCCGCCGGGCTGTGGTGGTGGTGGGATCACTCTCTTGAAGTTTTAACCTAGCTCTGATACCATGTTGAAAGAGAGAGTATTCTACGTATTGTATTCACTTAATCAAAAAAGGATTACAAGAATATATATATATATATATATATATATATATATATATATATATATATATATATGAGTAACCCTAGTAACCCTCTTATGACTATTTTACCCTTATTATTATTTCCTAACAAATATGATAACGATGATTAGTAATGGAGATTGACATGTGTCAGAATCAGATATAAAGTTCTAAATACAGGTGAAGTGATTGGTAGTTGGTAAAAGCGATTGGTGATGGAGACTAAAGATGTGTCAAAATTAATGGAGTTCTAGAGGCGGATGTACTGGGTAATGAATGAGGCTGGTTGCTTTTTGGAGTGAGGAGAGAATAATTTGGATATAGATCACTGTTTTCTCGATCCCTAATTAAAAGAAGTTTCCTCCAATTATACTTTTTATTGGTGGATTGTAAATATATTTTAGTAAAGTTTATATGTGGATGATATCGATTATTTGTAACCAATCAATAAGAACTAATCGTCGAAGGACAAGGACTTTTGATTAGTTTCTGTCATCATTTTTCTTTGTAAGTGTTTGTTGAGGTTCTTGGTGGATGATTTTTGGTCTATTTCTTTAAGATTGAGGATCATTTCATGACGTAGACATAAGCATGACATCATCTTAAAGGGAATGATTATATCGTGGTCATATTATATCCGCAAGTAGAGTCCCAATCCCTAAACCTACGGGCGACGCTTAGCTAGAGCTGGACAGCAGCTATCAAGACGCGTGTCAAGCAATCATGAGTTTCTTCATTACCAATTTTGTAACCTAAAAATAAACATTCAAAAGGACCTCCACACGCTCCAGGAAAAACAAGAAAGCAAAAAATTCGCCAAAAAAAAAAAAAAAAAACGCTCATCTCCTCCGTCTCCTCACTGATGCACAGCTCTCCTTTGAGCCTCGCGAGCCGTTGTTCCCCCCTCTGTCTCTCTCTGTTGGTGTCTGAGATGCCAGTCCGATCCGCCTCACAATGTCGGATCCGGCAGCATTGAGCTGAGGGATGGTGGCCAGGCTACAATGGCGTCGGGGACAAGTGCGCAATGCTGACCGGGATGCCGGCGGTGAAGTGGTAGAGGCGGGTGTCAGCTGGGCAATGAGCAGAGAGAGAGAGAGAGAGAGGTGTGTGAAATTAGATAATCTTAGTTGACCAAGAGCACTCAACAAATGCTAATGATGTTTTGGATAATAAGCTAATGATGTTGCTGGCCGAATGCTGCTTAACCTCACACATTCCCATCCTAATCAAGCAAATTCATGAAAACCATTCCCTCCATAAAACCGGTGGAGTGCCTGTACTTAGATGGCCTAGAGGCCAGCTTCTCAAAGGTCTTCTTCTCAGTATTTGACATCTTATGCATCTAACTCCATAGCAAAAGCTGTTTTAATGGATGATTTCTTCTAGGTTTCTGTTTCCTGTTTGGTCCCAGAACCACACAACCTCTTTGTCATGAGCGAACGAAACTCATGAGGGATCCTAATCTGCTATGACTTCAACTGTTAGTCCTTGTCCACGACAGAAATCAACTCCAGATGTAATCACAGTAATTTCGAAAGAAGAAGACATAGGGATCACAAAAGACCGAGATTGGTATCAATGGTTATCTCTAGAGTACCCAGAAAAATTTACCTTCGAGAGCACCAGAATATTATCCAGAGAAACATGGCACAACACGACATATGCTATAGTTCCAATAAGTGTCCCGTTCCAATAGTCGTCTATATTAGGGGATTAATTCTTTCTTCTTTAAAGGAACCATAAATCTGAGGCCGCTCCCTCATACTCAAGGTCCTCAGTGGCTCAGGGGCATTTTCAGCAGTCACATTAAGTGGACACAACCAGAGAATGTCTTTATTCTTATCCCCTACGCTACTTTTTCCAAATAATTATACCACTAATTCCACATACATCGTTTTCAGCTGGCCATCGAAGCATTTCTCAAGAAAAGATTCTACATATAGTTATCTCTAGCGATAATTTTCAAACTTACATTTAATACGAAAATACGTGTCAGATAGATAGGTGAACAAAATAATGATATCACATTGCATGATAAAAGCATCGAATGATGTGCTTTCTCGTGCTCTCTGGACCTCGATGACTCAGAGAAGAGAAGGACACCATCCATTTTATCACTCAAAAGAGGGCACGCGAGAGGCACGCGAGAGCCACAAAGATTTGAAAGGACAAAGAGAGCATGGGTATGCGATTCTCCATTGTCCCCCATGCTTTCATTCCTTACTACAGTAAACGAGTGGCAGGGCCAGACTGGTGATGTGTTTAAATTATTAAGAGCTCACAGCAAATATTACTAATGTGTCTAATTCTCCTCCTAAGTTACAATCCACAAAGACTCCAAAGACCCATCCCTAGTCGTCCATAAGTCAAGTCCACTCAACTCATCTCTCTCCCCACCCTCTTTCTCAAAAGTCACTTTATGTGGGGTATCTTTCCCCCACTCCTTTATTACGATGCTGCTGACGTTTCAGACCTCAGTGGTGCACAATAGCACAGAGAGAAGACATTTTAGGATATGAGATGAGGAGCAGGGGTTTTTCCGTCCGCAGGTGCTATAACCATCTTTGGGAAGGCCTTGATCCACCCTAGGGGAACACATGTAGGAGATAAGATGCTCATGAACCAACCACATGTCCCAACGGGATCGAAAATCGTCCAATCAAAATGCTTCACCATAGCTTGTGTTGTGGATAAGGTTAGGGCCAGTGATAGTAACACGTTACGATGGGTCCATCTTGTTCTTTTCCACAGTGGGAAAACCGCCTTTTTTCTTATCGTACGGTTACACGCACAAGTCAAAATTCAATTTGGAAAACCTACTGAATGCCAGATTGTTCACACTGGACGGTGCGAGACCTAATCATGCCGTTTACTTCGTCCACGAGTGCATATATGTCTCTATATTATCAAGAATTTTCTCAGTTTAAATTTATTTATTTATGCTATCCTCATTTTGGTCACCTGATTCATTTCGGTAAATACCTTATGCAATTAAAAAAATAAAGTCAGTTCCAACTAATGATGGGACAAAATTATGCACTGTATTCATATAGTCAAGTCGATCCAATGTCTTCCCTTCTTATCTATAGATAATGGAAGAGAGAGCTTATGACTTTTTGTATATTGATTGGCTAGGTATAAAGTCTAGAGAATCTATGAGATCAAACTGACAATAACGACTGGGGTGAATAGGTCTGCAAGGACCAGTACATTAAGTTCCGCAGAGAAGGCAAAGAATAATTTCAGTTAAAAAGAACCATCACAACTGTGCTGAAATTCCTCGACACGAAACGAACCATGATAGCCGACAGATATATGCGTGTCTACCTCTCTCTACATACATGGGCATATGTTGCTTGGTCTTTACGCTTTTCTTTCCTTGGCTAAATACTATGATCTTATCTGTGACTATAAAATGGGGTAGCTAGAAATGGCATTTCATCACTCCGGGGTCGATAAATGATTCATCCTATCTTATAAACACAGAGAACTTTTGTCAAAATATCTTGATTAAGTCTAAAGTCTGGTTCGTGTGTTTTCTAAGAGATGTATTAAACTCGGGACCTCCAAATCTCGATACCTGATCTTATGTGATTTTACCATGTGAACAAACCCTATTCGATTTCAACCCTGCAAGTCTTCGATTCTAGGTAGGAAGGTGACATGTTGGACAGTTTATGACATAGTGAAAATGCTGTGCGTGTGGTGTATAGGTTCAGCATTCGAATGTGAAATCCTCCAAAAATGAATCTCGCACACTATCTTGTCCTTTGGGAAATTTGATTTTCCAAGGTCCACTCCTTTCAGGTCTGACGTCTCTCTAGAAGCCGAAATATGCACAGTGCACGGAAGTTAATATTTCTTATGTTAACAAAAATGGACAGACCAAGGTATGGCCCAGCCCTCCCATAAAAGAGGAAGTGCCCCACCGTTCCCTCAAATAAGAAATCCCTTTTTTCTCAGTAGCATCTAATGATTTGTTTACGTCTTGCTTTTTTGCTTTATTTTCCTGAAAAGAGGCCGCTGCACAGGAACTATGCAGTCGCAGCCACATATAATGTTCATAGCATGTCTCTGAAAAAGACTGAGTGTTTCTGTTGTTTACGTTGTTGCTGTTGTTCTTGTTGAGCTGGTGCGGGAATACTTTTGATGGAGAACGGCCCTAGCTCCTCGAGAAGTGACCGGAAATTGATCGAGAGAAACCGGCGACATCACATGAAGGCCCTCTATTCCCAGCTTAATTCTCTTGTTCCCCATCATAGCCCGACGGTCTCTCTCTCTCCTTCTCTCTCACTCCGCTGAGCTCTCGCCACTACTGCACGTTTTACTTTTTAGGAGATTTTCCTTTGTTTTTTGTGAGTCAATGTTCAAATTTTTATAAATCCTCCTGCCATTTTCTTTTATATTAAATATTCTCGATTTACAGATTTGTTAATGCATCTTCATTTTGTGTAGTCTTTATATTATCAGTCCGAAGTAAGATTCGATGTCCATAAAGCACAATTTATTTTTCATGATAATATCTGTAAGATTGAGATCACTACTGAATTTCCATGAATTAATTTAGCATATCTCAGATAAACAATCCAGCAGGGAAGGTTAAAATATTATATGAGCCAATTGAGACTGCAAAACTCGCACTAACCAAACTCTTCAAGCTCACATCTGATTTTTTGTTTTTTCTGTATCGAAGGAGGTGACATCTCTTCCAGATCAACTTCATGAAGCGACTAATTACATCAAGAAGCTGCAGATTAACTTGGAGAAGATGAAGGAAAAGAAAGAGAGCTTGTTAGGGATCGCAAAGCTGAAAACAAGCATGAACACTGGGATGGATGTAGCATCAAATTCACCAGAAATTGAGATTCACCAAAGTGGTTCAGCTTTACAGGTCATTCTCATTACTGGGTTGGATCATCAGTTCATGTTCAATCGCATCATCAGTCTGCTTCACGAAGATGGGATCAGGATCTTAAATGCGAGCTTTTCTGTTCTGGAAGACACAGCATTCCACTCGATTCTTTGTGAGGTAGGCGTATAAGTTTGTTCTCAAAAACATCATTATATCCAAGGCAATTGGAGAAGGTTGTCGCAAGATTTCTGATGATTCTTGAGCATTCTATTGCGTTGTGAATGTAGGTCGGGGACTGTGCACCAAGTCTTGATTCTGCAAGAATATATGAGAGATTAAGGAAATGTGTCCAAGATAATGCACAGAGACGACTTTTTCATACACTTGATTTCTGAAGAGACTATTGGCCCTCGGTAACAATTTCTATGACTAACAAGCATTTGATTCCTGTTAACGGTTAGAGCGTCATCTCTCAGCAGCATTTCTTAATTTCCTATGATCAATAAATATGAAAATTTTTATGCCGGAAAATCAGACTCATACTTTTTTTCAGACACTTACTTTCTAAATAGACTTTGGCCCTTGGTTAAAATTTTGACTTTGTTGCAAGAAAATGAAAATATGTCACGATGAACAACTGAAAGTAAAAGGAAGGTTTATGTACATTTTCATCTGATCTGTGCGACAATATATAGTTATATACATGGGAAAGACGAGGCATTAATTTTGTTTATTTTCTCATCTGAAATGTACCACAAGAAGTATATGCACGCTCACAGAACCAGGATTCAAGAAGGTTGCTGCATGTATGTACACAAATTTACATTATTTGAACTTGAAAACATAATTTGGAATCATTGTATCGGTCCCAATATGTTTGATGTTAGTTGTGGGTCATTCACTTTTCCTCCGAGAAAGAAAATGTGAACGGGCTTGTAGCAAAAGCCTGATTTCTACTAGTGATTACAAAGTCATCCGCCGCAATAGGACAATAATACAGTGAAAGCTGAATAATATCCATCAAGGAAAATAAAGTGGCACATCTTTATAGCAACTGGGAACGAGGTCCAGAAGCA
Organism: Eucalyptus marginata; assembly: GCA_014182565.1. NCBI lineage: Eukaryota > Viridiplantae > Streptophyta > Magnoliopsida > Myrtales > Myrtaceae > Eucalyptus > Eucalyptus marginata. Next base: position 10,095,332 of record CM024588.1, on the reverse strand, counting down.
TGCCCCTATGTAGAACTATGCTGATTTAGGCATAGAGAGTCTTACCTCAACTTGCTTGTGTATGAAGTATAAGTGATTGAACACTGCTATGTGGTGTGAATGAGAGAATATTTATGATTGTCAATTAAGTTGAAGAGCAACATAAGGCAAGAAAACAAGAAAAAAGATTCATAATCAACTAAGTGCTTCTGAATGTCATTAATGTCCTATCAAAACAAAAATTGCCTATGACTCCACTCATTCTTTAATCAGCACACGGTCAGAACCCTAGTAGTCTGGTCCCACTATATGGGAGCCTTAAGTTAAATGGAAATATTTCAATATTTCACGACATAATTTTATGTTTCATTTCACTTCTGTACAAAGTTATAAATAGGAAAATTTTTGCCAGAACAGTTTATAGTTACACTCACTGTGATAGTGGAAGAGTGCTTACATGGGCATGCATTGTACCACTAGCCTTCATATGCATTGATGTTCACTATCTTTGTAGTGCAGCTACGTCTGACGTTCTGAGAGAAGGGTATGAGATTGTTAAACATATCAGGACAATAATAGGAAAAGCACCTGCCAATGTACGATTTTAGCACGATGAAAGTAAAATGCCTAGACTTTCATGTCAACTTTTTGAAAATGAGCAAAAGATTGTAGAATACCCCTTTCTTGCAACTAAGCAACTTCAAGGATGTTGAGGTTGATGTAATATTTTCTAGGAAGATGTGCGAAGAGATAGGTTTCCCATATAACTGAGTAATATTCTTCAATTCACAAAATAATATGTTTTATGCAGTGGATGAGGTACCATCAGCAGAACCCAGAAAGGAGAAGTTATGCGTTGGATTAGAAGCTGCTTGTCATCTGCTTCTTCTATAATAGATGTGTTGCAAAATCAGATGATATATCATGGACGACAGCCCTGATGTAATCGGATGATATTTTTCAAGATGTAGAATTTTCCTTGCTGTAACAACATTCTGTATAACTGTAGATCTTCAGCTCTGATTGTTGTTTGTTTGGATAACATCAGCCTTCGTGAAAAGTATATGTTCTGTGATTAGGTTAACTTGAACTGAAGAGAGAGAGAGAGAGAGAGAGAGAGGAGGATAGATGCTACATTTAAATTTAATGTAGTTAGATGTAGTTATGCATAAAAAAATAAAGTGAGTACTGACCACTTCATCTATGAGAACCGAGTTGACAATCATCACTTGATCGTTCATGTGTGTAGAAGCGGAATTACATGTTCTACTTATTCGAAACCTGATTTTCTATTGCTTAGGCTCCAATGTGAGATCTGAAATCAGTTGGTAGTCCATGTAGATCATCTTCTACTGTCAGATTCAGTTTTATCGAGGATTTGTTTCTTCTTTCTGATATGAATGGCAATTTGGTTTCTTTTGTTAGTGCTAGTATTAACATCTAAAGGGGTGTGAATAGTGTGAAAACAAATTTTCGCAAAAACAATGAAAATATTTTACTTTAGAAACTAAGTTTGAAGAACAACAGACTTTGAGTTAGTTCAGACTTTAGTAGTTAAATAGGACTACGAACAAAATAAAGAAGTTTAGGGAAAAGAATATGAACACAGAATTTATAGTGGTTTGGCTTAGATCAAGCCTATGTCCACTCTCCCACGCTGACAGCCTTCTGGCTGGATTCCACTATGAATCAAAAGAGAATTTACAATCTTGAGATCTCAACTTCACAGTGAAGAGTATCTAATACTCTCTCACGAAGTCACACTACAAGTTTCTCTCTTTTGAATACAATTTAGAGCTCAGTATATGGAATAACAAGAAATTGGGAAGCTTCAAACTTTTGAATTTCTCTTTCACGCACTCTATCGAACAACTGGAGAGTCCTCCTTAAATACTCCTTCATGCCTTTTCGATCGTTGGCACTTTCCAAATGAATTCTTCCAATCAATCCGTTGGACAAAATCAATCAAGGAGATCTCGAGCCATTTGAAGATTGTGATGAAAGCTCGTCAATCATGTTCGCCCATACAATTAGAATCTTGGTTTTCATAAGTAGATTCTTTCCAAAAATACTTGCATTTCAAAAAGATTTGATGTATCTAAATTGATTCTAATTAAGATACTCAATCTCGTAGGTGAAATCTTCAACCAGAAGTCCATCTATAATCCATACAAACCAAATCCTTGAAGAAAGAAAGATAATCTCTTATCTGGAAAAGTCTTCATCATTTACTTTCGTTTAGTCTGGAATTTATCAGAGTGGACAGACTTTGACCTAAAGTTTGGGAGTCTTCAGACTTTGACACAGAGTCTGGGCGTCTTCAGACTTTGACATAAAATTCTAGAATTCTTTATAATAGACTTTGGATAAGTTTTGTCAGCTTCAAAACCTCAAAGGAGTTTTTTCCAACAATCTCCCCATTTTTTGTGGTGACAAAACTTCTCTACAGATTTAAAGATTTATAACCTGCAAAACAACTCTTAACAGTACATGATATCTTATAAAAAGAGTTAGTTAAGGATTTGGATAGCATCGATTCCAAAACATGTTAAAATTAAACACATATCAAGATTTAAACATCCTCATCCATAACCATCACCACAAAAGAATATAACCACAAAACTTACTATAGAGTAAGTATTCAAGACAAACTTAAACCAAATCAAAGAGTTAAGTTTAAAAAATTAAATTTGCACATTCTCCCCCTTTTTGTCAACAGCAAAAAGTGGAGAAAATCAAAATAGATAGAGAAAAGATCAAAATAGAGATGAGATCAAAGGAGTCAAGGTTGTCTTGGAATTTGAACGAGCTGAAAATCTCCCATTGACTGCACTGCCTCTTCTACCTTCTGGCACTAAAGATGAACATTCTCTACTTGGGTCTGAACAGTCTTGATAATCTGTAAAGTCTGATCATTCTTGGTCACAGTCTAAGATACGTGTTGATTCAAAGTCTGTACTTAAGTATCTAAGGACTGTACATTTTCAGTGTGAAAGTCAGAGGAGGATTGCAACGCAGTATGCAGTTTCTGAATTTCAATCTCCATAGTATATTGTTGAGCCTTTACTTCCAAAAGAAGTTCCATCATTCTTGGATAATCAGCATTTTGTGCAGTTTGTGCACTGGCTTCAGCGAATGGAGTTTGTGGAGAGTTCAAAAACGAGGGATCATCAACTTGTCTAGTCCCACGACTCGGAGTAGATTCTGCAATATTAGCTTCAAGGTGTTCAGGAGATCTTTTGATACCATCACTCGCAAAAATAGGAGAAAAAGTCCCTGTTTTCTGAATAGCTCCCATTGTTTCTATGCCAACAGGTGGAGAAATGATTTCTTCTTCTTGAGTCTTATCATTTTCAGAACGAGAGTGATGTGCTACTTCTTTACGTACTCCGATTGGACCACTCCGAGTTGCTTTAGAATCTTTAGATAAAAATATGGCAATGGTCGCCTCATAAGATGCATCCTCATGACCTCTTCCTTCTTCTTCTCTTGCCGCTTCTTCTCTTGCTTCTTCTTCCTTCTCTAGTTCTGCTTCTTCTTCTGGCTCTGCTTTTGCCCTGTCTCGTTCAATGGGTTCCTCAAAACCAACAAAACCTCGAAGATTCTTCAAGGCAAGTGTAGAAATTGTGAGATCATCATCATCATCCTCTTTATCCTGCAGGATGAGAGGATGTTCTTTCACAATCTCTTACCTTTTCTCTTCTTTTCGAGAATCTACTTTGGTTTTGCTGGAGGACTCCTTCTTTTCACAATCATCTTACGAAATCATTTTCAGTCCTATAACCATAGGAGCAACAAGTTCTTCTTTGAATAGAGCAATCTACCCTTCTGTCCCATGCATGTTTAGTATGAGGAGGAAAACTCCTTAGCAAACTTCGAACTTGAAACTCTTGGATAACCTTGTTGATGCAATTAATGACCACTTTCAGCCTCATCTTCGAAATCATTTTCAGTCCTATAACCATAGGAGCAACAGTTCTAGAGCAAAAAGAGGCGAGAAATTCAATCTGAAAATGTCTGAACAGCTTTGTAACCAGCGCTGAATAGAGCAATTGTCCTTTACCCTTCATGACTGTCCCATGCATGTGCATCAGGATAGTATGAGGAAGTGAAAACCTCATCCCATTACATATAGCAAACATGAGCTGTGCTTCGAACTTGAAACATTTGTCTTGGATGCAGCCTTCGGTTTGATGCAATTAATGACTACTTTTTGCAACAGAACGTTTGAGGCTGACAGTCTGGAATAAGTGATGCCTCCTTCCAGCACTCTGTCCTTGACAAGAAACCTCATTGCTTGACCAAAATAGACATTTATTGGTTGAAAACCACTCATTTCCACCCCCAATAATATCAACCAATGTGTTAACATCCACCACATAGGCTTTGTCATATATATTGAATTGAATATGATTCTGGTTAAGAAAAGAAAGGTTCTAATAGAAATAAGCAGTCAACTCTGGATAAGCAATAGTTGTCTCAGAACAAAAATTCTCCAGTTGAAGCAAGGCTAACTTCTCCCTTAAGTTAACCCTGATCGAGTCCAGGAAGTCAAAATCAACAGTACGAGAGTTCATCACCCCTCTCTTCAACATTTGTGAATAAACATTTTTATGTTCCTTAGAACGAAATAATCTCGTTCTTTCTCCAGGAGCATCTGCAACAACACCCATTCTTGGTTGAAAATTAGAATAAAATTTATCATCATCATCCTTGTTCTCAGGATGATTAAAACCGAACCTAGGGTCTGTAGGAAAATGCAAAAAGGCATTATCTGCCGATCCTTGAGGTGCTATACCTAAATGTTCCATCCTTCTTAAGAACAAAGTCTCATTCTTATAACATTTTTCTCTTATAAACTCATCAATAAAAGACATGAGAGTACCACCCTGCTTTAAATGAGTGTAAAGCTTATAGTGAACCTAGGGTCTCGAGGCTCTAAGAGGTTCTGCGTCTTCTACAACTTCCTCCTCCAGAGGTTGTCGCAGAACATCCTTTGTAAAGTGCTGCTGAGAATGTTGTGGAGAGTTGTGCGGAGAGTTGTCCTCAATAAGATCAAAATGCGTCTGCCTTTCTGGCATGCTCCTTGGTCATTGGTTAGCAATTTGAGAGGATTTCCTTTGGTAAGACATACTTGCAGGCTTGGAGGATTTCTCAAACTGATTCGAGTGAAAAAGATGGAAACTTGCGGAACAATCTTGAGAGTAAAAACAAGATAGTAGAAAGTCTATATTTTAGGGTTTGAAAAAAGTGCTCGAAAGGAATACAAGAGGGTATATAAAGGAAATGAAATGTCACAAATAAAAGAGATAAACGAACTGTCATAAGGAGAAAAGAAAATTGTCTTTTTCGAAATAACTGAAAAATAAAAACTACCAAAAACTCAAAAATTCGAAAAAGATGACTTCCAAAAATAAAATAGGCAAACAACAATTCGATATACCTTTTCATTCCAAAAATAAAATACCTGGATTCAAGACTTTCTCTTAATGAAGTAGCGTCTGGAAATTCTGAGTTTGGCCGACTTTAGACTTTACTCCAAAATAGAAATAATATTCAGCTTGGTGCGAATAAACTCAAATATATTTTTCTCCAGGGGCTTCATGAAGATGTATGCTAACTGATTCTTCGAATCAATGAACTGAATCATAATCTCCCCATTCTAGACATGATCTCTTATAAAGTAATGTCAAATCTCTATATGCTTCGCCCTTGAATGAAGAATTGGATTCTTGGTGAGATTAATAGCACTGGTGTTGTCACATTTGATCTCGGTACATGATTCTTCAATCCCAAAGTTTCTCAGTTGTTGTCTTATCCATAGGATTTGAGAGCAACAACTCCCAAGAGCAACATACTCTGCTTCTACAGTTGAAAGAGCCACAGTACTTTGCTTTCTTGAGAACCAAGATACCAACATATTTCCCAGCAGTTGACAAGTGCCATATGTGCTCTTTCTATCGACTTTACAACCTGCTAAATCAGCGTCTGAATATCCAAGAAGAGTAAAGTCTCATTCTTTTGGAAACCACAGATCCAGCTTTGGACAGGTCGCAACATATTTAATAATGCGTTTTACAGCACTTAGATGAGATTCCTTAGGATCAGACTAAAATCTAGCACACATGCACACACTGAATAAAATATTAGGTCTAGAAACAGTAAGGCAGAGAAGTGAACCGATCATGCTTCTGTATAGCTTCTAATCTACTTTATTCAATTTTTCATCATTATCTAGTTTCGAAGAACTTGACATTGGAGTCTCTATTTTCTTGCAATTCTCCAACCCAAATTTCATGATGAGATCTTTGGCATATTTTTCTTGGTGAATGAATATTCCTTTCTTCGATTATCTAACTTGCAATCCCAGAAAGAAAGTTAACTTGCCTATCATGCTCATCTCGAATTCATTCTGCATAAATCTTGAAAATTTTTTGCAAAGACTTTCGTTAGAAGAACAAAAAATAATATTATCTACATAAATTTGTACAAGTAGAAAGTCTTTTTCTTCTTTCTTAATAAACAAGGTAGTATCAACATTTCCTTTTTCAAAATCATTATGAGTTAGAAACTTATTCAACCTCTCATACCAGGCTCGAGGTGCTTGCTTCAGTCCATACAAGGCCTTTTTTAGTCTATAGATTGAGTCTAGCTTTCTTAGATCTTCAAATCTTGGTGGTTGTTCCACATAGACTTCTTCTTATATGAACTCATTTAGGAATGCACTTTTGACATTCATCTGGAATAACCTGAAATTTTTATAACAAGTAAAAGCAAGTAATAATCTAATTACTTCTAATCTCGCTACTAGTGCATAGGTCTCGTCATAGTCTATCCCTTTTTCATGTGTATATCCTTTTGTCACGAATCTTGCTTTGTTTCTGACCACTTTATCATTCTCATTCATCTTGTTCCTAAAAACCCATTTTGTTCCAATAATAGATTTGCCTTTGGGTTTTGGAATCAATTCTCATACATCGTTGATGCTGAATTATCTGAATTTTTCTTGCATAGCTTCTATCCAGCTTTCATTAGACAAAGCTTTGTCTATATATTTTGGTTCTATCTCAGAAACAAGTGTTAAAGCACTGGACTCTTCTCTTCCTTTGGATCTGGTGCAAACTCCCTCATCAATGTTGCCAATGATGAGTTCTTTAGGATGATTTGACTTGTGCTTCCAATTGTTGCTTAGTGTCGCGATCAAATTTTTGGTGAACCACCTAGGGTTTGGCTAATGGATTGTTAAGCCTAGACTTAACTCGGGCTCTCCCAAGCCCATACCAATTCACGACTTAGATTCAAATTTTTAACATGCAATTGATTTTTAACTAGGAGTCGCCACTAATCTATTTATGGTAGGTCGATTAGACACCTAAGTAAAATAATTAGAGGATCATTTTACTTCTACGAATTAGAGACTTTGGGTACGGGAACTTGGTTATACTAGATTTCTCTAATGCCCTTTCGGTACCATTCTTTTATTTTTTAAAAATGTTTTTGCAGGTAGCTTAAATTGATTTTAAATCTATTTCCCTAACATGTGAGGTGATCATGTGGGTACACAAACCACCAATTTAACACCCAAATAAATAATGAATAAATTGCAAAACTTACCTCAAAGTAACAAAAGTATTTACAATGTTAAATTAGAATTCACATCAACAACCCTATATATGATCTCTAATTAGCACGCAATTTTTGTTTTTTTTTTCTTTTTCATTTATTTAATGAAAATCATGCAATATGCAATGCAATATAACTAAATGATCTAATTCTAATGACATGCAATTTCTAATTAAATGAACCTAGCAACAATTAATAAATAACATGCATTTTATGAATCTAATCCTATAGGACATGCACATGACATTTTTTTCTTTTTTCTTAAAAAGTATGCAATTTATCCTAGAAAATGAAACTAATTTATTCTAAGAGATTTTTCTTTGTATTTTCATGAAATTCGAAATTAAAAAAATGTGAAAATTATTTAATTATATTAAGATTCTATTCAATTTATATTAGGAATTAGGTTAAGCCAAATCTTAATTTAAACTAAAATATTATCTTAACCCAAGTAATCCTAAAATGCAATCTATTTAATATCTAAACTTATAATAAATTAAAAATATTATCTAGAATTAAACTACGTGCAATTTTACCATAATATGCAATGACATATAAAGGATGCCCTAATTCTATTTTTTTTCTTTTTTTTCTTTTGTTTTTTCCTTCTTTTTCCAAAGCACGGCTTGTGCTCGCGTGGTGCCAGCCAAGGATGGTTGATCGGAGGTTCGGTAGGGGGAAGCTCCGGCGACTGCAGGTGGCGGAGCTCGGTGGCGCAGGCAGCGGCAAGGGGACCCGAAACATAGGCTAGACAACTTGATAGTAGGAGCGGAGCAGGGCGTCGTGGGTCAAGTGGGACAGGGGAGGCTCGGCAGAGCAACGGCGTTCAAGCAGAAGGTGGAGCAAAAACAAAGCAAAGGCATCATTGCTACTCTCGGAGGCCGGCGGAGAAGATCTGCTGGTGGAGCGGCGGTGGAGCAACGCGGGGGTCTTGCTCGACGATGGAGCAGCGCGGGGGTCTCGCTCGGCAGTGGAGTGACGACCAGCTCAGATCTATTGTCGTCGGGGCGCTTGAGCGAGAAGATCAAGATAGCGGTGGTGTCACGGCATGAGCAGCGGAGGAGGCGCGGGCCAACGGAGTGGCGACGCAGCAGCAGGGACTGGGGCGCGACGGAGTAGGGGGCTGTTGCGTCTGGCATTAGTCTGTAGCTACGTCGATCGGAGGCGGAGGCTGGCGACCAAACGCGGGCGGCATAGATGGACGGGATGAGGCATCGTGGCTGGGTCGTGGCAGAGGGAGAGCATAAGCGAAGTAGGGAAGCGGCAGGTCCACTGGGGAAGAAGCAGACCAGTAGTGGCGGTGGCCAACATAGGCGAACGAAGGCCGACTGTGGGGAGGACACCCGCACGAAGAGGACTCTTTGGCTTTTTTTTTTTTTTTTTTTTCTCTCTCTCTTGTCTTCTCATGTCTCCTCTCTGTCAACTCCCCTTCACTTTTCTACAAAAGCAAAAGCTTCTTTTGCTGTTTACCTTTTTTCCCTTCAAGAATTCTTTTCCATTTTTTCCTTTTGTGTTGCTTTTCCCACACAAACAAAAAGAAAGCCCCTCTGCCCTTTTTCAACAAAGGAGAACTTTTTTCTTTATGCTTGAATTTCTTGACCTTAAAACCGAGAGAAAAAGCCCCATTCAATCTCAAAACTAAAAAAAATCCCTCAATGTGGCCGTGTATTTCTATTGTGCGGTCCCCCATTTTCCTTTAGTGTAGCAACCATTTTATAGGTGAGTCAACTAGGGTTTTATTTCATTCTTCAAATCGACATCCACAAAGATTTTTCCCGAATGGAATATTTCATTTTGAATTGAAATCTCACAAAGATAAATCCATAAAATCTACCCGAGAATACGTGCTTAGGCTGATTTGCTCTCTTTGTGGGCTTAGCCCAACTCATCAAATTAAAGTTCTGACCCATCAATTCGAACCCATCTATAACCGACTCAATGTAAATAAATGCAAAAAATGCAAATTAAAATAAATGCACCTACATCTATATGCTATGCAATTAATATTTTTTCAAGGATAAAATTATCATCTAATTTTTAATGTTATAAATGACTAAACGGGTCGCCAAAATTTAGGTGTCAACACTTGGTTTGAAAGTTGGTTGATCATCTGCATTGGTTGAATCTTCTTGTTCTGCTTGTTGCTGTTCTCTAGAAGTCTGAACCTCTTCGGGGGAAATAGACTTTGTAAAGTCTGGAACAGGTTTAGATTCTTCAAGTTGAGTTTGATCTGATAGATTCTCCAGATAATCTTGAAACTTCACATTCATAGATTCTTCCACAGATTGAGTCTTATTGTTAAAGACTCTGTAAGCTTTACTTGAAATCGAATAACCAAGGAAGATTCATTCATCTGATTTTGCTTAAAACTTTCCAGATCGATCATTTGCATTCTTCATAATAAAACATTTGTAGCCAAAGACATGAAAGTAGGTTACATTCGGCTTCTTTCCTTTATACACTTCATAAGGAATTTTATCTAGAATAAGCCTCAAGAATACTCTGTTGATAATATAGCAAGCTATAGAAACTACTTTTGCCCAAAATCGAGAGGATATCTTACTCTCTATTAAGAGAGTTATGGCCATCTCCTGTAAAGATCTGTTTTTCCTTTCCACAACCTCATTTTGTTCTGAAGTGTATGGAGAAGAGAAAACATGCTGAAAACCAGATTCATCACAGAACTTAGCAAAGTCCTGATTCTCAAACTCACCTCCATGGTTAGTTCGTACCCTTTTCATTCTAAACCCTCTTGGCAAACTTTGAGAAATAGGAGAAAGTTTCGAACTTATTTGCCAAAAAGTAGACCCAAGTGAAGCGAGAGTAATCATCCATGATTACTAGACAATACTTCTTTCCACCAATATTTTGAGTTCTGGTTGGACCAAAAAGGTCCATATGAAGAAGTTGCAGAGCTCGATTGGTAGAGACTTGATTCACAAGTTTAAAGAAACTTCTAACCTGTTTTCCCAGAACACAAGGAGTGCACAACTCATTCTTCTGGTAAGCCAGATTTGGAAGTCTTCGACCAAGCTTCCGATGCCAGAGACTTGCTTCATCTTGAATGGAAATAAGACACTGAGAACTTTCTGGGTTTACATCCATAAGGTAAATGTTGCCATGTCTTCACCCATTGAAAGATTGAGAAAAGTCTTGACTTGCTCCAGAGCAAATGTCTTCTCGAAAGTTTATTCTGAAACTAGTATTGTAAAGCTGACTTATGCTCAGCAAATTGTAATTTAATCCTTCCACTAAGGAAACATTGTTGATAGTTAGGCTTCTAATCTTCACAGTTCCACATCCTACAATCTTTCCTTTGTTGTTTCCTCCAAAAGATATTTTTCCTCCATTCAATTTCACAAGCTTTATGCTTAAGTCTCATTATAAACAACCACTATCCAAATATCATTTGATTTTCCTTTTGATAGTGACTTGCGATCAAAAGAGAAATTCAAACTATATTTGGTACCCAAATTTTCTTGGGTCTAGGAGGGTTAGTATTAAAAACGGTCTTAGCCCAATCCTTCTTAATTGGTCTCCAAACCTTGGGACATTCTTTCTTGAAATGTTATAAGTTGTTACACTTTGAACATCTGAGTGCATTTCGACCAACGGGTTTTACAAAAAAAATTTGAAAATGATTTTTGTAAAATGCCTTTGCAGGTCTTTGTTTAATTCTTTTTTTTTTCTTTTTACTTTAGGAAAATCGATTAAAGGAACAGGTTTCTGAAGTCGTACCCAAACCAGATTTGTTAAAGTATGGTATTTGAACTAAAAGAATTTTTTCTAGTTTCTCAGATCCTTTTGAAAATCTTTTTGTTAAAATTGAGATATCATTTTTAAAAAAAAAAGTATTTTCCTTTGAAAGAGAATTAGAATTTTCTTTTAAATTATCAAAACTTGTTTTCGAGACTTTCAAGTTTTTCTTTCCAAGAAACTTCCTATTGCCCGAGCTTGGAATTTTGCATTTTAGTTCAGAAATCCTTTTAAGAGATGATTTGAGATTGAGACAAAGTTCATTTATGTATTTACAGACTTTGACAGGAATTTTTAAATCACTAACCTCAATTTCTTTGTCTAAGTCTGAATCAGAATCTGTTTCTGATTCTAAATCTGAGTCGGAATGAGCCATTAGATAGATGTTGGCATATTCTTCTTCACTTTCCTCACACTCGGTGTCACTCCAAGTTTCAACTTTGAGTGCCTTTTTGTATTTTTAGTTTTTCCCTTCTTCTTCTTCAACAGAGGACAGTTGGGTTTGATATGCCATTTTTTCTTGTATTCGAAACATATCACATCTTTGCTGGTTTCATTTTCCTCAGTTGGTCTCTTACGGAAATTTTGTGTGCTTTGTTTCTTCCCTTTCTATTTAGCTTTATGAATTTCTTGATCATGAATGCCAGCTCTTCGTCGTCCATATCATCATTTGAGTCTGTATCATCAAAATCAACGTTAAACTTTAAAGCAATTGACTTCTTACCTTTAGGATCTTCTTTATCATTTATTTGTTCCATTTCGTATGACTGAAGCATGCCTATCAGTTCGTCAACTAATAGAGGCATGATCCTCTGGGTCTCTCTAATTGAAGTCTTCACATGATTCTAGTATTTCGAAAGCCCACGCGATAGCTTATTAACTTTCATTGGCTCCGAGATTGGTTGACCTTGATAAGCCAAGCCATTTACAATCTCTGTAACTCGATTAAACATATCAGTAATAGATTCTCCAAGCTTCATTCTGAAGGCTTCATACTGTCCGAGCAAAATGTTTATTTTGGTTTCCTTCACACGGTCAGTTCCTTCGTAGGTAACATGCAATCTATCCCAAACTTCTTTTGCTGTTTCACAAGAAGAAATTCAGTTATACTCAGTAGGTGATAAGACACAGTATAAAAAATAGATTACTTTCACGTCAAGAGCTTGTCTCTTGGTAAATTCAGCTCGTGTTGCTTCGTCAACATCAATGACTTCTTTTCCTCGGTTTAAAGCTAATGCAGCTTTAGGGTTGATCCCTTTTTCTATGACATCCCATTCCAGAGAATCTCTGGATCTAAGAAATGCCTTCATCTTGTTCTTCTAGACATTATACTCATTTCATTGAAGTAAAGAGGTCTGGTGTTGCTCTGACCTTCAACCAAACATGGAGTCAAAATACTAGCCATAAAGGATCTTTAACTTAGAAGTAAAACACTTCAAAAATTAAGCACACATGCTCCGATACCAATTTTTAATGCTAGTATTAACATCTAGAGGGGGTGAATAGGTGTGACAACAATTTTTCGCAAAGAACAATGAAAATATTTTACTTTAGAAACTGAGTCTGAAAAACAATAGACTTTGAGCTAGTTCAGACTTTAGCAGTTAAATAGAACTACGAACAAAATAAAGAAGTTCAGGGAAGAGAATATGAACACATAATTTATAGTGGTTCGGCTTAGATCAAGCCTACGTCCACTTTTCCACGCTGACAGCCTTCTGGCTGGATTCCATTATGAATTAAAAGAGAATTTATAATCTTAAGATCTCAACTTCACAGTGAAGAGTATCTAATGCTCTATCACGAAATCACACTATAAGTTTCTCTCTTTTGAATACAATTTAGAACTCAGTATATGGAATAACAAAAAATTGGGAAGTTTCAAACTTTGGAATTTCTCTTTCACGCACTCTATCGAACAATTGGAGAATCCTCATTAAATACTCCTTCATGCATTCTCGACCGTTGGCACTTTCCAAAGGAATTCTTTCAATCAACCCGTTGGACAAAATCAATCAAGGAGATCTCGAGCCGTTTGAAGATTGTGATGAAAGCCCGTCAATCATGTTTGCCCATACAATCAGGATCTTTATTTCCATAAGTAGATTCTTTCCAAAAATACTTGCCTTCCAAAAAGATTTGATGTATCCAAATTGATTCTAATTAAGATACTCAATCTTGTAGGTGAAATCTCCAACCAAAAGTCCATCTATAATCCATACAAACTAAATCCTTGAAGAAAGAAAGATAATCCCTTATCTAGAAAAGTCTTCATCCTTCATTTTCGTTTAGTTTGGAATTTATCAGAGTGGGCAGACTTTGACCTAAAGTTTGGGAGTCTTTAGACTTTGACATAGAGTCTGGGCGTCTTCAGACTTTGACACAAAATTTTGGAATTCTTCATAATAGACTTTGGATAAATTTTGTCAGCTTTAAAACCTCAAAGGAGTTATCTCCAACATCTTTAACCTCGGAAGATAATCCGAGGGATATAAAATTTTGTTCGAATATGATTTGCCATTGATAGTTGTCCTATTTTTAGGTTTTGCCTCATGATTTGGAACCGATTAAATTCCTGAGGATTTAAGATGTCAGAAAGGATAAAGTAATGCCATCACCTTCTGCATTTTTTTCGAAGCTCTATTGGACAAATTCAGAGTTTAAAATAATTCCCTCGTATTGATACCATCAACCAGACCACTAGTGGGTGACAAAATTGCTTGCTTCATCTATGCATACTAAAGAATCTAGGTACCAACATTAAACATCTGTGAATTGATGCCTTAAGATGCAATTTTGGTTGGATATTTATTTTCTAACTTGCATCTACATGTCCTAGCATTTAAAATGATAAGTGAAGTGTTCAAATCCCAAACTATGTCCACTATAACCCATTTACCCATTCTTTTTCCCGTGACATAAGAACTTCAAACTTATATCCAAGTGACATTTATTTTTTATTAGGGTTTTATTAAAAATCACTCTAGAAAATCTGAGATTGATCTAACACGACATTAGTAATGTTTTTCAAGGATAAGTGGTGTTGATATGGCAACACCCAAACGCCACATCTGAAATGATTAAAAAGAAATAAAAAGAAAATTCGAAGTTGCTGCTCATCAAGAAGTTACTACTCATTGTCATCAAGCCTGCGATCGCTTGTCCGTTGCTACCCATTGCCATCTACTCCTCCGGCAGTGTTCATTAGCCCTTGCTTGAAACACACCAGATCTAGGCATGGCAACCACAGGCTTCAAGATTGAATAAGTGAAGCGCTCAAATTCCAAACTATGTCCAATATAACCCATTTGCCCCATTTTTTCCTGTGACACAAGAACTTCAAACCTATATTAGAGTGATACATTTATCTTTCATTAGGGTTTTATTAGAGATCACTATAAAAAAAAAAAAATGAGATTGATCTAACATGGCATTAGTAATTTTTTTAAAGGATAAGTGGCATTGATATGGCAACACCCAAGCGCCACATCTGAAAAAAGATTAAAAAGAAATAAAAAGAAAATTCAAAGTTGCTATTCATCGAGAAGTTACTATTCATTGTCTTCAAGCTCGGCATCACTTGAGTGTCACTACCCATTGCCACCTACTCCTCCGGCAGTGTTTATTAGCCCTTGCTTGAACACACACTAGATCTGGTCATGGCAGCCACGAGCTTCGAGATTGAATCTGACTTTAAAGCTTGCGGCTACCATGGTAGGTCAAGCTCGACATTTGGCCTAAGAAGGTCTGCGACACGGAGGGAGGTTGATGAATGAGGGTCTTCGAAGCTACCTTTGGTCATTTGTGACTGGTTGAAGACAATTAAGAAGAGGAAAACGAAAGAGATATAGTCAAAAGGTGTGCAATCCAAAAGATTCGAGTCACACTTCTTCTAGGAAAGCCATCATTGTTGATCCCATGTCGCAGACCCTAAGGCCATGGCTCGAGCTTGAGCAGCCATGGCAGGTGGTGAAGCAAAGGTCGACCAACACTGCCAAAGGTCTAAGCAGCAGTTGGCAACAATGAATGAGCACCGGAGGAGCTTTGGCTGGGTGACCATGAGCTTGAAGATGATGATGAACGGTAACTTAGAATTTGCTTTTTTCTTTTCTTCTTTTTTTTTTTTGAATTTTCTTTTGATTTTTTTTTTTTTTTGATGTGGAGCACAAATGGCTTCACATCATCACCATGTTAGATCTACGACAAATTTTTAGCGACAATTTACTAACAAAACCCTAATGAAAGATAAATGTGTTACTTCAAGGCAAGTTTAGGGTTTTTTGTGTCACAAAAAAAATTAAAGGAGATGTGTCATAGTTAAAAAAAATTAGAATTTTGAGTAATTTTTTTACTATGAGTATAAAGGGGTCCAAAAAATCGAGGCTCACACATTTTTCATCCCACAAATAACTTTACATGCATTTAAGATTTAAATGGTTCAATATAGCTCAATTTGGACCTCATTAGTGTTAATTGATGAAAAGGTAAAATATACCTTTAATACATACCAATCAATCTGATGATTTTTATCAACATCTCATAAATCTTATGATCCATTAATCTAAATAAGATGGTACATTTACTATAGATTTAGTAGGCAGAATTCTAATTTTAGAGTATTAGTAGCATATATATTTTTTGACAATGCCTCTCTAAAGCTCAATCTCTAACAACTCCTTGAAATATACACTTTTATAGTTCAAGTTTTTAAGGGAGTTCTTTGGTTAAAGTTGTGAACTCTTAATGATGGTTAAATACATTTAAGATATGTTGATTAACTTATATTATTGACAAGGTTCAAACTTGTTGCACAAAATCCGTTATAGAAATTAGCTTGAGCACATTAGTAAGTACAAGAGAGAAAATGAAATTTATATGAACGTGATTGGAAAATAGACAATGTGTCACTTTTACATTTTCAACAAATAACAATTTTCATCCATTCCATTTGTGATTTTAATTAATTGGCTTTCTTCGGTTTATTTTTGTCAACTCAATAAGTTAGAGAATGTTATCGCCATATATTAAGGTGGAAAATAATGACCCTAGCCATCTTGAAAAATAATTAATAATGGCCTCGTTACTAAACCTTGGACAGACCCATGAGCAATAATGTCCAAAAGAAAAAGAACAGCACTAGTTTGATCCTCTAAATGACTACACCCAATCCCATTTACACTAAAAAAAACGAAACCGCCCTTAATCTTTCAATTGCAATTCAAAGCAATGGCCCCACTCCTTTTTTTATTCCAATTTCTTTTTTTATTTACTTTAGTTAACATAATTAAACATTTTACATGTTTTGTTTTTAGCATATTAAAGAAAAATGCATTCTCAGATATACCCATAACGTTTTATATTTTCCGTATAAAAATCATCTCACTGGTAGTAAGGAAAAAACACATTTTTGATATAGTATAAAACTGAAAAATCTCTTTTTCATCATTGACCTTATAACAACTTATCTATTTTTTGTCATTTTTATTTTTAACATAGATAATAAAAGCCTCCAGGGGTCTTGATTTGGGCCAATCACAGATTGAACACCCACTGACCAGACCTGAAAATCGGTCCCGTCAGGTGGCCATCCATCCCTTGTTTGGGCCGACTCATCTCCCGAGCCCAAGGTTGAACCTCTCGAAGTCCTGCAGCCCACATGGATTAGTTCGAGCAAACATGGGTTAAACAGCGCGCAACCCATGCATGTGATTTCAGAAAAATTAAGACTTGGTTACATACTAATCGCACCCTATCATATGGATTTCATGAGTGTTTTGAGGTAGTACTGAACCAACAAAATGATAAAGAGATAAAAAAAAAAGTATATCTAACTTTTGGGCTATTGTACTAATCACGAACCAACCATGAAAGGCGGACCTTAGGGTCTCCAATGCTTAGGGGTGTGCATGGTCTGGGTGGGCGGTTCCCGACCTAGAACCGGAAACCGCCCGCTAAGAACCGATTCCGAAAAATTGGATCCGAGAACCATCCACTAGTTGTATGGATCCACCCGGGAATCGGACCGCCGGTCCAGTCCGGTTCCCGGGTGGATAAATAGAACCGGTCAAACCTCCATGTCTTCCCCTTTTTGCCTTCAACCGATTGTGACCTCGCTCTGCTTCCGTCTCAGTCACCACCACCATCTTGGCCACCGCCTTCGTCATCTCCCACTCCTCCCTTGAGACCGACAATGAGGAGGACAACGAGGACGATGAACCATTCTTAGACCTAGAGTTCGCCCATCCCCAAATATGAGGATGATGGGGAGAAGCTTGAGGAGGGGGAGGAGGAAGAGGGGAGGTAGAAGCTAAAGCCTATATAGATACTTTTGCTAATTTCGAATTTTTTTAATATTAAAAATTAATATATTAGTATAATATAACCGGTTCGATCCGAGTGGGTGGGTGGGTGGATCCGCCCATGGAACCGGGAACCAGGACCGCACTCCACCGGTTCCCATAACGGTTCGGTCCCCAGGTTCGGGCGGTCGGGCGGATCGGTTGGTTCTTTCAGACATCCCTACCAATGCCTGATTTCCACCGGTCAAGTCGAAGAAACGCGTGTCTTAGAGGCTTTCGCAAAATCCCAACTTGTTCCGACCAAGAACGAGCTCACACACGTTGGACTCCCTTATAGTCCCTAAAGCTATACCTCCTGACATTCTTCACCTCATCCTTTTCTCGACGATGGCAGAGCAATCGCCTATGCTCTGTAAGGGACGCCAGACCATTGCTGGTTTTGGGACACCATTCAACCGGCCCCTATGCCTTCCCCCCTCACTCTCTCCCTCTCTAGAGTTCATTTTCTTTTTCAACTTTAATTTCCTGCAATATATTCTATTCTTGGACAAAAAAGCCCCCTTAGGGCAAAAGGCACGCACGAGATGCACGTGCTTGACTATCAAACCAAATTTTAACTGACCATAGTAGTCTCGGGATAGTTTATCGATTAGTTAGTGCTTATCAAATCCATCTCAAAAGCCCATGGGCCCTCAGATGCTTATTTGATGAATGCAATGGTTTAACAGCCCAAATGGATGGACTCTCAATAGTCCATTGTCCATGTGATGCTAATCAAATTGTAGATTAAATTGCGAAAGCTCATTATAGAGGAAGTTAGGTTCTAATCAACTATCTAAGCTCCCCAACCCTTGTGAAATTTGTTATGTTTTGAATCTAGCTTGCCTTGTTTTTGTGAACCGAAACGTTGAATGAATGAAGCGTAAATTTCAACAAAAGGTCAAAAAAAGGAAGAAGAAGAAGGGAATTAGTAGTCTCAGGGGGCTATTTGACACACACTTCCCAAGTAGGGGGGTCAATTGAAGATAAACCCAAAGTTCAGGGGTCGCTTTTTAGAAAACCGCCTCATTGCAAGGGCTAATCAGCAAATTTCCGCCTCCTCTTCCATCTATTCCATCCCGAACCAAGCTAGGGTTTCCTCTTCCCCTGCACCTCCTCCTCCATCCCCTTCACCGTCAAAAACCCCAACTTCCTCTCCGCCCGCGACCGCCGCCCCAGATCGCGAGCCATGGTCGGAGGATTCGAGGTCGGCGCCGTCCCCTTCAACCCCGACGGCTGGGGTCCGCCGGAGTCCTCCACCGCCGCCGGCACCGCCGCCGCCGCCTCCTCCCTCCCCCTCCACGTCCCCTTCGCCCCGTTCTCCCGGTCGGACAAGCTCGGCCGCATCGCCGACTGGACCCGATCGCTCAACAACCAGTCGAAGGGCCACAAGCAGTCGGACTCGATCTTCGACTTCTCGGCGGACGACTCCTTCGCGCCGCTCGACGACGACGCCTCGTTCCGGCTCGTCGACTCGAAGCCCGCGCCGCGCCCAAGTTCGGCCCCAAGTGGCGGTTCAACCAGCACCACCGGAGCCAGCTGCCGCAGCGCCGGGACGAGGAGGTCGAGGCCAAGAAGCGCGAGGCGGAGAAGGAGCGGGCGCGCCGCGACCGGCTCTACAACCTCAACAGGCCCGGGGCCAACGCCCCGCGGCGCGAGGCGGCGGCGTTCAAGTCCTCGGTGGACATACAGCCCGAGTGGAACATGCTCGACCAGATCCCCTTCTCGACCTTCTCGAAGCTGTCGTTCGCTGTGCCGGAGCCCGAGGATCTCCTGCTCTGCGGCGCCCTCGAGTACTACGATAGGACCTACGACCGCGTCACCCCGAAGAACGAGCGACGCCTCGAGAGGTACTGCCTGTTGGTCGATGGCGACCTTGTGATTTTCGCCTTCCTTTTTGTGAACCCTGTATTTGCTATCATCTGGTTAGCTTGATTTTGTTTTTCTTTTCTTTTCTTTATAACGAATTTGAATTGGAGCTAATTCGATGATGAATTTTTCAATTGGATGCAATCAAATTGCATTCTGGGTTCCCTTGGATGTTGGAAGCGTCTTGCAATATTCCTGTAGGCTTGTTCTAAGTGCAAAATTTGCATCCTTTGTCCTTTGTATCATGATGCCTGGAACTCGCAGAAATTTTTTGCTGTTTTGGTGGTTATTTGGTGGACAAATATGTTCAACATGGATGAATTGGGCTTGTGGGACTTAGATTTTAACCTATACGGGAGTGTTTGCAATGATGAGTTGTCAAGCCTGTATCGTTAGAGGATTGATCTGTTCTCTTTCTAGGTTCTCTTCTGTACAAGGCTATGGTGAAATGGGTTTGGGATGTCCTGCTAACTATTCGGTTTTTTTTTTTTTTTTTTTTTTTAAATGTAGGTTCAAGAATAGGAATTTCTTCAAGGTTACTACAACTGATGATCCAGTCATCCGACGGTTGGCAAACGAGGACAAGGCAACAGTTTTCGCGACAGATGCTATTCTTTCTGCGCTCATGTGCGCACCTAGGTCTGTTTACTCCTGGGATATTGTGATTCAGAGAGTCGGTAACAAGTTGTTCTTTGACAAGAGAGATGGATCCCAGCTTGATCTGCTATCTGTGCATGAAACCTCCCAAGAACCATTGCCAGAGGCCAAGGATGATATTAACTCGGCGTATTCTTTGAGTGTTGAGGCAGCATATGTCAATCAGAACTTCTCACAGCAAGTTCTGATCAGGGATGGAAATAAGGTTACTTTTGATGAGCCAAACCCATTCGCAAATGAGGGAGAGGAGGTTGCCTCAGTGGCTTACAGGTATAGGAGGTGGAAGCTTGATGATGACATGCATCTCATTGCTCGATGCGAGGTTCAAAGTGTCAATGAGATCAACAAGCAAAGATCATTTTTGACCCTTAATGCACTTAATGAATTTGATTCCAAATACTCTGGTGTCGACTGGAGGCAGAAGCTGGAAACACAGAGAGGTGCTGTGTTGGCTACAGAGCTCAAGAACAATGCTAATAAGTTGGCTAAGTGGACAGCACAAGCACTACTAGCAAGTGCAGATTACATGAAACTGGGTTTTGTCTCGCGAGTTCATCCTCGCGATCATTTTAACCATGTAATTCTGGCAGTACAGCAGTATAAACCAAGGGACTTTGCTTCACAGATTAATCTGAATACTTCTAATATGTGGGGAATTGTGAAGTCTATTGTGGACTTGTGCATGAAATTGAATGAAGGGAAGTATGTTCTTGTAAAGGATCCGTCTAAGCCACAAGTAAGAATTTATGAGGTCCCAGCTGATGCCTTTGAGAATGATTACGTGGAGGAACCCTTGCCTGAAGAGGAGCAAGCACAACCCCCTGTGGAAGATGCTGAAGCTAGTGAAATAACTGTTGCTGCAAATGATGTGGAAGACAAAGAAATTGATGCTCCAGCATAGAGGTGAAATTGTACATTATCTATTTCTCAAATTTTTCAAAGTTGGTTATTATCTGTGTAATCTTGCTTGGATTTCGTGTGATACGTTCATCTCATATTGCTTTTTGGTGGTCTTTTCAGTAACCATAGGATTAGTGTCTCTTGAATGTACTGATTGCATGCACAATTACGTAACTAGATGTTTGTATGTGCCAATATTAGGAATATGGGGTTGATAAATAAGGAACGCAGTCTTAGATTCTACCAGCGAAAATACAAGTTTCCACTTCATCTTTCTCGAGGTCGAAACCTGGTTGGTACAATGCATTATCTTGATATTGTGCACTTCTTCTGTCCATGCTTGTCATCTGTTTATCCCTGATGTTTTCTCACTGCCATCAACAGTCACTTGAGATATCTAGGCATTTACATCTGTGATAAACATTGGATCTTTAAGCTCTTAAATCCTCAGAAGATGAACTTGCTTTTCTTTTTTTTCCTTTTTTTCCTTTTTATGGGGTCTTGGGGGACGGGGATGCTTCTGAGAGGGAGGATAGATCCGTGAGTTAATTGATGCTTATATGAAGCAGGAATTTTTGGCCCAGAAGGAATTGTGTTTTTGAGTTATTGGTTTTCGTTTTCTAGCACGCAAGACATGTTTGATTTGTTCAGAAAGCTTTGTTTGAAAGCAAGATGTTAAGATGCACTTTTCACCTGCCTAGTTACTCATGCTTGAAATTTTTGCACAAAATTCAAGTTCTCGTTATTGTGGCATTAATATATTTGTTTCAATGTGAGGAAGCAGGATTGTGCGTTGAAAGCATAATCTAATTTGTTCTTATTCCTTGCAGCTTCAGTTTGTTGACCTTTGTATCGCTGATGATGTGGGCTGTTGTTGTCGAATTTAGGTGCTTTTGCTTGGTGACAGTTGCGTCCAAATACCTTTCTTTGGCTGGATTCTCATCCTTTTGTCCCAAAGACAATTGTTCAACTCCTGTTTTTTTGCCTTGAGTTTGGTATCTTGGGAACACACCTTATGAACGGGAACAATTAAAATAGGTTATAGTAATGGATTACACACTTTTGTGCATGAACACAGACAGTAGAAAAGGGGGTGGGGTTTTGGGCCAAAAAGAGGTATTGTCTTGGGGGATGGTCAAAATATGAAAGTGATAGGGGAAGGTGGTACTAGTTAGTACCACTAAATAATATTGCAAAGTTGCGTGTTATCACATACATATCATGTCAAATTTCTCTCTATTATTTATTTGCAATGTCTATGTAGCTTGCATTGCCTTTTATGTAAGATTGAAACTTTTTGGGAAATACTGTAGAATTAGATTAATCGAGAGACTTTAAGGTGTGGAAGTTGGTTTTGGTAATTCATAAGTATTACATCTGGAGTTTGTGAGTCCATGGACGTTTCGCAAGAACTTACTGCTCGAGGGAGTTTTTGCTGATTCTAATTGCCAGTAGAAACGTTCAAATTTTCATCTGATATGATGGTCATGTGAAATTAACCTAGTGTGGTTGATATTTAGAAATTGCAAGATGTTTACGGCTCTATGGTAGTTATCAATGATGAGTTCTGCATTGCTTTGCAACTAGCATGTTTTCCTTATCAGTTCCTCTCTGTTCCTTCTTGCTTAAGATTTATGCTCTTTGTGGCTCTGTGCAAAACTCCATTGCTCTGCCACTAGATCCACATATGTACTTCAGAAACTTCAACTTCACTGAATAGAAATTCAGGCCGTCGTAGAGCTGGAGACGATATATTTAGTTGAATGCTTGCCACAAGTACATATGTGGATCTAGTGAAGTTGAAATGATTTGAAATAATATGAATAGAAATTCATCCTTGATTTAATTAAGGACCAATTTGTCAGGCTCAAATCATTTCAAACATGGCACGAATCATCCATTTCAATTGGTACTGAGCTTTATGGCATTAACTTACAGCTCAATAGCTTGGTTATAGCTTCTTGGGCAAATTACCATTTGCTTTTGAATTAGCCATACAATGTGGAAGAATGTCCAGATTCCATATGGTGGAAATTGAACTCTATAGGATTGTATTTCTATCACCAGATATATTATGAGGAGCCGAGCACAGATTATTTTATTGTTGCTCCTCAATCTTACTCTCCTTTCTCCAATAATACTTATCCATTTCGGGTTATACAAATTCGTATGCTTTGCTTTTCTCATGTCTTCAGTTATTTATGTTGATACTGCATCACTGATACTCTGTCTCTTTCAGGTGATAGTGGCTTTCGAACCGAACTGGAGAGTAACTTCCGGAGCTTATGGTCAATTCACTGTTCGTGGGTAGTGCAATTTTTCCTTCTTTTTTTTTTTCCCTTAGCCCTGGCATTTGAGAGTTCTAGTCTTGTTCAGATCTCTGCTTGAGAGAAAGTTTTGGATAAAAAGCTTGGGCATTACTTAATATCTATATTACTTACTGTAAGAACTATTTCTTCTTTTATTTTATGTATCTTTGCCCTGCCTTGCATTGCTACTTTGTGCTTCGTGCCATCTGAAGTGAAGCTTCCCCTTATCCTCATGCCTTTTCCACGTGCTAAAAAGGGCACCCCTCCGACACCCCTTTACTCCTTTTACTTTGCTTTCTATCCTCTCATGTTAGACATCATCATATCACACTTCTTTCCCTCAAAGCTTGGCTCTGTTTTTGTCTTCGTTCCATAACGTATTCTCTGTTCGACACCGACAAAAACGAACGGTCGAGAGACCGATTTGCAAAAAAATAATTCATAAAGTAATGCCTACATTGAATATATTTCTACAAATCAAGTTGCTGAATAATTTCCGTGGCTTTGGAATTATCTTAATTTTTCTTTTCATGGAGATCCGCACATCTTTTCTTGAATCAATTTATTAACCCCAGCCCTTTCCATGTTCACTCTTTTGTAGTTCCAAATGTTGGAAGTTGGAACTGTGGAAGGGCAAAAATAAGTCAAATTTCATGTGATGCAAACTACCATTCAATAAATTACTTTATCCATGCATGAGAACATTTCATGACTGGTTGGTAATGTATGACAGCTCTTGTGTCGAGGTACAATATTCCAAGTTACTATGGATGGTCCCATCGCACGAAATGGAAATCCCTCTTTAGAAATTAGAATCATTGAATGCGATTGAATGTTGCGGCAAGGTTTAAGTGAACCATGCACGACTAATAAATGATTAATATAATGTCCGAGCAAAGCACTTGATGAGATGGAACCTTGATCATTATGCGCGGCGGGAAAACATAATTTAACTCAAAGCTGACTGATGAATGATAATTAATCTTTTTGCACTGGATGGCAAAACGAAAAAGAAGAGAGACAGAGGTGGACAGACATGTGCCGTGGCTTCTCGTCTCGTACAATACTAACTTGCCCCGCGAGAGTCTCTGCTGCTGTACTGGTCGCCATCATCATTGCCGAACGCTCCCCGGCTTTTGCTTTTCGTGCTCCAATCCCATCCCAGTCCCCACTTCTCAATAGCCTCGGATACGGTTTGACAACACGACACGTTCTCTTCATCGTCATGGCTGGGGGTTCTGTCTCTTCTCTTGCTACTTTAGATGGGATTAGCTTTGCCCATGATTACTACTACTCCATGGGCTGCTGAGGCAAGAGAGGTGCCCTTGCTACGCTAGCTTCCGGACAGTTCCATGAGGGATCGATCATTCCCTAGAAGCAGTGCTCAATCATGGCCTTCTTGTAGGCTTCTGACAACAGCTTAAGAATTAGACTTTGGTGTTGCTCTCCTGACTGACAACGGCGTGGCATCGCTGCACCTTTTGAAGGAAAAGAGTTAGCTGCGCTTTACATGAGCCGGCCGCTTGATTAAAGGGTTATTATCTTTTCTACATGAAATCGATCGGGCTCAGGAAGCGAATCGCTTGTCTAGACTCGTCCCTTTCACGTTTCACGTCATTAGGCTTGGGCGGGCCAGCAGACCCATGATTACCTCTAGCATAAATGTGCTTCATTGATAAAAAGGAGCAAAGAATGAAATAAAGAAGCCGATAGGAATGGATGAGAGTGTTTACTCTCTCTCTTTTTTTTTTCTTTTTCTTTTTTACTGTAGTTATCCAAGTATTTCAAGCTCTTCCAATTTCCCTTTCTTAATGAAAAGCGCTCTCGCCAGTTTGATCCCCTTTTCGAGCCTCTTCTTGAACGCACATCGTTCTCTTCACATAAATGAAACTTGTTCTTGTCGTTTGTTTTTGCAACGGAAATTTCGACCCTCATCACTGCTCTCCCCGAGGCTAGTGAAGGCAAATGTAGTCACCACCATGACCAATTGAATGCTCTGCCTTGAGCCGTCGACGTCGCGCACTCTATAGAAACTGATTTAGTAAAGAATTCACATCCGCTGGAGGCAGGAATTCTGGGAGCAATAATTATAAGGGTTAATACCCTGAAAAATCCCAAACTGGTACACTTATGACAAATTTACCCCCAAACTATTTTTTTGACTACCAAAAACCCCAAACTGGTATACTTTTGACAAATTTACCCAAAATTGGTACACTTGTGACAAATTTACCCTCTGTCAGTTTTTATTAAATTTTATTATCAAATTATTAAGTTAAATGACATGTGACAGTTGATTAATATACAAATTTGGGATTTTACACTCCGTTTGTCACAATTTACAATTTTTGTATTTTTTTTTGTATTAATCCAATTTAGCATAGGGTATATTTGTCACAAATTTATTAGTTTAGAGTTTTTTGCGGTCGAATAAATTAGTTTGGGGTAAATTTGTCATAAATGTACCAGTTTATGGTTTTTTATGATTAGTCGGGGTAAATTTGTCACGGGTATACCAGTTTGAAGTTTTTCATGGTAAAAAAATAGTTTGGGGTAAATTTGTCACAGATGTATTAATTTGGGGTTTTTCAGGGTATTAACCATAATTATAATAATGAAGTTATTGTGTATTCCACACGTAAACCTCAGTCATCCTCAGCCCGTTTTCCTGGCCTTACCTTTCTTTTGAGCATTCGAGTCTAATAGAGTTTGAAAATGTTCTCTATTAAATTAATATGGTCTCTCTAAAGGAATATTTATATCGCAATATTTCACGTCCGATTCGAAAATGAAAAATCAAACCGATTAGTTCATTAATTCAAAATCTCTTTATGGTTCACTCGAAATAATCGGAAGCCGCTTTTCTACTCATTTATTAACCCAAAAGTGTCTTCCCTCCTTTTTTTTTTTTTTAACTCTATTAAATTACCCTTACAATACATACCACACAGCCAACCCCAGCCAAAATTTTATCCCCTTTTTTGCTTGGTCACAATTATTTTTAAATTACTCGAGCCGTTCTTTTCTTCTGTTCTTTTCTTGACCGGACTACTCTAGACCCCTGTCTGTCCCCACCCAAATAAAAACGAGAAAAAGAAAAAGGTAAAATAGAGAAAAAAGAAAAAGAAAAAAGAGGGTTTTTCTCATGAGAGAAACCGCACAGATTCATGCATTAAAACTCCTATAAATCACCTTCTCACAAAACCCCTCTACTCACCACCTACACACCTCTCTCTAAGATGGCCAGAGCATTTCTTCTCGCTCAGCTCCTGCTAGCTTCGAGCCTCTTCTTCGCCCTCTCCTCCCATGGCGAAGAGCTCGCGGAGGCGGTGGCCAGCGACGCCGTGAGCCCCGTCCACTCCCCCGCCGCGGCCCCCAGCCACCACCACCCCCACCACCACCCCCACCACCTCGCCCCCTCCCCCGCCCCCGCCCTCTCCCCCACGCCGCCCATGCGCCGGCCCCGCACCACCACCACCACCACACCCATGCACCGGTCCCCGCCCCCATGGCTCACCCTCCTTCCCACGCGCCGTCCCACGCTCCGGCCCACGCGCCGCCCCACAAGCCGGTCCACCCACCGGCCCACCCCCCCATGGCCCCTATGGGCCGGCGGTTCATAGCCGTCCAGGGGGTGGTGTACTGCAAGTCGTGCAAGTACTCCGGGGCGGAAACTCTCCTGGGAGCTACTCCAGTTCTTGGTCAGTTTTCTTTTATATTTTTCCGAAAATCTTACCATTTTTTTCCCTCAGTTTCAAAAGCCAAAAACCCACCATTTTGTTTCTCCTCTTTTTTTATCCTTCTGTATATTTTGCATGCTGGACAAATGTTATAAACTTGCTAAATTTCCGTCCTTTTTAGGGTTTCAGTGCATATAAAGAAGCAAAAAAGAAAATGGAAACATATACACACATAATACCCATTTTTACCTGCCGGACATTATTATTACTCTCTCACTCTCTCTCTTCTTGGGTTCCAGTGCTGTATTTTTTTAAAGGTGTATTGTTTTGCATGTGATAATTTCTTGTTTTTCCCCAATGTCTCATATTTCTCGGCAAGAGCGAAGTTATGTTAAAGAGACCCGACCTTTCTCTTTCATCGATGTCTGAAAAAGGGCTGAAAAATATGGACGCATCTCCTTTCTCTTTCTCTCTGCCCTAAAATGTGTCTGTCAACTTTCCCCACACTTTATGTAAGTTTGAATTTTGGCCATACACCCGTTTTTCCAAATTTATTTATTAATTTCTTGGGAATACTAATCATAGCCATTTTCGCCATTTAAGGGGAAAAAATGTCAACAACCCTGAATTATAGCGCCACTTGATAAGCCAAGTTTTGTTTGCTTGCTAACCCTGACTTCTTGAAAGTTTTCAAGATTATGTTTCAGTGAATTTTCTCGATCTCCCTTTTTTTCCCAAAGATCTTGTCGTCTTGACGAAGAGGTTTTGTTCTTTGCAGGTGCCGTCGTGAAGCTGGAATGCAACAACACCAAGTACCGACCCACCGTGCAGACGGCGAAGACCGACAAGAACGGCTACTTCTTCCTCAAGGCCCCCAAGACCATCACCACCTACGCCTTCCACAAGTGCATGGCGTCCCTCGTCTCGTCGTCGGTCCCCTCGTGCCAGAAGCCCTCCGCCCTCCACGGCGGCACCGCCGGCGCGGTCCTCAGGCCCGAGAAGCCCGTCATGATCGACAACCTACCCTTCACGGTCTTCACCGTCGGCCCCTTCGCCTTCGAGCCGCAATGCAAGCACTGAAAGAAAGCTGCTCCCGCGGCTCCGATGTTCGTCGTGTAATGTTTATGGATAAATGTGTTGATGAAAAACTTCCGTGTCTGAGACTTTGGACCCTGTTGGAGGGTTTTCCTAGAAGGTTGAAGATGATTGTTGTCGTTTGATGAATGTTAATGATAGTAAGTGAGTTCAGTACTAGCTGCTGGCCTCTTTGATGGAAATCATATTTTAGCGAACGTACTTCCAAGAGTAACTTAAGCGTTGCGGTTGCCTTTGTTCCTCGGCACCGCCGCCGCCGCCGCCGTGGTGATTGTTCTCGGACCATAGCTCCGGCAACTGGGTGGTCGAACCGCTAGCGACCTCGGCAGCGAGAGATGGCGTGGCCGAAAGGGTAGATAGGATTAGCATAAATGCCAACTCATAAATAAAACGTGACCCGCTGAAAGGACATGTTGCACCGATGGGACGATGCAGAAAAATTCTTAATTTCGTGTCATTCATCAATTCGAAGGTAAAATTTATCCGGACAAACTCATAAATAAAACGTGACCCGCTGAAAGGACATGCACTGATGAGACGGTACAGAGAAATTCTTAATTTCGTGTCATCAATTTATCTGGACAAACGGACAGGTATGAAAATTATGTATACTCGAAAACCCTAGCTGAATTCATCTGTAAATTCACTCCAAATTATTTTTTTAATCATAAAAAATCATTTGTGACAAATTTGATCATTTGTTAATTTTCGTTAAGTTGGAGTAATATCCTAAACTTCAGCTAAATATTCAATTGAATCTCTAGATTGTATGCAAATGTTTAATATTGCTTTTTTCATAAATTTAAATTCAAACATAACATTCATTTAGTTCGCGACTAGATTGAACATGTTTAAAATAATTCAGGATCTTCATTAAATAAACTAAAAATTTATAGATTATATTATATATTATATTAAAATTTATGAATCATTTGTATCCTATTCCCTTTAATCATACGCTAAAAATGCCGTAATTCTAGGAAATCTCTCGAACCAAATATGGGACTTCTGCTCTGAAATTGTCTCTAACGTCTACCGCATGTCACGTCATGTCACGAACAAAGGACCAATCCATCACGTTCCCAACGGCTCTTCCGCCGCTGTACTCGGCTGTCTTCAATTTTTCAAAATTATTTTATTTTTATTTTTTTCGTTGGGGGGTCTTGAAGAGGTTAATTACAATTAAGTAAAAAATATTTTTTGTGGCAATAGAGAAAATGACAAAAAAGGAAAAAAAGAAAAAAGAAAATAAACGGCTAGCGAGACGTTATGACGACTCTTGTCCGACTTGTGGCAGACATATACTGTCTTGAAGCGCGCAGCTTTTTAGTGGCTGAGCCTTGGCCTTGGTCCCCCCTTCTCCTTTTCAACAACCCGCATTTATATTATAATTTTCCCTTTTATGGAAATGCTAATAAACTTTTGCAGCACACTAATTATTTATAATATTAGCATTTGGTATTAACCCTACTTTTATTTACTCAAAAATTATAAATCCACCTTTTGGGTTTTCCTAGATATTATACATTAAGAATATGAATCTTTGAAGAAAATTATAGAGGAAAAACAAAAGAGAATATTTACATGAAAAATCATTTCTAAAATCTGGAAGGGAAAAATCATGTTATTGCACTAAACAATCTCTCTACTATTAATATCAGCATTACAAGCTCTAAAACTACAAATAAGATATTGCCCATATATATAACATGAGTCTATTATACTAAAAGCCTCATCGGTTTTAATATGATAGAATGGGTAACATATTTGAAAAGTGTTTGCTCACAACAAATTATTTGTGCACTTGAAAATTATTTTATTTTATCATACTCCATAACTCCATCACTATATCCAAACATTATAACAAAGACATCCACGAAAATGTTTGAATTATCAAGTTAGCTAACTTCTGATTGTTGATGGCTTCAAACCTAACTCCTCTTTATTGCTAACCTCTATGAAGATTTCATCGAGCTTGATAGGCTTCCGATCCAAGTCTAATTGGTAAGTAATCCGAGATCGGGCTCATTTTCAAAAGTCCTAAACAATGTGCTCTCTATCGCATCTAATTATATAGCGGCCACCCTTCTAAAATCCTTGACTCTTATCAAAATTAGGAGATTTTTCCTCCAATTATAGTCAAAGTTAGGCGTGGTCCAGGGCAAACACTTTATAGGCGATGATTCATGAAGTAGTGGGAATAAAATCTTTGGAGAGGGGTCATGGTGCACGCGGCTGAACGATGGAGGGAGAAAGAGGTGGGGAGGGGTTGCAATCATTAGCCATATCTCAATTATTTGTGACAAAACATAGGATCCCCACCATGGACAGGATTGAATTGGAGATTTGAATTACTTTAAGCCATATTCACTTCGATCAAAGAGGGTCCTACAATGCATGGTCGACTAGGGCAAAAAAAAAATAATAATTGTAATGTCGGGCATATGCGAATATCCGCAAGATTTTACGGCTATTTTGAATCTAGAGAGTTGACGGACTTTTGATGATTGATGTTTTGATCTTGGTTGATTATCCCTTAATTTAGGCTAATGTAGAATAGATTAATTGATGATTTAAGGGGTCATGTTGTGAGATTTTGTTGAATTATTTTTCGTACGAAAATGCAGTTAGTATAGGAGCATCTCTATGCTTCAACCAATGTACTTCTGAGATGAATCTGATTTTTTGCAAAATTTACTTATTGGAAAAGAAATAAAAACTAACTTTATAGAAAAGAGTGAAGTCATTTGAATTCCAACAAATGCTTTTTCGTTGGGCTTTAAAGAATGAATCAATGAAAAAAAATCGTATTTACAATTTTCACTGAGATATCATTTGATTTTTGAAATAACTATTAGGCTGCGTTGGACAGTTGTGTCGTGAGTTTTTGTAAAACTTTTTTGGTATGAAAATGTGGTACTATGGGAGCATCTCTATGCTTCAACATATGTACTTCAGAGATGATTTTGCCTTTTTGCAGAATTTACTTATCGGAAAAGAAACAGAAACCAACTTTATAGAAAAGAGTGAAGTCATTTGAATTCCAACAAGAGCTTTTTCATTGGGCTTTAAAAGAATGAATCAATGAAAAAAATCACATTTGCATTTTTCACTGAGATATCATTTCATTTTTGAGAGAATTATTAAGTTGCATGTCATAGTCATGTCACATTTGCTTTTATAAAACTTTTTATGGTACGAAAATGTAGTACCAAAGGAGCATCTCTATGCTTCAACCTATGTACTTCAGAGATGATTTTGAATTTTTACAAAATTTACTTATCGGAAAAGAAACAGAAATGCCCTTTATAGAAAAGAGTGAAGTCATTCGAATTCTAGCAAAAGCTTTTTTGTTGGGCTTTAAAAGAACAAATCAACGAAAAAATCGTATTTGTATTTTTCACTAGACATCATTCGATTTTTTAGAGAACTATTAGGTTGCATTTAGTAGTAAAGATAAAATTTTAAATATGACAAACTTTATCCAATCCTACGTTTGGTGCCTACTTAAGATAAGATAAAGTCGAATATAAATGAGATATATGTCAAATAAGATTGACCCATGAGAGAAGTGAGATAAATGTAGATATGATTTAGAATATCCATAATAGGAAAGTTATTTTTCTCGAATAACAAACTTATAAATTAACAACATTTCAATGTAAATAGTATTTGAATTATAATATAAGAAATTCAAAACAAAAATTTATATTTACTACATATTATAATTTAATCTTTTTTATTTATATATTTGACGTTAATTCTATTTTATAATGTAAATTCAATATATAAATATAAATATATATTTATATTTAATACATATATAGGTAGTTTGGTATTTTAGGTATATCAAGTACAATTTACTATTTAATAAATTTTTATTAGAAAATGATGGAAGGGGAAGAGGAGCAATAAATGAAATAATTTAAAAAGATAGGAAAAAATAAAATCAAACAAAAAAAAAGCAAATAAAAATAAATTAGGGAATAGTGTCACAAGAGATTTTTTACCATCTCCGTGAACTTTTAGGTTCATTTACACTAATACGTTATTTATATCTAAAAAAAATATATATGATATGATGTGAATATATTAGATTTTATTATTACGATTTACAAAATAATGGATATGATATATCAAAATCTTTAGATTTATATCATATTTTATCTAGTCTTATTTTAGTTAGAAATCTGGATGACCAAACATAACCTTAAGATATCAAGATATATTAGAATCTTTGTTTGTATAAGAGAAGAGGAGATTAAGGTGTCATTTTTTTTTTCGATCGATGATAATTCTTTCAATTTCAAATGGTCGGACTGGCATAATATATCAAGTGGCCTTCAAAACATAATGATGTCCAAAAGGCTTGAAGGGGGTTTGAAAACAAGTCAAATTTCCTTTCCACCAAGGTTAGGGCGTTCAACATATATCGAGTAAGAGTTTTATTTCGAATTATATATATATAGATATTTCTAATTTATAAAGGGACTTAGGCTGCGGTTCGCGCATCATTTCAAATGGGCTTTAGACCTATGAAGACGTTGTACCAAAGTTGATATGTTTGGCATGAAAATTTTAAAGGCATCATGATCAAAACTAACATTTCTAAAGGCTTTTAGCCCAATGCAAGCCCTATCCACTTTTTTTTTGGTCAGAAACCTATTCACTTAGATTTTCTTTTTTCCTACTTTGGCCTCACTAAAATATCTAAGTTTTAGATTTGCCCTCACCATTTTATCTATGCAAACTTGCACGACGTGGGGGCGAGCCCAAATCTGACCCCTCGGTAAGTTAGATCCGTTGTCGGCATGTGACCTTTAATGGCACGGCGCCTCATCCGCAACCCTCGGACGCAGCTGAGCTAAGGTTTCCTTTTTTCATATTTTAATCATTTGCATTTCATCAAAATCTTTTATCCTAAAGTCCTTTGTATTTACGTGAAGGCATTTTCCTAAATCTCTCCCAAACACGCTCTTATTCATACTAGCATGAGTCGGACCGATGACACATGAAAATTTTCGGTTGGACTTGTGATTTTATTCATTGGATTGGTGCTTGCTTGGAAAATTTCTTGACCCAATTTAAAAATTTCAACATGTAGTCTGGAAATCTGATTAGCCACCGAAACTGTTACAAAGCAAAATCGCAAACGAGAGAGGCATAAGGTCCACCCTCGAATGGAGAGTAATGGGCCTAGATTTGGAATTGGGCTAAGGTTTGGAAATTCAATCTCTTTTCAGAAATTTCTCGTTTTTCTCATTTCAAGATTAAACCATGCAATCTAAAAATATTCACATAAAATTTCTTGAACAAAATATAGAATTTGTTGGAAGACATGAATTTTGCGGATCCATCGATAACCGTCCATATCAATTAATTTGAGGTATTAAGCAGCGCAAGTATTATCCAAAAAGCTCGTTTAGAACCTTCATGCATTAGGCATTGCGGCCACTTTTTATCGATTTCGGCCCTCCACGTTTTTATTGTTTCTTCCATTTCTCTCCGACCCAACTTTCCGATGACCGTTTCGAATTGATCAGGATTTCTTTTCGAGGCGCGATCCACAACCACTTGCTCATGGCTTTACCTTCAGATTGACCGAGGATGGCAATCAAACCTCCGCAGTGGGATTGTTAGAATCGGGACGACTGTCTGCTAGCCACGATGGAGAAGTTCTTCTCCCTTTTATGGGTAAAAGGATGGAAAGGAACGATCGATGCAACTACCTTGGCTAGGCGTTACTAGAAGGAATCATAACTACTCAACTTATCTGTAAGTATGTAAGCCTATCACCGTAGTTCCATCAGTTTATTAGAATTCAGAATGTTTCTTCACATGAGGTAGGAAATGTCTCTTCGAGTAGGCACATGCGGTCTAGAGATTCACTCCTGGCATGATTCGAACTCGTGACCTCCTAAAATCTATTGATAATCAGAAATTCATCTCAGATGGTTATACTTATTAATCGTTCATCGGCCAAATGTATGAGAAAGAGGGGCTTTTCCAATCGATTTTACTTGACTTCCAATGAGTGCAGGTTATTGCTGAAATGACTAATGGTGGTGTTGACAGGTGTGTGGAGTGCACTGGCAGCATCAATGTCCATGGTTTCTGCTTTTGAATGCGTTCATGATGTAGGTAGGACAACCGCGGTGGCATTTTCTATTCTAGGCATTTCTCTGATCATTTATTTTGTCGAAATTGCATCCATGGAAACCGATGTGTGGTGAAACCATTTTAATGCTCAAGCCCAAGCCCTTGTCTTCTGTCAGACCTCTAATTAGGGGCAGCACTTATTGACGCCACACGATTACCCGATTTCAACACAACATAAAGTGAGCGGCATAGGATTTAGGTTAATCATGTCTGGGTCAATTTCGTGTCATCTCACAAGACACGACTCATGTCCAACCTGCCAAACACGAAATTGATTCATATGACCCGATTAGACATGATTAGCTAAAAGACACAATTTCCATGCTATTCGCTAGTAAGATTTTAAATTGATGATATATGATTAATTATAACCATGTTTTTAATTTGGTTTGATGACATCTTGTGGGCGGATTATTGCATTTTTTCAATAAAATTTATAAAAAATTGAGAATGTTTCGTGTCAGGTTCACGTTTATGGGCTGATTTTGTCATAACGGTCATGCCCGTATTTTATTCAGATCGTGTTCATGGTAAGTAGATAGACACAATTAATTATTTATGTCATGTTCAGGTTGACCTATTATAGAGTATACCTTTATGTCGACCTGATGCTATCATGTCCGCGAACACGAATTGCGACCTTACCTCTGATGCTAGTCAATTGACTTCAGTTGTCTACTAATCTTTTGCTTTGTGATTCTAGCAATTGCAGGGATGGAGTGTGGCTGTGCTGGTGAGAGTCCCCAACAAAGGTGCAGTTTTCATGACAATGGCCATTCATGTCTCAACGAAAGAACGCTCAAAGGGACATTTTTTGGGAACTGCAAACCTCGGAGTGATCTCCCTTCTGTTGTTGACATGTACTTGAACAACGTAAAAGACTAGCGTCCAAGTTTTCTTACTTCTTCCCTTTTATTTTTCTGTCATTGACTTATGGACAACAGGTAACACATTATCAACCAAAAGTTCTCTCATCTTTTCCTACAGAAATTGGAGTTCGATAAGTTTATTACTCACCGAGTGCCTTCCTCTGAAATCAATAAGGCTTTCGATTTGATGGTGAAGGGAGAGAGCTTGAGGTGCATTATCAGTATGGAAGACTAGGATTAGTGTTGGATGCTAATAAATAATCTCTTCTCATGTTAGTGCTTATAACTCATCTTTTTTCTGTCGTGAGATAATGACATTTAAAGGAACATGCAGCTATCGAGGCGACTCGTATATTTGTGGCCTTCTTGTTCATATGAGAAGCAATAACCATGAAGTTCCCAGATCCTTTTCGTTTCTCTCTTTTCCCCTTGTCATTTTGTGAATCTATGTCGTAATACATCTTGAAAAGATTATATTGCAGGTAATATTTGTTGCGACTACGGCTAAATTAGTACTGCTTTTGACTGTGCGACTTTAAAGTTTTAACAGCACTAGTCAGTCGGTTTACATCATTTTGTCAAGCTTTCCGAGTATGTTCACTAGGAGGTGCACTGGTTTGGCTGTGCAGTTCGAAGTTTTTTCACTTAATCTAGTGACCCAAATAGAAAAATTCAAATGGTACTTCAACCTATCACAATGTTGGGCAAGGTTTTGTCTTCTTGCCAGTTTTCCCT
The DNA here is from genome assembly GCA_014182565.1 of Eucalyptus marginata. Classification (NCBI taxonomy): domain Eukaryota; kingdom Viridiplantae; phylum Streptophyta; class Magnoliopsida; order Myrtales; family Myrtaceae; genus Eucalyptus; species Eucalyptus marginata. The sequence goes on along the minus strand of CM024588.1, from coordinate 10,059,363 downwards.
CAAGTTCTTGATAGAACTCAGGGACTCACAGTTTCGATCGTGCTGCTGATTTGTCTTAGAAAAACGCAAATGAACATGCATTCAGTTGTGTATTTTCCCATTTTTGTTTCTTCAGGTCCAGAATGATCATTAACAAAGAGTCGAGTGTGGGGATCAAATTCTATGTTGAAATGTTATTTGCCAGTCACCATTAAAAAAGAGAACATACACACCTGACTATGTCCAGAGGGTTAATGATCATCCAGAGTAGCAACAAGACAGGAGACTCTTTGGCGGGAACTTGAAGCAGATCCTGCCGCTAAATAAAAGAAAAGATGTTGCTAAATATAGACCTTTTTTCAGCTGCAAGTTGTTCATTTGGCGGCATTGAAACAGTAATTTCTGCCGCTAAAATTTTGAATTATTTACATGAAAATGAGATTATTGCTAATCATCATCACCGCTAGTAAACCAACCTTTTGCTTCTTGAATATAACTGAGTTCTAGCTATTTGGGCAATGAGCTAGTTTTCGATGGCCACGGCATAATCGGCACGACAATGGCCAAATTCTTGAAATTTCGATAAAAAATTCCGTCAGCCTCCCTCGCTTCTTAAAATTTCGAACAAATTCTTGCTTTAACTATTTTAGGTTTCTTATTTTTTCTTCAAAAATATAAAAATTTGTACATCAATGTGTTATTATCGATTAATCATATTACTTGAGTGAAAGGCATTCGACCAATTTAATGTTTGAATTTTGAATATTTTCTTAGTTATTAGTAATTTATTTCTTTTAAGTATGACTGTCATGTTCGATACACAAAATACTTTTCTCATTTTATTCGGAACTCCTGGAGCTCATTGGTTTTTAAATCACTAACTTCTGAGTTCTTCACCTCGTTCGAGTTGTATAGCGATGCGCTGATGAGGATGGATTTAGGTTGCAATTCATCGTGCAACGTATAAGAATGTCTCTATATCATATTGACAATATTTGGAAGTGAGGTCCCCTTTCAAAAGACGGGAATTTCTTCCGATATTAAAAGAGTTTTAGATATATTATGTACCAGCTCATGTATAAGCCCCATTTTCATTTCATAATTAGATGTAAACCATGTCTATGCATAATTTCCAAGCAAAAGCCATACGTAGCTAATTACAAAACTCTTTATGGCAAGACTCACGAGCACATTGCACATTGGGAATGAGGAGGACTGAGCTTTATATATTACAAGGCCTTCAGCAGGAAAGGATTTCAGATGATATCAAAGTGACATCCTTTGTAACCCGCCACAAAAAACAATGTGTATGAACCATGAGATAGAAAGAAGACCCAAATTTCGGACATTATCTCATATTCATGTTGAGGTTTTTGCTTTGTAATATAGCAGACCATGGTGGTAATGCACTTACTTGAATCCACAGTGACTAGCATCGCCGTTCCTCCAAAGTCACACGTCTCTCCGGACTTCTTCCTCTTCTACCAGTAGCTGTTGAAGGTGTAGGAGGCGTCCGGCAGGAGCGTGTCTAGCTTGTAATAGGTGTCGCTGGGCTAGATGGGTTTGCAGCTAGCACCTGCCCCGCACACAAAGTCCATGGTCACCTGGATTATCGAGTCCAGCACCGTCGGCTCAGCCACGCGCTAGATCGCGTGGACGTGGGCCTTAGGCGGCACCAACAGGTGCCCGATGGGGGGTGAGTAGAGGGGCGGGCTGGGGCGAGCTTGGGCGCACAGGGCCTGAGACTCTCCGACAGGCTGTAACTGAACTCAGGCGGGCTTGGGCTGGGCTTATGCTTTGGTGGGCTATGCATTTTGGCAAAATAGGCAATCACTGCTAGTAAACCAACCTGAGGCATCTTGTACAATTGCAATGGCCACGGCAAAATGGGCATTCGGTCTCCATGTCTTGTTTACTTTTCCCCGCTTACCTATTCAGTAATAAAATGATTATTCCCTTGACATCAACTTAAGACAATACAAATCAATTTAAAAAACTTCAAAAGAAGCTTGCTAATTTTGATTTACTTAATACATGCAGCTACTCTTTGTTTGAATAGAATAACTTGATATATCATACCACTTTTCAAGGAAGTTATAGCAATAACACTTCCTCTTGCATCTTGAACAAATTACGACCCCATTTCTGTGGATTTATAACAAGAATCAAAATATCCCACCAACCCCGCATCCCAAAAAGTGAACAAAAGCCACATCAAATATGAATTGATAACATACCGGGATTTACAATTGCTAAGACCAGACCAAGAAGCTCGATGTCGCTTCCAACATCGACAATGCTGATCTTACCACAAGAAGCATCACAATGCGATAGATAAGAGTCCTATATCATTACTTCGGATGATTTATTTGTGTTCCTATGAAATCATTCAATTCATTTATCCCAAGATGCTAAAAAGAGTTTGATGATCACTATACAAAGGAAAAATCAATTTATTTATGTTTACTAAATAAATGCCAAGATTAAAACGTCTCAAATAATCCCATGACAGAAAACACAAGTTGTACCTGACTCAAAATGGTCCCGTGAGGTCCATTATGGTACTCCAACATCTATCCAAAAGAAACCACAAATAATGAATATTACAGTAGTAACAATAAGATGAAATAGCACTATGATGTACTATGATTTCAAAATAAGCACCCAATTAGTGAATGGAGAAAATCCATTCATAATCCCTAATGGCATGACATATGATGGTCGCATCTATATATAATAAACAATCTCGTTAGCAAAACGCAACTAAATTAATATACCAAACTATAAATTAACTCATCGGGAAATGGGCTAAATCGACTCATAATCTCCGGTGGCATGATGTATGGTGGTTAATGCATCTATATAAAAAAAAATGGACCAAATTAGTAAAATATAAATACAAATGGATAACTAAGAGTGACGTACCTAATCATAAATGTAATGCTTTCTTCCCTGTAATAAGCAATGCTTTTATGTGGTGCATAACTGCCATAACGAATTGAGAATCACTCAGCTAATAAAAAAGAAACCCATCATTCTAATAGAAAAGGAAGTTAGAAACTCTCCCTTGAAGAGCTTGAAGTGTCCGTAAATAGGGCTTGGATCTGCTGGCGCCAGTATAGGAGAGGAGGGATGACTTGCCTTCTTCCCTGTAATATGCAATGCTTCTATGTGGTGCATAACTACGAATTGAGAATCACTCAGCTAATCAACCAGAAACCCATCATTCTAACAAAAAAGAAAGCTAGAAACTCACCCTTCAAGAGCTTGAAGTGTCTGTAAAAAAGGCCTTGAAATAAGGGATCTGTTGGTGCCAGTATAGGAGAGGAGGGAGGACTTGGCTTCTTCCCGCAATATGCAATTCTTCTATGTGGTGCATAGAAGTACTCACGTTAGTACTTATATGAGGGCAGTCTTCACTCCAGCATCGAGCAGGCCTCCTTCTCACCAGCATCACCACAACCACCATCGATCGCCAATTCACCTTGATGACGGTGCTGATGGTCCTTGTGGAACATAAAAAATCAAAAAGTTACATGCGAAGGATTTAATTGACCGAGAAAAAAACCTTAAATCTAATTAACTATTGAAAAGTTTCGTTTTGAATTTTTCTAAGTGAGGGATATGGTGGAAGAAAAATCTTGCGAAGATGTCAATAGTTAATTTTTCTCATAAATCACAAAGAAATTTAGTTATTTATTCTCGAGGAAGCATAAAAAATCAAAAAGCTACACGTCAAGGATTTAATTGACCAAGAAAAAAAACTTAAATCTAATTAAATATTGAAAAATTTCATTTTGAATTTTTCCAAGTGAGGGATATGGTGGTAGAAAAATCGAGCGAATATGTCAATAGTTAATTTTTCTCATAAATCTCAAAGAAATTTAGTTATTTATTCTCGAGGAAGCCTCAATTTAAAAAAAAAAACCGTAAGCTTCGACCTCACTGAGGTAGCAAAATAAACAATTGATCAATGGAATGTAACTAAAACTCAAATTACTTCAAATTACTTTAAAAACTCAAATTACTTAAAAAACTCAAATTACTTCAAATTACTTAATGCTAACCAGTCAAGTATTCGAGTCAATATTTTAGTAAACCTATCAACAACTCTTGCCTTCATAGGAAAGCCGTATAACTTAGGCATTAAAAATATCCAGAGCCTAGAGGTCTGTCAAATCTCTAGCAGAGTGATCAACTCATAAGTGTTATACATACAGCGATGCAATAGAGTGAATCACCGATATATCCCCGCAAAAAAAATCTCCCCATTTTGCGGATAATAGCGATGCTTTCTCATTATCTCTTTTTGCGAGCTATTGGACTGACAAAATGAGAAAAAGACGTTCAGGAAGTTAAGCAAAAACCAGAAATATCCATCATTCATAGCATTGCTACTTCCCAAATTGGATAAAAATGCAGAATAGCCATTACATAATTTATAAATAAGGAAAAACAAATAATTAATAAACAAACATAAATCGGTTGGGACAAAATTTGGCTAAATAAAAGAATGAAGGATTTGAAATTTCAATTTCATGGCATTGGAGTGTGGTTTTAATTTTTTAGCTTCTCTTACGTTTTCGTGGTTTTGTCTTAAATCGAAACCAATATGGTAGATCAAGAAAATCAAGTGAATCTGCGACCTCTCTCTTCTAATCAAATCCAATAGAGATGGACTTATCTATGAAGTATGCAGTTTCTATTATATTACAAGTCTACATATTAGTTTGTTTAAAGAGATATAATAGATAAAAGTAACAGTAAGAATAAAGTCAACTTCTTACAGGCAAATTCTTTCACTGCTTGGTGATCGTCTGGGATAACCAATCTCACTCGAGCCATACGCCATAGTTGATCAGCCTGCCTATGCGTTAGCATCACTCCAGCTTGGGCACAATGCTCCTCTGAGGTTATTACTTGATAAATCCTATTTGTCACGTCTCGCTGTAACAGTGATAGAAAATGTGGCAGTAAATACTAAACATCTTAACAAACGCAAGACACATAATGAGTTAACGTGAATATTGAAAAAAAAAAATGGAACTAACCGCCCAAACATTATAACAAGTGTTTCCAAAATTCCCCTCCGATTGAAAATCTTTCCATGTCTACTCATCTCGTCCGGTGGTAAAATTTCAACCGCCTAGGGCCACTCCATTCCTTGCACGTAATATGCAATGCTTCTATGTGGTGTCTAGAAGTACTCACGTTAGTACTTGTACGAGGGCAGTCTTTACTCCAATGTCGAGCGGACCTCTTTCTTACCAGCATCACCATAGCCACCATTGATCGCCAATTCACCCTGACAACAGTGCTGACGGTCCTTATGGAACAAAAAAAAATAAAAAAGCTACACGTGAAGGATTTAATTGACCGAGAAAAAAGCCTTAAATCTAATTAAATATTGAAAAGTTTCCTATTGAATTTTTCCAAGTGAGGGATATGGCGGAAGAAAAATCGAGCGAAGATGTCAATAGTTAATTTTTCTCATAAATCACAAAAAAATTTAGTTATTTATTCTCGAGGAAGCATAAAAAATCAAAAGCTACACGTCAAGGATTTATTGACCGAGAAAAAAACCTTAAATCTAATTAAATATTGAAAAGTTTTCTTTTGAATTTTTCCAAGTGAGGGATATGGTGGAAGAAAAATCGAGTGAAGATGTCAATAGTTAATTTTTCTCATAAATCACGAAGAAATTTAGTTATTTATTCTCGAGGAAGCATAAAAAATCAAAAAGCTACACGTCAAGGATTTATTGACCAAGAAAAAAACCTTAAATCTAATTAAATATTGAAAAGTTTCATTTTGAATTTTTCCAAGTGAGGGATATGGTGGAAGAAAAATCGAGCGAAGATGTCAATAGTTAATTTTTCTCATAAATCACAAAGAAATTTAGTTATCTATTCTCGAGGAAGACTCAATTTAAAAAAAAAAAATCGTAAGCTTCGACCTCACTAAGGTAGCAAAATAAACAATTAATCAATGGAACGTAACTAAAACTCAAATTACTTCAAATTACTTTAAAAAACTCAAATTATTTCAAATTACTTAATGCTAACCAGTCAAGTATTCGAGTCAACACTTTAGTAAACCCATCAACAGCTCTTGCCTTTATGGGAAGGCCATATAACCTAGGCATTAAAAATGTCCAGAGCCTAGAGGTCTGTCGAATCTCTAGCAGAGTGAACAACTCCTGAATGTTATACAGACAGCAATTGCAGTTGGGTGAATCACTGATCTATCCCCGCAAAAAAATCTCCCCCTTTTACGGATAATAGCGATGCTTTCTCATTTTCTCTTTCTGCGAGCTGTTGGACTGACAAAATGAGAAAAAGACGGTCATGAAGTTAAGCCAAAAACTAGAAATATCCATCATTCATAGCATTGCTACTTCCCAAATTGGATAAAAATGCAGAATAGCCATTACATAATTTATAAATAAGGAAAAACAAATAATTAATAAACAAACATAAATCGGTTGGGATAAAATTTAGCTGAATAAAAGAATAGAGAATTTGAAGTTTCAGTTTTATGGCATTGGAGTGTGGTTTTAATTTTTTAGCTTTTCTTACGTTTTCATGGCTTTGTTCAAAATCGAAACAAATATGGTAGATCAAGAAAATCAAGTGAATTTACGACCTCTCTCTTTTAGTCAAATCCAATAGAGATGGACTTATCTATGAAGTATGCAGTTTCTATTATATAACAAGTCTACATATTAGTTTGTTTAAAGAGATATAATAGATAAAAGTAACAGTAAGAAGAAAGTCAACTTCTTACAGACAAATTCTTTCACTACTTGGCGATCGTCTGGCATAAGCAATCTCACTCGAGCCATACGCCTTAGTTGATCAGCCTGCCTATGCGTCAGCATCACTCCAGATTGGGCACAATGCTCCTCTGAGGTTATTACTTGATAAATCCTATTTGTCGCGTCTCGGCTGTAACAGTGACAGAAAATGTGGCAGTAAACACCAAACATCTTAACAAACGCAAGACACATAATGAGTTAACGTGAATATTGAAAAACAATGGAACTAACTGCCCAAACATTACAGCAAGTGTTTCCACAATTCCCCTTCGATTGAAAATCTTTCCATGTCTACTTGTCTCGTCCGGTTGTAAAATTTCGACCGCCTAGGGCCACTCCATTCCTTACACGTAATATGCAATGCTTCTATGTGGTGTCTAAAAGTACTCACGTTAGTACTTGTACGAGGGCAGTCTTCACTCCAGCATCGAGTGGACCTCCTTCTCACCAGCATCATCCACAGCCACCATCAATCGCCAATTCACCCCGAGGACAGTGCTGACAATTCTCATGGAACATAAAAAATCAAAAAGCTACACGTGAAGGATTTAATTGACTGAGAAAAAAACCTTAAATCTAATTAAATATTGAAAAGTTTCGTTTTGAATTTTTCCAAGTGAGGGATATGGTGGAAGAAAAATCGAGCGAAGATGTCAATAGTTAATTTTTCTCATAAATCACAAAGATTTAGTTATTTATTCTCGAGGAAGCCTCACTTTAAAAAAAAATAAAAAATCGTAAGCTTCGACCTTACTGAGGTAGCAAAATAAACAATTGATCAATGGAACGTAACTAAAACTCAAATTACTTCAAATTACTTCAAATTACTTAAAAAAACTCAAATTATTTCAAATTACTTAATGCTAACCAGTCAAGTATTCGAGTCAACACTTTAATGAACCCATCAACAGCTCTTGCATTTATGGGAAGGCCATATAACCTAGGCATTAAAAATGTCCAAACCTAGAGGTCTGTCGAATCTCTAGCAGAGTGATCAACTCCTGAGTGTTATACAGACAGCGATTGCAGTTGGGTGAATCACCGATCTATCTCCGCAAAAAAATCTCCCCCTTTTGCGGATAATAGCGATGCTTTCTCATTATCTCTTTCTGTGAGCTGTTGGACTGACAAAATGAGAAAAAGACGGTCATGAAGTTAAGCCAAAAACTAGAAATATTCATCATTCATAGCATTGCTACTTCCCAAATTGGATAAAAATGCAGAATAGCCATTACATAATTTATAAATAAGGAAAACAAATAATTAATAAACAAACATAAATCGATTGGGACAAAATTTGGTTGAATAAAAGAATGGAGGATTTGAAGTTTCAGTTTCATGGCATTGGAGTGTGGTTTCAATTTTTTAGCTTTTCTTACGTTTTCGTGGCTTTGTCCTAAATCGAAACAAATATGGTAGATCGAAACAAATATGGTAGATCAAGAAAATCAAGTGAATCTGCAACCTCTCTCGTCTAGTCAAATCCAATAGAGATGGACTTATCTATGAAGTATGCAGTTTCTATTATATAACAAGTCTACATATTAGTTTGTTTAAAGAGATATAATAGATAAAAGTAACAATAAGAAGAAAGTCAACTTCTTACAGACACATTCTTTCACTACTTGGCGATCGTCTGGCATAAGCAATCTCACTCGAGCCATACGCCTTAGTTGATCAGCCTGCCTATGCGTCAGCATCACTCCAGCTTGGGCACAATACTCCTATGAGGTTATTACTTGATAAATCCTATTTGTCGCGTCTCGGCTGTAACAGTGACAGAAAATGTGGCAGTAAACACCAAACATCTTAACAAACGCAAGACACAGAATGAGTTAACGTGAATATTGAAAAACAATGGAACTAACTGCCCAAACATTACAGCAAGTGTTTCCATAATTCCCCTTCGATTGAAAATCTTTCCATGTCTACTTGTCTCGTCCGGTGGTAAAATTTCGACCGCCTAGGGCCACTCCATTCCTTACACGTAATATGCCATGCTTCAATGTGGTGTCTAAAAGTACTCACGTTAGTACTTGTACGAGGGCAGTCTTCACTCCAACATCGAACGGACCTCCTTCTCACTAGCATCACCCACAGCCACCATCAATCGCCAATTCACCCCGAGGACAGTGCTGACAATCCTCGTGGAACATAAAAAATCAAAAAGCTACATGTGAAGGATTTAATTGACCGAGAAAAAAACCTTAAATCTAATTAAATATTGAAAAGTTTCGTTTTGAATTTTTCCAAGTGAGGGATATGATGGAAGAAAAATCGAGCGAAGATGTCAATAGTTAATTTTTCTCATAAATCATAAAGAAATTTAGTTATTTATTCTCGAGGAAGCATAAAAAATCAAAAAGCTACACGTCAAGGATTTATTGACCGAGAAAAAACTTAAATCTAATTAAATATTGAAAAGTTTCATTTTGAATTTTTCCAAGTGAGGGATATGGTGGAAGAAAAATCGAGCGAAGATGTCAATAGTTAATTTTTCTCATAAATCACAAAGAAATTTAGTTATCTATTCTCGAGGAAGCCTCAATTTAAAAAAAAAAATCGTAAGCTTCGACCTCACTGAGGTAGCAAAATAAACAATTAATCAATGGAACGTAACTAAAACTCAAATTACTTCAAATTACTTAAAAAAAACTCAAATTATTTCAAATTACTTAATGCTAACCAGTCAAGTATTTGAGTCAACACTTTAGTGAACCCATCAACAGCTCTTGCCTTCATGGAAAGGCCGTATAACCTAGGCATTAAAAATGTCCAGAGCCTAGAGGTCTGTCGAATCTCTAGTAGAGTGATCAACTCCTGAGTGTTATACAAACTGCGATTGCAGTAGGGTAAATCACCAATATATCCCCACAAAAAGATCTCCCCCTTTTGCGGATAATAGCAAGGCTTTCTCATTATCTCTTTTTGCGAGCTGTTGGACTGACAAAATGAGAAAAAGACGTTCAGGAAGTTAAGCCAAAAACCAGAAATATCCATCATTCATAGCATTGCTACTTCCCAAATTGGATAAAAATGCATAATAGCCATTACATAATTTATAAATAAGGAAAAACAAATAATTAATAAACAAACATAAATCGGTTGGGACAAAATTTGGCTGAATAAAAGAATGGAGAATTTGAAGTTTCAGTTTCATAGCATTGGAGTGTGGTTTTAATTTTTTAGCTTCTCTTACGTTTTCGTGGCTTTATCCAAAATCGAAACCAATATGGTAGATCAAGAAAATCAAGTGAATCTATGACCTCTCTTCTAGACAAATCCAATAAAGATGGACTTATCTATGAAGTATGCAGGTTCTATTATATCACAAGTCTACATATTAGTTTGTTTAAAGAGATATAATAGATAAAAGTAACAATAAGAAGAAAGTCAACTTTTTACAGACAAATTCTTTCACTATTTGGCGATCGTTTGGCATAACCAATCTCACTCGAGCCATACGGCTTAGTTGATCAGCTTGCCTATGCATTAGTATCACTCCAGTTTGGGCACAATCCTCCTCTGAGGTTGTTGCTTGATAAATCCTATTTGTCGCGTCTCGGCTATAATAGTGATAGAAAATGTGGCAGTAAACACTAAACATCTTAACAAACGCAAGACACAGAATGAGTTAACGTGAATATTGAAAAAAAAAATGGAACTAACCGCCCAAACATTACAGCAATTGTTTCCACAATTCCCCTCCGATTGAAAATCTTTCCATGTCTACTCGTTTCGTCGAGTGGTAAAATTTCGATCACCTAGGCCGCTCCATTCTTTACACGTAATATGCAATGCTTCTATGTGGTGTCTAGAAGTACTCACGTTAGTATTTGTACGAGGATAGTCTTCACTCCAGCATCGAGCGAACCTCCTTCTCACCAGCATCACCACAGCCACCATTGATCGCCAATTCACCCTGATGATAGTGCCGACGGTCCTCGTGGAACATAAAAAATCAAAAAGCTACACGTGAAAGATTTAATTGACCGAGAAAAAAACCTTAAATCTAATTAAATATTGAAAAGTTTTGTTTTGAATTTTTCCAAGCGAGGGATATGATGGAAGAAAAATCGAGCGAATATGTCAATAGTTAATTTTTCTCATAAATTACAAAGAAATTTAGTTATTTATTCTCGAGGAAGCCTCAATTTTAAAAAAAAAATTGTAAGTTTCGACCTCACTAAGGTAGCAAAATAAACAATTAAACAATGGAACGTAATTAAAACCCAAATTACTTCAAATTACTTAAAAAAACTCAATTTACTTAATGCTAACAAGTCAAGTATTCGAGTTAACACTTTAATGAACCCATCAACAGCTCTTGCTTTCATGGGAAGGTCGTATAATCTAGGCATTAAAAACGTCCAGAGCCTAAAGGTTTATCGAATCTCTAGCAAAGTGATCAACTCTTGAGTGTTATACAAACACAATTGCAGTAGGGTGAATCACCGATATATCCCCGCAAAAAAATCTTCCCCTTTTGCGGATAATAGCGAGGCTTTCTCATTCTCTCTTTCTAAGAGCTGTTGAACTGACAAAATGAGAAAAAGACATTCAGGAAATTAAGCCAAAAAGCATAAATATCCATCATTCATAGCATTGCTACTTCCCAAATTGGATAAAAATGCAGAAGAACCATTACATAATTTATACATCAGGAAAAATAAATAATTAATAAACAAACATAAATCGGTTGGGACAAAATTTGGATAAATAAAAGAATGGAGGATTTGAAGTTTCAGTTTCATAGCATTGAAGTGTGGTTTTAATTTTTTAGCTTCTCTTACGTTTTCGTGGCTTTGTCGTAAATCGAAACCAATATAGTAGATCAAGAAGATCAAGTGAATCTCCGACCTCTCTCTTCTAGCCAAATCCAATAGAGATGGACTTATCTATCAAGTATGCAGTTTCTATATTATATCACAAGTCTAAATATTAGTTTGTTTAAAGAGATATAATAGATAAAAGTAACAATAAGAAAAAATTCAACTTCTTACAGGCAAATCCATTCACTACTTGGCGATCGTCTTGGATAACCAATCTCACTCGAGGCATACGGCTTAGTTGATAAGTCTGCCTATGCGTCAGCATCATTCCAGCTCGGGCACAATGCTCCTCTGAGATTATTATTTGATAAATCCTGTTTGTCGCGTCTCGGCTATAACGGTGAAAGAAAATGTGGCAGTAAACACTAAATATCTTAACAAACGCAAGACACAGAATGAGTTAACGTGAATATTGAAAAAAAAAATGAAACTAACCGCCCAAACATTATAGCAATGTTTCCACAATTCCCCTCCGATTGAAAAATCTTTCCATGTCTACTTGCCTTGTTTGGTGGTAAAATTTCAACTGCATAGGGCCACTCTCTTCCTTGCACGTAATATGCAATGCTTCTATGTGATGCATGACTGCCATAACGAATTGAGAATCACTTGGCTAATGAACCAGAAACCCATCATTCTAACATAAAAGGAAGCTAGAAACTCACCCTTCAAGAGCTTGAAGTGTATGTAAATAGGGCTTTGAAATAAGGGATCTGCTAGTATAGGAGAGGAGGGAGGACTTGCCTTCTTCCTTGTAATATGCAATACTTCTATGTGGTGCATAATTGCCATAATGATTTGAGAATCACTTAGCTAATAAAAAACGAAACTCATCATTCTAACAAAAAATGAAGCTAGAAACTCACCCTTGAAGAGTTTGAAGTGTCTGTAAATAGAGCTTGGATCTGCTGGCGCCAGTATAGGAGAGGAGGGAGGACATGCCTTATTCCCTGTAATATGCAATGCTTTTATGTGGTACATAACTACGAATTGAGAATCACTCAGCTAATCAACCAAAAACCCATCATTCTAACAGAAAAGGAAGCTAGAAACTCACCCTTCAAGAGCTTGAAGTGTCTGTAAATAGAGCTTTGAAATAAGGGATCTGTTGGCGCCAATAGAGGAGGAGAGGGAGGACTTGGCTTCTTCCCTGTAATAGGCAATGCTTCTATGTGGTGCATAGAAGTACTCACGTTAGTACTTGTACGAGGGCAGTCTTCACTCCAGCATCGAGTGGACCTCCTTCTCACCAGCATCACCACAGCTACCATCGATCGCCAATTCACCCCAATGATAGTGCTAACGGTTCTCGTGGAACATAAAAAATCAAAAAGCTACACGTGAAGGATTTAATTGACCGAGAAAAAAACCCTAAATCTAATTAAATATTGAAAAGTTTCGTTTTGAATTTTTTGAAGTGAGGGATATGGTGGAAGAAAAATCGAGCGAAGATATCAATAGTTAATTTTTCTCATAAATCACAAAGAAATTTAGTTATTTATTCTCGAGGAAGCATAAAAAATCAAAAAGCTACACGTCAAGAATTTATTGACCGAGAAAAAAACCTTAAATCTAACTAAATATTGAAAAGTTTCATTTTGAATTTTTCCAAGTGAGGGATATGGTGGAAGAAAAATCGAGCGAAGATGGCAATAGTTAATTTTTCTCATAAATCATAAAGAAATTTAGTTATTTATTCTCGAGGAAGCCTCAATTTAAAAAAAAAAAATTGTAAGCTTCGATCTCATTGAGGTAGCAAAATAAACAATTAATCAATGAAACGTAACTAAAACTCAAATTACTTCAAATTACTTAAAAAACTCAAATTACTTCAAATTACTTAATGTTAACCAGTCAAGTATTCGAGTCAACACTTTAGTGAACCCATTAACAGCTCTTGCCTTCATGGGAAGGCCGTATAACCTAGGCATTAAAAATGTCCAGAGCCTAGAGGTCTGTCGAATCTCTAGCAGAGTGATCAACTCCTGAGTGTTATACAGACAATGATTGCAATAGGGTGAATCACCAATATATCCCCGCAAAAAAATCTCCCCATTTTGCGGATAATAGTGATGCTTTATCATTATCTCTTTCTACGAGCTGTTGGACTGACAAAATGAGAAAAAGACGTTTAAGAAGTTAAGCAAAAAACCAGAAATATCCATCATTCATGGCCTTGCTACTTCCCAAATTGGATAAAAATGCATAAGAATGGAGTAGTTGAAGTTTCAGTTTCATGGCATTAGAGTGTGGTTTTAATTTTTTTTAACTTCTCTTACGTTTTAGTGGCTTTGTCCTAAGTCGAAACCAATATGGTAGATCAAGAAAATCAAGTGAATCTCCGACCTCTCTCTTCTAGTCAAATCCAATAGAGATGGAATTATCTATCAAGTATGCAGTTTCTATTATATCACAAGTCTACATATTAGTTTGTTTAAAGAGATATAATAGATAAAAGTAATAATAAGAAGAAAGTTAACTTCTTACAAGCAAATCCTTTCACTACTTGGCGATTTTCTGGGATAACCAATCTCACTCGAGGCATACGGCTTAATTGATCTGCCTGCCTATGTGTTAGCATCACTCCAGCTTGGGCACAATGCTCCTCTGAGGTTATTACTTGATAAATCCTGTTTGTCGCGTCTCGATTGTAACAGTGACAGAAAATGTGGCAGTAAACACTAAACATCTTAATAAACACAAGACACAGAATGAGTTAACGTGAATATTGAAAAAAAAATGGAACTAACCTCCCAAACATTACACCACATAAAAAATTAACTAATCATATTAATTAGAATAATATATCACTCAGCTCAAATTTCTATTGGCATTGTGGTGTCTCTTTCTTAGATTTTTTCTTCTTTTTCTTATTTGAACTCGAAATGTCGCACGAAAAGCTTTATTATCTTCATTACTAATATCATCAGTCATAACCACACTTAATTTGTATAATGAAATTTCAACCTTCGCTTTTTACATGTTTTTTCTCACTATTCTCATAGTATTGTCATCTTCGGCTCCCAAATTCATCAATTCAAAAGATTGTTGCATTAATATTGAAAATTGATTAAACTTAGATGAATCCGGTGACGTTTGATGAAATTCATCATTTACAATCCTTTGTTTTTCACCCTTAGTCCATCTTTTCAAAACATAGGTAGATGAAATGCACGTAATCGATATATTCTCAATAAACACTTTTAATGCATGACAACATAACCATCCTTTTGATTCAAATTATTTACATTCACAAGAAACTGAAGAGTTTGTGGAGTCAAATCTGACAAGATGTTCATGTTAAACCCCCTACACTTAAGAGTAAATGAATAAATCAATCCATCAAATGTATTACTTGCAATATTTTGAAAAGACTTTGCAAAAATTTGTCATTGAATCTTGTAATAATGGTATAGGTATACATTAAAGCAACATGCATTAAGATGTCATGTGAAACCATCAATTTGGGCGTCCCATGATAGCTGTAATCATCTTGACTTTCAATTTCTCTTATATGCTTCATTTGTTCTCCTTAGTAGTGGATAAATTCTATAAGGATCGATGTCTTGCTCGATATTCATTGGAAGACATTATTGGTGCTCTCATTCCTTTGACTTGATCTTATACCATATGTAAAAATATCATGACCAAAAACTAAACTTCACTTATGTCTAAAGTCGTATAATCTCTTAAGCCAAGTGTTATTTTAATACCTCAATTCTTTTCAATTTCTCTTCAAGTAGATTTAAATTCGTTCTTCAATTTGCATCTATATATAAGCGCTAAGAAATATTTATCCTTAAAACTAAGCTTGTGGTAAAGATGTGAAATGTTTTGATTGTCATTTGTCATAATGTGCCAAGTGCATAAAAGATGTTATGTATTCGGAAATACCGTTCTGATGGCTTTTGCTATGGCTTGGTCATGGTTTTTGGATCCTCATTTCCCATAGACTTCAAAAACGTCTCAAATAACTAAATAAATGATTCTACAGTTTCGTCCAATAAAAGTGTACAACCGAACAAAATATTTTTCTAATGGTGATTAACCCCAACAAAAAATACACATATCATACTATATTTGTTGGTACAATAATGGTATCAAACACCAACACATCACCAAAACAGTCATAATCAAATTTGGACAAGTTATCTCTCCAAAATATATTTGTTAATCTACTATCTTGATCTACTTGTATAGTTTAGGAAAACATTAGGTTTTGATGTTCCATGTTATAAAAATGATTCAAAAGATTTTCACAATCTCCTACATCTATACTATTGGATCTTATCGTCTACAAATAATTTTGACAATTACGCAGGTTAAAATCTAAGTTTTTGTTTCCTCCTACTTCATTTGATAAAAACTTATATATTGTAGCTTCCCAATGCCAGCTTTCATCATGTCAACTAAAACACCATTGCAAGTCTCCGATGTGATTCTTCCACATCTAATCAAATGCCTTTGATTTTCCTGAATAAATGCATGATAATGCTCAAAAATATATTTTATGACTTCATAAATACCATTGTTAACCTTAAACTTGATATGAGCAAGACAACCACACCTAACTTCAAACCTCTTAAATTTCTTTTATTGATCCAATGAGCTGACAAAATACCCCTCACAATTACACATAAAAGTCGGTTGGGTTATTTTTCTTTTAGTATTTCTAACCAAGTTACCATTCCTCACTCGAAATCCTTTACCAATTACATAGGTCACATACTTATTATATGTTTTAAGTTCATTTAAAAAAAAATCATTCCTTTTGCAAACTCAAAATCTTTTTCCATATCACGCATTACATGTACAAGATAAGAAGTTTCAAGCTACAATTAAAAGAACAAAATCATCTGTTACTTAAGAAAGCAATATATGTTTCAAACATTACGAGTAAAGAATTACCTCCGATTCAACCATCCGATAAATTTACACGTGCGATTTCACACCCAAACTAGGATTAAAATGAAACACCAAATGCTTGACCTATTAAAGAGGTACAACATGTAATCAGTCATGGATAGATCTTCTCTTTTTCAACTATTATTTAGTTCAATCAATTATAAAGTCTTACTTAAAATAGCAAGCACACTACTACTGCAGTAAATGCATAGAATGTCTTACCATAATGTGATTCCTTTTCGAACATAACTCTTTCAAAATGTTGGCTATAAAATGAGGTTGTACTTGAAAAGACTAGTATGGAAATAATAAATATGTAAAATGTTCTAAAATTTATGCAACATAAGTTCTAAATTTCTAAAAAAGAAAACGTCTCTAATTTGGCAAAAGTACTATTACTTCTTTCCCTCATTTCGATATTCTGCACTCGAACAGTTACATGTGCATCTCTCAAAATTGTTTTAGTTAACTCCTTCATGTATTATAAAGCTGTGAACGACATTCCTCAAAAAGCAAAGATTCAAAAACTCTTATGTACTTTTCTACATACTCAAATCGACCAGAAGCGCATTGTAGATCAATTTCCCTAGGAACATAAGAAGCCACATCACTTTTTACACTTAAGTGAACTAGCAAGGAATCAAACACATAACTAAGCTAATTGAAACAAATATCATCATCTGTAGAAACAAACAAGACAGTATGGGCTAATAAAAACTAATGTCACCATCTACAGTATGACTGCATACCAATAAAAGAACATGCATTTGGACCAAGATATTCTAGGGCCCTGCCAAACTCAAATGCATGTTCCCAAGTGTTGTAACATGCAAGTAAATGAATGGATAATTACACAGAAGTCTTATACCAGCCAAAGAAAGGGTTAGAATTCATATGTGGAAAGATTAGCTTTAATCTGGATCTCACAAACAGGCCAAAAACTCCTATGAATAGAAAATATCCAGATCTAAATCACTTAAATAATCTATATACCCACCACACGTTTCAAATAAAAAGTAACGACTTAACCTTTAGTCATCCCATTCTAATCGTCCCCATTAAACCAGTTGAACTGGGTTGATTTTGGTTTGATCCGGTATTGGTTAGGAATGGTTAAGTAGACAAAACCTTACTCGATTATGAATTGATTTCCTGTCCAACCAGCTAAACTAGCCTCTTGATTTCAACCGTAAAGTTTACAACAACTTTGTACAAAAAGAATGAACCTTCAATATTGGTAGAGGACAACTCATGTCTATACTCTTAAAACCCGCCTAGGAGTCAATAAGCGATAAAATCGTGTCTATACTCTCAAAGCCCCGTTTTCCTAATATTTTCTCAGTGTCCAAATCTTGGATATGTTTGATCTGTCAACAGGCGGAGATAGTTTCACCTCAACCCATCCCCCGACCAAAAACAATGCGGTCAAATTTCACAATTACGCAATTATAGGTTTATCCTAAAAATCTATCTCCATAATCAGGAAATGATTAAAAAATCCAACCCTCGCAATTGCTTTTTTTTAGCAAATTGCATTACGTTCTTTTGACAGAGAGTGGGGAGAATTCTGAGCAGTATAAAGTAAAGAAAATACAAGAAGAATCCAAGAAAAGAACAAAAAAAACTGAACCCCCCTTCCGTCACGCCGTTAGAGAGAGGAAAGAGAGAAGAAGGCCCCAAAGCACAGAGCACTGCACACTTGAATCCACATAGCAAATTAGGAGGAGGGAAAAAAGCGAAAGTGAGAAATGACATTGACATTGGAGAGAAGGACTTGGGGCTTGAGGAAGGAGGTTGGGCTGAGCCCTAACAAGATCGTGATGCTGGCAGACCTAGAGATTGACAAACTGGTGAGAGAGAAGGGGTTGGGCGTGAACATTCCAACGTACAGGATGAGCCGGGGTTGGATCCAGAGCAGGAGGGACGACGCGATGGTTCGACAATTGCGTGGTGGTTCACTAATTGGAGAGAGGAAGGGCAAAGAGAGACTCGAAGAGAGAGAAAGAGCAAGGGACGAACGAGCTAGGGCCGGATCCAGAGCCGGATGGGTAGCACGGTGGTTCGTTGGTTGGACACGCAGGTTCATCGGCCCGAGAGAAAGACACGAAAAGAGATAAAGAGCGAGGGATGGACAAGTCAGGGCTGGATCCAAAGCCAAAATGGCAGCGTAGTGGTTTATTGGTTGGGCACAATGATTTGCCTGTCAAAAAGAGGGAGGGTAGAGAGAGATGCGAAGAGAGAGAAAGAGGAGTGTACAGTCTATGTAGAAGAAGAAACCTTACTTTCTTAGTCATAGCATGCACCAAAATTATCAAAATGTTGGCTCAGCTTATAGGTCCCATGAGAGGACACATGTTGCCTTCTCAACGCCTTCTTATTTGTCGTGCTGGAGCACGAGGGGCATCCAATATTTTTTTGATATAGTTGTAGTTTGCATGAATAGTGATCCTAGCCAGTTAAAGCCAAAGGTTCTTTTGGATTTGATCGAATCAGATGAGTCCACCATCACTAGTTTGGCACGTAGAGGAATACTTTTGTGGACTCGGTCCAAAATTGGCCCAACCCAACTCAAGGGCCCAAACAGTCCCTCTACATTTTTTTTTTTTTTTTTGGGTCAAAAGAAAAATTACTTTCATTATTGACTAGAACTTTTTATTTTTTATTTTTTAGTTTCACTCAATTTATATATTTATCTTAATCCAAATAGAAGCATAAGAACGTTCAGCATCATAAATTAATAATAGAAAAAAACCCAAAGTAGAGAAGGGGGTTTTAGAAAGTCAATATGGGTTAAGAGAATCATTCTGATGGGCCTTTGCCACCTGGTTCCTACGGTTTATCGGCTTTCCTCAAGGCCCGCAATGTACTTTTACAACTGCAAGGAAGGTTGTCCCCCTGCAATATCAACAAATCCTCCCTAATTGTTGTTACTAGCTACTATAAGGGCTCAAGGAGCATGAATTTTATGTAAGATGCCATTGGGAGTCACGACACACCTCAACCATGGAACCTACTTGAGATTCATTGCACTAAGACGTCTTTAGTCTGAACTCTCTTGCCGTGGTTCCGAATCACATAGTACTTTTGCGTGCTACGTTAAGCTACTTTACTCGATAGAAGATCCAATCACCATCGACAACTTACTCCAACGACACTAATCATCAGGCTCTTGCCGACAAAAAATTACTCTGCTTCCTATTCCGAGGAAGCAATAACAGTGCATGCCTCGGTATAAAGATGAGCCTCCCATAATTCTTTTCATCATGGTTCCTTATTTGATTGGTTGTTGTGATAGACGAGTTAGATGCTTTTCAGTTGATTCTTCCGACATAGGTTGTTTGCTTTTTGTTAGAGGCAGGTTTGATTTGATTCTTCTTTGTTTTCTTTGTGTTTTTCGATAGATACCTTATCGCGAGGAATGTTCTTGCATTAGGATGTGAAGATAAGCTATTGAAACTCTTCGTCACTTACGGCAATGTTGAAGAGTTAGTATTTTCTCATCGTGTCCTCGGATTTTTTAAAAATCTTTTTTAGTAATAGGAATTTGAGTAAAGATTTAGAAATGATGATCATAAATAGTTTGATACTCTCTAATTTCGAGTTTTAATCGACATTCCCGGAGATATTCCTAGATTTGACATGTGGTTGATTCTTTAAATGTAAACCAATGGATAATGAAGACTATGAGCTGTACACAAATGTTTATTGGATCAAGTTTCGTCTAGACTAAAATGTTAAGTGATTGGATTTGCTTCTTCAAGTGCGGAGTTCCAATTGTCTTCACATTTGTCATGAAGTTTATTTATTCATAATGTAAAATGGCTCTAGCATTCTTAATTTTAAAACCTTTTTCCACCTTCTGTGATGGGTTTGTAAAAAATATCGGATAAGTATGCATTTTCTGGGAATAGACCGCAAGTTTCATATGCTCTCCATTTTGAGAGTCTCTCTGATACAAGAGAAAAATTAAAAATTAGGAGAAAGAAAGTTTTTGCTCGATTGAATAGTAAAATTTTACAATTGAGAGTACAATCCTGATTTTGATCTAGGCACAAGTTTTCTTATGATAAATACATGTCATGTGTTGCTCATGCAGCTGGAAGATCCAAAGATACTACAACCTCTAGTAGTGTTGGTTAGGTAAAGTCTTTAACTAATGCAAATTCCTCGCAAAATAGTGTTGTTGGCCAACAGGATATGATTGAGGTTATTCGAAGTTGAGTTTGGGGCTGGGGTTGCTAACCAAGGTGAAGTTAAAGCTGGTGTTAAAGTAGGAGATGAAGGTAGGATCTATGAAGCACGAACACATTCTAGAAGCTTCTATATCGTGTCGAACACCCCAACACGTGTCCGACATGGGGTAAACATGTGTCGGAAAATCCGACATGTGATCAACTCTTTTCGACACGCTCCAACATGCTTGTCCGGAATTGCGAGAGGCATGGTGGTTTCTCAGGCGGATCTGCAAGTGTAAAGGGAGAGAGAATCGTTGAAGAAGGCGACGGAGTGTGGAGGCGAGAGCGAGGGAGCAAAGGCGAGGCCGCAAGCGACGGTGAGGCCCCGACTACAAGGAGGGTTAGAGGAAGATAAGAGATCGAGGCGACCCCAAGGGCCACGACTACGATGCTGTGATGAAAGGCTGGAGGCGAGGTTGCGACTGCGAAGGAGGGACAGCCAGAGGTGAGCAACTGAGAGAGAGTAGAGATCAAGAGGAAGAGGATCATATGAGGAGAATGAAGAGGAGATTGCGGCTCGCGATTAGGGTTTGAGTTTCCTCCTCTTTCAATTCTAGCAAGAAGAAGAAGAAGAGTAGATAAAAAAAAAAAAAAAAAAAAAAGTTGGGACTTTGATTGATTGGACTTGGCATGGGTGGAGGATGACTCCACTTTTCAAAAAATGAAGTGACGGATGATAGAGAGAAATAAATCAGAGGGAAATAATTTTGGGGGAATGGGTTTGGGGGTGGGCGGGGCTTTCTTTTTTTTTTTTTTTTTTGTCAGAAAAATAAATAAATGAGGTCAAAAAATAATTTCGAAAAATAAAAGCATTAAATATTAAATAATGATAAATTTTGATTATTATAGAAAATCGTAGATTTATTTAAATAAGTTGATTCTAATATCTTGTTAGTCATTAGTTTTATAATTTTTGTTAAAATTAGAAACGTGTCCCCAAACATGGATACGCATTAATTATGAATATGTCATTCGAATTTATTATGAATAGATTTATTAATATTATTAGTGTAAAGTCATTATAAGCTCTTTTATTTATTTATTTATTTATTTATTTATTTATTTGTAAATATGAATGAAATTAATTAAAAATAAAAATATCCATTTAATATATAACGTGTCTCAATGTGTCGAAATTTTTTATTTTTGAGAATTGACGTATCAAGGTGTCGTGTCGTGTCGCGTGTCCGTGCTACTTAGGGTAGGATTAAACTTGGGGTTACAGTTAGGGTTGAGCTTGAATATGGGGTGCAAACTAAGGTGAAGATAATGAGAGTGATGATGGCCTTTATTTTTTAGAGTGATGATGAGATTAATGCATTAGTCAGGAGTGATGATGGTCACATTCTATCTGATGACGAGGATTACTTTCAAGTAAGGGAAACGGGACTGGAATTAATGGTAAGGAAGGTCGCATTAACTATTGATCTTGGAGTTTTACGAGCTTGCAAAACATCTATCTCACTCATAATTGTGTTTATTTATACATTATTAGCACCTAGGAAAGATTATAGGGAAGATTGAGAGCCATAACATCATTCTATTGGAAAAACTTCCCATTGTAAGAATGTTTCATTCCTTTTCGGTCAATTCATTGATCTTGCGGTTGTCGTGGCTTGCAAATCATCTAGTTAACTTGTAATCATGCCCACTTTTTTTTTTTTTTTGGTCGGTGTAATTATGCCCACTTAGATTATACTATTCTTGGGAATGATTAGATTGAGAGTCATAACACCATTCTAGTGGAAGAACTTGCATTCGTAAAAATATTTGGCTTCTTTTGGATCAATTGCTAGATCTTGTGATTATCATAACTTGCAAATCACGTGATTAATTTATAATTGTGTTCATTTAGACGCTATTAGTACTTGGAAAAAATCGTAGGAAAGGTTGAGTGTCATAACATCATTCTAATGGAACAACTTCCCACTCTAAGAATATTTTGCTCATTTTGCATCAAATGCTTTATCTTGAAGTTTTACAAGCTTACAAACCATCTAACTCACTCAAATTTTGGTTATTTATATGCTATTAGCACTTATGAAAATTTATAGCAAAGATTAAGAGCTATGAGAACATTCTAACGGAAGAACTTCCCATTCTAAGATGTTTAGCACATTTTGGGTCAAATACTTAATGTTGGAATTTTACGAGCTTGCAAATCATCTAACTTAATCATAATTATGTTTACTTTGATATTATTAGCACTTGAGAAAGATTATAGCAAAGGTTGAGATCAAAACATCATTCTAATGGAAGAGCTTTCTATATAAGAATATTTGGCTCATTTTGGGTCAAATGCTTGATTTTGGGATGAATACAGTATTTTTCAATGCTTGTTACCAATATTCGACATTTCCTTCCAGCTGATACTTAGCCAAGATCATCTATGATACCTCGAATTTTCTGACTTTGAAAATCATTAGGTGAATAAATAGAAAGTTTGAAAAGTCGAAGTGGGCCGAATTGAGCCATGATTTGGGCTGACTTATAGAATTGGGCCTTGGGATTTTATTAGTGGGCTGCTCAATGAAAGAAAGTCAAGTTGGGCTCACTAGTCAAGTTTAGGCCCTTGACTTTCTTTTCGACTTTAAAAAATCATTAGGTGAATAAATAGAAAGTTCGAAAAGTTGAAGTGGGCCGAATTGAGTCATGATTTGGGCTGACTTGTAGAATTGGGCCTTGAGATTTTATTAGTGGGCCGCCTGATGAAATGAAGTCTAGTTGGGCTCACTAGTCAAGTTTGGGCCACGAGAACGGGCTTGAATTTGGTTGTAAAAATCTGAGGTTGCCGCACAAACTTTTTTTTTTTTTTTTGGTGAAAGTCGCACAAACTTTGTTAATCAACACCAATTTGTGAAAAGAAATATACTTGTCTGAATCAGGTTTATAATGGATCAGATCCATCATAATCGTTCACAGTCCCAACATTGTACAAAGGGGAAGTCTGATTTTAAAGGGGAAGTCGAAAGCATTTAAATGAAGGAGCGCGCTTCTGTCGCACCAAAAAAAGCATTTTTTTTGTTGGACTTCTTGTGATTTATTCACCGGATTGGTTTTAGCTTTGAAAAATTTCTTGACCCAAATTTAAGATTTCAACATGGAGAGTAGTCCAGAGATCTGAGTAGTCGCTGAAACTATCACAGGGGAAATAGCAAACGAGAGAGGCATTCGGTCTGCCCTATAGTGGCTTGGACTGATGTAATTTTGGTCCAGTCCGGCCCGATTTGGGCTTAGGTTCAGAATTTCAATCTCTTTTTGAAAATTTCTCATTTACCTCTTTTCGATATCAAAACATGCAAATTATAAAAACAATTATTATCACTTGAACAAAATATAGATTTTTTCAAAGACATGAATTTCGTAGACCATGAAAAACCGACCGTGTTAATTGATGCAGAGTTTTAAGGGCCGGAAGTATTATTTGAAAAGCTCGTTTGAACCCTCCACGCTATTATTGTATGTTCCATTTCTCTCCGACCCAACTTTCCGATGACCATTTGGAATTAATGGGGATTTCGTTTCGAACTGCAATCCACGACAACTTGCTCATGGCTTTAGCCTAAGATCGGCCAAGGATGGCAATCAAACCTTAGTAGTGGGCTCGTTAGAACTGGGATACCCAGGCTAGGCATTACCATGAGGATCCTATACCCGTAGGGAATCATAGCTACTCGGTCTACCCATAGGTAGCTGCAGTTCCACCAGCATGTCAGAATTTGAAATGTTTCTTCTTCGCAAGAGGTAGGAAACGTCTTTTCCAGCTAGCACATGCTGGCCAGAGGTTCACCCACAGCATGGCTAGAACTCGTGACCTCCTAAAACCCATTTATTATCGGAAATTCATCCCAAATTGTATTACTCTTATCGTTCATTGGGTAAACAAACGAGAAAGAGGGGCTTTTCCAATCAATTTTTAACAGAAATTTTCCCAAATTTTGGTTTTTCAATGAGCAGGAGCACAAGCAAGGCGGACCGGCCCATGGCACAAAATGAATCAGCTAGCATAGCCCGTTTCATGAATCGGTGGTCATGCTAGGTCGAAACCCATTTGGCACCACTAGATAAAGAGGAAAGGAAAGATGCCAAGCAAAACTTTAGCCACTTCCGCCCATCAATGTCAAAAAAAGCAACACAATTCTCGTGTCAGCCTAGCATAAATTAAACCCAAATTAAAGAACAAACGCAATAAATTATGCTTAACAATATCACATCAATGTGATCACGTAACATCAATTGAAAGTTTTTCGGTCCTAATTGACGTTCCTGCCAAGCTTCAACTTGCTTTGATTGTCGGCATTATCCTCTGAAGAAATGGATTTGATTGGAGGAGGAGGCCTAGCTTCAAAGCCACTCCTCCATCAACAGTCCTGAGGTGGGATACAGGTAACAGGAATAGTAGCAGAAAAAGTCACCTTCTGGGTTTGCGGCTACATACAGATTGAATAGTATCTCGGCGCTTGAAACTTGCAATTTACATTTGAGTTTCGTCGCTCGTCGCTCCGACTCGCCGCCGGACGACCCCGCACATGTACGCGAATCATCATTTTTTCCTTCCCAAGCTACCGTTGCCAGGCAAAACGACCGGCAACCCTTAACCCGGACTTCTCTCTCGTCCGCCATCTCTTTCCTATTACGTCGCCAGTTTTTAGCTTTTGTTCATCTTGTGAAAGAGCTAGAGTTTGATCTCCCTACTATCACGTGATGGGATTTGAACCCTCTCGAGATCTTGACTC
This sequence comes from Eucalyptus marginata, assembly GCA_014182565.1. NCBI lineage: Eukaryota > Viridiplantae > Streptophyta > Magnoliopsida > Myrtales > Myrtaceae > Eucalyptus > Eucalyptus marginata. The sequence goes on along the minus strand of CM024588.1, from coordinate 10,033,859 downwards.
TTTCGCTACATATACACTAGAACCGATGTGCCCCACGAGCTCCCCATGCTTTTTGTAAATAAATTTGAATTATCTGTTTTCATATAGTGGTTGGTCTTTGAATTAGTAGCGAATAACTTCCTGCTTTTGACTATTTTAAACTTGAGTCTTCCAAAAAGTCTTTCGATTATGAAGCATCAATAAGTACAATAGTGATGTGAGGCTTAATTTTCATAAATTAAAGTAAGATCGTAGATAATGCGGCGGTAAATTCGCGATATAATGAAGCTACGCATATAATATTTTATGGATGATCATCAATTTGCAAGAAAAGTAAACGACAACCCACTGTTCCATTTCATGGAAAAGGGAAAGAAATATACATAAATTTTCGTGATGGCAACAAGTTGAATCCTTGATATTTTGTAAGGGTTGATGTGACGTGTCGTTTGTTGTCTTAGTGGCGGATTTGGAGCGATGTGCTTGCCGACAAGACCATTGTTTAGTGGGGGGAAGAAGGCATCCAAGCCTCTCCTCTATTGGTCAAAGCATTACCTCCTACTCTTCAGATATTTTTCTCCTACTAGACATAGAGTGAAATGGCGCTCCATGATATAAAGAATTCTGCAATAGCAAGTCGATAGACAAGTGCCAAATTTGATATAATAGAATAGAATTGATTGATCAAACCACCAAGCATGTTAGTTTGGATGCTTGCCTCTTTTTATGAGGTCACGCCTCTCCAAAAATTTAAAGTCAAATATTAAATTTTTCGCAAAACAAATGCAACTTTGACATAGACTATGAGTCTCGAAGAAGTATGGTGAATACTGCATTTCTCAATATCAATTATTTTAGCCATGCGAGCATATATGTGGAAAGTGTGTTTGGTTCTCTAGTTTAAAGTCTCGACTTAGGTAGAAGATACACTTGAGAATATCTATAATGACCAGAGGGTTAAGCTCCACTTAGGCAAGAGCCATACTTGAGAATGCCTATAGCGGTCAGAGTGCTCACTAGAGTCAAATGGACTAGATAAGAAGCAATTCTTGGCAAGCTACTAAGATGAAGAAAGGTGTTCTAGGGATGTGTGTGTGTAAAATTGAAATTAACTCACGAAAGGCGCTTTGATATGACGGCAAGTTTAGAATTGGAACTACAATATTAAGCATGCTCAAGTGGAAGTACTATCAGGGTGGGCGACCTCTTGGAAATAAGGCCCACCCCTATGTCAAAGGACTTGCAAGGCTCAGTATAGGATTGCCAAAACAGACAACAAGAATATCGTGATATCAATATGTGCATTTCAATAATCTTTAGGGCATGTGACAACAAGTGGATCCACAACGTCCGGTAATGATTAGCCAAACGCGAAAGGAAAAAATAGAAAAAAAGAAAAGAAAAGGTATTGGAAATCATCGGATGCTAGGGCAAGAAGGGATCATGAGCACCCAGGGAGAGAATGCAGGTTGCAACACTAATTACCATACTAACATTCAATTGGAATGGGTGGGGAGGTGGGTCAACTGGTTAGGGATTATTGGTTTTTGGTCTAGTCTGGTTCCACCTACGAACCAAGAATCGAATTAGGAGGATTGGTTCCTAATTTTTGGGACTACGGATTGGACCGGACGGTCCTAAGACTAGGGACCAGACCGGACCGATCAATCTAGTCCGGTTCGCTATGGTCCTATGGAACCAATTACTTAAAAAAATTTTAAAACTAAAAATACTAGAGTTGTTACTATTTTTATGGTCAATTGCTATTTTAAAGAAATTTAAAAATATTTATAAAAAAAAATTGATCTAATCCAGTTCGATTTTTTCTTGGAATCAAAAGTCGAACCGATAATCACCGATCCAATTTTTATGGAACCGGGAATTAGACCGATCCTTCCAAGAACAGGACCAAAATGGTCGGTCCAATTGGATGCGAGTGATTCTCGATTTGAGCGGTCCAACGTGCTCATCCGTATGGCCGGCTGTGTGGGGCTTTCTCAGCTTTCGCTTTTAGTACCGCAAAAAGATCCCCAACCATTTCCTTTGAATGAACCGATTGCTTTCGATTAATGAACCCCCTGCAATTTAATGATAAATAATAATAAAAGTTCCATTTTTTATTATCATTTCTCTACTCCATCCTCTCTCTTTCTCTGTCCCTGCCGGCGCCCCGAACGGAGCGTCGGGAGGATGCGATGTAACTGCGGTCAGCACAGCAGAGAGAGAGAGAGAGAGAGAGACATACAGATATAGAGAGAGAAAGAGAGAGAGAGAGAGAGAGAGGAAGAAGACGACAGAACAAGGCGATGGCCGCGAGTCAAATGACAACCCGCTTACGTTTCTTTGACTCTCTCTCTCTCTCTCTCTCTCTCTCGGTCGCTCGCTTCAGTTCGGTAGGGCCCCCATCCGCCCCTTGAGTTGGCCACGCGCTGCCGGCCTGGCGACGTCCGGGCTGTTTGCGGCTCCGCCTCCCCACCAGTGATCGTTTTTCCTTTTTTTTTTTTTTTTTCTTTTTTAATGGGTTTGCAGCTATATACCGCACGACTTGCGTGGATGGTTTGTCCTCTGTTTCTAATCATTCTAACTTTGACCGGGAAATATCACGAAAAATCTTTTAAGTCATACATTGTTGTCGAAAAAAATATCCCGAACCCTTTTTTTTCGCAGCCAAAACCTCTAATTTAAAACCATGATGGCTAAAATACCATCTATCTACTTCAAAATACTTTCCAAACTTCAGCCACTTTATCACCAATATCCCCCAAATTTTTTTGTGTCGCCAATACCCAAACATGTAGAGTAGGGGTGTGCGAAAAATACCCGAAACCGCCCGGACCGCCGAGCCGGACCGGAACCGCCCGGAACCGGCGGTTGCTGGAACCAGTCGGTTCCGGTGCCTGCCCAATTTTTCGGAACCGGTGGAGTACCGGTCCGGTTCGGTTCCATGGGCGGATCCGCCCGCCCGCCCACCTGCACCAGGACCGAAACCTTTTAATATTAAAAAAAAAAAAAAAAAACCAAGACAGATCTCATCCAGAAGTAGAGTACTGCATGAGTCATCTTGGGTTTTTTCCCCCACCGCACTTGGTTTTTTTTTGTCATTCACGTGTAGCTGACTGTTATTTAATGTTGAGCAATTATCTATTAATTATTGTTTTACTTTTTGGAGATTGGAACTTGGAATTTAGAGCTTAAAACTTGGGAACCGGACCGGACCGGCGGTCCGGGAAACCAAAATTGTTTTGCGACCGTTCTACGTTGAAAACCCGACCAGAGACCTCCTCCCCTCCTTCCCAACTCATGACCCGACCGTTATGTTGAAAACCAAAATTGTTTGCGTCGAGATCGGTTCCATGGATCCACTGAACCGGACCGGACCGGCGGTCCGGTTCCCGTGGATCCATGCAACAAACGGGTGGATCCCGGTTCCAATTTTCGGAACCGGTCCCTTAGCGGCGGTTCGGTTCTAGGTAGGGGAACCGCCCGCTTCCGGACCATGCACACCCCTAATGTAGAGTATGCAAAAAGTTGTGGCATTAATATTACGGTAGATATAATTTAGGAATTCTGGCGATAGAAAAAATTATGATTAAGAGTATTGGATGACCCAAAAAGATTTGACCATTGCAATATTAATATCCAAATTTTTTTTCCGTGTCACCAAACCCCAAGCATAAGCAGTGTGAAAATTTTTGGTATACTGGTATTGTATTGGACATACTTTAGAGTGAATTAGACAGTAGTTTAGGTTTTGAGTGGTATCAAATTATCAATCCTTTTAAGTTTTATAATAGATCCCTTGAACCAGTGAAAAAAGGCCAAGAACCTTTTTCTTTCCCTAAGCTGTTAAGTTTGACACACTTTATTTGCTTTTTTCTCATTTCATACAAAGATTATTTCATTAAACATGCTTGTAAGGTCAAGTGAGAGAATGACTAGGTTGTTTCTAACCCTTTTTCGTTTTTTTTTTTTGGCTCAAATCGATATGAAATTTCTAACCTCTAGATGCACTGGATTCAATAACAAGTCAACCGACGACTTTCTTTAAGTCAAGTCTCGAACGACTCGTTTCTTTTCTTTTTTTTTTTTTTTTTTTTTGGGGGGGGTGGGATTTAATCAATTGATGCGCTGGATCGAAACAAATTGTGGATTTTATTTTTATTTTGTTGAATATTTCCTGCTCAAACGATGAATTAGTCAAGATTCCCTTTAAAAGGTTATCTTGTTCGGTTGCCGTTTGGCAGGACAAAGTCAAATCTTGCCTCCAAAATTAAGAGTGATTATGTCTAAAAAATTATGTAGAAATTATATATGAATATGCATATCAGTGTTTATATGTGTTAAACCGTTTGAGGCATTTCGCATTCAAAAGAAAACTAAAATTACGACAATTGTAAAAAAGGAAGAATCTAAAAGTGAAGTTTTGACCAAACAAGTCTTTGACAGATGGTGTACAACAAGTTGAACTCTTTTGTTTGAAATTATTTTTCACACATATATAAGATTTGACCAAGTAACTAATAATAGGTATTGGGATTAAAGCACCTAACACGAGTTTGAACGAATCTCAAAATTGCATTTTGTTATAATCTGCATCAAGGGGAGGGAGATTCCTAACGTGGGACCATGATCCCACCTCTAGGAATCGAGGTTTTTGAACAGCAAAGTTAGCACGTATCAAGAGAGGGAACTTGTACATTTTGTGTTCATTTTTTTTTATTTTACTATTGAGTAGCCTACTAACAAACACTAGGATAAAAACACTCGACAAGAGTGTTGATTAATCTCATAATTGCATCCGGGTTAATTTGAAAACACTTCTACTCTATATATCTAAGCCTATGTTTTTTTTTTTTTTTTGTTGGATTTCTAAGCCTATATTTGGAAAGGCCAAAAAGTTTGGGGAAAGAATGAGGAGTGAAAGAGAATTAGGGGGAGAGAAGTTCAAATACCCATGTTTGGAAGGGCCTATAGGAAAGATAAGTTAAGATTTGGGGGGTGAATAAAACGAGTGGGGCCCGCCAAGAAGCGGTCGCCCTCAAATTGAGAAGAAAGCCTCGATCAAGAACTGCGTGGCCGAAATAAAAAATTCCCACAAATACCCTTGCATTCAAGTCGAATTTACCGCTTCTCTTTGCCTCTTCTTTTTCTTCTTCGGGTATCACGGTTATGAATTTCATTTTCTATGACCAACTTTATTAAATATGACGTTATCTCACTCAGCATATAGTTAACAAAGAATACAATTAATTTAATCAATTCCTAAATCAAATTAATTTGAAATTAGAAGAGAATAATGAAAGGACCATAGTTAAATTTGGAAATTCTTTTTTTTTTTGGGGGGTGGTGTCTCATTGTTTGCCGAGCAATCTAGTTAAGGACTAATATTCTTCTTCTTCTTCTTTTCTATAAAATCGTGCTAATGTTCCTTCAGCATCTTTTAAACTACTAGTGTAATTCCTCAATTACAATTTAAAATATACATAAAAGGAGGATATTCAAACATAGTACCCAACAACTTCCATTTCATTTCATAGCTCTCGTAGAGTCGTCAAACAAAGGATTGTATAATCAGCAACGATTCCGTCATTTCGATTGAAAAAACAAGAATCAGAATGCTTGTTTTAGTCGCAAATAAATTAAGAATTCTTTCTAGTCTCTCGAGAGACCAATTCATCATTTCCAGAGCGTCATTTCTCGATGTATTTTATGGAGCTTACACACATAGGTCATATTCTTGGATGTTCAGCAACCTCTTAGAAATGGCCATCGAATTTTAATGGTCAAATCCTTGGATGCGGTTGCGGTATGCAAAAGTCAAAGGAATTGATCAAATGTGTCGCCGACATCATGAAAGAGATGGCCCCTCTTTAATCACTTGGCCCAGACGGATTCCATGCCATTTTCTACATGAAATGTTGGGAAGTGGTGAAGGCCCAGATTGTACAATTTGTGTAGCATTTAACACAAGTCAATTGCCCTATCTTCTCAAACATGTTGGCAAATAGACTGAAAGGGTTCCTCAGTCATATATCTTATGGGTAGAAGCATACAAGATAATTCTGTAATTGCATAGGAAATTGTACAGTCCATGAGAAAGAAAAGAAAGGGGCGTCCATTCATGGGAGTTAAGGTGGATATGTCACAAGCCTATGATAGAGTTGACTGGAATATACTTGACGCAATCTTTTGTAGCCTGGGGTTCTGGGTCCTTTTTTGCAGGCTCATAAAAATATGTATTCGTTGGATCATTATTCTCTTCTTATCAATGATAAACCTGCGGGAAGTTTTAAATCTCAAAAGGGACTCCGACAAAGTTCTCGCCATACCTATTTGTAATTTATACTGGACTTCTTTCTAGAATTCTATCTAGAGCAGAGGATTTGAAGATTATTGCAGGTATAAGAGTAGGGCAAGAGCGTTCGCCTTTAACTCACCTTATGTATGCTGATGATTTCTTGTTATTTGTCGAAACCATTGAGCATCAAGTGAGAGGATTGAAGGAATACATTGAAATTTATTGCTCGTGGTTAGGTCAAAGCTTGAATCATCAGAAGCCGTCTGTCTTTTTTTTCTAAAGATACTTTTGTGGGCGTGAAAAAGTTTTGTATGGATGAGCTCCGCATGTGAAAGCGGATCTTGAAGCACTGTATCTTGGAAATTCCCTCTTCAACCAAGAAAAGGTAGGGCAAAATATCAATTCCTTGAACAGAAGGTTGATAACAAACTTAGCACCTGAAAAAGGAAGACACTATCTTGGGCGAGTAGAGCAACGAACATCCGATCGATTGTTCAGAATGCACCAATCTATGCTATGCAATATGGTCAACTGCCTTGTAGCACTTGTGATAGACTCGACACCTTTATAAGAAAATTCTAGTGGGGTATGCCAACAGAGAAAAATAGATACTTTACACCTAAATGTTGGGATTCACTATGTAGAAACAAGAAGAGTGGAGGAATGGGTTTTTAGCAGAATAGGGATTTCAACAACGCTGTGCTTTTAAAGCTCGGTTGGGGAATGGTCCAAGATAGAAGCAAGCTATTAGTTAGAGTTCTTGAAGGGAAGTATCTCCGAAGCTTCAATTTCTGGAGTCATGAGGTCGAGGCATCAGCCTCTCCTTTGTGGAAGGCAATCTTGGATGCCAGGGAAATACTCAAAATGGAACTTTTTATCAAAGTAGGGGATGGAAAATCAATCGAGGTAGGAAATCACCCTTTGGATTCCTAATGTTTCATCTCATCTACCTTCTTTTATTGATCCAGACCCTGTCTTGAAGCAAAGAAAGATAGAAAGCTTCTTTATCCTAGGGACAGAAACCTGGGATGTATTAAGTCTAAATCAGACTTTTTGCCCAACCTTAGTCCAAGCCATTCTTCAAATCCATGTGCCAAACTCCATTTGGGTGGACAAATCAATTTGGCATCCAACTATCAATAGAATATTTTCTGTTAAATCTGCTTACAAACTCATAAAGTCATGAACTAAAAATGGCAACAACTGTGTGATTTGGAACAAAATCTAGAAAGCTAGAGCTCATGAGCAGCACAAAATGATGTTGTGGAGGATAGTGACCGATGCCTTACCTTGTCAAGCTAATTTGTTTCGATTGATCCATATCCCATACCCTATTTTCCCATTGTGTGGAGCTTTGGAGGAGAATTCGGTACATTTTTACATCATGTCCTTTAGCCCAAATTTTGTGGAGACAGAGCCCATGGGGTATTGTCTCATTTGCTTGGAACTTCAGGTTTTTGGAAGAGATGGTGAACCACTTTCTTAATCTAGGAAAAATAGTATATAGAATGGGATTAGATTGCAAACTCTTCACCCTTTACACAGCAATTCTCTGCACTAGAATGTGGTGCTATAAGAATACAAAGTTAGATGATCATACAACTCCAGTTTCTCCCAAAGCGATTCAGATGGTCATACAAGATTTCTTGGAATATTCAAATATGTTCAAGAGAGAGAACAAAGTTAAGTTAAGCGAGGAGTTGGATTCTTTTGGGGTAAGGACAAACTCTTGGATTCCTCCATCAAATGAAGAGTTGAAATTTAATGTAGATGGTGCGTGGAAAGATAATAAATGGGCCATAGGTATTATTGCACGATCAGATCGAGGCTCAGTTGTCCAAGTGTGGACAAGACAAGGAAGATGGAACTCACCAGTGGAAGTGGAAGCTATAGCTCTTCTTCTCAAGTGCAAAGATGCTCAGTCCCTCGGCATCCACAAGGTGGTGTTTGAAAGTGATTATATGGTATTAATTAATGCCATTCAACGAAAGGGCCTTTGCCCTTGGTGTATTCATCCTTTCGTCTCGAACTCCCATTTACTACTTAGCAACAATCCATGATAAAGTTTGAAGTGAATCGATAGAACTAGTAATGAAACTACTCATAAGTTTGAAAAATGGGCTTTTCATCAGTTAGGAACCGCATCTTCTTTCATTTTTAATGATCTCCCTTCTAGAATTAAAAATTTAGGATTAGGAGTCTTTTTAATTTATGATCTTGATTTATGCTCTAATTTATCCTCGCAATATTTGAATTATTTTGATGCAATAGAAGGTTTGTTTTAGCCACACAAAAAAAAGGCACTACTAATCTTCAACTCATTAAATAAGTGAAGGGGGAAAACGATGTCGATGATTTTGATCTGGCTTGGAAAAGTTGAACTTAAATCTTAATCAAGGAGTTTTGAATCTAAATTTGAAAAGAACAATGTTGTTATTATCTGAACTGCTACTAAAGCTACAAATTCATTTATTGTTTGGTAATTAGCGGTAGAAGTTTATTTTGAACAACTAGTATGGTTGTAAAAATCTGAGGTTGTCATACAAAACTTTGTTCATCAATACTATTTGTGAAAGGAAATATACTTGTCTGAATCCGATTTATAATAGATCAGATCCATTGTAAACGTTCATAGTCCCAACCTTGTACAAAGGGGAAGTCCGATTTTAAAGGGTGTGAATAATAATCATTATGTTTCTCTATTTCTATAATTTTTCTATTTCTAGAAATAAGTTTGAAACAAAAATTCGTTTAGTAATGCAATTTCATTTTTCTATTTTCAGGAAAAAAATTTAGCCTAGAAATAAGTTTGAAACAGAAATGAGAAATAAATTTTTTTCTATTTTTCTATTTTAGGAATAGAAATAAAAATAAAAAAATCTTCTCATGACTAACCCTTGCTGTCTTCCCCCACCTCTCACTTCCCCCCGCCAGCTACTGCTACCAAAGGGAGATATTTAAGAAGGCCTATCAAACAAATTTATGTTTCAGGAATAGAAATTATGTTGTTATCAAACACATACCTCCACTAATAAACTTGTCCAAAAAATAAAAATAGAAATATCTTGTCAGAAATTATATTCGGGACAAAATAATTATCATTAGCGCCCTATAATACTCATGTCTTTTTTACTTTTCACTGTTGAATCGAAATAAAGAAATCATAACCGTTCAGCAGAAGTAGAACCGTTGAAGGACGATGGGAACATAAATTCGATCTTCAAAGTGGACCGATCAACCTCAGTCAAAAGCATTTAAAAGGAGTGCACTTTTGTCGCACCAAAAAAAGCATTTTTTTTTTTATTGGACTTCTTGTGATTTTATTCATCCAATGGTTGTTAGCTTTGAAAAGTTTCTTGACCCAAATTTAAGATTTCGACATGTAGAATAGTCTAGAGATTTGGATAGTCGCCAAAACCGCTAAGGAGAAAATTGCAGACTAGAGAGGCATTCGGTTCGCCCCGAATGGAGAATAATTGGCCTTGGACTGATGCAATTTGGTCCAGTCCGGGCCGATTTGGACTTAGGTTCGGAATTTCAATCTCTTTTCAAAAATTTATCATTAATCTCATTTCGAGATTAAAACGTGCAATTATAGAAAAAAATATTAACATAAAATTACTCGGATTGAAATATAGTTTTAAGGACCGGAAGTATTATTCAAAAAGCTCGTATAGAGCCCCTGTGCTTTAAGCATTGTGGCCACTTCTTTCGATTTCGACCCTCCATGCTTTTATTGTTCGTTCCTTTTTCTACCCAAATTTCCTATGAACATTTTGAATTATTTGGGATTTCATTTTGATCTACAATATACAACCGCCTACTCGTAGCTTTACCTTGAGATCAAACAAGGACAACAATCAAAGCACTGTGGAACAGGGATGATGGACTATTGGCCCGTTTGGTTCGGCTTTGGGCAAATGCCTTTAGCCAAATGCAAATGCCTTTGGGGTAAATGGGTTTTTGGGAATGCTTGAACATTTGTCAAATTATAATTTAAAGAGCATTGAAAAGTGACTTTAGTGTAAATACCGTTTGGTAAACCCAACATTTGCAAATGGCTTTTATTATTTAAAAAAAAATCCGATGAAACTCCGCCATCGATCAACGGCAAGCCAACCACCGGTGTGAGGCTGCCTGAGGTCCCGTGACCTCAAGCAGCCTCGCCGGTGGCCAGATCTAGGTGCCTTAGACCTCGGGCAACCTCACCAACGGTTGGGGTACAGGGAAGATGCTCGGTAAAAGAACAGATGAACAGTAAGGGAGGACTAGCATGCTGAAAATGCTAAATGCCCAAAGCAGGTCCCCACCTGCTTTGGGCTTTTAACATTTCAAAGGCAAGCATTTGGAGAAGGGGAGCTCCAAATGCTTGAACCAAACACCAAAATTTTTCCCAGGCGCTTGGGAAAGCCAAACCAAACAGGTAGTCATATTGGAGAAGTTCTTCTCTTTTGTTAAAAAGTGGGAACAAATGACTAGTGTAGCTACCTAGACTTGGCATTACCATGAGGATCCTATACCAATTACGGAATGTTCGATTTAGGTTATAGTTAGTTAGCCTACCCATAATCATACGATCCTTTTTATTGTAGTTCCACCAATGTGCAAAATTCATAATGTCTCTTCACATGAGCTGACAAATATCTCTTCTAGCAAGCACATGGGGGCTAGAAGTTCATTCATGGTATGGCTCGAACTTGTGGTGTCATGAAGCCTATCTATTACCGGGAGTTAGTCCAAGATTGTAATACTCATTCATCGTGGGACTTTTCCAATCAATTCTGGACAAAATTCCCAATTTTTTTGGTCTTTCTAACCAGCTCGGGCACAAGCATGGCTGCCCTACTTCAGTTAACGGAGCGGCGTGGCGCAAAGGAGATCAGATCCAATCAAAATGGATCGGCCAGCAGGACCCGTTAATTGAACCGGCGGGTCATGCTAGGCCAAATCCATTTGCCATTCCTAGATAAAAGATGTAAGAAAAGCGATGGAAAGGATGCCGAGGCAAAGCTCAGCAACGTTAGCCCATTAATGTCGAAAAAATCAACACAATTCTTGCGTCAGCCTAGCACAAATTAATGCAAATTAAGGAACGAACACAATAATTATGCCTAATAGGATCATATCGATGTAATCACGTTACATCACTTGAAAGTTTTCTGGTCCTAATCGATGTTCCTGCCAAGCCTCAACTTGCTTTAATTGTCGGGATTATCCTTTGAAGAAATAGATTTGATTGGAGGAGAAGGCCTCGCTTCAAAGCCACTCCTTCATCAACAATCTTGAGATGGGATTCAGGAATAGTCGCAAGAAAGTCACCTCGGGTTTGCGGCCACATGCGAATTGAATATTATCTCAACGCTTGAAACTTACATCTTACATCTTGAGTATCGCCGATTGGTATCGACTCGCCGCTTGATAACCCACACAAGTACACAAATCGTTGTTTTTTTCTCCCCAAGCTACCGTCGCCACGCAAAACAACCCGCAAACCCTAATCCAGACATCTTGCTCGTCCGGCATCTCTCTCCTATCCCGTCACCGATTGGCAGCCACCGCCAGCCTAAGCCCCTCCGCGGTTCCTAACAATTGGACGGACCAATCAAAAGTGGGGTATACTTTTTCGTTTCACATAGCGGAGAAAAGTACCAAAAAAAGTCATAAACCTATTGTATTGATATCCATTCAGTCATAAACTTTTCAACTAAATCAATTTAGTCCCGAACATTTTCACATTGGTACCAATTCAGTTCATCCAACCAATTTTGACGCCGGTTGGTGGTCAAACGCTAACTTGGCAATTTGTAAATGATTTTTTATTTTTTTCAAATTTTTTATTAATCTTTTTCTTTTTCCTTTTTTTTCCTTTCTTTTCTCTCTTCTTCCCCTTGGACTTTCCTTATAGTGGCCAGTGAGCCTAGCGTGGGTTGCGGCCCTCACCCAATGGCTTGGCAAGCCTCGCCGGCCACTATGAAAAGTTCCCAAGAAGAGAGAAAAGAAAACGAAAAAGAAAAAAAAAAGAAATAGAATTAATAAAAAAAAATTGAAAAATTGCAACGTCAACGTCAATAGGACTGAATTAGTACAAATGTGAAAATATTTATGATTCAATTGAAATGTTTAAAATTGAATTGATACTAATGCAATAATTTAGGACTTTTTTTTTGTACTTTTCCCTCACATAGTGGGGCATTAACTTTACACATCTCGTGAAAGAGCCAGAGTTCGGTCTCCCTACGATCACGTGGTGGGAATTTAACGCTCTCGAGATATTGACTCTTTCGCTATGTATACACTAGAACCAACGTGCCCTACAAGTTCTCTCCATACATTTCATAAGTGAATTTGAATTATCTTTTTTTATATAGCGGTTGGTCTTTGAATTAATGATGACTATTTCCCGTTTTTGGATTATTTCACAATTCGAGCCTTCCAAAAAGTCTTATGATACGAAACATTAATAAAGCACACCGGCAATGTATGTCCTACTTTTCTATAAATTAAAGTAAGATGGTAGATGATGCCCCAGTAAATTCATGATATAGTAAAGAAAAACATATACTATTTCATGGATGATCATCAATTTGCAAGAAAAGTAAACGATAACCCACCATTTCATTTCACCGAAAAGCGAAAGAAAATTACATAAATTTTCGTGATGGCAATGAGCTAAATCCTTGATATTTTGTAAAGGTTGATGTAACGGGTCATTTGTTATCTTTATGGCGGATTTGGAGTGATGTGCTAGTGCCGACGAGGGCAGTGCTTTAGTGGGGGAGAAGGCATCTGAATCTCCCGTCTATTGGTCAAAGCATTGCCTCCTACTGTTTAGATATTTTTCTCCTACTAGACATGGAATAGAAAGGCACTCTATGATAGAAAGAATTCCGCAATTGCAAGTCAATAGACAAGTGCCCCATCTGACATAATAAAATAGAGCTGATGGATTGAACCGCCAAGCGTGTTAGTTCGGTGGAGAAGATTAGTGCTGCCTTTTTATGAGGTCACAAGATCGAACCTTAGTGTGGACTAGCTTGCGGTTCTCTCCAGCTTAAAGTCTCGATTTAGGTAGGAGTTACGCTCAAGAATATCTATAATGACCTAGTTTGATGAGGGCTTGGAATGCTTGCAAGGACCAGAGGGTCTAGATTAAGCTTGGCTTAGGCAGGAGCCACACTCAAGAATATATATTCGATGAGGGCAAGGAGTACTCAGCTTGACTTAGGTAGAAGCCACGCTTGAGAATATCCATAACGACTTAGTTCAATGAGGGTGGGGAGTGCCCATGGGGATCGAAGGATCTAGACAAGGAACGACTCTTAGGAAATTTCCAAAATGGCGAAGTGGGGTTGGGAATGAACCGAATTGCATATTGATTGGGTAAAAGTGTTCCCAAGATATAATGTGTGCGTGTGAAACTGAAATTAATTCAGGAGAAATATCTTTTGGTGTGATGACAAATTTAGCATGGGAACTATAATCATAAACCTGCTCTGGTAGAGGCACTATTAGGACGGATGATATCTTGGAAATATACCAATCAACCTGGTGTTAGGGCAAGTACAGGCAATCGTGAGCAACCCCAAGAGAAAGGATGCAAATTGCAACACGAATTCCTTTAATAGCCGTCAGTCAAAGCGGGTGGCGACATTGATGAGAGGAGTCAAACCCCCAACCCCACCACCTTCGCATCACCAACGTGGGAGGTGGGGCGGCTGTCTGTGTGGGGACTTTCTCAGCTTTTCGCTTTTGCGTTCCGCAAAAAGACCCCCGACCGATCCCTCCGTAACGAAACCCTCTGCAATTCATTTCTCTATTTTCTCCTCTCTCTTTCCCTCGTGCGGGGGGATTCGATCAATAATGAAGACGGCATCTTTCTCTTCCTGCTCAAGCGTGGGGAGGATGCAATCCGACCGCGGTCAGCACAGTACAGACAGACAGACAGACAGACAGACAGATATAGAGATAGAGAGAGAGAGAGAGAGAGAGGGGAAGAAGACGACAGAGCAAGGCAATGGCCGCAAGTCAAATGACGACCCACGTACGTTTCTTTGACTCCCTCTCTCTCCCTCTCTCTCGCGCGCTTCGGTTCGGTGGGGCCCCCACGCGCACCCCCAAGTTGTCCGAGGTTTCCAACTCGCCGGCCCGCCGGCGCGTGGCGATGCTCGGGCGGTTTGCCCCCGGGGCTCCGCTCCCCACGCGCTGCCGCCTGGCGCGTGCGCCTCCCCCGGTTATTATTATTTTTATTTTGGGTCTGAAGCGCCTCCCCCGGTTCTCTCTCTTTTGTTTGCAGCTATACCGCACGTCTTCCCAAAATACCGCTCTGCCTTTTTTTCTTCTTTAAGATTTGCGGATTCGTCCTCGGTGTTTCCGATCATTCGTAACTTTGACCCGGAAATATCACGGAAAATCTTTTAAGTCATGCCTTGCTGAGACATGAAAATATGCCGAACCTTTTTTTAATGCAGCCAAGACCTCTAATTTTGTGCCATTATAGCTAAAATAACATCTATCCACCTCAAAATACTTTAAAATTTCAGCCACTTTATCACCAATATCTCGAATTTTTCTTTTTGTGTTGCCAATATCCCAAACATGTAGAGCATGCAAAAATTTGTGGCATTAACGTCACAATGGATGTAATTTAGGAATTCTTGTAACACAAAAACATTATGATTAAGGGTATTTGATGGCGCAAAAAGGTTTGGCCACTGTGATACCTATTTTTAAAACTTTTTTTTTCGTATCACCAACACCCCCAAGCATATGCCTTGTGAAACTTTTGGGGATATTGTAGTGGACATACTTTATAGGTTTTTTGGATAAAAAAAAAATTAGGTAGTAGGTTAGGATTTTGAGTGGTTACCAATCCTTTTATAATAGATCCCTAGAGCCAAGTGAAAAAAAGGCTAACAAACTTTTTCTTTCCCTAAGCCTTTAAGTTTGACTTACTTTATTCGCTTCTTTCTCATTTCATACAAAAATTATTTCATTAAACATGCTTTTAAGGTCAAGTGAGAGAATGAGTGGGTTGTTTCTAACCCCCTTTTTATTATTATTTTTCGGCTCAAATCAATATGAAATTGCTTATATTTCCTCTAGATGCACCGGGTTCAACACATTCTAGATCTAATCTCTCCGTTTTGTCCAATAGATTTCTACCCACATAACTAGGGGTGAGCGCGGTCTAGGGTCGACCCTGGACCAACCCTGGACCGGCCCAACCCTGCCGGTCTGGTCCGGTTCCCAAGGGGACAGGTCGGTCCTCGGTCGAAATTCAGGGACCGACACGTGCGGGGTTGGTCCTCGGTCACAGAGTTTTGGTCGGTCCCGTCCTGGACCAACCTCATATATATATATTATATTACATTATATTATTTATAATTCTTTTATATATTCAAACCTAAGTAAAATGTCTGTTATAAAACTTAAGAGTTATGGTGAGATGTTCTATCAATAGCACTAATGGTAATTTCAATTTAAAAATTTTGTTGAGTATTAATTATGTGTCGTTTGTTTTGTTTTCAGGTGTTTAGAAGTTCAAGTGAATTAACAAGATGTGAACTTATATATTCATGGTTTATATTAAGTATTTTGAACTTTTATGGTTTAATTGTATTTTACTAATGAATTTCAACTGCACTTTACTTTTCAATTTGTGTCAAATGGTAGAAGTTTTTGAAGAGTAGAGTAGTACTGCAGTTGCTACGGTGATTTGCTAGTCAAGTGGTGTGATGCTCATTTTTTGGTTGAGTGGACTCTACATGATCAAATACAAGAAAACGCTTTTGCATATGGTGTTATGAATATTAAAGATAAATGATTACAAGAACTTTCCATCTTGTCCCATATCTCGATGAGCGGTTTGTGTACGAAATTTCTATTATTGTGTCATCTTAAATTTGCTGAATATGTATTGATATTTATAGTTTAGTTGCACAATGTCGCATTGTCGATAGATGTGTAATTTGAATTTGTAGGTTTGCTTTTTTAGGAGTATAAAAACAAGACAAAAAAAATTATCGATCGGTCCCGGTTGACTGCAGGAACCGGATCGAACCCATGGGTCGGCCCGATCCTCTGGCCCCAGTGCCACAGGCTTAGGGTCCTCTGGCCCTAAAAAATTGAGGACCGACACTATACGGGTTGGTCTAGGGTTAGGGGTGGCCGGGCCAACCGGACCATGCTCACCCCTACACATAACTCCTGAAGAAAGGAAGGCCAACGACTCCCCACTTTCATCCCTTTCTTGTCAAAGTTTTCGACCCTTTAAAAATATACAAACCACTTTGCCAAAAAAGTTTAACAAGTCAACCGACGACTTTCTTTAAGTCAAGTCACGAAAGACTTATATATTTATATAGCCGAACATTTTTTTCGAGGAATTACTCAAGATTCCCTTAGGTTATCTTGTTCGGTTGCCCTTTTTCTTTTTTTTGGGGGGGGGAGTTAGAGAGAGTAATTATGTCTGAAAAATTGTGTAGAAATTATATATGAATATGCATATGAGTATTTATATGTGTTAAACCATTTGAGGCATTTCATATTCATCAGAAAACTAAAATTACGACAATTGTTAGAAAGGAATAATCTAAAAGTGAAGTATTGACCGAATAAATCTTTGAAAGATGGTGTACAACTCATTGATGCATCAACAAGTTGGGACTCTTTTGTTCAAACTTATTTTTCACACATATATAAGATTTGACCAAGTAGCTAATAATAGGTATTGGGATTAAAGCACCTAACACGAGTTTGAACGAATCTTATAACCGCATTCCGTTACAACCTGCGTCAAGGGGAGGGAGAATCCTAATGTGGGACCATGATCCCACCTTTAGAAAGGCGAGGTTTTTGCACAGCAAAGTCATCACGCATCGAGAGGGGGAACTTGTACATTTTGTGTTTATATTTTTATTAAGTAGCCTACTAACAAACGGTGGGATAAAAACACTAGACGAGGTGTTGATTAATCCCAAAACTACATTGGGGTTAATTTGAAAACACTTCTAATCTATATATAAGCCTATTTTTTTCTTTTTTTGGATTTCTAAGCCTATGTTGGGAAAGGCAAAAAAGTTTGGGGAAAGAAGTTCAAATACCCATGTTTGGAAGGGCATCTAGGAAAGATAAGTTAAGATTTGGGGGGGTGAATAAAACGAGTGGGGCCCGCCGAGAAGCCGTCGCCCTCAAATTGAGAAGAAAGCCCCGATCAAGAGTTACGCGGCCGAAATCAAATTCCAAAAGTGCCCTTGCGTTCAAGTCGAATTTACCACTTCTTTTCTTCTTCAGGTATCACGGTTATGAATTTCATTTTCTATGACCAAGTTAATTAAATATAACATTATCTCACTCAGCATATAGTTAACGAAGAATACAATTAAATTAATCGATTCCTAAATCAAATTAATTTCAAAATATAAGAGAATAATGAAAAGACCATAGTTAAATGTGGAAATTCTCTTTTTCGGGGGTATCTCATTATTTGTTGAGCAATCTAGTTAAGGACTAATATTCTTCTTTTCTTTTTTTTCCCCTATAAAATCGTGCTAAGATTCCTTCAACATCTTTTAAACTACTAGTGTAATTCCTCAATTACAATTTAAGATATACACAAAAGGAGGATTTTCAAACATAGTTACCAACAATTTCCATTTCATTTCATAGCTCTCATAGATTCGTCAAATAAAGGGTTGTATATTCAACAATGATTCCGTCATTTTGATCAAAAAAACAAGAATCGGAATGCTCGTTCCAGTCACGAATAAATTAAGTATTCTTTCTGATCTCTTGAAAGACCGATTCGTCATTTCTAGAGCATCATTTCTCGATTCATTTTATCGTGCTTTACACACATAGATCCTATTCTTGGATGCTCAGCAACCTCTTAGAAATGGCCATCAAATTTTAATGGTCAAATCCTTGGATGCGGTCGTGGTATACAAAAGTCAAAGGAACCGATCAAATGTATCACCGACATCATGAAAGAGATGGCCCCTCTTTAATCACCTGACCCAAACAGATTCCGTGCCATTTTCTACACGAAATGTTGGGAAGTGGTGAAGGACGAAATTGTACAATATGTGCAGCACTTCTTTAACGCTAGTCAATTGCCCCATCTTCTCAATCATACTTTTATAGTACTCATCCTAAAACTCAGAATGCACGCAGTTATAACCAGTCTTGGCCCATGAGTCTATGCGATGTGAGCTATAAATTTATCTCTAAGATGTTGGCAAATAGACTGAATGGGTTCCTTAGTCATATCATCTCACCTCAGCAATTGGCTTTTGTTTCGGGTAGAAGCATACAAGAAAATTCTGTGATTGCACAGGAAATTGTACACTCCATGAGAAAAAAAAAAAAGGGGCGTCCATTCATGGGAGTCAAAGTGGATATGTCACAAGCTTATGATAGAGTTGACTGTAATATACTTATGCAATCCTCCGTAGCCTGGGGTAATTTGTCCTTTTTTGCAAGCTCATAAAAATACGTATTTCATTGGTTCATTATTCTCTTCTCATCAATGGTAGACCTGCGGGAAGTTTTAAATCTCAAAAGGGACTCCGACAAGGTGACCCTATCTCGTCACACCCGTTTGTGATTTATACTGAACTTCTTTCTAGAATTCTATCTAGAGCAGAGGATTTGAAGATTATTGCAATTATAAGAGTAAGGCAAGAGAGTCCGCCTAACTCACCTCATGTATGCTGATGACTTCTTGTTATTTGTCGAAGCCACTAAGGGTGCGTTTGTTTGTTTTTGTTGGGGAACAGTAAATAAAAACTATTTGTTTTGAACAAAAATGCGCATTTGGTAAACTTGTTCCTAAAATAAAAAAGAACAGAAATATGTTTGGTAAATTTATATTCTTTTTTTATTTCTTTTAATTTTTTAATGTTTTTTTTATTTTTCATTTTTTTCTTTCTTTTTTTATTTTTTTTTTTTTCTTGCTTTGGCTTTGGCGGCCTCGCCTTGGCCATGGCGAGGCTCGCCGACCCGGCAAGGCCGAGCCTCACCGTGGTTGGGCGAGGCTTGCCTCGCCTTGGCAAGGCGAGCTCGGGCTCGCCCAAATGGGCGAGGCTCGAGCCTCGCCGGTGGTCGGGCAAGCTCGGCCTCGCCGACCGGGCATGCCCGAGCTCGCGAGCCTCGCGGCCGGCTAGGCGAGCTCGGGCTCGCCCAGATCCGGCGAGGCCGCCGGCCCTCGTCGGCCGGTCGCCGGCCATGGCCGAGGCCGGTGACCGGCCAAAGCAAGAAGAAGAAGAAAAGAAGAAGAAGAAGAAAAAAAAGAAGAAAAGAAGAAAAAAAGAAAAGAAGAAAGAAGAGAGAGAAAAATTGTTTATTTGTTTTTATTCCATAAACAAGAAACAACTTTTTTGTTTCTTGTTTTTGTTCTTTTTGTTCAGGGAACAAAAGAACAGATTTGGAACAAAAACGCATACAAATGCGTTTTTTGTTTTTTTTGTTTCCGAAAACAAAAAAAAAAAAAACTGTTTATGAACAAAAAAAAGAAACATAAACAAACACGCCCTAATCATCAAGTGAGAGGATTGAAGGGATGCATTGAAATTTATTGCTCATGGTCACGTCAAAGCTTGAATCATCATAAGCTGTCTGTCTTTTTTTTATAAAAAAATAAAAATAAATAAATAATACTTCTGTGGGTGTGAAAAAGTTTTGTATGGATGAGCTCCACAGGCGAAAGACAGATCTTGAAGCGCTGTACCTTGGGGATCCCTTCTTCAACCAAGGAAAGGTAGGGCAAAATATGAATTCCTTGAACAGAAGGTTGATAACAAACTTAGCTCCTGAAAAAGGAAGACACTATCTTGGGCGGATAGAGTAATATTTATTCGATCGGTTGTTCGTAGCATTTGTGATGGACTCGACGCCTCTACAAGAAAATTTTGGTGGAGCGTGCCAATAGAGAAAAACGTACACTTCACACCTAAATGTTGGGATTCACTATGTAGAAACTAAAAGAGTGGAGGAATGGGTTTTCGGCAGAATAGGGATTTCAACAACGCTTTGCTTGTAAAATTCGGCTAGGTAATGATCCAAGATAGAGGCAAGCTATGGGTTCGAGTTCTTGAAGGGAAGTATTTCCGGAGCTCCAATTTTTGGAATCATGAGGTCGAGGCATCAGCCTCTCCTTTGTGGAAGGCGATCTTGGCTGCCAGAAATACTCAAATTGGGAACTTTTTATCAAATAAGAGATGGAAAATCAATCGAGTTAGGAAATCATCCTTTGAATTCAAAATGTTTAATCTCATCTACTTTCTTTTATTGATCTAGACCCTATCTTGAAGCAAAGAAAAATTGAAAGCTTCTTTATCCCAAGGACAAAAACTTGGGATATATTAAGTCTAAATCAGACTTTTTACCCAACCTCAGTCCAAGCCATTCTTCATATCCATGTGCCAAACTCCATTTGCGTGGACAAACCAATTTGGCATTTAGCTATCAATGGAATATTTTCTGTTAAATCTGCTTACACCCTCATAAAGTCACAAACTGAAAATGGCAACAACCACATGATTTGGAACAAAATCTGGAAAGCTAGAGTTCATGAACAGCATAAAATGATGTTGTGGAGGATAGCGGTTGATGTCTTACCTTGTCAAGCTAACTTGTTTCTATTGATCAACATCCCAAACCCTTCTTGCACGTTGTGTACAGCTTCGAAGGAGAATTTGGTACATTTTTACATCAAGTCCTCTAGCCCAAATTTTATGGAGACAGAGCCCATGGGGTATTATCTCATTTGCTTGCAACTTCAGGTCTTCGGAAGAGATGGTGAACCACCTTTTCTTGATCTAGAAAAATTGCACATAAAATGGGATTGGACTACAATCTCTTCACCTTTTATGCAGCAATTATCTGCACTAGAATGTGGCGTTATAGGAATACAAAGTTACATGATCATACAACTCCAGTTCCTCCCCAAGTGATTTAGATGGTCATACAAGATCTCTTGGAATATTAAAATATGTTCAAGAGAGAGAACAAAGTTAAGTTAAGCAAGGAATTGTATTCTTTTGGGGTAAGGACAGACTCTTGGATTTCTCCGTCAAATGAAAAATTGAAATTTAATATAGATGTTGCGTGGAAAGATAACAAAGGGGCCATAGGTATTATTGCATGATCGGATCAAGGCTCAACTGTCCAAGTGTGGACAAGATGAGGAAGATGGAACTCACTAGTAGAAGTGGAAGCTGCATCTCTTCTTCTCACATGCAAAGTTGCCCAGTCTCCCGACATGCACCAGGTGGTGTTTGAAAGTGGTTGTAAGGTGTTAATTAATGCTATTAAAAAAAGGGGCCTTTGTCCTTCATATATTCATCCTTTCGTCTCAAACTCCCATTTACTACTTAGCAACAACCCAGGATGGAGTTTGAAGTGGATTGATAGAACTAGTATTGAAGCTGCTCATGAGCTTGAAAAATGGGCATTTCATCAGTTAATAACTGCATCTTTATTCGTTTTTAATGATCTCCCTTCTAGAGTTAAAATTTAGGGTGAGGAATCTTCTTTAATTTATCATCTTAATTTATGCTTTAGTTTATCCTTGTAATATTTGAATTATTTTGATGCAATGGAAGGTTTGTTTTAGCCAAAAAAAGAAAAAGGCACTTCTAATCTTAGACTTATTAAATAAGTGAAGGGGGGAAACGATGTTGAAGATTTTGATCTAGCTTGGGAAAAGTTGAACTTAAATCTGGTAATCAAGAAGTTTTGAATCTAACTTTAGAAAGAACAATTTTATTATTAGGCAGAAGTACAGCCCAAATGCCAAAACAGACGAAGGACACTTAAGTGTCAAAAGTTAGGAAAATGACACTTAGGGTCCGTTCGTTTCGCGGAAAATGGGTCATTTCCGGAAAATACTTTTCCAGAAGTCATTTTCCAGGAAAATAACAATATTTTCTGGTGTTTTGTTAAAACCTGAATATGTTTTAGAAAATATTTTCCAATGTTCAGTGAGGAAAATATTTTCTAAGACTTCACCACTTAGGTATGCATCACTTACTAACCTATAAATCCATCAAATATGAACTTGCCTTTAAATCCGGGCAAACTTACTTCATATATTTGTTCCCTCATTGTCTCCAAATGCCCATCTACTCTAAAAAATATTCGTATGGATTTTAAAAAGAAGCAAAAGAGAAAATAAGCAAATCATGTATAGCACTCATGATAATCTTCCAGTTGAATGGCATGTTCTTCCCCCTGTGTCTTTTGTATTCTAATAAACAAAAAAAAAAAAGAAGCAAAGCATGTAGAGCCATTTGTTTGAGCAATGTACAACTGCAAGGTAAAGTAAATAAAGAAAATGTTAAGCAAGAGTGTAGAGCGTGAGCTTGAGCTTGAGGTTCGCCTAGCAACGGCCAACGACTAGCCAAGAAAGAAGAAGATGGGAAACAAAGAAAAAGAAAAAAAATAGAAAAAGGAAATTAAAAATATTTCGAATAAAAAAAGAAATGAGAGAAGGAAGTGAGGATTTGTAGAAGTGTGAGATAAAAGAGATCAAAGTGAGAAAAATGTTTTCCACTTTTCAAAAGTGGAAAATATTTTCCCTAATTTAAAAGACTTTTTTCCTTTTATGGAAAATATTTTCTCCAATGAATTTATTTTCCGTGAAACAAATGTCGAAAATTCTGAAAAACATTTTCCGAGAAATTATTTTATACGAAATGAATGGAAGTGCCAAGTGAGACATTTAAGTGCCATCTCCGGCAAACCCCACCGAAATCTTACGTGGCAATTTTTTATTATATTTTTCGTCTACGTGGCTTGCCGAAATGCCAACTCAATAAAAAAAAAAAAAAAAAAAAAGAGGCAAAAATGACGTCGTTTTTAGCGGATTTGAATGTTAATATAAAAATTAATTTAATTTAATTATAAAATAAATATTATTTTAATTTATTTATTTTTAAAAAAAAAAGGTGTGGGAGAGGAGGCGAGCGGCTGAAGGTTGAGCCCTCACTGCGCCTCCTCCCCGCCGTCGCCGAGAAGGGCGGCGACGATGGGGGGGGGTTGGCGACGGGGAGCGCCGGGGTCGCCGACCCTCCCCCTCCGTTGACACCCCTTCCTAGCGATGAGGGCCCGTAAGCCCTCGCTAGATCTAGGCAAGGGCTGCAACCCTTGCCCCTCCATTGTCGGGCCCTCGACCGACCCTCCCCCTTCGTCGCCGCCCCTTCCCGACGAGGGCGGGAGGCAACAAGGGCTCGCGGGCCCTCGCCACTGGTCGGCCGGGGACCGACAACCTGCCCGACCCTTCCCCCTCCTTCACCGCCCCTTCCCGGTGGCGGTGGCAAGGACTCAACCCTTAACTGTCTCCCTCCCCCCGCCCCCTTTTAATATTTTTTTTATTTTTAAATATTTTAAATAAATTTAGTTTTAAATTAAATTAAATTAATTTGTATATTAATTTTTTATCGCGTTAGAGACAAAACGACGTTGTTTTTGCATTTTCTAGCCTACATTAGCATGCAAAAAAACGTTATTTTGCACTTACCTCACCGGAAAATCGCCACGTTAGCATTTTGGCCAAATTAGCATTTAAGTGATCCATTTTGCTCCGATTTTGGCAAAGTATCATTTTCCTAACTTTTAGCACTTAAATGTCCTTCCGTGTCAAGTTTTGGCACTTCAGGTGTCCGATACTCTTTATTATTATCTAGACTGCTACTAAAGCTATATATTCATTTATTGTTTGGTGATGAGTGGTAAAAGTTCATTTTGAACAGCTAGTATGGTTGTAAAAACCTAAGGTTGTCGCACAAAACTTTGTTTATCAATACTATTTGTGAAAAGAAATATACTTGTTTGAATTTGGTTTATAATAGATTGAATCCATCGTAATCATTCATAGTCCCAACCTTACAAAAGGGAAGTCTAGTCCTAAAGGGTGCGAATGATAATTATTTCGTTTCTCTATTTTTCAGTTTTTGGAAATATGTTTGGAATAGAAATTCATTTAGTAACACAATTTCATTATTCTATTTTCTGGAAAAAAAATTGGCCCTGTTAAGTTTGAAACAAAAATGAGAAGTAAAAATTTTCTACTTTTCTATCTTAGGAATAAAAAAAAAATAAAAAAATATTCTTGTTGCTAGCCCTTGCTGCCTACCCCCACTCTCGATGTCCCTCGTCGGCCATTGTTGTCGAAGGGAGATATTTAAGAAGGCCTATCAAACAAATTTGTGTTTCAAGAATAGAAATTATGTACCTCTACTAAGAAATTTGTCCAAAGAATAAAAATAAAAATGTCTGGTCAGGACTTGTTTTCGGGACAAAATAGTTATCATTAGTGCTGTATAGTGCTTGTGTCTTTTTGACTTTTCACCGTTGGATCGAAATAAAGAAATCATAACCGTTCAGCAAAAGAAGATCCACTGAAGGACGATGGGAACATAAATTCGATCTTCGAAGCAGACCGGCCAACCATAGTCAAAAGCATTTAAATGAACGCACTTCCGTCGCACCAAAAAAAGCACTTTTTTTTTTTTGGACTTCTTGTGATTTTATTCATCAGATTGGTGTTAGCTTTGAAAAGTTTCTTGACCCAAATTTAAGATTTGGACATGTGGAGTAGTATAGAGATCTGGATCGTCGCCAAACTTTCAAGGAGAAAATTGCGGACGAGACAGGCATTCGGTCCTCCCCGAATGGAGAATAATTGGTCTTGGATTGATGTAATTCGGTCCAATCCGGGCCGATTGGGGCTTAGGTTCGGAATTTCGATCTCTTTTCGAAAATTTCTCATTGATCTCATTTCAACATTAAAACATGCAATTATAGAAAAAAAAAGAATTAACATAAAATTACTTCAACAAAATAAGTTTTAAGGATCAGAAGTATTATTTGGAAAGCTTGTTTAGAGCCCTTGTGCTTTAAGCATTGCGGCCACTTCTTTCGATTTCGACCCTCCACGCTTTTATTGTCCATTCCTTTTTCTACCCAAATTTCCTATGAATATTTCGTATTAATTGGGATTTCATTTCGATCCACGATATACAACCACCTTCTCATGGCTTTACCCTAAGATCGACCAAGGACGACCATCAAACCTCCACAATGGGATTGTTAGAACAGGGATGATCGACTCTTAGTCATGATGGAGAAGTTCTTCTCTTTTATTAAGGAGTACGAAGGAATGACTAGTGCAGCTACCTAGACTAGGCATTACCATGAGGATCTTATATCAATTACAAAGGTTCGATTTAAGTCATAATTAGTTAGCCTATCCATAATCATACAATTATTTTTACTATAGTCTCACCAATGTGCATAATTCATAATGTCTCTTCACATGAGCTGGCAAATGTCTCTTCTAGCAAGCGTGTGCAGGCTAGAAGTTCATTCATAGAATGGCTCAAAATGACGTCACAAAACCCATCTATTATTGGGAGTTAATCCAAGATCGTAATACTCATTCATCGTGGGACTTTTCCAATTGATTCTAGACAAAATTCCCAATTTTTTTTGTCTTTCTAACCGGCTCGGGCACAAGCATGGTTGCCCCGCTTCAGTTAACGAGGCTGCGTGGCACGGAAGAGATCAGATCCAGTCAAAATGGATCGGCCAGCATGGCCCGTTAATTGAACCGGCGGGTCATGCTAGGTCAAATCCATTTGCCATCCCTAGATAAAAGATGTAGGAAAAGAGATGGAAAAGATGCCGAGGCAAAGCTCAGCAATGTCGGCCATCCATGTCGAAAATACCAACACAATTGTCGCGTCAGCCTAGCATAATTAATCCAAATTAAGGAAAAAAACACGATAATTATGCCTAATAGGATCATATCAATGTGATCACGTTACATCACTTGAAAGTTTTCCGGTCCTAATTGATGTTCCTGCCAAGCCTCAACTTGCTTTAATTGTCGGGATTATCCTTTGAAGAAATAGATTTGACTGGAGAAGAAGGCCTAGCTTCAAAGCCACTCTTCCATCAAAAATCCTGAGATGGGATTACAGGAATAGTTGCAAGAAAGTCACCTATACAGATTGAATATTATATGTCGACGCTTGAAACTTGCAATTTACATCTTGAGTTTCGTCGGTTCGTATCAACTCGCCGCCCGATAACCTCGCATATGTACACAAATCGTCATTCTTTCCTTCCCAAGCTACCGTTGCCCTGTAAAACGACTTGCAAACACTAGCCCGAGAGTTTAATCTCCCTACTATCATGTGGTGGGAATTTAATACTCTCGAGATCTTGACTCTTTCGCTTTGTATATACTAGAACCAACATGTCCTATGAGCTCTCTCCATGCATTTCATTAGTGAACTTGAATTATCTTTTTTCTAATAATGGTTGGTCTTTGAATTAATAGTGAGTAATTTCCCGTTTTTGACTACTTCACAATTCGAGACTCCCAAAAAGTCTTCCAATACAAAATTTTAATAAAGCACACTGGCGACGTCTGGCTTAATTTTCTATAAATTAGAGTAAGATCGTAGATGATGTAATAGTAAATTCATAATATAATGAAAATATAGACATAATATTTATGGATGACCATCAATTTGCAAGAAAAGTAAACAACATCCCACCATTCCATTCCATCGAAAAGGGAAAGGAAAATACATACATTTTCGTGATGGCAACAGGCTGAATCCTTGATATTTTGTGAGGGTTAACGTAATGGGTTATTTGTTGTCTTAGTGGCGGATTTGGAGCGATGTGCTTGTGTCGACAAGGGCAGTGCTTAGTCGAGGGAGAAGGCATCTGAATCTCCTCTCTATTGATCAAGCCATTACCTCCTACTCTTCAGATATTTTTCTCCTACTAGACATTGAATAGACCGGTTCTCTATGATATAAAGAATTTCGTAATTGCAAGTCAATAGACAAGTGCCACATTTGATATAATAGAATAGAGCTGATGGATCAAACCACCGAGCGTGTTAGTTCAGCGGAGAAGATGCATGCCGCCTCTTTTATGAGGTCACAAGATCAAAACTTAGCATAGAATAGTCTGCAATTCTCTAGCTCAGAGACTCGGCTTAGGGAGGAGCCACACTCCATAATATTAGTAACAACCTAGTTTGATAAGGGCCGGAGTGCTCGTTGGGGCTAAAAGGATTTGGATTAAGCTCGATTTAGACGGAAACCTTGCTCGAGAATATCTATATAAGGGTAGGGAGCTCGAAAAGAAGCAGCTCCTTGCAAGTTTCTAAGACGATGACATGAGTGAGAATGAATTGAATTGCTCATCAAAAGGGGAATAGTGTTCTTGGGATGTGTGTGTGTGAGATACTAAAATTAACTTACAAGAGACATCTTTTGACATGACAATAAATTTAACATTTGAACACTCATTTAAATTTTACTCTTGGAACTATGACATTAAGGGGAATAGTGTTCTTGGGATGTGTGTGTTTGGTAATGTTCTTTTTTTTTGTTTTTAAACAAATTTTGTGTTTTTTTGTTCTAGGGAACAAAAAAAAGCAGTAAACGCGTTTGTTTGCGTTTTGTTCCAAATCTATTTTTTTGTTAGAGGGAACACTTTTGGGTAAAAAAAGAAAAACAAAAATTAGAAACACATTTTCTCTCTCCTCTCTTTTTCTTTCTCTTTTTTTTTCTTTCTCTTTTTTTCTTTGGCCGGTCCCGGCCTCGGCCATGGCCGGCGACCGGCCAAAGAGGGCCGGCGACCTCGCCGGGTGTCGCCAGGCCCCTGGCGAGGCTCGGCCTTGCCTTGGGCTGGGCGAGCTCGAGCTCGCCCAACTCGGGGCAAGGCGGGCGAGCTCGAGCTCGCCCATCCCCGCGAGCCCAAGCTCACCCGACCACCGGCGAGGCTCGGCCTCGCCGAGCCACCACCAAGCGACGCCGGCTCGGAGGTAGCCGGCGACGCTCGGCCTCGGGCCGGGGCGGCGAGCCTCGCCGTGGTGGGCGAGGCCGCCGGCCATGGCGGGGCCGGCGACCGGCCAAAAGAAGAAAAAAATTAAAAGAAAATAAAAATATTAAAAAATTAAAAGAAATAAAAAAAGAATACAAATTTACCAAACACGTGTTTACGTTCATTTTTTATTTGGAACAGTTTCTTACCATACGCGTTTTTTTGTTCAAAAATTGTTAGGAATGTAAAACACTTTTTTCATTTTCGTTTTGGAACACGATTTTTAAACAAAAGTGTTCTGCAAACGCACCCTAAGTATGTTTAAGTAGAAGCACTATCACGATGGCTAACTTCCGAGAATGTTTCTACCTATGTCGAATGATAAAATCGCGAGCCTCAATATGGTCCATTTGTCGCGACATCAATCTACGCGTTCCAATAATCATCAGGGCATGTGGCAGCAGGCGGATCGGCAGCGCCCGGGAAGGAATAGGCCGAGCGCTAGATCACCGCGGCGCTAGGGCAAGAAGAAGGGATCGTGGGCAACCCAAGAGAAGGGATGGAAATTGCAGCACTGATTCACTTAATAGCCGTCAATCAAAACGGGTGGCGACATTGATGTAACGAGTCAAATCCCAAACACCACCTTTGCATCGCCAACGTGGGAGGTGGGTCGGCCGGCTGTGTGGGGGCTTTCTCAGCTTTTTGCTTTTCGTTCCGCTAAAAGACCCAACCAATCCCTCTGCAATATTATAATAAATAAATAATAATAAATCATAAAAGTTTCATTTTTTTTATTCTCATTTCTCCATTTTCTCCTCTCTCTTTCTCCCGTGCGGGGGATTCGATCGATGATGAAGACGGCATCGTTCTCTTCCTGCTCAAGCGTGGAGAGGATGCTATATAACCGCGGTCAGCACAGTACAGACGGACGGACGGACGGACGGACGGACGGACGGATAGAAAGAGAGAGAGAGAGAGAGAAGACGACAGAGCAAGGCAATGGCCGCAAGTCAAATGACGACGCGCTTACGTTTCTTTGACTGTCTCTCTCTCTCTCTCTCTCTAGCTTCAGTTCGGTGGGGCCGTCCAGCCCCGCCCCCGGAGTTGTCCGAGATTTCGAGCTCGCCGGCCGGCCCGGCGGCGCGTCGCGACGTTCGGGCCGTTTGCACCCCCTTAACTGCGCCTCCCCCACGCGCTGCCGCCTAGCCCGTGCGGCTCCCCCGGTTATCTTTCTTTTGTTTGCAGCTACACCGCTCGGCTTGCGGGGATTTGCGTTTGCACCCCTCTATTTTTATTTTTTTATAAAAGATTTGCATATCTGTCCTCGGTGTTTCTAATCATTCGTAATTTTGACGGGGAAACATCACGAAAAATCTTTTAAGTCGTGCCTTGCTCTGACACAAAAATATCCGCAACCTTTTTTTTTATGCAGCCAAAATCTCTAATTCTGTACTGTCATGGCTAAAATACTATCCATCCATCTTAATATACTTTAATTCATCCACTTTGTCATCAATACCTTGAATTTTTTGTGTCGCCAATACCTCCAACATTTAGAGTATGCAAAAATTTATGGCATTAACATCACAATGGATATAATTTAGGAATTCTAGCGACCCAAATTTTTTTTATGATTAATGGTATTTGATGACACAAAAAGGTTTGGCCACTGCAATACTAATTTCCAAAACTTTTTTTTTCGTGTCACCAAACTCCTAGTATATGCCATATGAAATTTTTTTGGGATATTGGTATTGTATTGGACATACTTTAGAGTTAATTAGGCAGTAGATCATGATTTATTCTTTTATATAGGGGTGAGTATGGTCCGAGTTAGATCAGTCCAACACCTACCAAAAGAACAACTCGCACAATATTGGTTTCAATTTTTGGGATCAAAAACCAACCCTGTTGAGTCTATCAATCCAATCCGATTCTAAGGTTAACTCGGGACCAATCTATAATTTTTTTTGTTCTACTTTTTGTATTCCCTGAAAAGACAAGTTTACTATTTAAAATTACATATCCATCAATAATGCAACGTTAATCAACCAGTGTTATATATTAACAATAGAAATTTCACAATTACTAAAAATAAGAAAACATAAAAACGATCAAGATTGCTCATGGAAATAAAGTGTTTCCATCGCTGGAGCATGCTATAATTCCCTTGCTTTTGATTTGTCTTTGAATTTTTTTCTACTGGGAAAATGGGATGAGATGGGAAGTTTAAGAGAAGAGAATTCTGGGCTACAGTCCAAGTGAAACTTAGTAGTGGAATATAATTAAACCATAAGAAGTTGAAAATACTTAGTATAAACCATGAATAACTTCACATCTTATTAATTAGAGGTAAATATGGTCCGGGTTGGACCGGTCCCACCTTGGCGAGAAGCGAGCGGCAAGTTGAGATCTAGGCGAGCATCAAGCGTTGCTCACGAAGAGGGTTTCTAAAGTTCTAATTAGGGTTGTGTTCTTTATGATTTACGTGGCAAATATTAAAAAAAGAAAAGAAAAAAAAAAGAGGACAAAACAAAATACTGGAAGAGGACAACTCGTTAACGCCATTAACGTTAAGTTATGGCTTTAGACTTTAGAATAGGTAAAAGAATAT
This sequence comes from Eucalyptus marginata, assembly GCA_014182565.1. Classification (NCBI taxonomy): domain Eukaryota; kingdom Viridiplantae; phylum Streptophyta; class Magnoliopsida; order Myrtales; family Myrtaceae; genus Eucalyptus; species Eucalyptus marginata. Next base: position 10,003,116 of record CM024588.1, on the reverse strand, counting down.
TATATATAATATGTTTATATATAATAATATAATATCTATAGGGTTGGTCCGGGTTGGACTAACCCTAAACTCTTAAAATCAAGCACCAACCTACATAATGTAGAGTCCAGGAGTCTCATAACCAATGACTGATTAAATCTCCTTGAAAACCAGACCAGGATCGACAAAATTGCGCTAGTCTAAGGTCAACCCCTACTTTTATAATAGATCCCTTAAGCTAGTGAAAAAAGGCCAACAACCTTTTTCTTTCCCTAAGCCATTAAGTATGACACACTTTATTTGCCTTTTTTCTTATTTCATATAAAGATTATTTCATTAAACATGCTTGTAAGGTCAAGTGAGAGAAATGACTAGGGCGTTTCTAACCCCTTTTTCATTATTTTCTTTTCGACTTAAATCAATATAAAATTGCTGATATTTCCTCTGGATGCACCGGATTCAACACATTCTAGATCTATTTTCTTCCACTTTGTCCAATAGATTTCTTCCCAAATAACTAGTGAAGAAAAAGGCCAACGACTCCACTATGTCCTTGCAAAGTCTTCAACACTTTAAAATATACAAACCACTTTGCAAAAAAAGTTTAACAAGTCAACCAACGACTTTCTTTAAGTCAAGTCACGAATGACTAAAATATTTATATGTCTGAACATTTTTTTTTCTTTCTCTTTGGGGGATTAAATCAATTGATGCGCTGGATCGAAACAAATTGTAGATTTTATTTTTATTTTGTTGAATATTTCCTGCTCAAACGTTGAATTACTCAAGATTCCTTTTAATAGGTTATCTTGTTCGGTTGCAGTTGGAGAAATAAAGTCAAATCTTGCCTCCGAGTAATTATGGCTAAAAAAATGTAGAAATTATATACGAATATGCATATTACTATCTATATGTGTTAAACCGTTTGAGTTGTTTCATATTGAACAAAAAACTAAAATTACGACGGTCGTAAGAACAGAAGAATCTAAAAGTGAAGTTTTGACAAATAAGAGTCTTTGAAAGATGGTGTACAACTCATCGACACTTTAGCAAGTTGAAATCCTTCCTTTTTTTTTTTTTTTGACCGACCAAAAACAAAAACTCCTTTTTTTTTTATTCTTTTTCACACATATATACGATTTGACTAAATAACCTAATGAAAGGTGCCGCTATCAACGCACCTAACAAGAGCGCAAACCTCAAAATTGCGCCACGTTATAACCGGCATCAATGAGAGGGGAGAATCCTAATGTGGGATGATAATCCCACTATCAAGAAGCGAGGTCCCTACACAACGTAGTCATCACGCATCGAGTGGGGAAATTTGTCCATATTATCATTTTTATTATTTTTGCTATCAAGTAACTTATTGACAAACATCGGGATAAAAACACCTGATAGGACCACTAGCCGTGGTGGTTTCGCTGGATAAGGGTTTCGTTGATCTTTCCCCGAAGGTGAGGGGTTCAAAACCCAGTGGAGGTGCTTGGTGCCTTATGTGTGACGTCGAAGTGGTGGTCATTCGTAGAGTCATCTCAGGATTTCTCGCGCCTCCCGCTACTGCAGGCTGTATGGAGGTTTCCAAATCATCAAAAAAAAAAAAAAAAAACACCTGATAGGGGTGATAATTAATCCTAGAAATACATAGGGGTTAATCTGGAAACACTTCTACTCTATATTTCTGAGCCTATGTTGGGAAAGGCAAAAAAGTTTGGGGAAAGAATGAGGACTCAAAGAGAACTAGGGGGAGAGAAGTTCAAATACCCATGTTTGGAAGGGCCTATAGGAATAAAAGTGAAGATTTGGGGGATAAATCAAATGAGTGGGCCCCGCCAAGAAGGCATCACCCTCAAATTGAGAAGAAAGCCTGGATCAAGAATTGCGTGGTTAAAATATCAAATTCCCAAACTGCCCTTACGTTCAACTCGAATTTACCACTTCTCTTTCCCTCTTCTTGTTCTTCGGGTATCACGGTTGTAGATTTCATTTTCAATAACCAATTTTAATTAATTACAACATTATCTCACTCAGCATATAGTTAACGAAGAATATAATTATATTAATGAATTCCTAAATCATATCAATTTGAAATTAGAAGAGAATAATGAAAGGACCAAAGTTGGATGAGGAAATTCTTTTTTTTTTTTTTTTTTTTGCTCATTGTTTGCTGCTCATTGTTTGCTGAGCAATCTAGTTAAGGACTATCCGACCAAAAAAGAAAATAACCTAGTTAAGGAATAATTTTCCTTTTTCTATAAAATTGTGCTAAGCTTCCTTGAGCAATTTTTTAAACTACAAGTGTAATTCCTTGATTATTATTTAAGAAATACACAGAGAGCATGTTCAAACATAATATCCAACCGTTTTAGATTTCGTTTCATAGCTCTCATGGATTCGTCAGAAAAAGGATTATAAAATCAGCAATGACTCTGTCATTTCCATCGAAAAAACAAGAATCAGAATTGCTCGTTTCAGTCGTAAATAAATTAAGATATCTCTATAATGTCTCTCAAGAGACCGATTCGTCATTTCCAGATCCCCGTTTCTTGTTGCATTCTATCATACTTTACACAAATAAGTCTTATTCTTGGATGCTCAGCAACCTCTTAGAAATGGCCGTCAAATTATTATGGTCAAATCCTTGGATGCGGTATACAAAAGTCAAAGGAACCGATCGAACGTACCACCAACGTCATCTGCGGCCATCTACCTCTCCGAAAATGAAAGTGGGAAAAGTCAAACGGCAGCTTTCGTGACCTCAGTGAGAGAAAGGCGTTGCTAAACATTTGCTTTGAATAGTGACCCTCCCCCCCATTCAAAGCACGGAAAAGCTAATATAAGCTAACAACGTGTCCCACCAAACTCGCCTAAGGATAACGCGAAAAGGGTGAATTGAAAATCGAAAAATCTTGAGTTAATGGTGGCCTCTCGATTTCCAGTGACTTGATTCCATACAAGACTCATGTTACGCTACCTAGTTTTGAGATATCATGAATTGTTAGTATGTTGGTGGGGTTTGTGATGAAGGACTCGCCAACTCTGCACATTCAAGTTGTGGGCAGAATATTTCATAATGGCATAAAACTTAGTGCGTAGTCAGGGCGGGCGGTTCACAGGGATCGGGAACCGAGGCCGGACCCCGGGTCGTCAGGTTCAATTCGAATGAGTTTTCATGGTTGGGTTTTAACGTAGAACGGTCGCAAAACAATTTTGGTTTTTCCGGACCGCCGGTCCGGTCCGGTTCCCAAGTTTTGAGCTCTAAATTCCAAGTTCCAATGTCCAAAAAGTAAAACAATAATTAATAGATAATTGCTCAACATTAAATAACAGTTCGCCTACACGTGAATGACAAAAAAAAAACCAAGTGCGGTGAGGAAAACCCCTCAAGATGACTCATAGGGTACCTCTACTTCTAGATGAGATCTAATCTTGGTTTCTTTTAGTAATTTTTTTTTAATATTAAAAGGTTCGGTCCCAGGTCCGGGCGGGCGGGCGAGCGGATCCGCCCATGAAACCGGGAATCGGACCGCACTCCACCGGTTCCGAAAATTGGGCAAGGGAACCGGACTGTTCCCTTCCCGAACCGCCGGTTCCGGGCGGTTCCGGTCCGGTCCGGGCGGTCGGGCGGTTGGGTATTTTGCACACCCTAATAAAACTCTTATAATGGCACACAAAGAAGATTGCTAGCTTCTCACCTTTATCTAACAAAAAAAAAGAAAAGAAGATATTCATTTCAAACAAAATTAGTACGCCTTACTAGATGATTTCCCTTTGAAATGGTGAAATTAAAAACCAACATTTCAAAAAAAATCATAAAAGCGGAGAACTAAGTCGGCTAATGCAAGATTTATTTTCCACTTTAAGTCCTAAGAATATTTCAATTTCTTATTTGGAATTTTCTCATATTTATATATACTTTAAAAGGTTGAGTCACTTCGCACTAAAGAATAATCGAATTGTATCGAAGCCAAAATTTGGACAAAAAAGCTAAAAATGGGAAAATTCCTCTCGAGAGGAAAATTCAAGTATGGCACGAATGAGGTGGATTTTGAATTTCCCAGAGAGAGAGAGAGAGAGAGAGAGAGAGGGTGGAATAGGAAAATCACTAGGGCTCTAAAATTAGTGTCCATGCCCCAATTGGCTGGCTTTGTCCAAAGTTGTGTCTGTTTTTCCTTTTTGACCCGAGTCCAAGCTCGGTCAAAAGGTTGAACTCGTCAGGTCGCCGTCCTCTGTCGGCCCCCGATTGGAACTCACCACCTCGCCCCGGCGGCGCGTCGCCCGCAACCGCCGCGTCCGCCGCCGTCCCCCACGGCGAAGACCAAGAAACGAAAAAGTCTCCCTCACCAACACTTTCTTACCACCAAACCAAAACAAAAACCACCCAAAACCCATCTCTCTCTCTCTCTGTCTCTCTCCCCCCCGGCTCTCTTTCTCTTCATCTCTCTCTCTCTCTCTCTCCCCCCTCTCTTTCTCTCACCTCATCTCTCTCTCTCTCTCTCTCCCCCTCTCTTTCTCTCACCTCATCTCTCTCTCTCTCTCTCTCTCTACCCCACTTCAAGCTCCTCTGGTGCTTCCTCTCTCTATCTATCTCTCTCTCTTCCTGCTTAAAGTTTGGATTTTTAAGAGTTCGTCGAAGCTCGACCCGACCCGGGAGATGGAGTCGTCGCCGAACCACCAGGAGAGCTCGAGCCCGCCGTCGCTCCTCCCGTCGCCGACCAGCCACAGCGTCACCACCACCAGCAGCAGCAGCTCCAACACCAACAGCCCAAGAACCGCCGCCAACCCTAGCGGCCTAGCTCCCCACCCCACCAGCACCAGCACCAGCACCAGCACCAGCACCACCAGCACCACCTGCACCACCACCACCACCACCACCATCCCCCGCCGCAGCCCTCGCCCAAGCCCCTGACCCGATCCGAACCCGCCAACCCCTACCCGACCACCTTCGTCCAGGCCGATACCTCCTCCTTCAAGCAGGTCGTCCAGATGCTCACCGGATCCCCCACCACCGCCTCCTCCGCCTCCGCCTCCGCCGCCGCCGCCGCCTCCAAGCCCGACCCGTCGCCGCCCTCCGCCTCCAAGATCCACAACATCCCCCCATAAAGTCGACGCCCAAGAAGTCGGGCTCCGGATCCGGGTTCAAGCTCTACGAGCGCCGGAACTCACTCAAGAACTTCAAGATCAACCCGCTGGTCCCCTTCTCGGGCCAGGCCGGCCCCGGGTTCTCGCCGCGGAAGCCCGAGATCCTCTCCCCGAGCATTCTCGACTTCCCGTCCCTCGTCCTCAGCCCGGTGACCCCGCTGATCCACGACCCGTTCAACCGATCCTCCGCGGCGGCGGCGGCGGCGAATTGCGCCCCCGACGAGAGGACCGAGAGCCCCGGCCTGGATCCCGAGGCGGAGGAGCGGGCGATTCGGGAGAAGGGTTTCTTCCTGCACCCGTCGCCGGCCTCGACGCCCCGCGAGGCCGAGCCGCGGCTGCTCCCGCTGTTCCCGGTCTCCTCGCCGAGGGTCTCAGGTTCTTCTTCTCATTGAAACGAGCTCGTGCGAAGTGAGAAACAATCCGGATGGGTTGAAAAAAGAAAAAAAAGATTTTTAAATTTTGTGTAAGAATTGTCATATGCTTTTGGTGGTAAATTAGCTGTGAGGAAGAGGACGAGGATGAGGATGCTGAAATTTGTAACCAGATTGTTTGGAAGAGAAATTGAGAAGAATTCTTGCTTCGACTGTGCATATCTCTGATCTCCATTTCTCCCTTCCCTTCCTTCCCTTCCTTCTTGCCCTCCTCCTTTTTCCATGTCTCCTTTTGGGTACTGAAAATGCAATCTTGATGCTTAGGAAGAAGAAGCTGATGAATCCCACGATTTTTACACTTAAAACTGTTTCCAGGACGAGAGAATTCACAAGGGTTTTCTCAATTTCGACCGCGCGAACGATAATTCACTGCGGGCTGCGAGATTCCGGTCGGGTTTCCGCACTTTTTTTACTGCGCATTCGATGGGGTGGTGACTGCGAGGAAAGTAGGAAGTCTTAGTGGGGAACTGAACAGGGGAGAAGAGGGAGGGAGGAGGAGATGATTCCGGAAGGGGGGTGAAAAAAAAATCACTTTTTTGGAACATAATTAGATTAGGGGGGTGAAAAATTAAACCTTTTTGGAACATAATTACGGTGGGGAGTAAAAAAATTAACTTTTTTGGGACCATAATTGGGACTGGTAATTAGAGTGAAATAAAGGGTATTGATGGGGGGAAACTTTTTTGGGGGCTAGCTGTCAAAGCAAGAGTAGACGGGAGGGGCAAGGAATCTTGACCCTTCGGTTGGCTTTTTCTAAGTGGTGGGGATGGGATTGGGGGTGCAGAGGACGGGAGGGAATTCTTCTTGTGATTGCTGCTTGTGTTGCAAGCGTTTTCCTCCCTTTGAGAATTTCCCAAATTTCATTTTAGGTTTTTTTTTTTCTCCCTCTTTTTTCCACCCTTTTTTTTATTTTTTCCCAATTGCTGTTAATTCGATATTAATTAGGATGTAGGGTCTAATCGAGGGGTCCGGAAATGCTGAAAGGTGGGTGATTTTTTTTTTTTGGGCCAAAAGGGTCAAAAGAGAGATTAAAAGCTGAAAGGTGGGCTGTGATTGGACAAGCCGGCTTCATTTTGGATGATAATGATTTTATTTTATTTTTTTATTTAAGGAAAGCGATTTTTCCCTATTTCAACTAATTGGGTGGGGCTCTGTAAATAGAAACCTTTTGAAAACTTTTGTACGTTTGGAAAATTGCGTTGAGCATAGTGGAATTTATCGGTAACAAGTAACGTACCCCTCTAGAGAAACTGTTGCTGCTATTCTGCCAGGTTTCCTTCTTCTTTTTTCATGTTTTTTTTGCATAGTTCCAATCTTCGACCTTTCTCTTATCAAGTAAAAGTCGAAATTCTCAAAATTTATAAGTTTTGAATATCTTTCTGGAAGTGGCATAATATTTTAAGTAATTCGTGCTTTTCGCTTCAAATTACACGCCAAGCAAATGATCAACCATACTCGAGAGATATACATGTTCTTTTCGCTCATCGTGGCATAAGGGTTGGTCATACTCGAGAGAAATACATGTTCTTTTCGCTCATCGTGGCATAAGGGGTATACGACCAACTTGTCGGTCTTGTACTCCCGATCGAGAGACACTATTGATTGCTTTCGTTCCACGTCCGATGACTCGTGCCAGAGAGTAGTGTCAAATGTCTGCAGTGATTCTCCACCTGTTTGCTGAGCAACCGGCCTCTTCAGGGATGGGACTTTCTCATGCGTCCAATCTTGAACACAAAAATGGACCGTCATGCACACCTATATCATGATTTTATTGCTGACTTGCCTACGATCACGGGCAGTGTCGAGTAATGGGGTCCTTGGAAAAAGAAGGTCATAGACATAGTGGCGATATGAGGACTAGGTCGATACCAAAATTAGCCACATAAGATCCCTTTTCAAACGGGACCCCTTGGAAGGAGAAATACTCGGCTCGGACTTGCTAGACCGGGGACCATCGAGGCTATTGGACGAGCGTGTCCGATACACGGCGGTCCATCTTCGAGTCCGGCGATATAAAAAAGGAAAAAAATAAAGGAAGCTTTAGCCTATTGGACGACCCACATGCAATGGAGTGGTGGAAAGGGAAAGGCGAGTGACTCATTTTTTCAGTTTTTTCCTGAGTTGGGGAGACCCTTTGATGTGCCTTAGCCTTTGAATTTGGTTGCAAAAGCAATCATGCAAAAGTGGGGTTCATCCGTCTTTGAATCTTTTTTAGCTCCATTTTCTCTTGGGACACCTTGCCTTTTTGACTCCATAAAGAGGGAGACCCCATCTGAAAATATTGAATGGAGACATGAGAAAGTGAAGGTGGGGCTTGTGATGATGAGAACAAAGGAAAAGAACGAGAGAGAGAGAGAGAGAGAGAGAGAGAGAGAGAGAACATGGTGGTGGGATGTCACTCATTCCTCTTTGTGGTCTTTTGTTTTTGCTTGTCTCGTTGGTTTTCTCCCTGGAAATGTATGACTTTGTGGACTCTGAAGCAACGGATGGTTGGTGGGTCATCAATGAGGTTTGACAACTTCTGTGGACTGTGTTCTGTTGTCCCTGCCATCTTTCTTCTTTCGTTGTTGTCTTTCCCTCTTGATCCAACGGGTCTTCATCCTCCCCACAGAAACTGCTACGATAGAAATGGATGGTCTGGTTAAGGACTGCCTCGAGGTCACGGTCGGCTGGACCTGTGGCCCCAGCTCGAGGTCCGTGCGGGCATGTAATAATCCTTAGCCATGGGCGGTGCGCTAGCCGACTCGAGCATGCAATGCCCGATGCTGAGGGGCACAAGTCATTCGTTCACAAGATCATTAATAAGTAAATGAGAAGATGGGCCGTGTATGGATGGAAAGTTCTATCATATTTACAACTATGGTACGAAGGCTTGAATAGTTGAATCCCTACAGGGTCTTGTAATTATTTTGCTCTTCTATTCATAGTACTTGAGATGACGTGATCTCACCCAAAAGACAAGTAAACCAATACGTTCATAGAAATAACCTGCACTAGGTTAATGCGTGTGCAGTTCAAGTGAATTATATCCTGATTTGACTTAAATATCTTACGTGAACAATCGACGTGCAATGTCATTTTTTTATTTTATTTTTTTGCCATTGAAATATACAGGATTGGAAGCCAAACTAGCAAATTCCATAACTTGAATTAGGGATGAGCATGGTTCTAGGAGCATGGTGAGAATCGGATAAAACCTGCACTATGGGTGTTTGAGAATGAATTATATCTTGATTTGACTTAAATATCTTACGTGAACAATCGACGTGCAACGTCATTTTTTTATTTTATTTTTTTGCCATTGAAATATGATTGGAAGCCAAACTAGCAAATTCCATAACTTGAATTAAGGATGAGCATGGTTTCAAGGTATGCAGGGTAAATTTCGAGTTTCAAAATTTAGGAAAAATTGGGAAACTTATTGTGGAACTTGAAACCTGAAATAAGTTTTTGTGTTTTTTTTTTTTTTTTTGTCTTCACACGATTCTGTGATATTCCATGGCATTTGATAATGAGTATATAATCTCGAACCACTAATTTAAGTTTCCATTTTATGACTAAAAACTTTACTTTGTTAATATTTCATATTTTGTGTGTGTTTAAATATATATAATGGTCAGTAAATTGTAACAACAAGTGGTGATCATTAAAGACAGTAATTCATCACAATTGTTCAATCAAAAATACAAATGGAACGTGAGTAGACCCTAGGACTTGTGACGGGATGGGTTTCAAGTTCCATAATATGTAAATGAGGAACATGTTCTAACAAATAGATGAATCTATATGGAACCTAGAACCTCTCTCTCTTAACTTGAACTAATGGAAAGATAACATTGAATGTCTTCACATAGTTTAGAGACCAAAAGTCCAGGAACCAAATTAAATAAATTAAAAGTTCAAGAATGATAATGCATATTAGGCTAAAGCTCATGGACTATATCGAATTAAAAATTCAGAAAAGACATTACACATTAAGCTAAAATTTATTCGTGTCATTTTGTTAGAACTTTAACAATGAAAGCGTCATTGCACACATCACCAATAAAGTTACATCTTTTGATAACGAAACTTTTTTTATTTGTTTATATAAAGAGTGCTCGAGCATTCAGTGAATCTAAATAAATAAATAAATAAATAAATGAACCAATGGTACCTTAGGTGATGGCAATGGGTGTTGAACCTATGCTTGATTGAAAAAGCTCTTAGCAAGTGGAAATCGAAAGATGTATTTATCAAATTGCATCATAAAGACACAACCCTGAAAGCTACGGCGCCTGGCAGAACAGAAGGACGGCACTCGTCTTTGATTCCCACTGACTAAAGATGGGAATCCAACTCGAAGCATAGGAACTAATTTGTTTTTCTAGAAAAATAGAGATAAATATTTGAGGTCCTTGAAATATTATTGTGGATTATCGAATTAGGCCTCTCAATTTTATTTATTTTTTTTTTTTTTTTACAATTGAATCTCTGAACTATGTACCTTTTTGTTCAGGGTCGTCGTTATGCCAGTTACAAAGAATTAATAGATAAACAACATGACCCCTTATGGGATCTGTCTCGACTATGGTTCTTGGGCGGCCTTGTGATGCCTTGACAATGCGGCCATTACCTTGCTGGCTGTACTTGCCAGACCCTCGTCGTGCCTTGACGATGTGGCCATTACCTTAATTAGTCTAATCACTGCCGAAGTGGTGCCGACGTGGCATTTTACGTTGGCATTCCGGTTTACATATTTAATAGGACAGCCAATTTAAACAATAAAAGGAAAATGTGTATGTCAAGGACCCAATTGCAAGAAAAGATTCAGAGACTCAATTGAATATTTTGCAAATATTCAAGGACCACATGTGCCTTTACCCTCCTAAAACAAGAAGAAGAAAAAAAAAACCACACATCATCATATATAGTGATTTTAATTGTACTCGCATCATCTTATTCGCGAAAAATAATTTATTTTTCATCGACAATTGATAACCTTGTATAGATATGTAAGATTGAACCGCCAATGCATATTGATCTTACAAACGACAAATAATTCCCTCGTTAGGAGGATGCAATTGTATAAAATGTTCACTTTTTACGCTACGGTTGTCTAACCATGTTTAGCTGGTGGAGAGTAGCTATCAATCCCCATTTTCATTTCTCAACTGCCAAATAACAGAAATAACCAAATCGAGACAACCTCGTTAAGAGATCAAAGAAGAGAATGTCTCTCTCAAAACAGAAGCATAGGTGGAGGCGTTCTTTCGCATTCATCCACGTTGTATTTGCCGTTCTTTCTTGTTGTTGTCTTCTCTCTCGGTCAAATCTATCAGCTCCATAAATTTCTGATCTCAAAACTGATGTTGAAGAATTCAACACAGCAAGCAAATGGGAATGTTATGTTTTACATTATCAGTTTGTGGTAAAGTGACAGCAGCATTTCCTAGCCAAATCGTTCTAGGATGATGCAAAGATCGACTCGATGCGAACGATGCAAAAGCGACGATAAACCGACCATGTTTCGAGCACATACCCGGTTTCATACAAATCACAAAAATGAATTGAGATTCATCAGTGTTAAAACAAATCTTACGGAGGAAATCAATGTCATTAAGCAAAGCAAACAATTAAACCCTTCACATTTCTCTCTTTCATGTGAAATTAATCCCCCTCTTGGTTCGGTTCGGTTCGGCTTTTTAGCCTGTAGCCCTCTTACAACGCGTGATGTTACTGCAGCCGCGTTTGTATGGGTTGGCCTTCTTCATCTTGTTGCAGTTGTAGTAGGACTTGCCACGCCGGCTGCACGGGACGTTGTTACCCTTGAGGGCGCCGTAGCTGACGTACCGGCCGCGCCCCGCGAGCTGTCGCCTGTTGATCTCGGAGTCCAGCATCATCTCATTGAACGCGCCGATGGAGTCGCCCACCGACACGCTTAGGTCGCCGGGGCCGGCGAAGCCGAAGGAGTAGGGCGATGACTCGGCCACCATGGCCAAGGACAGGAGCAGGAACACGGCCCAAAACTTGAGTGCCATTTCGGCAGCTGAGAAGGCTTTTGCAAAAGGGAAAGCGCTGGATCTTCTTTTGGGGTCTCTAACCCTTCCTTATGGAGGAGGGAAGAGATGGGTATTGAAGGGGGAATTGGTGAGAGATGATAAGGGAGAGCGATGCCTAGTTTAGAATTCGATTTCGGAGGGTTACAATGAGTTGGTTTCCTAATCCTGTGATCCAACGTGATTTTTGGGGGGGTTCCACCGTTTCTTGCTCCTTGTTTTTCTTGAGGTTTCCTCAACCGTTTGGGACTTGGCTGAAAACCGTGCTATAATTGGCAAATCTCATGTTGTTGTTGTTGTCGTTGTTGTTCCAAGGCCATCTTCCACCTCTAACAGTTCAATCCATGTGATTGGATCGGGCTTTGATTTGGAACAATTATTGTTATTAAACTTCTTAGAAAGGTTGTTATGTAATATACGATGAGATGATAGGGTATATATGGACAAAGGACATCGATGTTTAGAGATCGACTAGAGATGACAATGGTGCCTGGCACGTACCAAGCCCTGCCCTTCTCCCATGCGGAGCAAACTTTGCAGCCCCATTCCCACCTCACTTAACTATGCGGGTACCTGTCCTAATTTCCTAACAAAACTCCTAACTTTAGGCAAAATATTAATTTTGTCCGAACTTTTTTTGTCTAAAAAAAATCGCAACTTTAGGACAAATCTCAAATTTGTCCCAAACTTTTTTTTTAGTCTAAAATGATATTAACAACTTTCAATCTAATCTCAAATCTACCCTCGTTAACCCTTCGTCCAAAAATGCGATTAGTTGTTTGACATGGCATTTCCATTTTGTAATAAACCCACATCATCAAAGTGATGTAGAAAATTATTTGCAAAATGAAACTGTTTTTTACTATGGAAAATTAGGGCAATTAGGACAATTTTTTGACAAAGGGTTAACAAAAGCAAATTCGACAAGAAAGTTAAAGTTGATGATTTTTGTTAGACAAACAAAGCTCAGGGTAGATTTGGGATTAGTTGAAAGATTTTTTTCCAGACAAAACAAAATGTTCGGGGGCAAGTTTGAAGTGAACCTAAAGTTAAAGGGTTTTTTAGACAAAAAAAAAATTCGAAACTGAATTAAGGAATTTTTAGGGAAATAGGCCGTGGGTACCCTCACCCCCACAAAATTTACTAAAAGATCAAACAAAAAAATCTTCTGCGGGAAAAATAGATATTACCTTAGATTAAAATACAAGAGTTTAGCTTAAAGAATGATTTTGAAATGTGTGATTAAACAACAAACTACTTTTCTGCCTGAGACTTCTTTGCTGCGGGCTTTGATAGAATTATAATTTGAGACAAAGGAGCATTGAAGCAACGAGAGGTCATTCAGCTTCTTAAGCAGGCACAACCCATCAGCCCATTTTTCTGATTCCTTACTGTGGAATCGAGAGGGAAAGAGAGAGAAAGCGACCAAACCCAAAAGCTCCATTTGCTCTTTTAGCAAAGCCGAGTGTAAATTAGCTTTTCATAATTGCACCATTCGCTTCAGAAAATAGAAAAAAAGTACAGCACTTCAGAGAAGGAGAAAAACAAGAACAGTGCCAATTTCTCTGGAGCTCATAATCCATTTATCGCCATTCCCATGAGAGAGAGAGAGAGATTCATCCATGGTTGGATGTGGGGGTGTCCCTCTTCGGCTGCATTACTTCGCACTGGCCTCTTTCTCCTTGTTGGGCTTGCTCTTTTTAGGCTTGAGGAAGCAAAAACAGGCGCAGCATGGCAGCTGAAACAAGCAATTCATTTCCTTCGTATGATCACTTCTAGCTCAACTTGGTCATGAAGCCTAACCAATTATATAGAGCACTCTCTCTCTCTCTCTCTCTCTCTCTCTCTCTAGATGCTCTTCTTACAGAAAAGGAGATGCTCAAACCAATCTTGGCTATTCTTATGTCACGTCAACTGGGTACCTGTCTTTCCTTCCACTTTCCAGACCAATTTTTCTCTTTTCCTAAGATAACTTATGTTTAGTAGGGATGGAATAGGACAAAGGCGACACCCCCTTTTGCTTTCCTTCTCGAGGTGGCAAACCCTCTGGGACACTTTGATTCATAACCAAGTTGCTGTTAACTAAAAGAGGGCCGACCATGAGAGAGATGACAATGAATTGCAACCCCCCCAAAAGGAACAAAGTATCATCTCTTACAAAATCCAAATAAAAAAAGACTAGTGAGAAGGCCTTATGGAGAAGAATCCATGCTACATACAAATTCATCACGCTGGCTCCATCACTTCCACAATTCTTCCATGGGAATTCCACGATCGAGGGCAACGTCGCGGAACTGCCTCATCTGCTGCACCGCGACGACGGTCGCTCTCGCATTGTTGAGGGCGTTCTTGCTCCCGAGCTGCTTCCCCAAAGCATTCTCAACACCGGCCATTTCTAGAACTATCCTCACAGCTCCTCCGGCAATAACCCCGGTACCAGGAGAAGCAGGTCTTAACATCACTTTTGCCGCCCCATAATCTCCCTCCGACCTGGCATAAATCATAACGTGTTATAGAAACAATCATGTTTAGGTTTAACCACACCACATATGCACCTGAAAGTGCACTACCTGGTGAAATTCAACTACTGATAATAACAAAAGAACTACCATCAAAGGCATTAGTTGAAAGCAAATATTTTACCAGTATCACACCTTGACTCCTTTACTTAGTAAATACTGAACATACTTCCAATAGGAAAGCCTGGTGGACAGCATTTTCTTAATAATTCAAAGAAGGAACTTGACATTCTTCTAGCAGGAAAGTCGGCAGATATTCCAAAATTTAAGGACGCAAAATTCTTGGGGTGAAGGGGTGTGTTTCTAGATCTGGCTACCATTGATCAAGCTGAACAGTTAGAGCTTCACACCACTTGCCTGGAAAACCTCATCCCAATGTTTTCCCCATAAAACTAAAATGCCAAACTATCGCCCACCAGCTTTCAAGAATCAAAGCTTCAATATATGAAGGTAGACAAGGCAGAGATACAATCATTTGGTCCATTAGAGACTGATACCATTAGCATTTGAATATAAATTATCTACAGCCAATTTGAGAGAGACTATAATCTGCCTAATGTAAATTCAACTGTAAAAACGAAAACACCACAAACTCTATTTGCCCATATAAAGTTTTATTCTGACAAAAGAAATGGTTTTGGAATCCACTACCTAAACCATTCACTGATTTTCTGAAGCTACATAATACAATTCCCAGCTTAACCAATGAAGCCTCCAAACAACAAGCCATCAAATGAGACTAGCTGTTTATACCGACACTCTATACACAATATCTTGTGATCATTGAAAGTATCTACCTTCAAAAGCATTTGTCATGGCACATACCACAGCAGAAAGATCCCATAATCAATATCAAACTCAAGCCTAAAGTAAGTCATATCTACTTGATAACCACCTAGAGAAGTTAGATGACACAAGCATCTAACTTCAGGGAAGAGAACAGGTAGCTTTGAAAAGAGGAATATGTCTGCATGGACATTCTTGATAAACAATTATACTTGATGGTCACGTCTTCGTAAGCACCATAAAATGGATAGAAATGCACAAGGATCCAAACCACATCACTGACGCTAACTATTACATGATGGCTAACTGTAACCTCCAAAGCATAGCGACCACTACTTCTTCACATTTATCAGAGAATCAACAAACTAGAAAAGAACAGATTTAGAATAACACATTCTCACAAAACCAGCGCCATGTTGGAAGATGCCTCCAGCTGCTTTCCAGTGAAAAGCAACTTTAGAGCACGTCAAGAATCAACATCAGAATAGATTTCCTTACACAGAACTAGAATCTTTGAGTTTCTATACACTAGTCTTTATTAGCAGATGCAATGGCCAGATGCAGAACACAACCCGTCTTAGTCCTGTACTCACACAGTCGACAACGAGTTTCAAAAAGTCCAATTTCGATCGCGCAAGAGCATTACAACAGATGATCTTCCGGAATTCACCCTGTAACTTTCCGCTAATTTGATAAGACAAAATCCCCACATTCGTCGGAACAGCAAAATTTCCACCACAACACACACTCAAGCTCAACACTCATTCAATCACCCACATTCATCCCACAGCCACCACAAACACATCATCCAATACTCATCTAAGCTACATTACCACAGAACACACAAAAAAACCTGCATAATTAAAAACAAAAAGAGAGGAAAGGGCAAAAGAACAGTCCCCCATTTACCTGTGAGGAAAAGTGAGGTACTTGGTCATCGGCACGGTGATGATGTTGCGCCGCGCGTTGACGGCGGACTTCTGAACGGCGCCGATGACCTCCTTCGCCTTCCCCACGCCGACGCCGACCTGGCCCTTCTTGTCGCCGACGACCACGATCGCCCGGAAGTGCAGCTGCTTCCCTCCCTTCACCACCTTGGTGACCCTCCGCACCTGGATCACCCGCTCCTCGAACCCGTCCTTCACCTTCTCCCTCTTCACCTTCCCGAACCCGGTCGTCTTCTTCACCTTCGAGTCCATCACGGACACGTCGTTGCCCAGCACGCTGACCCCGCTGTACGCGGGCCCGTAGAGCTCCTCGTACGCGGCGGCGATCTCGTCCTCTCCCTCGAGGGGCCCGTCGTCGAAGGACGGCGGCGGGACGAAGCCCTCGGGCGGGGCGGGCGGGTCGAAGGCGACGTCGGCGTCGGGGTTGACGGCGTCGAAGAAGGAGGTGTCGATGTCGCCGGCCCTTACGGCGGCGGCGGGTCTCGAGGCGGAGGAGGAGCTGAGGAGAGCGAGTCTGGGGGAACCGGAGGAGGGCTTCGAGGGTTTCAAGAAGAGGAAGAGGCGGGGGCTGCGGTGGTCGTGGTGGTGGCGGGCGGAGGAGAGGGAGGAGAGATGGGTCGCGGCGAGGGTTGACGTCGTCGCCATTGGAGAGTGAACGGGGAAGTGAGGGATTGAAGAGAAGAGAGGAGGGCGAAAGCTTATCCTATTTTCCCTCTGGTTCGAAAGGGGAGGAAGGAGATGCGGAGGAAAATGGGTGCCGGTGACGTGGACGCCACGCTGGCGTGCTTCTTCTGACGTGTGCGATGAGCCAGCGGGGAAATTGTCCGAAAAGTATTAAATTTATGGCCAATACAATCCTCGATCTTTTGATTTTGTAAATTCGGTCATAAATCTTTTAACAACTTGTCAATTCAATCATCAATATTTCAATTGTAAAAATTTGATCCTAAACATTCTAATGATTTGCCAAATTAGCCATAAACCTTCGAAAGAATATTGCAAAGTCATGATTTTTCTGTTCCATTTGTTTCACACGAAATAACTTCTTAGATTTTTTTATGTTCGTTTTATGGAAAATGAATTGATCGATAATGGGAAAAAAAGTCTTCTAAAATAAAAGAACATGTTTTTCACTTTTAAAATAAGGAAAACATTTTCCATTTCTTCTTTTACCTCACTTTATTTCTCAAATACATTTTTCTTTATTTTTTATATTTTATTTTCTTTTTATTTTTATAAAAATCAAGTTTTTATTTATTTTTTACTTTTTCCTTTTCTTTTTTATTTCTTCTTCCTTGGCTTGGCCGGTTGCCGACCACGACAACGACCAGCGACCAACCTTAGGTGAGAGCCTCGCCACTAGTCGACGAGACTCGAGCCTTGCGAGAGGTCGTCAAAGCCTTGTCAACCTCGGCGACCTTAGGCTAGGCTCGAGCCTTGCCTAGCTCGGCCGGCCTATAAAGAGGTTGGAGCTCGCTTATTCTTTGGTTCTTGGCCAAGAAATTTAAGAAGAAGAAGAAGAAAGAAAGAAAGAAAAAAATAAATAAAATTTAAAATTAATTAAAAATAATAATAAAAAATTATTGAAAAGGTTTTTCCTTACCGAATACTAGAAAATATGATTATATCCTTAAAAATGGTTTTCTGAAAAATAATTTCTAAAAACGTCTCATTTTCCACAAGAAGAACGAAGCCTTAGTCTTTCCGACTAATTTTGGCTGAATATCGTTGACGTGGTGGTTCAATCAATACCTGGTTGTCCTATGAGGTAGGGTCAACATTGATATAAATATTTTTTAATTTTTTATTATTTTCAAATTTTGTATTACTTTTTTTTTTTTTTTTTGCTTTTCATATTTTTTTTACGGAAAACAAAACATAGAAGCCCTCACTGCCAACCATTATCGTCAAGCTTTGAGTGAATGCTGCAAAGCCCTCGCTAGTGGCAAGTGAGGGTGTCGTGGCCCTCTCTAACCATGGTGAGGGCAAGCAAGGATCGTGACGCCCTTATTAGATTTGGCAAGGTGAGGACGTCATGACTCTTGCCTAAGCCCCCACATTGAGGGTCGTGACACCCTCATTGTGGCTCACGAGGGCTTGCAATGCCCTCACCTTGGGGCCAGCAAGGGTTGTTGTCGGGCCTCACCTAATGGCCAATGGGATTGCCAACCCTTGCTTAATGGCCAATAGAGGTCACCACCTCTTAGCTGGTGGCTGGCGATCTCCCTAACCTTGTGTTCTGATTTTTTTGGTAAAAAAGATGAAGAGAAAAGAAAAAAATTGAAAAGTTTTTTTTTAAAAATTTAAAAATTATCCATATCAAGGTCAACCGTGTTACATAAGACGATTGGTATTGACTAGAACGCCACATTACTAATAGCCGACCAAAAGTAGCCAAAAAAGACTAAATTGTTAATTCGTTAAAAGGTATATGACTAGTTTGACAAATAGTTAAAAAGATTATGACTAAATTGACACAATTAAAGGATTTATAACTAAATTGATAAGTTGTCAAAAGGTTTAAGACTAAATTGACAAAATTGAAAAGTTTATGATTGAATTACCGTTATACAGTAGGTTTAGGATTTTTTAGACAATTTTTCCAGGGCTAACTACTAGATCATTCAACTAGAGTAGGCTTCTATAAACCATTGGCTCTATTTGTTTAGTAAAAAATGAATGATTTGAAAACTATTCTTCAAAAAATAATTGCTTATATAGCTTGAAATAATTAATCAATAAAATATATTTTTATTATCAACATCAATTTATATCTAAATGATTTTGTGATCGATAAAATTATTTTTTATTAATTTATTTTTGTAAGCGATACAAGCAATCATTTTTAAAAAAAATATTTTTTAAATTATGTATATTTCATGAAACAAACGGAGAAGTTTAAAAAGCTTTTATTGGGAGCAAATGGCAAGCTAAATCAGTAGGTTAAAAAATGAACCATTAAACATATTCATTACAAGGCTTAATAATTGTAAATTATTTTGTGGGTGGTAAAAATACTCATGGCAATAAAACATTTTATTTCCAATTAATATTTACTTTTGTCAGTGTAATAGTGACAAAAATGGATCAATCAAACTAGATAATGATTGACCAACACACTAAAAATAGCCAAAAAAAAAAACAATATAATTAAATTAGAGAAGAAGAAATGGCTCTGAACTAAAAAAAAAAAAAAAAGGAGTAATGGCACAAAAAATCCAATTAGTACACCTCGACAAATATATTCGAAATAATTTTTTGACCAAAAAAAAACATCAAACTAATAGACATGTGATAAATTTACCTTTCGTTAGTTTCTGTTAAATTTTACAGTTAAATTTCTAAGTTAAATGACACATAATAGTTGACGAATTTACTAGTTTGGGATTTTACTCTCCGCTTATTATATGTGTATCAGTTTATGATTTTTGTGGTCTTAGTTTAATTTACAAAAACTAATGGAAAGTAAATTTATCACAAAAGAACTAGTTTGAGATTTTTATTGTTAAAAAATTAGTTTGGGATAAATTTGTCATAATTGTACTTATTTGGAGTATTTTGTAATTAAAAAATTAGTTTGGAATAAATTTGTCATGGATGTGATAACATGGGATTTTTCATGATATTAACAAAAAAAAAAATGAGTAATGATGACCAACTCCAACAAGGTTGAGACCCTTGACCAACCTCATCCACCTCTAGAGAGGGTGGCAGGCCCTCTCTAGGGAGCGCCATCCTCTCAAATGATAGGAGAGGGTCCTTAATCTTTGCTGGAGCCGTTGAACGTGGTAGGTGATAGGCAATGGGTTGCCACTACTTGGTCACCTCTCCAACTTTACACTTTTTTTTAATGGAAAAAAAAGTATTGAATGTCCTTTTTTCCATATTTTTTATTCATCACTCGAGTGCCACTTTTTTAAAAACACAATCACTTCAATGCTATCGCTGTGTAGTAGAAAATTCTGATGTGGCTCACTTGCAAAGTGAAGCTAGTAATATTAGTGTCAAACGACATTGTTTATGTGTGTTATATGCCACCAATTAACAAATTGGGTGTCTTATTCAAACCATAATTTTGTCGTGTTCCTCGACCAATGAATTAGGATCAAATTATGTTGGAAGTGCGTAGTAGAATTCCAATACATTTACTTGAGAAGATCACTAGGAGGAAGCTCAAGTTTGAGTTCGTCAATATATCCAGTTAGACACACATTTACTCAAAAGCTTAAAATAATGAGTTATGAGTCAACTAGGATATTTTAACTCATTCACATCATATTAATTATTCGATGTGAGACTTCTCAAGTACAACTCACATGAGTATTCTAACAATCTCCTTCTCAAGAGTGAGCTCCGGTGTTAAGTTTGCTCCACTTTGATTCGGGCATCATGCATTAACTTATCTCAACTTAAATCTCCAACACCCAACTTCATCCTTGGTCACTTTTTCCGAACCGAACCATGAAGTTTGTCATTGGACCCACGTTGTTACGTCACAACGCCTACTTGCCAGAAATCACTTTGGTCACTAGATTCCTCCTTGAGATATTCACCAAACACTAATACACATTGGGAGTAGGACACCTGTGTTGGTCACCAAATTCCTCCTTGAGATATTCATCAAACATTGATAGACATTTGGAGTGGGACACCTACGTTAGTCACCAAATTCCTCCTTGAGATATTTACCAAACGATAATACACATTAGGGGTCCAATACCTTAACCAGGGAAAAACATTAAGAGAGAGCCCAAGTTTGAACCTGTCAATATATCCAGTTGGACCCACATTTAATTAAAAGCTTAAACCAATGAATTATTAGTCAACTAGGATATCTTAATTCCTCTGCACCACATCAATTCTCCGATGGAAGACTTCCCTAACACGATTCACACCTATATCCTAACAAATTAGGTACTGAAATTTGCAATGGAGAGGAAACAGATGTTGGAGAAAACTCTTAATAGATTTTGAAGTTGACAAAATTATCCAATAAATTATATTGACTATGTTAATTGTCTTGAAGAATGTTGATTCAAGTATATGTTCGAGAAATATAAATGCCTCATACAGTATTCAAACCGAACTTGAACCCACTCAAACTTATTCTCAAGTTGTCAATCTACACTCAGACGCAGGAGAAGAACATTTCTTGTTCCCATTTTGACATGCTTAGAACGTAACGAGTTCAACATGTGAACAAAAAAAATTCTAAACCTAGCACTTATTTAGAAGGAAACAAGTCCAAAACGAGTTTATTAAAGATTCTACAATGGCTAGTAATCCAATTTGGATTTCACACCAATATGGAAGATTGATTCAATCAAATTGATTGAGAAATCAATCCTGAAGATAAGTTCTTACTAAATGGAGAAGCTCTTATTATGGAAATCAAGACTTTGATTGTATGGGCAATCAGAATCATGTGGAATTCACCTTTTGTCACTCAATGGTAACCAAATCTTATAAATATAGTTATGTCCATTGATCAAAATGGAAGATGATCCTCTGGAGATTGTCCAACGGCTAGTTTGAAAGTGTAGAAGTGTATAAAAAGATCAAGGTGCTGAGGAGCTTGCAAGAGATGACGCGAAGAATCTAAAATTCCAAAGTTTGAGCGTACTTCAATCATACACTTATCTTTTGAGAGCTTAAACTTTTGTGATAATGAGAGAAATACAAAAAGAGTGACTTAGTATGATAGTATGATCTCCCACCGAATATTTGTATTCAATTTTTTTTTTTGGTAAAGGTAAAATATATAATGACTTTAAACCAAGAAGCTATACAACAAAGACTCGGCACCAAAACTTGCACTGAGGATGACAGACAAGTCAAACCGAGTGGAAGGGTGCCAAGAAAAGAAAGGACGAAATGACCAAAACATTGGCAACCCTCAAACTAATCCAAAGGAAGGACTTGACACTCAAAAACGCTGCACGAGAAAAAGCAGTGGCGGCATCACCAACCCAAATTACAGGGAAATATCGGACAACATAGGAGAGAAATGAACAGGTCAATTCCCCAGCTTCGTTAAATCCTCCTATTTCTTGAAGTGTCCACAACGTTACTGAAAGTCAAGGCTTTGTCCTTGACAACTTTGACGAGGTGGTTCTTCAAGGCCAGAAGAACCAAAGCTTGTTCCGGAAAAAGAATACTGTTCCGCGTTTTCCAGATCACATGGTAGAGGGCTTCAAAAGAAAAGTGAGCAATGCATTGATAGAATTCATTGCCTAAGAGAAACTTCAAGGCCCACTGGAGGTTGTCCGTCCAAGTCTTGTTCCGCCAAGGGAGGTTGCATCTAGCCGCCCAAAAAGACGCAAGGCCGGCAGTAACGCGACAACCAAAAAATAAATGATCGATAGAATCCGGCCTAGAATTATAAAAGGCACACGAGATGTCCTCAATCCGCCCATAGGAAAGTAAAAGAACCTGGGTAGGAAGCCGGTTCTTAACAATGAGTCACAGGTTGAATTGATACTGTAGAGTGAGCGAGTTGCTCCAAATAAACGAGAACCAAGGAACTAAGGTTCTCTTACACCAAATGGTTTCCCACGCATATGCTACTGAGAAGGTGCCTGAGGTACTCTCAATCCAGTAGAAACAGTCCTGGTTTTGCGAAAGGACGAGGAGGGGAAACTCCCACGACTCCAAAATGGCCTTGATCTCCTGGCCCGCTACAGAGAACAGGTCCGCACCAAAGCCATCCTGGGTAAACTCAACTGGTAGATGTAAGTGTCCGAGAAAAACAGATTAAGGGGACCTCTAGGATGCCAATGATTGAACTAAAGGGACACGGAGCGGCCATCTCCAATACTCCATTAGAAGGACTGGCGGAAGTCTCTCCTAAGATGTTTGTATTCAAAATTCAATCTCTTGTTGATTATATAGAAGAATCCAACCAGTAGGTTGTTAGTATGGGAGAATAGACGTAAACTTGACCTAAGCCGAATCACTATAAACCTTGTGTGCATTTTCTTATACCCTAATCTCTTGTTGTCTTTTGTTATAAGCTATGTTTGGTTCAGCTTTCAGAATGGGCCTTGGAAAAATACAAATATCTTTGGCCTAAAGGGTTTTGGAGAAATGCAAATTATGTTTGGTAAAAAATTCTTTACAAAACTATCTTTGTGTAAAGAGTATTTGACAAATCTATTTTTTATAAAGGGCTTTTGGATTTCATTTTTATCTTTTATTAAAAAATATTAAACTCTTTGCCGACTCTAGTGAAGGTAAGAGTAGTATTGGAACAATGAGAGGTAAAACTGAAAAATTAAAAAAAATTATGATAGTAGTTTTGGAGCAAAAAAAAGTAGTTTTAATATTTGACCAAATGCCAAAAACTCAAAACTGATGCATATTAGCATTGGGCTTTCAGTTTTTCTAAGGCCAGCATTTGATTAAAAGCCCATTGGACAGGCTTGCCAAACACCCCAATATTTCACCAAAAGGCTTTGGAGTCTGAAAACCCCTTTAAAAAGCTGAGCCAAACGTACCCATAGTCTATTTGCACACTTGCTATTGCCTCTAAAATCTATTCTACTGCTTAACATATTATGAACCCTATTCCAGAATCTTATCTTTATTCAAATTTTGATCTTGACTCATTCTATTCCGCATTATTTTGTCAAGATTTTATAAAATCACCTATTTACTCCCTCTAGGTAATTCGTGTTAGTCACATCAACAATTCACAATCATGTAGGGCGAAACAAATCAATACGCTAAGTCATTGGTTTTTTCTAGAGTAACCTTAATTCGATTCCTCTTAATTTTTTTCACGTGAACTTTTCTCCAACTTCTCTCTTTAACACATCATTGAGGAGATTGCCGAGCAATTTGCAGTCATCGTCGGAGTTCTAGAACGAGACCTCGTCGAGCAATGTCATCGTTAGTGTCCCTCATTTTCACCAGCAAGAGTAGCGGAAAGAAGCACCAATTCATCTTTCGACATTAAATTTTTCTTCTGTTTTCAGGCAATTTCCCGAATTGAGATTTTGTTTCTTCCATTTTCTTCTGTTTATAAAGTATCGGGCATGGTGATAGGAATGATACATGTAGTTCAGTACGGGATCCTCAAAGAAAAACTCGGTGATGGAAGCCTTTTTTTCCTTGTTGTATCTTGATTGAGGTGTTTACCGGTTGGGACATCAATATTGAAGTTCTTCACTAAAAGAAATTTGGCATACACTCAGACTTAATCGGACTGCAGTCGCTTTATGACTGAATTAACCTTCGAGCACATCTTGAAAATCTTGAATCGAATATTTACCCACTTTATTGGTATGTTAGGTATGTTGTTGTTTTAATATCTTTTTTGTCAAATTTTGCTCATATTAAAATAAAAGCTGGATTAAGCTCGTGAGCCCATCAAGTTAAGCATCGACAACCTTGACTTCGACAAATTAAATAATCGAAGGGCTCTCAAGCTGCATAGTCGAGTCAACGCTGAGTACTCCGGGCCAACTTTGTTCTTCGCCCCTCCGGCCACCGTAGCCGGTGTCGGAATCGGTAACCCTGCCCCCTTTCCTACTCTTGGATAATTCCAAATAAAAGAAAAATTTAGACATATTATAAAGGAAAATGCTTGCACCGAGAAGAACACCTTCTTACACCTGTCCTTAGGCAGCCAACGTGTCGATCGGACACCGAAGCCACTGCGTCAACCTCCTCCATATAATCTGGCATGTGGCCATGGACGATGACTCCTGTGTCAGCCAAGAGAGCAAATATCGAGCAGAAAAACGCACAGAACAGAGAGAGAGAAGAGAGAGAGCAAAAGAAACGAAACCCTAGCAATGGCCGCGATGTCCATAGTCAGAACTGCAATCTTCAACCTCGCGAGAGCGTTCCCTCAGTCTCCATCCTTAGCCTCTCTCGGGTCCTCTCGCAAGCTCTCCAGGATCTCCTTCAGTTCTCATGCTTCCAAGTACTCTGATGAGGTAATCGAGTGGATATTGTATGTTACTCTCTTGGTACTTGCATAAGAATTTATCATTGGTTATTTATTTATTTTTTTCTGTTTTCTTCCTTCGTATTGGTATTAGGTTGATAAGAACCGAGACCCGCCAAGAGACTCGAGGGCCGACATGGCGTACCGGTCCAAGGAGTCTATGAACGAGACCGATGAACCGCTCCCTGAGGAGGCAGATAAAGCCATGAAAGAGGCAAAGGAGAAAGCTGAGCAGATGAAGGAGAAGGCCAAGGAGTCGGCGCAAGCCATGAAGGACAAACCAAGGGGACCGCGGAGTCGGTGGCTGAGAGCGCCAAGGAGACCGCACACAGCGCCAAGGAGAAGACCAAGTCCGCTGCGGAGATGGCCGCCGAGAAGGCAAGGGAGACGGCTCAGAGCGCCAAGGAGAAGGCCCAGAGCGCCAAGGAGAAGGCCAAGGAGTACACGCACGAAACCAAGGAGAAGACAGAGGACGCTGCAGAGAAGGCCGCAGAGAAGGCAAGGGAAGGGAAGGAGAAGGTGAAGGAGACGGCGTGGGAAGCGGCGGATAGGACAGAAGGCGCGGCAGAGACTGTGATGGAGAAGGCGAAGCAAGGGGGCGCGAAGGCGGCGGAGGTGGTGCAGAACATAGGGGAGAAGGCGAAGGAGACGGCGCAGGGGGCGTGGGGTAAAGCGAAGGAGACGACCCAGAAGATCAAGGACACGGTCGTCGGGACCTCCTCGGACGACGAGGACGACGACTTCAAGAGACGGACGAAGGTGGACGAGGGTGTTATCAGAGTGAGGAAGGTCGGAGATAGCGATGATAAGAAGAAGTATTAAGGAAGTGGTAACCCTAATCTTCCTGTATTATGAGATGATGAATTCGATCTTCTGTTGTTTTTGGAGAGACATGAGATGAACCTCTTGGGGTGAGTGAATAAGTGTCGACCCATCATCCATTTTCCAACTTGGTAAATTATGTTTTAAGAGTGTGCTTTTGTCATTACTATCTGTTTTGGAGAAAATGAAATTCGATACTTCGACAATTGTCACCGGTTTACTTAAAATGCAATAACAGTATATTAGCAATTTTCCATCTATAGCCTATAATTTTAATGTAATGAGACAAATAGTTTGCAATTTTCCATTTATAAGTTGATTTGGGTAACTATAAATTTAGCATAGATGCCCTTGCCACGATGAACATGAAGGGAGTAAGAGCACCTAATAAATTTCATCTTTTTCTTCTTATCCCATAGAAATAAATTGTTGATTTAGTTAGAAATTACAAGAAATGAGGATGAGGGTGACTTGAGCCCATACTGGTCGTGGGTTGGAACTTGGAAGGGGTTGGGCTTGTACCCGAAGAGGCTCAATTGAGCTTGTTGAGCAATCTCATCCCCACGAATGCTCCTGATGGTCTAAATCCACTTCGAACGGAGATCCTCAATCGAGCACCGGAAGAGGAGAATCCGATGACCGGATCGGATAAATTTGTATTCTCAGCCCAGTAGTTAGGATCCGACCGGGGTCGGGGAGGCGAAGGGGGTTGGATGATGATCCCTTGCCTCAGTGCTCGGTGCTGTTTCGATCCTACCTTCGAGCGCCGAGTTCGAACGTTGACTCGCGTATTCAGTTCAAGACTCTTATCCGCTATGGCAGAAGTCTTGCATGTCAGTTCTTGCTCTAATCCACGTTCTTTTAGGTAACTAGGGCGCCGAGGAAACTGTCTAATGGGGAATTTATCGGAATTCTTGGTCGGGAATGAGGGGTGACGTTTGAATTTGCGGGGAGTTGCAACAACTCCTCATCCCAAAGCCTAGCGCGCCTCGTGAAAAGACGATAGCGCCATTCTGCTCTAGGTGGGGTCAACCGGTCAAAGCACTCTCGTACCACCTTTCGTCCTTTTTTCTGTCGCATTCGGTTTGCCTATCATGTGGTTACCGATGCCCCAACCACATCGTGAGAGGAAAGAGGAGCTTGTGAATTAAGCATACAGCTGATCACATTTTGACTTGATCATTTGAGAGCTTTAAGTTGACATAAATGAGATTGGTTCGACAATTCAATTCGATAGATTTTGTGACACAAATTAAAATTGAAAGATAATTTAATTCGATAAATTTTATGATATGAAAATAAGTAAAATCTCATATGAGAATTCAATAAAAGCGAGCCTAATCATTTAGGGAAAGATGAGAATCCAATAGAAGCGAACCTAATCATTTAGGGGAAGGATTTGGGATAAGTTTAGTAATCATTTAAGGAAAGATGAGGATCCAATAGAAGCGAACGTAATCATTTATGGAAAGAATTTGGGATAAGTTTAGTAAGGCAAAATTCAAATCAAGAGAAATGTCTCAAATGTGTAAGTCGACATTGACAAGCTTATGTCTCATACTATTTAAATACTTTTGTGATTAGGTCATTTGACATTGGTCACGTATTTCAATGTATATAGCTCTCTAAGGGTCATTTCAACTATTTGATCGTGTCTATCTCTTGTCTATCTCTCAGTGTGGAGGAATTTTGGATGGACCCGTCAACTTTCCTATCTAACCTTACAAATGATGCTCATCACATCACCATTAATATAAGTTATTCTTTATAAAAACATTCCTAAAAGTACTCCAACTCGCCACCTTTTAGAAGAGGAAACCAACCCTCGGATAGAAACTTTAGAAAACCGGTAATACATACCGCACGGCAACTCTGTAGGTATCCTAGGGCAATCAAAAGCCAAGCACGAGCTCCAGGACACGACCGTCATTTCGAGGGATCGGGGGGCGCCATGGGTTATCGAGAACAACAGTGAAACTTGACCTCCCCAAGTGGCACCGAATGATGTCAGGACGAACTGGAAAATCAATAATTTTATGGTGTATGGAAGACTCAGGAGTCAGTAGATACTGTAGAGGAGGAAAGGAGATAGGCACGCAGACATTCATCACTATTCACTATTGGAGGAAGGAGACATGAAAGTGGAATGAGAGAGACAGAGAGAGAGAGAGAGGAGAGAGAAGGGTCGCTTGGGTCGGAGTACTGACAAAGCCACCACCTTCCTCCTCCACCGGCAGCCTCGCTTAAAGACCACCCGCTCGCGCCGCCCTGCCCTGACGCCGCCTTGGCCTCAGCCCCTCTCGTCCACCGAGATTTCTCAATCCCTGCACCTTAACCCGGTCCATATCTTCTATACAAGTCGCCTGCAACACGTACCTCGTCACAACTGATCAACGGCATCTCCTCTATTTGTTTCTTCTTCTTCTTCTTCTTTTTGCTCCTCCTCCTCTCTCTCTCTCTCTCTCTCTCTCTCTCTCTCTCTATGTGCGCCTTGAGATAGCGGTTGAATTTTCGGTTGGATCCTTTCTTTTTGACGCTTGTTCTTGACTCAGTCTTTAGCTTTGCTCAGGTGTTTAGGGTTTTTTTTATAGCTTGTTCATTCATACACTCGTTCTTTTGTCGAGAGAGAGAGAGAGAGCTCTTCTCCTGAAAACCACTCTTTTATTCACTCGATTCTCGCTGATTTTTAAGACACATACCTCGCGAGAAACTTTGGCCACGTCAGACACCTTCTTCCTTAAAACCAGGTGACTCTCTCCCTCTCCCTTTCCCTCTCTCTCTTCTTAATTGAGCTATCAGATTTTGGAGATTTATGGGTTATGGTTTTGTTGGGTGTGATCTGGAACTTTTGCTTGAGTGATTCTGTGTATTGAATTACCCAGATTCTCTCAAGAAGGTTAAAGAAGAAAAGCAAGACATTTGGTGCGAAATTCTTCATCCGCTGACACGTTGATCGTCATCTTCGTCTTCAGCTATAAAGGGAGACCCCAGAAGACCAACCCTGAACAAGAAATCGAAGAGAGAGAGAGAGAGAGAGAAAGAGAGAGAGAGAGAGAGGGAGAGAGACGATCACGAGAAAAGCATGGAGCAAGAGAGCAAGCCGCCGCCGCCGGACCGGAGGCCGACATCGAGGGCGGCCCAATCGGACGCACAGCAACAGCCGCCGCCGCACCACCAACCCCAGAAGTGCCCTCGCTGCGACTCCATGAACACCAAGTTCTGCTACTACAACAACTACAGCCTCTCCCAGCCCCGCTACTTCTGCAAGACCTGCCGCCGCTACTGGACCCACGGCGGAACCCTAAGGAACGTCCCCGTCGGCGGTGGCTGCCGGAAGGCCAAGCGCTCCAAGTCCTCCTCCTCCTCCTCCTCCACATCCGCCTCCGCCTCCTCCGGCGACAGCCTCCCGCACTCATCCCTGCAGGTCCTGCCTCCAAGCCTCAGGGACGTTGCCGGAGGGAACCTGGCCCCGCCGCCGGCCGCGGCGGCCGGGGAGGGGCCTCTGGGTTACTCGTTCTATCCGGGAGGTGGGTTCTTGTCCTCTTTGGCTGCAGTTCAGTCTATCAACCAGAGCCAGCCCTTCAACATTGGGGGTGCTACAACAAGTAACAACAACAGCAGCAACAATTTGGGCTTTTTCCAAGGATTTGGAGGTTTGGCTTCCTTAAGTAGCTCTCACCACCACCAGCAGATTCATCAACAAGCACAGTTTCTTCAAAGCGATTGGAGTCACGGCTTCGGCATGGGCAGTAATGCTAATACCGGTAGTAGTAGCAGTAACAATAATAGCGCTAGTATTTCACATGTACATCATCAGCATGGTAACTTGTGGAGTGGAAGCACGAGCGCTGGTATTAGCGGTCACGGTGGCGGCGAGAGTAATAGAATCGGTCTGAATGTTAACCGCCCATCCGATCATCACCACTTGCCCCATCTTCCAGGATTTGGCCCTCCTCCATGAGCTCTTTCTTCACATGATCAGTTGCTTCTGTGTTTCAAAATTGAAAGTTTGGAATTAGCTTCTTGATGATGACGACGACGACTTTTTAGGTTATAAGATTCTTTGTCAAATTTTTCCCATACAATACACTGGTGGTGCTGAGTTTAGTTTTGTGGGATACAAATGAGGAATTGTATGAAATATTATTATGGTCTTGGAGGGTTTTCTTTTCATGGCATTGGTATATGGATTCGTGTAACTAAGTCGGGGGGAATATGATTTATGTTCACTATGGAGAGAATTTGTTCTTTGGCTATTTATGGCTTGGTTTTTTAATTTGTGCTAGCAGAATTTGAGTCTGTTTTGATTATTCTCGGTTGAGCACCATCTATTAGTTTAAAGAACTCACCAGGAGCTTGGAGAAAGGAACAAAAACGGGTCAAGAGTGAAGGATCTGTGCGTGGTTAGTGGAGGTGACTGCTGATATATCTTTGTAAAAGTAAGATGGACACGAACAGAGAAAAAGAGGATGGACAAATCCGCTTTTTTGCATGTGAGAAACTGACGATTCCAAAAAATCCTTAAAAACCGATTTGACCTGTTCATCAGTTACGATGTGCTCATCTCGCTTGCTTTTGCTCAGTCAAGTTGAAAGTTCTTTTTATTTCTTTTTTTTCCAGGTCTTCTGTTATGCTCTGCTGCTGTTTTTCTTTCTCTGCTAGGTTGGATTAGAAAGAATCAATGTCATAGAGCATAAGAAACCATTTTATACTATTATAATGTCATCATTTAAAACTTTTTTGTGTTAGAATGTACAGATTTGCGACTTTGGGAGGAATTCAAAGCCTAATTGCCTTCTTAGAAAACCGGAATGCTTCAAATCTCTTACAAACCCTAATCTCAACTGCCCACAAATCCAAGTCTTTCCATCGAGATTGTGGAGTCGATAGGGGCAGTGGCAAGCATTGGAGTGGCGATGGCTGAGCTAGGATTTGGATATTGAATTTCTAAGTGATTAGGCATAGGAAAGGGATAAATATGTACGAGGATCAGTCCTGTTTCGGAGCTTAATCATGGCCGACATGA
This sequence comes from Eucalyptus marginata, assembly GCA_014182565.1. Classification (NCBI taxonomy): domain Eukaryota; kingdom Viridiplantae; phylum Streptophyta; class Magnoliopsida; order Myrtales; family Myrtaceae; genus Eucalyptus; species Eucalyptus marginata. Next base: position 9,972,473 of record CM024588.1, on the reverse strand, counting down.
TTTTAGACACTAAATAGTAGCTTGTGTCATGTTCGAAACTTTACCATAGCCATTATAATTTTGGAATCTTGTTACCTACTGAAGTGTGATCGTAGGGCTTTTGTGACATGACCATTTTGAATTTGGTACATATAGGCTTGCTATACTATATGGTTATGATGTGGTGAATAATTTATTATTTGTTGCTCATGAGAAAATATGCATTATGCTTGCTAATTGGGAAAAGTGATTAATGTTATTGTCATGATACATGTGAATACATATTCGTTTCTAAAGCTGCATTGTTCATTACTTGATCCAGTAGAAGTGGTGGTCGTCGCTTACTGAGCTCTGATTTGCTCACCCTCTTTTAGTTACCATTTAGATTATGAACACAAGAAAAGTTGCATGTGGAGAGCGATTTCGGGTGATGAGATGGGACTTTAATTCCGTTTGAACAAATTATTAAACTGGGATCTATCAATTTGTAGTTTTGGAAAATGCATGTTACATTAGATTTCGGTACAATTTTCATTCAACGAAAAGTTTTGTTAAGCTATATATAGTCTAAAATGGTTTATTTTGGTTAGAGGCTTTGTCCTTTATTTTATAAAGGATGGACAGTCATTCCCTAAATTCTGAATATAAATTTAGGGTGTGACAAAGTTAGTATCAGATTGCAACACATATGCTTGTTGGCTTGTCAAACAAATTAGGAACTACATACATTTCCGGTATTTTTCCATTATTATGCAAAAAATGAATTGATATAAAAGCTTATTCAAAAATTTACACAGGCCCAAAACGAAAAGGACAATAAAAAGACAAAAAAAATAAAAATCACGACTTAGGTTTCCATACTTAAGATAAAATTTATACTATCAATCCTTATTGTGTGCATATTTGGCAAAGTAAGAGAGTGAAGTATCATTTTTTCAACCAATTTGAATATGCTCAGAACCAAAGAAAATATATGCAACGATGAGTTCAACACTTAATGTGATCATCAAGAGTTTGTTGAAAGTGAGATGACAAAGGTATACATTAGAAAGGAAAATTTGTGAAGATTTTAAGAGTAGAAGAAAATTGAGTAAAGAGAGAAAAAGAATCAAGATTCAAAATAATTTCATAGAAGAAAAGCATAAAACCAAATTGAATTTTCACAGCTAGGTAATGATAGTAAAAGCTTGATATATATATATATATATATATATATATATATATATATATATATATGTTGCTAAGTATAATAAAATATAGAGATTGAAAACATTTAAATTTCTGCACACCAAGGAAAAAAAAAAAAGATAGACGAGGCTCACTTCCCCATAATTCTTTCCTTAGAAAAGCTTTGACTCCTTTGTGGAGGGACACAAAGGAATATTGCATGAAATGAGCTCATTGGTTGAAGAAATATATATTTATATATAGATGGAATGAATGGAGTGGGTTGTTGCTGCTGTGATTTCCAAGTAATTAAAAGCATATCTTTGATCTGCCACATTGAGATCCTTGTCTAATCTTCCATAAAATAATAGGATTAGTCCATCTTAATTAAAAGTCTCAAGATACCCACTGAACCACTTTAGTTTTTAAATCCGGACATCACGCCAATATAGGATATCTTTTTCCAGAAAAGATTACATCACCATTCTCAGCACCAAAGTTAGGGTTAGTTATTAGTTTCTTTTGAAACTAGACCACCTTTGAGGATGACCCAAATTAATACTCAAAGCAGGCTCGCTTTTGTCAGATGATTCGCTGTACTTTCACACTCGATCACATTATACGAGATATTTCAATTAGAGATAATCAATTTCATGATGGATTAATTTCCAATTTTCGACTGGTATTTATCAACCTTATTACCCCCAATTCCAAAAAATTGGAACTATGACTTGAACCAATCTGTTCTAAAACAGCTAGTTCATAAAAGTTGCACAATTTCAATATAAAAATAATTGTTGGAAAGTGGTTATGTTCCTATTTCTTCATCTTGAAGATCACAGTTCAGTTCTCAATGGGTGCAACAACATTTTTTTTTCTCAAAGAGGGTTTAAAATCGGTTCAAATTGGAAATCGGATTGGTTAAATCGGTTCCTAGATAGAACTAACAATTCTAGCTTTCGAGACTGAACCAGTCGGGTTGAACTAGTTCCCAAGTAAAATCAATGATACCAACTTGGGAATCACTAGCTAGGCAGGTGCCGTCCTATTCCAAAGTTGAACTAGAAATGTTGACCCCTAATTTCAATAGTCTTTTAAACAATTCCACATCTCTCTTCTTTTTAATTGCTTATTCCAAGATGAGAAACTATAGTCCTCTTCTTGCTTCTACTATCCACTTGTTTTAAAAAAAAAAAAAACTATAAGTAAACAACTCATAATCCATTTCTAATGAGGAACGGGAATTTTGTTAAGAGCATCTTTCGAAGTATATACTTAACATACTTAACAGGTAATGTTTTCATTTTTAAGTATTGAGTAAATATAACATAAAAAAGAATGTACCAAAGATTACAATGTTTTCTTGTTGAATATACCTAATTGTCATTGTGGTGCAACAATTCCTTCCACTTTTAAAAATCCATAATGGCTCAAGATAGAGAGTACATGAAAAACTTTAGAATGAAAATGTGAGCAATTAATAGTCACTTTCCAACAATAAACCAAAATGTAATTTTATGATCTTTTCATATAGATGGTTAGGTTAATTTTACACTTTTTGATACAATAAGATAGTTTATCTTCATTTAGAGAGAAATTACCATACTCAAGACCATAACTAGCTTCTTCTTTTTTCCCTTTTTTCTCCTCAATTAACTTCTCCATTGCGTGGAAAATCAAAGACATGCTTAAGTCATGCATAGTGAAACACAGGGACAAGAAAGTACCCCCAACAACAGTTTAGTAAGTCGCAACATTAGCAAATGGACTCTTCCCACGATGTCCAAAAATCAATCATGAGGTTCCTCCAAATGGTGAGCCTCCTCATCTTCTAACACTTTCTCCTTCCTTGTCCTTCGAATAATCTCGTTAAGAAAGATAAGTATTTTTATTTTCCTCCATCCTCATTCTTTTCGATCTTTGCATCCGGCTATCTTAAAGGCTTTTTCCCTTGACAAGTGTTGGAACAATCCATTGTCTGGCTTTAGCACCGCATGATGGTGAGAATGGGACCCCACTCCTCCTCCAGCTCTTCTTTTGAGGAAACTTAGTGGAGGCCCCTCCCCATCCATCAATCAATCAATCAATCCATCCCGTTTGTCCATGGGCTAGTGTGTTGGACTCATCAATGGCCATCATTCGGTCAAGCAGTTGAATTCTCCAGGACCGAATTGGATCTGCGATTGGCTCCTTTTTTTGCTATTTCGATCATTGCGAAAGCACATCATGGGCATGCCATGTCACTGTCTTGAATGACTGTTTCTTCACTCCTCGTTCGCAAGGAGAGAGCACGATGTGATGATACGAATTGGCACTTTCGGAATGGGGTTCTCTTGCATCATGATTCGGAATGTGGCTTGCATGATTTTGGATCTGTCTGCATAACCCACTCCCTCACCTTCCCACTCCCACGTGCCTCATCAATCAGTTCGATCCTCCGTGATTCATACAATGAGCCAAAACCCTAGGCTCACATCGCTAACTTAGAGTCTCAACGATATGGAATCATTATTTTTTATAGGCAGGGGCAGCACTTTTTACTATTCTTGTATCTGCCTAAGATGAAAAGGTATCGGGACTCTCTAAACAAAGACATTCTTGTAATTTTAGGGAAAAAGGCATGGCAATCAATGAATGCCTGAGAAGTTGGAATGGGTACGGATTGCAGCGCTGGAATCTGATTTGTTCTCTTTCTTCTAAATTATTCTAGTCATATCATTTTGACCACCGTTTGAACTCAAAATTTGTCGGGACATTATATTTACACAAGGGTCCAAATGATTATAGTTTTGACCACTCGACCGTAACATTCTAGTATCGTGATTTGGTTTCTCAAGGAAGGAGGGCACTTTGGTTTTGCCAGACCTCGGACTAGGTTTAATCGATTAGTCAAGGATGATGGGCTAAAGCAAAATTGTCTTGCCCGGTTGATAACTTTGAATTTTTTTTTGTCTGCCCTTATTAATCTTTGCTGTTTAAATGTGACTATGAGTACATTATTTTGAATGTTGTTGGTCATATGAAAACTTGGAAAGCCAATTTTACATATTGATTCTTATAAGAAATTAACGCAGAGCTCACAACAAATTCATATAGGTGAGTTGCATATAAGGTAACCTTTGCCACTATGGCTACCTGTTGATTTTAGGATTCTCACAAGCTATTTCCAAGCTCAACTTGAGCACTGCTCAGTTGGACTTTCAAGTTGTCAGAGTTGGAGTGGTATGGGTAGCAGGATGACTTGAGCTTTTATTTGGTAATACCAAATGGGATGGGGCTCAAGTCACAACAAGCCTAGCTAATTGGAGTAGTTTAATTGGCGTAACTAGATAATCAAGTCAAGTTCACACAAATCAAATGCCAAATCAAGACTAGCTCGAGATTCCTTCTACTTCACTCAAGCAACTTGCAAAGCCTCATCGAGTATACTGAATCAATACTATGTGCATTGTCTCAAATAAAGATAAGTATGATATTATCATCTTTTTAGTTTACTCGCACATTTCTAATTAGGCCTCAAGGTCGACTATTACATTGAGGTGCACTCTTCAATAACTATGCGGAGTTCGAGCTCAAGCTTAAACATATATGAGATTGTTCTAGGTCAAGAATTTGAGTTTAGAATCGAGTCATTCTTCAATTTTGGCATCGCTTAGCAACAAACTGTTGAAGCTCAATCTAGCTCGACTGCAGCCTCCTAAGGGACAAAACGCCCTAGCTATCTAACTGTACACGATTAAGTCTCGATCACACCAAACCCTAGAATGTAATTATGAACCCCATCGCCATATAATCTTCAGAAACTATGCATGCTGTCCTATCATGTTAGCCTTGATCATCATTGCCACGAAATATACAAATCGACTCAAGCTCGAGCTCTACTCATTTCCCTCCCTATAATCTTTATCCTAGGGTTTGCGTGAGAGGGACGGGGTTGACGGCATGAACGCAGGCAAAAAGGAAAGGGGACACCTCACGCATACTTGCCTTGCCTTGGTCGTCATCGCTCGATCTCTTCACGATTCGTGCGTTCCTCTTTGCGTACGTAGGAGGAGAATAAATATCGAAGGAGAAGGCGTCAAACACGGACAGCAGCACTCCCCACCACCCACGTCGGTGTCATTATTACACGAACACGCACTCTCTCTCAACTGCTACAACAAATTTCCCCACCTTGGACGACTTGTCGTCTCCCTGCTTGGCTCTTCCCCGTAAAACGAAATTGATTTTGGTAAGCCTTCCAATACAATCCTGTGACGACAGCTTTATCATGGCGTCCTTGTTGGGTCTTCGCCGGGACAATCGGCTTCCGACTCTGTTGACGAAAAAAAAAAATGCCCGAGTTCCTGACCGACGACTCAGACTAAGAGAGACCGAGCAATACATGGCGGAATTTGGGCGAGCGTCATGGGCTCTTAGTTGATAAATATAGACTGTTGATAAGATGACTAAGTAATCGTCGACAGCAAAAACAAGCGATTATTAAGTCCTGAGACATGAGTGTTGGCAAATGAAGCTCGATTTGATTAACAAGAGGACCTGGACCACGATCGACACGAATCATGATAGGCTAATTGCCAGGTAACTGCCTAAGTAATTGGTCTGATAATTTCTAATGCAATTCGCTTGGGTAAATTGACATGGTTATGGAGAAGTAAGACCGACATAATCGTGTTGTGGTGGACCTATAGATCACGGAGACCACTAACTATGAAGGTCGAAAAACGTAGGCCGGTGCTACTATCGAGAAGTGGAGCCATAAGTTGTAGAAGTGAGCGTCGATGTAGGGCACGAAAGAGTGGAAAATAGCTGTTGAAGTAGTGGGTTTGCTTAGTAAATGCATGTTGTTGAATTTTAATAGTCACGGAAAATGTGTTAGCTTTTGCTGTAACCGTTGTTTATTAACAATAGACATCGCCGATCAATCAATGAACACAAATTGGTCAATCTTATGTTCCTGTTATCTTTACAATTTAGTGTTATTTTACATTGCTAGCCGCGATTGTCTCCGGGTTATGTACTTTTGATTTTGTGGTCAAATTCTCATTTCCTATTTAGAAGTCAATGAGGGGCCGTTCACATGCTTTGTCAATTTCCACATGGATCCACATTTTGATAGGTTTTTTATCGTGAACTTTTCAAACCAAACCGACGAGAAAAGTGTTAAAAAAGTCTTAAACATTTTTTATTTGTATCAATTTAGTCCTAAACCTTTTTTTGGTGCCAATTTAATCCTAAACATTTTACTTGGTGTCGATTTAGTCATTTTCGGCTAATTTTGGTTGGATTTTGCTAACTAGGTGCCGACCGACTAACACGTGACACGATTGGCGCTAACGTAAACAACTTTTAATAATATTTTAATATTTTTAAATTTTTTTTTATTTTCCCTTTTTTTTTTTTTCTCCTCCTCCTTCAGTGATCGGCTAAAGACGACGGCTAGCGAGGCTCTACCGTGAGGGTGGCCTCACGCCAAGCTAGTGAGGCTTGCCCTCAAGCTCGCCCTGCCAAATTTGATGAGGGCGAGCCTCACCGCCCCAGCAAAGCTGCCCTCATGTCCACTAGCGAGGGCTCGAGCCTCGCTAGTGGCCGGTGAGGCTTGACCCTCATCAGCCTAGCGCGAGGCCACCCTCGCAGCCACTGGAGAGGACTAGAGCCTCGCCCACCGTTGCCTTTGGCTAGTCAAGGTCTGGCAACCAACTAGAGAAAGGAGGGGTAGAAGGAAAAAAAAAAAAAGAAAGTAAAAAAAATTTAAAATAAATCTAAAATATTAAAATATTATTAAAAATTGTCCACATCAAGACCGATCGTGTGATTGTGCCATGTTGGCCGACCTACGCCCAATCAGAAAAATCCAGCCAAAATTAATCAAAAAATATTAAATGGGCACCAAATTAAAAAGGTTTATGACTAAATTGACATAAAAAAAAGGTTTATGACTAAATCAGCACAAATACAAAAGGTTTAGGACTTTTTTAATACTTTTCCCCCAAAAAAACTCATACGAAACCAGAATAACTGAGACATTTCACCTATCTGAAACCGAGCTATTTAAGTCGAATTCTCTCGCCATAAAAGCAAAAAAAAAGACTTTAATAATAAACCTTTTGAACTTTGATTTATTCTATCCACATGCGCGTAAGATTTGGTTTATGATAGACTTATTGAGATACATGCATAAGTGGCGGCTTTTTTTTTTTTAAAGATTTTCTAATATAAAAATAAAAAGATTTTCTTTTGTAAAATATTCTCAACCTTTACAAAGCGCGTTCACATTAATAGAAAAGAAAAAAGATTTTGCTTTAATGCATTAATGAATACGGTAATGCCGGCTTTGATTTCCCTAGCTGTGTCAACGGCAAAATCAGTGGAATAAAGCTGAAGGAATGTGATTCGGTTGACGTAACCATTTTAATATAATATACATAAAGTATGGTTTGATTAAGAGAGGACCAATACCATGCAATTTCAGGCAAGCTTAGGAGCCATAGAGTCAAGGAGGAGAATGTGAACAGCAAGAAATCAAAGCACATACAGCAGCAGCATAATGTGCCGAAAAAGGACAGCTAATTAATCAGCCCTTCATGTCGAGATTTTCGTAGCATCCCAATTACCCCTTTGACACGTCTCACAAACTTAAATTAATATATGAAGAGAGTCCGTATGAACATAAAAAAATTATAAGACCCGTTGTTAAGCAATACTGAACAATATTTCAACAATCTCTTCTCACCTGCAAATGGATCGGGAGTGGCACGTGAAATTTGATTGATGGGGTGGATGCACATACATGAAAGAGATAGCACCGGCTCTAATACAATCTTAAAATTCCAACCCAAAAACTTAAGTTAATAAACCAACAGAGACTACATGTATATAAAGAACATATAAAATCCATTGTCGAGCAACGCTAGATAATATTTCCACAGCTTATACGAGGAATATCTAGCAAATTTTGTGAAAAACTCACAATCAAGATGGTTAGGCATGCATATTAGATTTGATGCTTTGATAAGTATGGAATCGATTTCTTTTTTGTGTACATACATATATTGGTGAAGAGCGATTAGTTTCTAATAGATGAACCTTGACTTATTTAAAGAAAGTTGTTCATAAAAGCAGATCGTGGGAATTTCAAGTGGATGTTTGTCCCTAATTTCATCATCTCTAGCTTGATAAAATATGATTTAAATAAAGGATGAAAATGGTCAATTTAATTGACAAATGATTTAAAATCTCTCCAACTCATCGCAAATTTTAATAGAGATGTTATAAATTCACTTATGAGAGAATGACACAAATGGTCATTCAACTTTAACTCAGTGTGTAATGCCATCTCTAAATATTTTATTTGTTCAATGCAATCCATTAACTATTGATCAATATGATGATGTGAAATGACAAATCAGTTTGTTGAGTTGGATTTTTAAAAATGATGAGTTGACATGTCTTTTTTTTTTTATTTATCCACTTAAGAAAAAAAAAGGGGTGTTAACATGTTCATCATTATATGATGATGTGAATTATTATATCTTCATTTAAGATAAATATCTTATATAGATAATCCACATGTAAATTTTCTTTTATTATCCAATGTTCAAACTTAACAAGTTATAAGTCATATCAGCATAATCAATTAACTTGAATTGATGGAAGGACGACACTGACCATTTTCATATAATTCGGTACTAGATTGAACATTTACCGAATAATCCAGCAATAAAATTGAACAATCTAACAGTCCAAGGATGACATGCATATTCGGACCGGATTTTAGTGACAATACGAGTCATTTTTCTGTCATTGATTCAACAAATAATGTTAACTGTCCCTCTCAACAACCAATTTGGGAAGGCCCCTACCTATCCAAAAAACAGCCAAAAGCACCAATCATACTTCCACTTCCTACCATCAATTGTTTTCGTTTTCTTTATCGCCTTCATTGTTTCGTGAAGTGCACAACAAAATCTGTCGCAGAATTTCCCCGAAAGATACCTCTCGGAAATTAACTATCCAATTCCGAATTTTGCGCTAGTCCACTTCCACTAATCATGCCATGGTCTTAAGTTGACCCTGGACAACATCTTGCGTGAGGTTCAATTCGCGGTCGGCGGGGCCTCTTGGGCCACCTTCGACTATGATGGCGGCACGTCGAGGCAAGCCGCCTCAGTAGGTGGTGCCGGTGAGCTGTGTTATTCTCTCCCCGGCAGCCGGCAGCGATCGAGTGCACGGATGACAGCTAGATCATTAGGCTGAGTTTGTACTGTGATTTACCTCAGATTTGAGGGAGAAGTGGGTTCTAATGCGTCAAAGCTGAAAATGGAGTAGGCCATGAAGCACACATCGTTGGGCTGGGCCTACTGGTTCGGGCTTTGGGCCTCACTCACGCATGTATGGGCTCACTCTTTTGTTCCTCTTGTTCTTTCCGGCAAATGGACTTGTGGCCCGGACCAGCAGTTTCCCCTAAACGTGGTCACCCTTACGGCTGTGCAAGCAGTCCAGTTGATTGGAGTGCCCATAAAAACAGGTCCGGTTCTCGATTCCAATGGAAATGGATCCAGTTCCTGATTCAACATTTCTGGAACCAATACCATGCGAGTAGATTTCAGACTCTTGAGCTTTGGACCCACCCACTCAGAACCGGTTAGAACCCCCTTTTTTTAAGTTGGAATGAGATAATTTATTATTCTTAAGGTCCGTTCGCTTCGTGAAAAATTAACCATTTTCAGAAAATATTTTCCTAAAAGTCATTTTCTAGGAAAATGACAATATTTTCTGGTGTTCAGCTAAAACTTGAAAATGTTTCGAAAAATATTTTCCAGTGTTCAGTAAGGAAAATATTTTCTAAGACTTCACCACTTAGGCATGCATTACTTACCGACCTATAAATCTATCAAATATGAACTTGCCTTTAAAGTCAGGCAAACTTGCTTCATATCTTTGTTTCCTCATTGTCGCCAAACGCTTATCTACTCTTAAAAAATGTTTGTATGGATTTTAAAAAAGAAGCAAAAGAGAAAAGAAGCAAAGCATGTACAACCATTATAAGAATCTTCCAATTGAGTGGCATGTTCTCTCCGTGCGTCTTTTCTTTATAAACAAAATAAAAAAATAAGCAAAGTATGTAGAGCCCTTTGCTTGAGTAATGTACAAATGTAAGGTAGAGTAAATAAAAAAAAAATGATAAGTAAGTGTAGAGCGCGAGCTTGAGATCGACAAACTCGAGATTCGGAGCAACGGCCAACGACTAGTTAAGAAAGAAGAAGATGAGAAACAAAAAAAAATAAAAATAAAAATAAAGAAAAATGAAAAAAAGAAAAGAAATAGAAAAGAAAAATGAAATTAAAAATAATTCGAATTAAAGAAGAAAAAGAAAATTAAAAAATAATTTGAATAAAAAAAGAAAAGAAATAGAAGAAATGGGAGGATGAAGTAAGGATTTTAGAGACGTGAGATAAGAGAAATCAAGTGAGGAAAAATTTTAAAAATGAAAAATATTTTCCTTTAATTTAAAACTTATTTTCCTTTATAGAAAACATTTTTCCCAAGAAAATCATTTTTCGTTAAACGAAAAATCCTAAAATTTCCGAAAATTATTTTTCACGAAACAAACGGATGTTTAAATAAACTTAACTTCCTTATTGCTTTATTTTAAAGTTTATCTTACATCAGATTTTTTACAAAAAGGGAAGCAAAAATTTTAAAAAAAAACGGTTCCCATATCAAGCAAGCAGAATAGGTTTTAAGGTAAAATAGGCTCTTTTAAGGTCGATTTCAAGACCAACGAAATAAATTCCAAAATCCAAATTCAAAACATCGAGGAACTAATCACCCTCTCATTCCCGAGGGCACGTACATCTCTCGTTCAACATGCTGGATCAAATCAACGCATTTGCGCAGTTCAATCGAATCGTCTAGCGGCTCCGATCAGGTAAAAATAACGCCGTCCGTGCACGATAATTGTCCAATAGTAGAGTCGCTGAGCACGAATCTCGTCAGACTCAAACCTGAAACTTCGCATTTCGAGTGTAATTAGGATCCGATCCCCACCAAATTACATTGACAGGAGCGGCAAATTCTCGCGACATTCGTGGGTCCCAATCGCCCCAAACGTACGCACGCATGATCTTATTCTACAGAAGTCGGCATTTTGCGCCGTCACCGGACATAAGCCTCCCATCGCCGCCCGCCGGGGAACGCACTTTCCCTCATCGGCGCATGAAAATCGACAACGTCGCAACATAGAGATGTCACGGCAGTTTCAGATCAGCTCTTTCACGTACTCATTACTACTCATATATTCCATATCGCAAAGTCATTACATCGCTTTCATGACATGTCACAAAACCGCCACACCTTCAACAGCAACACACTCACTCATCGAAGTCGTACATACAAATACTACTTAGCAAAAGCTTTCTTTAGACCCTGCTGAAAACAGAGCAAAGCAGGGGACATCATATATGTACATGGCCACCTCGCTGGGCCTCGGCGCGAAGCCCCCGGATCTCGGCCACGCCCTCGCCTCAGCGATGCTGGCTCCTAGTCTCACCACTGTACAGCCTGCGATCGCATCGTAATTCACCAAAAAAGGCGTCAATTTACACGAGAATTCGATCGGTTATCGACCCGGGTAGTCGGAAAAACTCCGATCATCTAGTCCAAAATCCCCTGATCTTTCTCTCCATAATTAAGTTGCGACCCACTATTTGTTTCCACTCTTGGAACATAGAGATCCATTAAATGATGAAACATGATACGAATGAAATCCGTGCTCACGAAGCAGAGGACCTTACCAGTCGTAGACGGTGGGGGAGTTGGGCTGCGGCTTGTCGAAGTACTCGCCGCCGATCTTCTTGGTGGCGAGGTTGCTCCCCGGGTTGAACACGCTCCTCCACACGTTCTCCTTGCGGGCCGGGGACGCCGGCGTGGCGGGCGTCTTCGGGGTCGTCGGCATGGAGATCGACCGCTGGTACTTCCCTCCGGCGCTGCTCTCGCCGCCTTCCCCGACATCTGCAACGCACCGAACACCATCGAAACACACGTCACCGCACTCATCGCGCGACGGGAACACGCGACGGACCCCGCCTCGCGTTCATCGCGTCGGCCATCGAGAAGATCACGCGAGAGAGATCGTTCTGACCTGCGACGACGAGGGGCTTGCTGGTGGCGAGCTTGCGCAGCCGGCCGAGGCCGCGGTCGGGCTGAGGCCCGGCCACCACGTCGTCCCATAGCTTCTCTAGAAGAACCATCTTCCTCCTTCCTCTCTGGCTTTCTTCTTCTCTCTCGATCTCAAGGTGGGTAGGCTTGAAGCTGCGTTACGGGCTCGATTTATAGCGGGGGAAGAGCTAAAAAAATCTCGCCGAGGAGACGGATCGAAGGACGCGTTGCAACCGCTGCACGTAGTAATTGTCGCTCTGCAAGTAGTAAAATCATCTAAACATTTGAAGCTACCATTGATGGAAAGACCTCAAATTAATGCACATTTAATAAATTTATTTTAAATTAATTTCTGATTGTAAAAAACCTTAAACTAATATATGTATCATAAATTTACTTTAAATTAAATTTTTAACTATCAAAGACTTCAAACCGATATATTTATGATAAATTTACATTCCGTCGCTTTCCAAATGCATTATCCAACTCAATTTAAATGAAACTAATAGAAAGTAAAATTTTCACATATATATTAAATTAGGGTTTTTAATGGCATTAACCTCGTAGATTTTTATGGTCGCACGATCATATCATGAATGAGTTGTGGATATAGCAAAAATTGGGGGGAGTGGAAATAGACAGCGACTGTGGTGGATAAGGATGAGGGGTCTCCGTAAAACGCGGGGCCCGCAAAATTATATCGTACTGATGGCTGAGGTGGGTAGCTTTGGTGACAAGTGTTGGATGCATTATGGCCATTTTGTCCTATTCCTGTGGGTGAAAATTATTATTATCATTACTATTATTATCATTATCATTTCTTTTATTTCTTTAAGAGAAAATTTACTAATTTTAAAATACACACGGGTTTCGTGCCCGACAAGAACTAGAGATTGCACAATATAAATATTCTTATATGTCATGGTCCCTTGCAATTGAAATGAAACCATTAAGAATCTTTTAAAAAGTAGATGCCTATATCTAAATCGTGTATAAGGTGCTACTCAATTGAGTGTAGATTTTGTTTGTCATAGGATTAATACTATTAAAAGTCCAAAAACGGTACTTCCGAGATATATTTATCTGGAATTGATTTTCATATCATGAGTTCTTTTTGTACATTCATATGTAATTCTTCGATTCTTCGTATCTTGCCTTCTAGTAATAACTTTGGGAATCCCATATAAATTATGACTTGAATCAGATCAATTCTTTTTCGAATTTTTATGCGTGCAATTCCCTCCAGAGCTTATTATCCTAGGTCGGAACAAGTTGATAGGATCCCCTTTTTTACATCTCCATGCCCCTCCCGTATGGCGACATGGGGGCGAAAAAGAACTTCAAATCGGTACGACAATGATACATTTATCTCAAATTAATCTTTTGTCCCATTGAAAAACTTGAATTAAAACCCAACCTGAATTTGCCACACATTAGCATTTGGCCTAATATCCTATTAAAATAAATATCTCAACACACATAGCAGACAATTGCAAAATAGACAACACGTCCACTTTCCGTTAGCATTTCGTCCAATATCCCAATTAGATCTAATGTGGAGAATAAAGAAAGCCGACGTGGAAAATCCTTGTAAATCAATGCGCCTCGACTTTTATGGAGGATGAATTTGGGTAGAGGTAACAATTTATAAAAAAAATTTTTGGTGAGATGAAAATTAGTTCGGAGCAATTAGGCTTTGAGTATTAATTTGAGATTTTTAATGGGACAAAAATAATTTTAGATAAATATATCATGGGTACCCTTTTGGATTTTATTTTTTTTTATGTCATCAACCTCTATTAATATTGTCCGATATGCATGCATTGCATTGGCTAGTGATCTGAAATATCATACTAAGGTAGAGTGACTACTTTTCTTCCCTTTCCCCAATTGGAGGCGACACATGGGCCCCGCCGGTTCGATAGCGATCTTGATTGATCCGATGATGGAGGACGATGGAACTTATTCGGTGCTATTTCTTTTTCATCGAACGTGGTTGTCTTTGTCATGACCAAGTTTGGTACATCAGCTCCTAGAAAGATCTAGCTTTAATTTGAAGAATCGTTCTAGTTCTCAAAACAAAGATCTGGGTTTAATTTGAGAGCAATCTTCATGCTATCGAAATATGTAAGCATCTCTCGTTTATTAGCGAAAATCACGAATTTTAAGAGGAGTTACGGTGTTTGATCGGAAAAATGTTAAAAGTTTAGTGTATACAATCATTACTATTTATTTTTGTTTTTTTTTTCATTACTAGCGGGAAATTGTTAACGAAGCGACCCACCATCCCGCGCCACACGTGCGAAACGATCAATGGGGTTTTGTCAAGTGGTCCACTACGGCCGATGGTATCATTACTATTTGTTACCACGTGCTTTTGTCAAGTTATGGTCGTCAGAAATTCAATAGCTTCAATGATTAAATCACAATGGAAGATCAAATCAGTTAAAGTAATGTATTTTGATTTCGAATTAAAAGTGAATCAATTATAACGTGTCTCGAAGACTTGGTAGCATTCAAATTACTTAGACGACGCACATACAAACAATTGGACATGAACGATTGAAAATATGAAAAAACATTTATTGAATCAGCAAAGACGGGTTACATTTTTGGATGTCGTAGTTGCTCGACGACTGAATCCGAACACAAAGTCTAATTTCCCTCGATACTTCAACTACAGTAATCTCTTAGCCGATAGATCCTTCCTGATTCAGATCTAAACTCCCCTTTGTGGTTCGGGTCAAATGATCATCGCCACGTGCCATGATCTCCAATAAAGCTCTATCCATTGGAGAATCACGATTGACAAGGTCTTCAAACAATCCCTTTATGGATTTCGTGGGCCATGTGTATCTTGTGATCTTTAAAATCGATGGGCTTGTTTTAGCATTCTATTGAGTAAGCCTTATAAGTCAACTATATTGTTATGACATGGTTTGGGGCCCATCTGGCTACTTTATGTTTAGGCTTAAATTTTGCGCTTCGTGTCGCCTCTAACTAAAGAGTGTCCCATTTAGAGGTATATAGCGTCAAATAAGATGGCTTTGTCTCATTGATTGGCTATTTCGAAACTCTATGCATATGCAGATATGCATTTCTTGCCCATGAGTATTTATAGATTTCTGCCAGTAATTCGATATATACACACACACACGTAAATACAGGTACCCCCAAAGTTCGGGGGGTTTGTGTAATTAACTATCAATATGGATACGAGCACATGACGTGAATGTAGAGGTGTTAAAATGGGTCATAAACCCATATATGACCCATTTAAATCATAAATAAGTCATAAATGGGTCACTTGTTTTTGACAAAAAGTAGTTAAATGGGTTTCACAATCAAATGTTCAAGATAGGTGGGTCTTAAGTGGGTTTTAAATGGGTTAGATAGAGAACTCATTTTCAACAAAACCTTACAATCTTTATCTTCCCTCTTTAACTTTACAAATTTTTTTTTTTTTGTAAAAATCGAAATTATAATTTTTTTTTTTTAAATTTTCTCTTTTCTTTTTCTTTCATTCTTTTTTTTTTTTTCTTTCTCCTTCCTCCTTCCGGTCGCCGGCACGGTGATGGCCGGCGACCGGCCAAGCAAGCCTCGAGCTCGCCGGCGTCGGGTGAGCTCGAGCTCGCTAGATCCGGTGAGGGAGGCAGGCCTCGGGCGACGCT
Organism: Eucalyptus marginata; assembly: GCA_014182565.1. Lineage (NCBI taxonomy): Eukaryota > Viridiplantae > Streptophyta > Magnoliopsida > Myrtales > Myrtaceae > Eucalyptus > Eucalyptus marginata. Next base: position 9,956,496 of record CM024588.1, on the reverse strand, counting down.
CGGCGAGGCTCGAGCCTCGCTAGTTCGGTGAGGGGCGAGCTCAAGGCTCGCCCGTGGCCGGTCGCTGGCCGTTGTCGTGGCCAGCGACCGGCCAAAGAAGAAGAAAAAGAAAAAAAGAAAATAGAAAAGTGAAAAAGAAAAGTATATTTAAAAAATAAATAAAAATTATTAAAAATTATTTTTAAAAATAATTAAAATTCGATTTTTTAAATAATTATTGTAAAAATTATAAAAATTGTCCATTAAATTTGTGTTGTATAAAACTATTTTAGTAATATAATTTAAAAAATTGTCCATTAAGAAATAAGCTTGGAAGTATTTTAGTAATATAATCTTAAAAAAAAAAAAAAAAAAACATAGGAATAAGTTTTTCTAAATTTGGTTAAATATGAAAATATTTTATTAATATGGGTTGGGTCAGGTATAGGTTGGGTATGAGTTGGGTCGGGTATGGATCATAAAATTTACATTATGCATAAATGGGTCATAAATAGATTAATGGATCAATTTTGGTCGGACCATTAATGACCCGACCCAAACCCGACCCAACCCACCCGTTTAACGGCTCTACGTGAATGATAACTATTCTATTCCAGAAATGAATTTCTAGTTAGTTTCATTCCTTGAATGAGTTCTTAAGCAAAAATACGTGTTCGATAATGATACAAATTTTTTGTTCTTGTAATAGAAATTCGAATAATAATGATACAAAATTTTTACCTTCTGAGTGACGGCGGGAGTTGGCCAAGGGGGGGACCGACAGCAGGCGGTGACGAAGTGGACAACTAACTAGTAGCGAAATCAAGATAAAAAGAAGAGTTTTTACTTCTCACTTTTGTTTCAGAAATAGAAAGATAAAAAAAAATTTACTTTTGATTTTTATTCTAAACTTATTTCTAGAGTAAAAATTTGTTCCATAAATTGGGAAAATAAAATTGCATTACCAATTAGATTTTTGTCCCTAATTTGTCCTCGGGAACAAAAAATAAAAAATAGAAAAACAAAATTGTTATCGTGCGCACCCTCAATATACAGATGTGACCTTGATCTAATGAAAACCTCGAAAGATTCCGACAGGTTGTCCCGATAACTCAAAAGCAAATCCAGAAAACATTGGCTCCTAAACTCGTAATCTATGAAATCACGCGGCATAAACTTGATTAATTGGGAAAAAGCGAATCAACAAGCATCGAAATGAGAACTAGCAGGTTCGGTCCTGGACCAAAACCCATACAAGCGAACCCACCAACGTACGAGGAATCTCTCTTTCTGGATTTGGGCTGGATTCGTCCGGTCCAAACTTACAATCTCCGTAGTGGGCCGCAAATGATCCGATTACACGCGTCGTGTTTTGATTGGCCTATGTCGCCCACTTTCTCGACCCAGTTTTTTTTTTTTTTTTTTTTGGGTCTGAAATTCTCGACCCAGTTTAAAGAATGGAGTTTTATACATCTCAACTGATAAGATGATTCGCAAGTAACTGTTTTCTATGCTTTTCAAGAGATTAGGTTTCCTACCAAAAAAGAGAAAAAGGATTAGGTTGAGTAAAAGATGGAATCCGAGGTCGCATGCCTCTAAAGGCGCTATATCATAGCCATCATGGCAATCACGCATACCAGGTGAAGTCACTTCCATCGCTTCCAAGTCAAGGGTTTAGTCCATTCGAGAGGTGGCCTTGGATTAATTAATAACACAAATAATTTATGAATTTGGACTCAACATGTAATAATGTACACTAAAAGCATGAATTTGTATATCGTATACGGGCTACACAAGACTATTCATTTTCCAATGAGTTAGGAGGGCATCTTTTTTTATTTTTCTGCACTGAAGAGGGCACGGTGTATAATTTTGCTCTCGGGTCTTGCCGATGAGTAGATATTACTTGCGCTCGGAGCACGCGAGCCAGATCAGGCAGGGCTCATGTGAATCCCGATGTCATCTGACAGTAAATATAATATGAGTTTACATGATCCGGTAGGTCGCGTTTAAGATTTTTCCTCTTTGCTGACGGGCACGTCCGTCCTCAGGGGGTCCCAACTTTTCGGCCGGAATTGCGTAGAGCATCCAAGTGAGAAAACCGAAGCTCTCCCCCCTTCCGGCAATCGCGCAACCATTCAGGCCCAGAAAGGTCTAGCTTTCAAAGTCAACCCCACTCCTCAGCCGAAAGCAACTTTACTAACTCCCCGTCAATCAAAAAATTGGAAACGGAAACATAATAAGTACCCCACGTCACACTTTATTTCATACGTGAAAATTAAATATATTTCTAATTAGACATAGCTCACGTTAGGAGGTATAATCCTATCTTATACGGCATACGTATTTATTTTTATTCATCAAATTTCACATGTCATTCTAATCCGGCTCGCAAATGAAAAATGGAGTATTGACCGTGGGATTTTATACGACATGGAATCATACATCTGCCTTCAAATGTGGGTTTTTTTTTTTTTTTTGAACAAAGCCTTCAAATGTGGGTTAGGAACAAACTTTTTAGCCATCTAATCCGCCGTGATTGCTCCCATAAACACCGAAACGGCGCCGTTCGGCTCGTCATCTCAATAAATAAATAAAAAACAAAAAGGCCCCAAAACATGAAGATCGCTCAGCTGGAGCGGAGGAGGCAGACGACTTCTAAATGAGGCAGGTGCGCCGTCAGATCGGGGAGGGTGCACCTGGGCATTCATGAGCCTCACATGCACCCTAACACTTCTCTCTCCTCCCTCCCTCCCTCCCTCCACTCAAAAAGTCAAAACCAGAGAGAGAGAGACCATAATACAATAAAAATTTACTCTCTCTCGATCAACCAAACTCCTCTGTATTTGCGTTCACGTCCCAAGCACTACTCTCTCTCTCTCTCTGTGGAGGAATGAGCGTGGGAATGCAGGTTTGATCTCGGGAAGAGCGACTGCCTGTACGCGCTCCTGCGTGTGCCAGCGAAGCTCAGCTCAGCTCCGGACGTCGCGATGCTCGGGCGGCGTCGGCTCCTGCTGCCGTGGCTCCTCGCTCTCGTTCTCGCTGCCCCGGCCTCGCTCGCTCGTCCCGGTGAGTCCTCTCCTTTCCTTTTTTTCAGCTCCCGAGTTTTTGCAGTTCCGCCCCGCCGGCGGTTCTCGCTCTGGCGAGCTGCCGGAGGCGAGAGGTTGTTGGCTCCGAGGTCGATGGATTCCGCGATGGCCCCGATCGGTGCTCGCTGGCTGGCTCGTCAGTTTTTTTTTGGGCTCCTCGAGGAGGTTTTTTTTTTTTTTTTTTTTGGTTGGAGTTGCGGTGAGCTGATTGGAGTGGTGCGGGGCGGTGCGCGTTCAGCTCCGGTCGCGTCGAGCGGTCTAATCGAGATGAACGCGGCGAGGTGAATCGGCGACGGCGAGTGCGGTGTTCCGTCGGGATTCGTTGACTCGAATGAGAGAGACTGCCGATCACACGCGTCCTCGCGACTTGCTACGGACGTGCTGGTGAAGTCGCGAGCGAGTTTGCACGCAATTGCTGGTTTTTTTTTTTTTTTTTTAACAGAAAAGCTGTGTTACTTTGATTTCGATTCACTGCTTGGGTGGGAGGGCGCATGTGTTGAGCTCTCTATTTTTTCTTCTTGTTTCTTCGCAATTTCTTTCCTTGTTTTTGATTGTAAATGTAGAGTCTTGGACTAAATCGTAGCATTTTCCGTTTTATTTTTTTGGTTTTTGGTTTTGATGTTTTGCTAAATGTACCTCAATCACAACAGAATGAAAATAACAACTTCCTTGGCCAGCCGGACAGGAAGTACCCGGCATCGGCTCAAACTTGGTTAATCTCTGGAATTAGAATTGCTACACAAAAACTTATATGTGATTGTGCTTTTCTTCCATGATAGAAGCATCTACACTGCTTCTAATGGAGATGTTTGGAGCCAAGTAGATAAGATTTTAGCCTTATGATTTTTTTAAGAATTTCTATCCTGTTTCTCATATGGCAGTGCCATTTGCGTGGCGCATTAGCTGTGGAGCTCGTGAGGATGTACACACGCCGCCGACGAATACTCTGTGGTTTAAGGATTTTGCATATACAGGAGGTATACCGACTAATGCGACGAGGCCCAGCTTTATAACTCCTCCGCTTAACACCCTCCGTTACTTCCCTTTATCTGAAGGGCCCCATAATTGCTACAGCATTGATGGCGTTCCGATCGGCCACTATTCCGTGAGGACCTTCTTTGGATTAATTAAACAGCCTAGTTTTGACAATGAACCCCTGTTTGACGTTTCTGTCGAAGGCACTCAGATTGGTTCTCTATCGTCCGGGTGGACCAACCATGATGACCAAGTATTTGCTGAAGCCAGGGTATTCATCGCTGATAACACTGCTTCTCTTTGCCTCCATAGCACTGGCCATGGCGATCCCGCAATTGTTTCCATTGAAATTCTTCAAGTTGATGATAGGGCATATTATTTTGGACCTGACTGGGGTCGAGGGACAATTCTTAGAACAGTCAAAAGAGTAAGCTGTGGCAGTGGGAAGCCAAAATTTGATGCAGATTATAGTGGGGATCAGTGGGGTGGGGACAGGTTTTGGGACTCAGTTACGACATTCCGCTCAAGCTATGACCAGGAGAGATCTACAGAAGAAAGCATTACGCAGGCTTCGCTTCCTCCAAATTATTACCCAGAAGGTCTCTATCAGACAGCAATTATTGGCACTAGTCAGCAGCCAGATTTAGAATATACGATGGATGTGGATCCTAACAGAAACTACTCCGTCTGGCTACATTTTGCTGAAATAGATACTTCCGTTACGGGAGTGGGACAAAGAGTTTTTGACGTTCTGATGAATGGTGATACCGTTTTTCAAGGTGTAGACATAATAAAGATGAGTGGGGATCGTCATGCTGCTCTAGTGTTGAACACTACTGTAGCTGTTAGTGGGAGGACTTTGACAATCAGATTCCTACCAAAAGGAGGCCACATTGCCATAATTAATGCTATTGAAGTCTTTGAAATTGTCATGGCTGAGTCAAAGACTTCAGTGGATGAAGGTACAATACAACCTTTCTCTGTTAAATGACTATAAGCTTTTACTACACTGGTAGTCCCGTGTGCTTATTTGTCAACTGGTCCAATCCTTATGGCTATGGCATCAAGTGTTGATTGAATGCATGGTGTAAGCTCATTGAGATTGCCCAATGGTACAGCTGTATTCACATGAGGGCAAATGTGCGCTAGATATTGCATGCTTTTGTGTTTGATTTGTCATGGTAACAACCTGCTTGATTGATTTCTGGTTTATCACATCATAGATGAAATGAAAAAGAAGGCTATCTCAGGAATTAAGTGATATTTTACTGACTTAGTAATTGAGTTTGGCGACTCCCCTAATTCTTTAAATTTACACGATAATTTCTGTCAGTGATTGGCTTCTTTATTTGCTGAAAATGTGACCTTACACCATATACTGTGCTTGTGTGCTTGCTGTGATGCACTTCTTTTAAGATGTTTCTTTTGAACCAGAAATGTAGTGCATGTGCATGGGTATCTCACCTTATCACCAGACGTGTTACTTTTGACGTTCTTGATATGGTTTAGTGACTGACCATAGTTATCATACGTTCTACAACATGCTGTTATATTGTTCCTCTGTCATCTTTCTCACTTTGGGCATCAAGGTATTAGGCTGAGGAGCACCAAAGTAAATGCACCCTGTCTTTCCTGTAGGATAATGGAAATTTAGCTTACAAATTGAAACCATTAAGCGGAACTTTTGAATAACTTGCCTGTAATACTCCTTTGGAAGTGTTCCCCTCTTGTCTCCCCTTTGGCTGAGCGACAGAAGATGTAGAAAGGGATATGCAAGGGAAATTTTTAGCCTTTGTTAACTTTTGCCTTCTAATTTTCTAGTTAGGGCTCTGCAGACGCTGAAGGACGGATTGATGCTTCCTCTTCGATTTGGGTGGAATGGTGATCCATGTGTTCCCCAGCAACATCCATGGAGTGGCATTAATTGTCAATTTAACAGTACCCGCAACAACTGGGTCATTGATGGACTGTAATGCATCTTACCTTTGTCCTGTGTCTTCTTTTATCTCATATTTGACAAGCTAACGTGATCTTTCATCAACATGCTATCTTTTGGTTTTGGTGCCAAAGGGACTTTGCCTTGATGTCACTGCTTTTGCGGAGTTGCAATGTAGTGTTAATGGAAATGTTTGAGGGATCCAAAAGTAAATAGTATGCTGTCATAAGAAGTCTGTTTGCCAGCTTTTTGCTGATAACCGTAGTGCGAAGGATAATACGGATGCAATTGTTTGGTTCACATCTGTTGACATATATATGAATTATTGCGTAAGAATGTAGTGCAAGCACTACTTTAGCTAGTTCCACTATAAACAAGTCCAAATTTTATCCATTTGATTTTCATGTCATGCTTCTATCTCAGCCAACTGCATCCATTTCGCTGCTTGCTTCTTCAGACCAATAATATTGATACGTTACTTTTCTCATCAGCCTAGACCCATTCAACTGCATCCAGTTTGCTGCTTGCTTCTCAAGACCAATAATATTGATTTGTTACATTCATGCATTGTGCTATGCATTGTGCTACTAGGCTCTTGCCTTTCATCTCTTTGTCCTAGACCCATTCAACTGCGTCCTCTCGCTGCTCGTCTCTTAGGCCTTTATATTCAGCAATCTGGCAGTCAACATGCCTCTCGTGAGATTATTTAAGTACTATTTTGGTCAGACTGTGAAAACGGAATGAATTACTAAAGCATGTACTAATCTTGCTGCCTGAACAAGGTAGACCAAGGTAGCACAAAAAATGGTTCAACTCCCTTTCTCCAATTATTCAATGTCATTTCTGAATCTTCCTGTTATTTGGCAACTAGCTTCTTTCATCATTGTCCAACCCAATGTCATAAAATAAAGGCTTAGATCCCTAGCTGTGTTGAATTTTGACTCTGAACTTTCCTATTAAATGTTCCAAACTTGTGCGTATGAAGCCGGATACATAGATCTTTTCCCCTCTGAGTTTTGAGCCAGCAATTCCAATTATTTTCCCAGAAACCTCACCATCACTGCCCAACTGTATGCTTTATGTTGGTCTTCATGCAACCATTGTTCTTCCTTGTCTGAATGAGGGGATTTGCAACCATAATTCCGTAACCCGTTGGCTTCACATATCCCATCAGATTGTCAATATTGGTGCAATGGGCTCCAGTCTTGTAGAAGTAAATTTAAAGCCTTCTGAGTTAGTATGTGCAAATGATGAATCATGAATTTGCAAGCAGGCTTTCTAGGAACTCAGAATAATTCATGTCAGATAGTTCTTAAGGTTAATGATCCATGTCATATAGCATGGACACAAATACACTTCCACATTGTTTGCTTTTAGAAGTTGTATTTTGCATCTTATCATGCATTTAACTGACAGTTTGTATCCTCCAAATCAGGAGCTTCGAACATCATCGTAATTATTTATAGATATTCTTTGTCAATTGCAGCATGTCTGAAGGTTGTCGTTATAATCAACCATTGGAACCTAATTTCTCCTAAAAAGGAGGTTCTGTCAACCAGATAGCTATTGCTTGTTTCATTCCTCTGCTCACTCTCAGTCAGAAATGCATTCAATCATGAATATTTACAAGCATTGTAACTTTTAGAAGTGTAATTTAACAATTGAACTAGAATAAACAGTAACTATATTACTCTCAGGATGGTGACTAATTTTCAAAACGCGTGGTGTAAAGTTTAATTATGCAATACAGAATGCAAAACGTGACTGTCTTTTGTTGCAATCTTTGGCTGGATAACTGCTTTCTGGGGTTACTGAATATGCTTCGTTCTATTTTCTTAGTCTTACTCTTGTTATTTCAGTTATATTAAACTTTCCAACAGACAGTTTTCTTAATCTAGACATTTATTTAGCTGAAACACTAACTTTGAAAGTAATCTTTACTGGTCTTTCTCTTGTTCTAGACAATAAATTGCCTCGGAAAAACTTTGGAAGGTTTAGCTAGGTAATATAATGACTCAGCTTTCTACTTGTACCTATGTTTGATCAGTGGGCTGGACAACCAAGGTTTGAGGGGGTCCTTGCTGCCAAATATATCTGGATTGCACCATCTACTGAGCATGTAAGTATCTAAAGATACTTCCCAAGTCAAATTATTCACAATGTATCATCTACGAAGGAGATGCGTAGCTTTGGCTAAAATAGTTTCCTTTGGATTATTAAAATGCCATGTTCTATTGAGGGCATCAACTGCGAAACACTTACTAATTAATTATATAGTAACAATGTAAGTGGAGGAGATGGCCTCATTTTGAACATATGTTATTCATGTGCCATGGTATTACTGCATAATTCTACACGAAAAAGAGATAATTTAGACAGACGTCATCAGACTAAAGTATCTCCATACCTTCATGTTCTATTGTGTTTGACATGAACCATTTCCAACTGGCATGTGCAGAAACTTGAGTGGAAACAGCATTCAAGGGCCCATTCCATCCTCTTTGGGTACAATAGCTAGCTTGGAGACATTGTGAGTAATTTCTAATGGAATTCGAAGCTTTTTCATGCTTTTAGCTGTCACAATATTGACAATATTAAGTAAAATTCTCCATTATTACTTGGTTTTGCTGTTGAAAGAGCTTTTCTGTCACTGATCACCTGAAGCATCTTGAACTCTTGGCCGGTGCCTGCTCCAATGACCAAATTTAGGCTCTTCAGCAAATTTTGCCTGACTAATTTGGTCCTTCCGCTGCTTTTGTATTGGCAAAATCAAAGGCAACCTGCCAGTTTTCTGAGCTGTTCTGTCTATCTAACTTCTCTGATGTTTTTTTTAGTTGTGTACATTCCGCCCTTACTCACTGACAACATTGTCTGTGTGCACAGTTAACCTGAAACCAGTTCAGCTTCTAACTAAATTGTTCTTGATATTGAACTACTGATGTTGTCCACTGGTGGATAGGAGTCGTAGGCACCATCTCACCATTTTTCACGCGGGATGGTAGTTGGATCTGGCGGCTATCTTAGGGGTCCCTCATCTGGGATCCCTAGGGGAAGAGGATTAAATTGCCTCTTGTTCACAACTTGATGCACAATCTTCCTTCAATCCTTTGAGCAAATTTGTGGCAAAATGAAAGAAATCCATGGACCAACCCCATCATCTCCACCTTGTAGGAACTGCGAGATCACCTCAATGATGCCTTCAGCATCCAGGGGTCGCAGACTGACCATAAAATTCGGTTCAATAAGTGGAATGCATCAGCAGTCTGCTCTTAGGTTGGGCAGTTAGGGTTGGAGAAGGGCAATCCCCTCTTTGTTTTTTCGTTTTGGCTGAGACCATTTCCTTCAAGATGAGAGATATCAAGATGACACTTCTGACACAGAGAAAACAAGTGATGGTTCACAGATACAAAATTCTGTTTGGACATGTTGACTGGGAGCCAGAGATATCCACCATGATGATGGAGATATCAGAGAGATATCTTTCAAGAAGCAGGAGCATCCAACAGAAAATTGACCTTTTGGACTTGTAGCATTGGCGGACCGTATGTTAGACAAGGATTAGGAAACATTAATGGGTTTTTCTTTTTCTTGATAATCACCTCCAAATACACATGTTCATATTTGTTGGATCTTTCTCTCTCCCCCTCTTCCGTTTGTACTTCAAAAGACAGTCTCAAATGTACAAATTTGCCTAAAGATTTGATGGGTCCTTCAATTTTCTTGGACTAATGGATTTGTTGAAATTGATTGCACCCTGGTTTGACATTTTTATAATGTAAATCCTAACTCTAAAAAGATTTATTGCAGGGACTTCTCTTACAATTTCTTAAATGGATCAATTCCTGAAAGTCTTGGACAGTTAACATCGTTGAAGAAACTGTAAGAAAAAAATTTTGGTTGAGCTTGAAAGAAAAATGATTTACATGATGTGATGTGACTCTAGTCTAATCCGCATTGGCATGATGCAGGAATCTCAATGGGAATTCTTTATCAGGAAAAGTCCCTGCAGCCCTAGGAGGCAGGCTTCTGCATGGAGCAAGCTTCAAGTATGCGCCGAAATTTTTTAATTTAGGGGCTCTATTAGCAGCAAATGCCTGACTTAATTCTGTTTATTTCATGCGGTTGAGCTTTGCTGATTAAAGCTAAATGAATTCCTTGGCTGCAAATTGTTACAGTTTCACTGACAATGCTGGTCTTTGCGGCATGCCCGGCCTTCCCACTTGTGGTCCCCACCTTTCAGCGGGTGCAAAGGTTGGCATTGCCTTCGGTGCCTGTGTAGCATTGCTACTCCTTGTCATGTGTTCGGTGTGTTGGTGGAAGAGGCGCCAGAATATTCTCCGGGCTCAGCAGATTTCTGGTAAGCTTATGAAATGATAGATTTAATGTCAGATACATACTAGAACTATAATGAAAAATCAATCTGTGAAGCTATATGTTTCAAGAAGAATCTGACATATATATTAAATTTCAGAGAATACCCTACTATGTATGAATGATGTGGCCACAATGCTTTTCCAGGGATTTTTTATGTGATAGTAGAACCAGAATTGAAAGGCCAAAATTAGGGGGCAGAAGCGATAACTGAATGAGTTTATGCTACGTATAAAGTGAAATCGAGTTGACAATTGTATTAGGTCAGAATGGATCGAGACCTTTAGGTAATCCACCTTTGCTGCAATCTTGTTTGTTTTGCAGCAAGAGAAGCTCCCTATGCCAAAGCGAGGACACATTTTTCGCGGGACATCCAACTGGCAAGACATCAAAACCATGGTCATGCTCATTCTGCTACCGAAAACGGGCCTAGCTTGCTGTCATGACAGGTTTTACAAATCCTAATACAGTCGAAGTCAGTCGTCTTACTGCTTGGATACACAATGCCTGGGACACGAGCCAAGTGCGATAGGTCCGTTGATTTTGCCTGTGCTACTAGTGATTTTAGGACAGAAATAACAGGCAAAAGAGCTGATGTTTCGGAAATTCTCGTTTTCCCCCTTTTTCCCCCTTTAGATTATAGGGAAAAGAAGCCACGTAACTGTTGTAGACGCTCAAACCCATCCTAGGTTGCATTATACCAAAAAAAAAAAGCCTGTAAATCATTCCTATTGTCCGTAAAATACTGGCAAATGAATGATCATAGGATACATTATCTCCGCACCTTACTGTAAATTATCGAACACTGTACGTACATACGACAGAAGCTGAAGTCCCCAGTAGCTGCCCTCGAGTCATAGGGCTCGGGGCGGGGACGCAGCAGCTGAAAGTTCTAAAAAACAAGCGTTCCCTTTCTTTTCCAACACTTCGGCTCCACATAATTGCACTGATATCTACGCTTCTCCTACAGGTTCCATTGTACACCCTGACAGTATAGCACTCCTTCGCAATGAGTATTGCATGTACATGTCAAACAGACCGTTCCATCTCCTTTTCGTTTCTTTCTTTGGTCGGACCATTCCATCTCTTTACTTCGACTCTATTATGGGTCGGTGTTTGTGCACCGGGGCCCTGCCATGTCTATGCGTAATCAACAGATTCCCCAGCTGGAAAAGGAAAATAAAAAGGATGTCGTGAAAGAAAAAAAGAGGAGAAAAAAAAAAGAAAAAGAACTAGGGGTCAAAAATCCAAGAATCGGAGACAGAATATCGGGTAGGTTTGTCTTTTACTGAGTTAGCAATAAATCACTCTTAAGATTTGAGGTCGCCCTCAATATTTAAAAAAAAAAGTGTCTCATGCTTAAAATTATGAGTTATCGATTTCAAGATGGGTAGGTTTGAGATCTGGAATTTGGAACTTATTTTGTTAGAATCGGTTCCTAGTGTTTGAAATTTGAAACGTATCTTTTATGCCTTGAAACATACCCTGCTTTTTTAATCCGGTGCCAAAGTCTACCCAAAATCTGTTTTTCTTTTATTCATTCTTTTGTTTCATCTTTTACAGTAAAATAATATGAGAAGAAAAAGATTCAAAGTGAAATGTAAACGAGCAAGGATGAGTCGCAAGTGAGTGAGAAGGAGGGTGAGTCTTGAGAGAGAGAGAGAGAGTTGTGAATTATCTTAGTGAGATTGGAGATAAAAGAAAGAGTTATCAAGAAAGAAATTATGGTTTTAGGTTATTTGAAACATATTCCAAATTCGGTCGAGTTAATCCGATTCTTAAATGGTTCTTAACTTGGAACTAGGAATCATGGTACTTCTATTGGTTCCAAAAAAATTGGAATCGGGAATTTGGAATCGGATTGATTTTTCAGAGCAAATCCAGTCCAACTGTCAGGAAGAACTCGTCCTGTCGCACGAGCCTACTCAAGGTAGACAAATGGTCCAAGCGGCACGACACGTGCCCTGAACCCGAGCAAGGTGCCAGAAATGAAAGAAAAGAAACGAAAATCAAAAAGGGATATTATAATTAAAATGATGTACCTTCACGTGAAGACTTGGTGTCGGGTAGCTGCAGAGTCCAGCCACCCACCCAACCCCTCCTCCAGCAGCCGCAGCTGTACGACCCCCCCTCCTCCTCTCCTCTCACATTCACTCCCCCTTCCCCCTTCCCCTTCCTTCCTACCAAATTCAACACAAACGCCATGCGAAAAAGCTTGCTTGTGTAACTTGGCTATTTAGATGCCTAGGCTCTTTTTGGGGGGGAGATTGAAAGCCTTTCTTGATTCCTCTAGTGTTGCAGAAAAAGCATAGGACAAGGCAGAGAGCTATTGCTATCTATGGCAGCCACCCCCTCCCTCTCTCCCCTCCATTATATGTAACTCTGAGGAAAAAATCTTGGGTTGGGATGCTAAGTCAAGGCTAGTGAATAATTGCAAGGTTTTGAGTAATGGGATCGGTCGATTCGGCTCGATCATAATTAGGCCGAGTTGGGACTGAATGGTACTGATGTGATTGGAGTTGGGTTTCGCACCATTTTTTTTGTTTGTGATCAAATACTATGGCGTATTCGATTCGACATAAAACTCATGGTGTGAAAAATGAAGTTCTAGGGACACAGAGGAACTCTCCCCATTTTGGATTTCATTCGATTTGATTTGTTCTTGTAGATTTTCACGAATGACACGACACGCTCACATTTATGGTGCGTATGACAAAATTTCTAAGAGTAAATTGATTTTTAACCGTAAATTGAGAAGTTAAAAATTTTATTTTATAATTTATTCTTCAAATATATTTCTAGAATATAAAAATCTATTATAGAAATAGAAAAATCAAATGTATTATTAAACGGATTTATTTCAAACCTGTTCTAAAACGGAAAAATAGAAAAATAGAGAAATATAAATTTTATCACGCATAGTTTGATACGACTTATAATTTTTCTCAAACAAGATTTATTAGACCAAGATCCTCCCTCTATTTTAAAATTTCATTCGATTCAATTGATTTTGTTGATTTTCAAATGCCTCTGACGCTCAACATTTGCTTTAAAGTCCGATTTATTAACTAAGTTTCTAATAATTTCCAGATTTTTCTTGAATTGCTCTGCGAAAAATTCCAAACTTCTAGCCTTTAAAGCTCAGCAAGCATATTGGTCTGGTGGAAGGAAACCGAGTCAAACACGCCACGCCAACCCCCACTTCTGAAATTAATAATCACGAAAAAGCTCAGAATCTTTCAAAAAAAAAAAAAAAAAAAAAAAAAACCGAAAAGTCCCCAGCTTTGAGCTGTTTCCCGCAGGTCGGACAACACGTATGCGCTCCAAAGCCTCCACGTGGACCTGCGGCACTCCTCTCCCGTAACGTACGCCCGGCAGCTTCCCTCGCGCGACAGCCCACTCGCGTCCCGACGCGTGGCGGGCGACGAATAAGGTGGTCGCGGCCTTCTCTTTTTTCTTTTTTTATTTTTATTTTCTGGGGATTTCGAATGAGGGGGATGGGGGAGAGATTGACAGGCGCCGCTCGGACAGCGCCGTACGAGTTGATAGGGCTGGCGTCATCGGGGTGGGGGGCGGCGGCGGCGGCGGCGGCGGCAGGGGACGCGACGCCGTGGCGAGTAGTCACGCGGGATCCGCTCCGCCGCCGCCGCCGCCTCCCACGTCTACTCCAGCGGCGTCTCTCCCCCGAGACCTGCCAGTGCCAGCACTCTCACCCTACTCTACTACTCTGCACTCCTACTCTTTCTCTACTCTACTCGCGGGTCCCACTTTACCCTTCCTAATAAAAATTTTAAAAAAGGGGTTCCCATTTTAAAAATTGAAAAATTGCTAATTGACGTAAAGGTTTCTCATTTTTAAATGAGTAAAAAAAAAATACACTCGACTCGCCAAAAAAAATCACTTGCAATTTTTTTTTTTTAGATTTTATACGATAACATTAATACTACAAAAAATCTCAAACTGATAATTTTAACCTTCAAAAACTCTAAACAAGTACATTTTTAATAAATTCACCATCCGTTAATTTCCGTTAAATTTTGCTATTAAATTATTGAGTTTGATAACATATAATAGTTAACAAGCGCAAGTTTGAGGTTTCACCTCCGTGTATCATAAGGTACCGATTTTAGGTTTTTTTTTTTCATGATATTAATCGAATTTAACAGAAACTAACATAAGTAAAGTTATCACGAATGTACTAATTTAGGATTTTTTGTGATAAAAAACATTAATTTTAGATAAATTGGTCACAAATATATGAGTTTGAAATTAGTGATGGTAAAAAAAAATTAATTTATAGTATATTTGTCACATTTATACTAATTTGAGATTTTTATAATATTAACCCTATACATTATTTTATCAATAGAACCTCGATTGTCTTCTCGAAATCAAGCCCATTAATTTTTGTCTAGTCACAATTTAAATCTTATTGGAAGTCGTTATAATGTCCATTATTCGATGATTCTTATTTCTTCTCATGGGTGTTGTGTTGTCATATGAAATGAATCCAATAGTGGAAAATATGATAACGGGTATAGGGATATTAAAAAATGATGACAACTATTTGCCTTTCAAGAAGATGTTCTTAACTTGAGAAAGTTTAAAAAGCATCAATTCGGTATTGTGTGCGATAAGCGAAGAGGCCGCTTTAATCGCGTCCAACTTCGTGACAATTCGATGATCGTATCCATAGTTCTTGTTCTAATCTTAATTATCCATTTTCAATTACCAAAGGTTAGAAATAGCCGTACCGAAAAAATTCAAAAAAAATAGGTGAGGTTCATCTTCACTTTCCAGTCGATATAAAGGTGAAATACTCAATTTCGCGAGTCAATTGGGCTACATCCACAATACTAGGTAAAGTATATATTTATCCAAAAAAATAATAATAATAATAAATAAAGAGGAGAGGAAAAAGAAAATAAAAAAAAAAAAAGAAAAAAGGAAAGTCTTTTTTTTTTTTGTTGCTTTGTTGGTATATAAGCGAAATGTTGGGCGAGCGGCCGCCGATTCCGGGGCTACTCACCAAAGCTGCTCATCACACACGCTCGCTCGCGCTCACGGAGACAATGTCGTCGTCGTCGTCGTCATCGACCACCGCGGGCGGCGGCGGGGGGAGATCCACTACAGGGGAGTGCGGAAGAGGCCGTGGGGCCGCTACGCGGCGGAGATACGCGACCCCTGGAAGAAGACCCGCGTCTGGCTCGGCACCTTCGACACCCCCGAGGAGGCCGCCCTCGCCTACGACGGCGCCGCCCGCTCCCTCCGCGGCTCCAAGGCCAAGACCAACTTCCCCCTCCCGCCTTGCCGCCCCCGCCTCCGCACCACCACCACCTCTCCCTCGGCCCTCCCCCCGACGCCTGGCACCACTACTCCCGGGTCGCCCTCGGCGAGTTCTTGCACGCCGGGGCCCTCAGGGACGCGAGGCTCGAGCCCGCCGGCGGCGAGGGCCCGGCGGCCCGCGAGGAAGCTGCTGCTGCTGCGGCGGCGCCTGCTGGCGGCGGCGGCGGCGGCGCTGCTCCGGAGGCCGACAGCAACGGGGCGACCGCGGCGCTGCTGGGGATGGTGGGTCGCGGGCTTCCCATTGATCTGAACAAGCCGCCGCCGTTTTGGATGTAGTCAAGCTAGGACCCTTTTATGTTCTTTTTCCTTTCAAGTTCTTCCTTCCTTTTTGGGGATATGCTGCAGAGGCAGCGGGTGAAGTAAGAACAGCAGCAGCAGGAAGAAGAAGAGAAAGAAGAGATATCGCTGTAAATATTATCTATTTTTGTTCCGAGTTTTTCCTCATCAGAGAGCTTTGAGATCTTCCTCTCTAATCTGTCGTCCGCCATCACTCGATCTTCTCTTCTTCTTCGTCTTCTTCGACAATTCGTTGCAGAAAAAAACCGCTGTAAAAAATGGTTTCGGTCGGTCGTCGTTATGCGAGGAGATGGATGGTGTAGTCTGTACTCTGTAGCGTTTCTTCTCTTTCGGCTGCGCATTTTCTTCACGAGTTTTTTCAAATTAATGGAGGGGCTGCTTTGGATAATGATAAAGTACAGAGTAATGTATTTTTATATTTTGTTGTTCATGTGTATGGGATTAAAATACTGAAGCTCCTAATCTAGGCAAATTACATAAAATACTTAAAGCTATTATATATTGTACTCCCTGAGTTTTTATTTATATATTGATGGAAGTAATGCCTATTTTCGGAAACACAAAAAGAAACACAACTATGTAAAGCATGGGAAGAAAAGGCCGTAGTGATAAAAAAAAAATGAGATAACAAAAGTTCATTATGCATTTTTAAATGGTTAATGAACGCAAAAAAAAAAAAAAAAGATTGATTGATAATAATAGATAAAAGGGTCGCCTTAATTTCAGTTACCATTTTCTTTTACGAGTCAATGATATCTTCCAGCAAAAGAAAAAAGAGCCAAGGACATCATTTTCTTTTGTAATTTGTAAGGATATTTTTATTAATCAATCATCTTTTACCTTACTTAACCCTTTAAATATCAATAATAAGTAATCGATTTCGTCATTCGACCTTATTATTATCAAAGGCTTGTCCCTTTTAATACAACTTGTGTTTATTGTTTCACTTAGTTATCTGGAAGTGGCTATTTTTTTTAAAATTTTTTTTACAGTTTTTTATGGTTTAATCTTTCATTTTTTCCTATTATTAGTACCTTTTTTAGTTTATTTTCTTTCCATTTTCCATGTTTTCACTTGTTACAGGGGAAAAAAGAGATTTCTTTTCAAAAAAATGAGCTAAAATGCACTTTTATACCTACAAAAGCCACTTGCATTGCATATATGCTATTTGAAAAAATAATAAAGGATTAACGACCGCAACAAAATGAAAGTTTGATGGTTATTGTATTACAATTGAAAGTTCAAGGTTAAATGCATCTAAGCTTTTCCTTATAATTACTATTTGCGTTCTTTTGAAGTACTTTCCTTTAAGATCATTATCAATCCATAATGTTATTTGTCTAGTTGCCCTTTAGAACACTCGGTAGCTTGCTCGATAGTGGTGGTGATGGGACGACAAGTCTATCTTGAATGTTTTACATTATTGCTGTTGACACACGATAGGCAGTGACCAACCGACTTATCTATCTTGATTGATTTTATCTTAATTTCCAACACTGAGTTATTAACATTTTATAATACCCGCATGATGAGGAAATTTCATGAGGACATCATTCAAAATATCATGCCAAACTCGATGAACAATGACCACAATCTATGTTTTAAATGGATGCAATTAATTTCTCAAAATGTCTTAGATTTTCTCGCTTGAGTTCACGCATGACTCTAAATAAAAGATGACTTTAAGATAATTGATAAAGCAAATCGACTTCAAGATAATTGATTTTCATCGAAAATTGCGTCTTCAATCAAGGAGACAAGTAAAAAAGCAACATTCAAAAGGAATCAAAATGAAAGGGCCATATCGACTTTGTTTGGTACATCAGAATAAGGCGATTGAAATAAAATAAAATGAATCAAAATAGATTATGAAATCAAAAAGAGAATTAATTTAAAAATTACTGCATTTGCTAACACATCGAACTCGAATGTGTCCTAATATTGATAATCGTGAAAGAAAAAACACTAGAAATTTTTTTGGATGTGTAAGCAAATTTGGGACTAAAGTGAAAAATTGAAATTTCTTTAAACAAGAAAAAATATTCAAGGTAGAATTAAGACATACTTAAAGATAATGGGGTTTTTTTTTAGGGAATTGCCCACTTTTTAATAATCCACTCTCATGCATCCGCAATTGTTTTTACTAACCCACTTCCACCTAATTTTCCATCCGTCTTCACCTTTCCATGTAATAATGGAGAATGCATGGATGCAAGCATTTTTTTTTTTTTTCATTTTCATCCTCTCTAATTCCCAATTTCCAAATATATATATTTTTTATTATTAGCTTTTTGGTCGAGAGAAAATAATAAATTGCCGAAAAGGGTGGGGGAGGGGGGCAAAGGGGAAGGAGACAAAAACTGCCGAAAGGCAAAAAAAGACAAAAGAGGGAGGGAGGGTGGGAGGGTGGAAGTGGGCCCCAAAGCTTTTGTCCCAAAAAGTGGACAACGTATGGACGAGACGCGACGGCTTCCAAAAGTAGTCCCCTCCGTCCATCTCTTTGGTCTCGAACCAATCATTTTTTTTATTTTTTAAATTTAATTATTTAGACCAAAAAAAAAAAATGCCCCATCATAAGTAAAAAATAATACTTAGAATGCCATAGCCATAACTAGAAAATTTAGGAAAAAAATTTGATTTCTAATAAAAACTCGGTCGAATGTGGAAGATCGAGATTTTTTCGCTAATCAAATGAGCCTAAATTTCTCTTTTTATCTGTTTATGTTACCCAACGAAAATAAAAAAAACCATTTCCTTGCCCTCGCTTCTTTTTCTCGAGAATCTCGTAATTAAAAGAGCTTAGCATTTGCGTGGCCGCTAATCATGGAATAAATATTTTTTGAAATATTGCAATTATTGTCATTATTTATTTTATGTTTTATCATCTTTTTTTTTATTTTTTTTATTTTTTTTTATGATGTCGATATCCAATTTATCGGTCCCGCTTTTGCTTTTATTATCCCGACCTAGAACCCGGCGGTCGGGGTGGGGCCCAGTGCCCACGTGGCGGTCGCCGAGGACAATCCGAAGTTTTAATGGTTCCCCCCTCGAGCGAATCTGTCGGCCGCAGAGGTGTCACGCCGCTCTACCGTTGACTTTGACCATCCCCCTTTTCCCTTTTATTAATTAATTAATTTTGTTTTTTTGTACTCACGTATTTATCCTTCAAAACTCCTCAGAAAAATCTGCAAATTACCACATACTTAGCCAAAAAGAAGAAGAAGGAAGATCTGTTGCAAGAATCAACTTGACAAGAAAAAAACTAAGTCCAATTTTAACTAAGAAAGGATTAATATCATCTAAAATCTCAAACTGGTAATTTTTGAAATTAAATTTTATATCGCGAAAAATCCACCGTCCCTTAGCATTGTCCAACATTTCCCCTGTTCATGTTAAAGTGTATATGAGTCAGTATGCATGAATCATACCCGATTTCACAAAATCTCTCATGATACGCATGATGGCACAACTTGTAAGATGCGACTAAAGATGTACTGAACTATTATGTTCATGAGGCATCGATTGGCATGACAATGCCGGCTGATTCAGAAATCTCCTAGAAATGTATTTTACCCCATTCATATCGCTAATTCTAATTCGATCTGCGCCATAAGCACACCTTATTTACTCGCGAAAGGCGCTAGCACTACGGCGACTATGTATCTGCATTCTCGGGACATATCCTGTCTCTAACCCAGAATGCTATAGGCTTCAAGTTGCCCTCAAGCAATATTCTGGGCAGCATTCGACTACTTACTGAATGAGAACTGCGACGACTTGCTACGCGTTCTCTACATCGCTCGAACTGGGGTGGGCTTCCAAATTGAAATCCTCCGCGACCTCCTCCATGATCCTCCATCTGTAGAAAGAGGCGGCGAGCGCAAATTAGAAGATTTCACAGTTAAATATGTGAACCTGCGAAAATCTGAACCGGAAGATACCTCTCCAGAACGAATTTCCCTTCCTTGTACTTTTGGTTCTTATCATGTGCAGCAACCTGCGACAGATTGCAAAAAGCCCTTCAACCATAATAGCGCAATACAGAATCACGCGTCAGCTGGTGTAGTTCATTCATAATATTAAGAATGACAAGCAAACAAGCTTTATACTATTGACCAATTGTTGAAGTTCTACATCCACACTTAGCTCTATCTGAAGAACTACGAGCAACAAACGGAAAAATTTACGGAACAACTATGAGATTGATAAAAAACCAGATTACACAGTGCAAATAGGAGGAGGCAAAGATGAAATGAGACAGCTTTTCCTCTATGAGACATCCTACTGGCAAGGATGCCAAATGCACACACGCAAGCACCCGCACTAATATCATCCAATAGCTATTGGGTATATCGATTGGTAACAATCGAGTCCATCTTATTTGATATGATTCTCCTGAGGGGATGATCAAAGAGAAAGATATCGTACTTACATACTTCCAACCAAGGATTTGCCCACAGCAGCAACAGAAAACATCTTCGACATTGTGCATACCAGTAAGCATCATTCTTTCCTCTTCAGCTCCAACTGTTACATTCACCCTGAATTTCCATGGGACACAGAGAAGTGAACTTGAGGTGTCATACAGAAACTAGCCAAAGAACCAAGGGACAATTATACCCAACACAGATAGCAATAAGCTCTCAAGTCAACTGGGCACAATAATTTTCACGAAACAGCAAGAGAAATCTCTGTTTAACATTTTCGTGAAAACTCACGGTGCTCAAACGGAGATATTTCTAGACATTACAGACGTGTGAGAGTGCACGTGCGCACGTGCGCATGTGCACACACGCAAACATGCATATATGCCGTTAATCTTGTTCGTGGCGTTATCATTAATGTGATTCTGACCAAGAAGGCTGAAAGTGTTCACGTTATCTGCCGGAGTGCCCACAGTCATCTTGTCCAGAAAATTCAGACATGCATACATGCCCACATGCACATAGCACATATCCACAACTCCATACATCATCTCTTAAAATGGGTAAAAAACAAACACTCGTAAACGTTAGAGGGTTTATAAATTTTGGCACTCTTCTTTTTCATCTAAAACATGGAGTGGTGACACTGTCCAGAGGTCGGACAGCAGTCTTTCTAAAATGGCCTTTCTATTTCATGAGTTATTATATTCACATGTGATCCCACACTGCTGTAGGCAAGAGACGCTGTCATGAAATTTGGTTCCAAACAGCCAGAAGTGACAACTTTAAGTTCGTTCAAGAGTCTAATTAGAGAAAGAGAGGGTGAGGAAAGATAACCTTCATTGTCCAAGGGTGCCTTATCAACAGCTCCACTTTCTTTGTTCATCCCTCTATTTGCATACATGTTTTAAGTTCTCCATCCTCACACAAATATAGGTACAGTTTCTTCAAGTTATACCCCAAGGTGAGACATGAGAGATGTTAAGGTCTTAGAAACTCTTTCTAAGTGGGGCGTCTTGTTAACCCATGTCACTTTAGTGTCTTTAAATCAGCACTCTACACCTACTTAAGAGTTTGACCTTTCAATTACAAAATTATCACTGTAAATTAGCTTTATCATTGAGTCAAAGCCTCTCCCGCTGTAAACATGACATACATTGCTAAGATAAAAGAACCAAAAATACGAAAAAATTCTCAGTAGTACTTTTGGTTTCTTCTGTTTAGTAAACCAATAAAAGTATGTGGGGGTTATATGAACAGAGCACAAACACTGCTTAAGGATGAAGGAGCAACAAAATCGCAGGACACAATGAAGTCAATGCAGAATATTGCAATGAACTTACACTTTGCTGAAAAGGAATGCCCTTCCCTGGCGGCAATTGAAGGACTATACATACCAATGGAGCAAAGTTAGGGACAGAATATTGAAGAGAATCACAGTAAGGTACACCAAAGCTAAATTATATAACAAAAATTGTAAAACGGGATTTCTCTCAGGTGTAGTCTTTGTTCTTCACCTGTCAATGCTTGTATTAGAAGACAGCCAAAGATATAAGAACATCAAAAGATAATGGTAAGGATATAAATCTCATGTATCTTAGGTTTCAAGAGAATAATGCATGCATATTTTCAGTGCAGGATCTTCTTTATACCGATGGCAAGAATGGACTACAAACTGAAAGAAAATCGTAAAAGCATGTTGTGCCATTTTAATTTTCGTAAATATCTTTCTGCAAACAGATTGTTTAGATGCATAGATATGGATCTCGAGTGGTAACCGTTTGAGGCAGGCATTTCCTTCTATTCAGCAATGCCCACACAGCATCGGCGTTCCCCCTAAAACTTCTGCATCAACCAAATACAAGCGCCTATAGCATATGAACAGATATTTCTCCAGATGATCATGCCATCTTCCTGTCAACCACATGATAATTCGAAGATTATTACCATTGTTCTCTTACTTTAAAGGCCTTCACCACAAAGAGATGTGACAAACTTGCCTGAGCATCTTTTGCATGAATAATAATTTCACGCACTTAAATATCTCCGCAATGTTAAACAGTGAATACTGTTATCATTATATTCTATCTTCAAATGTATACTTCATTGTCCAGATCTCACAGCCCACCTTTTTCGACTACCTAGGCTGCAAATCAATACCTACTGGATTTACATGTTGTACCTTTCCAGTTAGTCCGTAAGGATCGGACACTCATATTCCACAACCCACTTTTTTTGACTTCCTAGGCTGCAAATCAAGTCCTAGTTTCATCCTCAACCAAGGTTTTAACCAAGGGCCCTACACTACAAGTGAGATGTTGAATACTGACAAATTAGGACCCATTTCTCAGGAAGAACATAAATAGTATCTAAAATTAAGGAGCATCTTCATTCTTGATGCGCAATATCTAGTACAGCATTGGCCGACTAAACACCACACCACCAGATTCAGGATTAAAATAGAATCAACTGGCAAAGAAACTGGACCTAGAGTACCCCAGCGTCACCTGCCAGTCTCGGCACTCTGGAATTTTGTAGATGGAGGTGACTCTACCTCCAGCACTCCCATCATGCATTAGAATAACCGGAGCACAGCCCACAAATCCAACAGCTCAAAGAAACCAACGGTCCACGACAAACCATCAGTCATTTCCCCCGCCCCTCCTCTCCACTTAGTTCAAGAACTTCCACAAAATCACAAGAACCCTTTGCGTTTGACGCAAACTTACACCGAACCCTCCATCGGAATCAATCGGATCATGACCAAACAACCTCAAAAACTCCCCCTTTTCTTCGCCCCATATCAACTAGAGAATCAAGAAATCACGCACCTTGGAGAGCACATCGTCAGCAAGAGCAAGAGGGCTGTTGCAGAACCTGCACCTGTAGGCTCTGCCTCCCAATTCAACTAGGAATACTCTCCCCATTTCGCTCTGTCCCCGCCCGCTGCCGCCGCTCCTTCTATCACTTCTTCTTCTGGCCTTACGTGCTTGGACTAGAATCCCTCGATGGCAGGCCTAATTCCACCGCCGCGTCAAATCCCGTCTGACGTCTACATTCTTCGGGGAAGAAACGGTGATCGTGTGGAGTGCCGGTTCTGGTGGGCAGTTGTCATTGGAAATGGCGTTACATCAGCCCGTGCCTGACACTTCATCATCTCGGCCTCCTTAGGATTATATTTATATCTCGTTAATTCATTAAAAAAAAGAAAAGCAAATCAATGGGTTAAAGGAATAATACTCTCAAGTAAGATGTGAAAAAGTGGCTTGCACGTAACACCTTTATTCCAACCCAATTTTGACGGTACAGAAAATTTCAAATTTTATATGTCCATAACACATTACCCTACAAGTAATGTTCCCATCACAAAAAATCTAAAATCAATATAATTCGTGATAAACCTTGCATTACCCATTAAATTGTTGATATAGACAAACATATGGCAACCGACTAGACGTGAAAATTCAACATAAATGACTTTATGAAAACGTCATTTGGATTCAAACAAAATGTACTGATGTTGACGAGATTAGGGCGAAATTGAATATGCTCCTTCTCTCCATCAAATCACCAAAATCTTATGGCAACATGGGGACAAATTAGGGATTCTAGCAAGTTTTGCAAAAGTGAGGGACCTATTGTTTGAAAGGAAGGGTGTTGTAGATAGCAACAATAGAGAGGAGTTGCTGTTTGTGGGTATCAAGAGGGTGCTCGATAGAAATAGGAGGGGGGGTATTCTTCGCTAATGAACAAATGTCCTTTAGATTTGACATTTTCCATGTCAGACCTTGCGAAGAGATGTGTTGCCAACTATCTGAATGCCCGCCTTAAGATGGCTAAGTTTACAAATCTTTTCAAAATTATCTCCTCTTTATAGGATTAGGATGCATCGGATGAACTTGAAATTCTAAGATGAAGTCATTTCCAAGAGTCATTTATGCTGAATTTCTAAGTTGGATCTCATCAGATGAAACACTTGCTGCATGTGTTTTCACGTTGGTAATTTGACGGAATGTTGGACAAAAGCTAAGGGGGAATTATTAGAAAAGTCTTAAATTGATTATAATTGCAAAAGCTTTTTTGATACGTGGTATCAATGGCAAATTCTCCTGTAAGGAGCGCCCATTTCAGGAAATGCCTTTGCCTTTGAAGTTGGGAATGCAAATGGCAAACACCATATGCCGGGACTAATTGAGCAGTTCCTAAAGTTGAGACCCTTAAAAATTGTCGGGATGGGAAATCCTGAAGAAGATGAGTTGTGGATTGACAAACATGAGAAGATCTTTGCATTCTTGGGATGCGGTGATGAGAACAAAATAGCCCTGGCAAAATACCAATTGCAACGTAACACTAGCCATTGGTGAAAAGCGATGAAAGGAATAGTGTTTCTAGCAGAAGCCGTCGTGAGTTGGGGCGCCTTTGTCAAGGCATTTAATGAAAAATATTTCTCGGAATGTGCTTGAGATAATAAGAGAATGGAGTTCATGTAGCTCCAATAAAATGACTTAACGGTAGACTAGTATGGGGTGAAATTCCTCAAATTATTGAGGTTTGCCCCCAAGCTCACAACAGCCTGAGGCCTGATATTAGGAGCCAATTGGTGCTGTTGAACCTCAAGGATTACAATGAGTTGGACAAACGTGCTCAATTGATAGAAAGAGACTCGGTAGAGAGAGTGGCAGCAACAGCCTATTAAGGGTGACCTTATCATCATGCTCTTTGCTTGAATCCTCGCCACAAGAGGCTAATATAAGAAGGAAAGCGGTCCTTTGTTCCAAATAAGAAAATTGGGTTCACATAAAACATTGCGTGCTATTTTGATGCGGTAATACGTCGTGCTTGACTCAAACAGGAACCTGCTTCGGATGTGGCCAGCAAAGCTACATAATAAGAAATTGCCCACAACAACAGCAAATGATGCCGTTACAGCAGCTACAAGTAGTGCCATCGAATGGAACCTCGTAGTGTGAAAACTTCCAACATCTGCCGGCCAAAGGAATAATCTACACGATCACTTTGGAGGATGCTGAAAATTCCAAGACGGTGATATCAGGTATCATCTCTGTATGCAACCATAATGCATATGCATTGTTTGACACGGGCGCCACACATTCATTTATGTGTGCGTATTAGGGGTGAGCGGTTCCCGGTTCCTCACAGGTTCCGGCTGGAACCCGGAACCTACCGGCAGTACAGGTTCCTCATTTTTTTAACCCGAATCTACCCGAAGTCAAGAACCCTGGAACCTACCCCGTCACAGGTTCCGGGGGTCGGTTGCCCAGTGTTCCAACAGGTTTTTTTTTTTTTTTTTTTTTTTTTCGATTTCATTTTTAGTTTTAAAAGGGGAAATGAATGCAGCAATAATGAGAATTATGCCACAAAAACCAAGGCAGCGACTTATGATGAGAATTAGGCAATGCTTAATCACCTTCTAATGAGGTTAAAAAAAAAAATCTTAAACAATACCTGCAAAAAATAATTTTACACTATCAACAATAAGGTTGATGCCCTGCTGTAAAGATCCACTATTTGCATTCCCCTCCCATCCATTGCTTACTGCAGGAGTTTACTTATTAGTCATTGAAGAGCTAACCATAGGTCTTCTAATCTCATGATAGGCTTGTCCATGACTATCCACTAATTACTGCCATATTCTGATGGACCCATTTTGTAGTGGTTTGTATTCACTGGTGGATATATGCTCTCCTGCATAATATAAGAAGGACATAATTAGTGCTAGACTAAGATCTGAAAATACAAGAAACTAGAAAGATGCCCACAAATGCTCCTATAGTTAGATTGGCAAGTATAAATTATGACAGAAAGTAGAGGAATATCAAGTCCTGCTGTGAATTATCCTCTTCCCAAAAAAGAAAAAAATAATACTGAGAAGTGAAAAAAAACTACACAAATACAGACCAGCCACCTCTCTAGAAATGGAAAACAACATAATCAACTAATAGGTACTTGAGCATGAGAACACCAGAAAATATGAAATTCACGTGTTCATACGTAAGACCCTCGAAATACTCCATAAAACTTTTGGACGTATTGTATGGATAGCTAATGTTAACATATTGAATATCCATGTTCCAACTCATCCCATACCATTGTCAATTCCCACCTGGAATGTTAATGAAAGCAGATAAACATCCACCTCTATTAAAGTATCAAAGAGCACGAACACAAAGGATCTAGAAATGCATACCAAGCCTAATCTCTCGCAATCGAGGCTTGCAAATCCATTCAAATTCAGTATGCACCATACGTGATCCGGGTATCCTATCTTGTCACAGATCCTGCAATTGAGATGACAATAAAATTGAGCTCAGGCCAGGAAAGAAGTATCTCACCATAACAGCACTTGCACACCAATGCTAGCCATGCTTATAATGCAGAGATTACACTGATATCATAATTTTCTGCAATAATATGGCGACCCCTTAATGTTAGCCCTCCTTATAGTGCTGCTGCGCTTATAATGAACGGCAATCAAGGAAATTCGAGTCATCGCAAACAATAGCCAGACAATAGTCATCATATTGACTTATATCTCAGAGAATGTCTTGGACTACGATAATCAATTTATCTAGAAGACAGGGCACTTCACGAAAAAAAACCCAGAAAACTCGAGCAAATTGGGTCTTCAATGTCGAACGACAACCGAATCCTTCGTTCAAACAATTGACAAAATCCAAATCAGAAACGAATCCAAATCAAAAACGAATTGATTTGAAATCGAGCAAAAAGAATAGATAAACTTGCATCGGTAGAAGTATAGAAACAACCACCATCACAACCCCTTCCAATAAAAGAAGTGAACAAGAAGGAACGGATTACCCAAGTTGGTAAGGGCGGTGCGAGCGGTGTCGAGGAGGCAAGGGCGGGCGTTGTCGTCAAGGGTGTCGTCGGGCGAGCAACATCTAGCGGCGAGACAAGCAGCGACCATTGGTGGGATGAGTGGTGACCAGCGGAGGGACGAGGCGAGCGGCGACCAGCGGAGGGACGAGGCGAGCGGCGACCAGCAGAGGGACGAGGTGAGTGGCATCCAGCGGCGAGACGAGCGGCGACCAGTGGAGTGGCGGGATGAGCGACGACCAGCGGAGGGACGAACGGTGACCAGCCGTGGGACGAGCGGCGACCAGCAGAAGCACGAAGGAGCAGCGACCAGCGGAGCAGCGGGACGAGCGACGACCAGCGAGCGGCGGGGACGAGCGGCGATCGGTAGAGGGATGAGGCGAGCGGCATCGGGGACAAGGGTTGGGCGAGAACGAGAGAAGGGCACAAATTAATTCGATTGAAGTGGGATGCGGGAAGCTGTGAAGTGGGTTTCTATCTTTTAGGTTTTAGAAACCCTAATCCGGTTCCGGTTCCATCCGGTTCCCGGTTCCGGTTCCCATAGGAACCGGAACCGGAACCGCCAGTTCCCAGAAAAAAGGAACCGGGAACCGGAACCGGTCCCTTTAGAACCGGGAACCGAACCGGAACCTCCGGTTCGGTTCTCCGGCTCCCAGTTCTACCCGGGAACCACGCTCAGCCCTAGTGCGTATTTCATAATATTAGTTGGATTAGAACCTAGTCTACTCGAGACATTGCTTAGTGTCTTTACCTCATTGAAGGATGAAATACTAACCACTTTAGTATGCAAGGGGTGTAGAATCACTATAGGAGGGCAAGAGCAAGCGATGGACTTGATTGTGTTGGCTATGTATGAATGTGATGACCCAGACCCTAAGGGTGGGTAGCGTGGCTGGGATGGCAGGGGAGGTTGTGTTGGCGGGCCACTGTGAACCAAAAGTAGGTGAGGCTAAGCACATGTCTTCTATCCCACATCGCCAAGGGCAGGAGTCTCGAGCTAGTTGATAATGCTGAGGTTCTTTACTCTGTATAACGCATTTGAAAGCCATGAGGGTTAAAGGCCCAAAGCGGACAATATTACATAGTGACAGCCCACGGGTCCATACAGGTGGTATCAAAGTTGACTTCCGACAGTATATGGAGCCACAACGAGGGTGCTGTACCGTAAGGGGTGGAGAATGTGACAACTTAGACCTTGGGGTTGGGTAGTGTGGTATGGATGTCAAGGGAGGCTATGTCGGCGGGTGACTGTGACCTAGGAAGCACGGACACGTTGCCCGTGCTTCCGTGTCGTGTCCGACACGTGTCGGAGCGTGTCAGACACGTCGACACGCTCGGACACGGTCGGACACGCGGTCAACGCGTGTCGGATTTTCCGACACGCGGTCAACTTTTCTCGACACGCGTGTCGACGCGTGTCCGGAAGACTCCGGGTGGAGGCGAGGGAGGGGGAGGGAGCGAGAGGTCACGAGCGGCGGCAAGAGACGGCCGAGAGAGAGGAAGAGAAGAGGAAGGGATCGGGGCCCGAGGGGCGCCGAGCGGCGGCGGCGGCGGCGGCGACGTTATCTCCTCCTCCTCGGCGTCGCGTCCGCTCCATCATCGGAAGCGAGAAACGATACGAGGTGCGAAAGAGGGAGCGAGGTCTGCTGTCTGCGTGTTTGTCTTGGTCCGGGCTTTCTTTGCGCGAGCGGTAGAAGGAGGAAGAAGAGGGTCGCTAGGGTTTGTGATAAGGGAATAAAAAATAATAAAAAGAGGGGACGATGGCGTGTATTTTGAGTTTTGTTGTGGGGGGTGGCTGACAGCTGCAGTGGTTTTGGGAGGGAAAAAATGTAAAATAAGTTTGGGTGGAGGGAAATGGACAAAGAAAAGAAAAAGTGGATTTGGGGATTTTTTTTATAGAAAAATTAAATAAATGAAATTGAAAACTAATTTTGAAAAGTAAAAGTATTGAATTTTGAATAATGATAAACTTTGATCATTCTAAAAATCATGAATTTATTTAAATAAATTGATTCTAATTTCTTATTAATTATTAATTTTATCAATAACTTTGTTAAAATTAAAAATATGTTTCGCATTAATTATGAATATATCTTTCGAATTTCAAATGAATTGATTTATTAATATTATTAGTATAAATTTATTATAGGCTTAAAATTTTGAATTAAATTAATTAAAAATAAAAATATTTATTTAATATTCAACGTGTCGCAACGTGTCGGAATTCTCTATTTTTAGAAATGACGTGTCGACGTGTCGTGTCGTGTCGGACACTCGTGTCGTGTCGCGTGTCGGTGCTACCTAGACTGTGACCCAAAAGTGAGTGAGGTTAAGCACATTGTCGCGACCTAATTTTTCGGGTTTACCACCTAAAACTAGGTTAATGGACTACTAAGCTTAATGGCTTAGCTCGGGCTCTCCCAAGCCCATACCAAATCGCGACTTAAGTCTAATTTTTTTTACATGCAAAATATTATCTAGGAGTCGCCACTAATCAGTTTGTGGCAGGTCGATTAGACACCTAAGTAAAATAAAGGGAGATTTATTTTACTCATACGAACCAGAGACTAAGGGTACGGGGACTTGGTTACATTAGAATTTTCTAATGCCCTTTCGGTACCATTTCTTTTTTTCTTTTTATTTTTTAAAAATGTTTTTGCGGGCAGCTTGGATTTATTTTAACCTAGACTTCTACTATGTCAAAAGGTGATCATACGGGTGCTCAACCATTATTGAATATTCAAATAAGCAAATAAATAAATTGCATCACACAAAGCAAAATTTTTTTTTTTTTTTTGGGTTTTCTTAAGAGTTAGAAAAATGCATTTTTAGCTAAATGACCTGATTTTACTAACATGCAAATTCAAATTAAATGGGCCTAATATGCAATCTAGTTAACATGCACCTCATGACCTAATTTACTAATGAACATATTCTAATTAAATAATCCTATTATGTAAACTAGTTAATATGCACCTAGTATTTTTGTATTTTTTTTTTTATTGAAATACAAAATTAATAAAGACTCTAATTAAGCTATCAAAAAAAATAATTT
Source organism: Eucalyptus marginata (assembly GCA_014182565.1). Lineage (NCBI taxonomy): Eukaryota > Viridiplantae > Streptophyta > Magnoliopsida > Myrtales > Myrtaceae > Eucalyptus > Eucalyptus marginata. The sequence goes on along the minus strand of CM024588.1, from coordinate 9,926,166 downwards.
TCTAATTCATTTTTTGGGATTAATTTTGACTTAAACCCTATTATGTCTTAGAAAACTATTTTTTTTTTTTTTTTATTTTTAATGAGAATATAAAAACATGCCAATTTTATCTAAGACTCTATAAAAGAAAGGTTGTTTAAGATTGACCTAACCTATTTTAAAAGATAACTAAAAATGCAATTCTAAAAATATAATCAAAAAAATAATTTACTAAACCTACGTGTCTAATTTATTAAACCTACATGTCCTATATGCTCATGCAAGATTTTATTTTATTTTTTGATTTTTTTGATTTTTAGTTTTTTTAAGACAAGTAATTATTAAATAAATATTAAATCTAAACTATCAACAAAATCAACCAAGGAAGGATTAAAATAGTCAAAAAAATAACTGTTGTCGACGAGGTCAAATTAACGGCTATTCTAACCATAATTATCACGACAAAGAGATCAAAATAATTACAAATCGATCCAGAAGTTTTACGGATCAAATTAAATAATTATCATGATTTAACAATTGAAATTCTACCAGAAAGCCCAAAAATTAATATAATTAAAAAAAATGATCCGATGTCTCTCGGATCAAATTAATAATTATATTAATTTCGGACAAAATCCCTACGGATAATGCGTAAAAAAAAAAAACAGATATTAACATCCAATATTACAAATTAAATACTTAAACTAAAAAAGCTATCAGAATAAACAGAAAAATAAAATAACAAATAAAAAGAATAAAATAAACTGAAATGTAAAGAAAGTAAAAAGCAAAAGTAAAAATAAAAATAAAATCTACCTAGAACGCAAAAACGAACGAGGACAAAGGAGGTGCGTCGGGCGGAGAAGCCGGCGGTCGGCATTGGGACTCCGGCGAGATCGGGCGGACGGCGGTGCGGTGACGGCAAGGGGCTTGAACTCAAGGCGGCGGTGGAGTCGGGGCCGGGTCGCGGGTCGCGGAGGCGTCGGGCGTGGTGCGGGGCTCGGCCGTGGGGTCTCGGGGCGAACGTCGAGGGGCGCCGGTGCCGGCGTGGCGCGGATCTGGCGTCGCGAATGAGACGAAGCTCCGCCCGGCGTCGGGTTGCGAGCGGCGCGCGCGAAGGTGGCGCGCGGCCCGGGACGGTTGCTGGCCGGATCTGGCAGCGTCGGGCGAGATCTTTGCTGGTTCCACGGCCAGCTTCGTGGTGGGCAATCAAGTGGCGATGGAAGAAAGCGGCGGCGTCGGCGAGGCTGCCGCGGCTTCGGCGGGGAGGCGTTGCTGTGCGTCGTCTGGACGGCGTTCAGGCGGTGGGTGGCAGCGGTTTTGGGCTTCTTGATCTCGGTGGTGCAGCAAACAACGACGACTGATTCGGACTCCTTGTCAGTGCTGGTGTTGAAAGACAGGGAAACAGCGACACGGTCGACTGGGGGCAAGGAACTCAGCAACGTTCTCAAGCTTGGGAGGGTGGAACGATGGAGTCGGGCTGCTGCGGTGGTTGCTTTGCGGGTGTCGATGGTGGCGTGCTCGAGGCTCGCGGAAGGAGATCTTGGCGCCGGTCGAGGTGCAGCGACGGGGACGGTGGCGCGGAGGGCGAGGCGCGGCGGTGGGCTCGGAGCTCGCCGGAAGGAGGAAGGCGGCGGGTGGGCGGCTACAGCGCCAGGCGACCAGCAACAGCGACGAATTCCCGAAGAAGATGAACAGTAGGGGTCTTTCCTTTTTTTATTTTATTTTATTTTATTCTTTTGCTGTTCAGTCACTTCCTTTCTCTGTCTCTCTCACGTCTCATTCTCTGCAGTCTCTCTTTATGCTTTTTTTCTCCTTTTTTTTAATCTCCTCCCCCTGACTTCATATTTCCTTCTTTCTCTCTGACGAGGGTCTCTCCTTTTCTTAATTTCCTCCTTTCTCTCAACCCGTGTGTCTCTCTACGGGCTCCCCTTTTTTTAATAGGTTTTTTTTTGACAAACCTCTCAAATGAAATTTTTTTTTCTTTCTTTTTCACAAACGTCCCCCTTCTTTGCTCTCTTGCTTTTCTCTAGCGAGACTCTCTCTTAATCTTGACCGAAGGAGAAATGCTCACAATGAAATTTTTTTTCGCCCCCTACGTGCGGCTTCTTGTGGTCTTATTTATAGGCGTTCCATCGCCTCTTGAAGATAACCGGCTTTAGTGTGAAAAGATCCAGCCGCAACTTTTCCAAAATCCAAGCTGAACTTTGCTTTTTTTTTTTTTCTTCTCTAGACCTTTCTTTCGGCCAGCACTCTGCTGTCCAGCAAGGAAAATATTATAAAACTATTAGCCCATCTTCTTGCAGGCGTCCGTAGAATTTTCACGTCCCCCATTTCGTGCGTGCATGTGCATGCATTAATGAGGGGGAGAAAATGGACGTTCATGGATTCTTCTTTCCTCTTCATGCTTGCGGTCTCTTATGCGGCTACTTGTCCCTCCCTTCTATAGGATTGCCGCAACTTTTGACTTTTCTTGCTTGTTACTTGCTTCTTTCTTCAGCAAATTTCTCGTTACTTCACCAAGACCGACAACCCACACTTAATAGAGCATATTTTATAATATATTATGAGCTCCTTTTGCTTCTTCGAGGCTTCCTCTTGAGTCCTCACGTCCGCTGAATTTGCACGTGCATGCGCATGCATTAATGAGGGAGAGACAACGGACGTGCAAGAATTTCTTCTTTCCTCATTTTTTCCTTATGTGTGTTCAGACCAACCAAGAGAGAGACCGTCCTTTTGTGAATATTATCGACCACGAGCCGCTGCGTCTTATTGCCCTTTTAGTACCGATGCAAAAAATGCGACTTCATGAAATGCAATTGTACTTTATTATTATTATTATTTTTTATACAACTAATTACTAAATGATTAGGCAAAATTTAGGTGTCAACAGCTGCCCCTCTTTGAAGGTGAGCTCACAAAGATTGCATTCAAAGACAATATGATACCTAAATTTTGACCATGAACATGCAATAGATGATATTTTGGTGGGACTATGGATCTCTCTTTTTTTTTTTTTTTTTTTTTTTGAATGCGATGTGATAAAAATGGTAATGCAAATGTGAGATATTGAAGAGGAGAGCATACCTGTAATTGCTTACCAGTCAGAGCATCGTGAAGTACAGGATGAATTTTCATCTGAGCGGCAAGTGTCCAGGTTCCCTGAAGAGTCCACATGAATTTATCCAACAAACGCTCAATGTTAGGTGAGATGCCTTGTGGAATTCAGATGACTCGAAATACCTAGATTCACACTAAGGTATAGCGAGTAAGATAGACGAGATTTGAGACATCCAGATCCAGACTGAGATGTTAAGAAATTGAGGACTTAACCAATAGACACTCAATGTTAGGTGAGATGAATATTGGATTAAGAGGATTCGAAATACCTAGATCCAGACTAAGGTATAACGAGAAAGATCGGAAATCATTCATATCCAGAATGAAATGCTTAACAAAGGGTTTGAGACATCCAGATCCAGACTGAGATGTCAAGAATTTGGGATTTAACCAATAAACACTCAATGTTAGGTGAGATGAATATTGGATTAAGAGGATTTGAAATACCTAGATCCAGACTAAGGTATAACGAGAAAGATCGGAAAGCATTCATATCCAGAATGAAATGCTTAACAAAGGGTTTGAGACATCCAGATCCAGACCGAGATGTCAAGAATTTGGGAATTTAACCAATAGACACTCAATGTTAGGTGAGATGACTATTGGACTAAGAGGATTCGAACTTAACCAATAGACACTCAATGTTAGGTGAGATGAATATTGGTTTAAGAGGATTCGAAATACCTAGATCCAGACTAAGGTACAATGAAAAAGATCGGAAAGCATTCACATCCAGAATGAAATGCTTAACGAAGAGTTTTGAGACATATATCAAGAATTTGGGAATACCTAGGACAAACCTGAGATATTCGTGAAGGTCACTTACCTCTTGGTAGAAAGAAGTTTTGGAACATCGAGGATGTACTTCAAATATTCGTAGAGGTTTCTCACCTCAAGGCTTCTGAAAGCAACATAAATGTTAGGAGCTCTTGGGTCTTCAAGGAAACATTACCTGTCAGACATGATTAGAGCAAGAATACATGCATTTGCCAAAGAAGTAAGCAATTCAGCACACTCCAAAGTCCACTGAAGTTTTTTTTTTTTCACTCAAGATTTATGCATGATGGTTTTACCATATTTGCACCACCAAATTTCCACTAGGGAGAATCATCATTTAAGATAATTTTCACTCATGACATGGATTTTCAAGAATACCAAATGAGAGACTTTCAGTTAGAAAGGACTTTCACTCACTTTCATTAAGAAGGCTATTTTGTCCCAACCATTAATGTGGGATCACAGGAATCACTCAATCTTACTTTCATCATGTCGACGAGGGTTCGAGTATTCTCGCAAGCGGTACGACCTTGTCAATCTGAGAGGCCTTTGTCAAGACTGTAATGTGGGCTTGGTCAATGGCTCAACAAAGAGGGACTCTTCGAGTCAAGGCTAATGAAAGAACAATACTTTGCAATCATCTTCGGGTTTACAAGTCAAGTAACCTGCGAAATGAGATAGAAATGGTCTTGCTCGCACTTCTTCGAGTGATGCTTATGAGCATATGAATTCCTACGTTAATTTCAGTACCTTAATCTGAAGAGACTTTGTAAGGGATGTAACGTAGGTCAAGTTCATGGGTTGAGAAATGAATGGATCATTAGGCTCAAAATGTGTATAGGGGGATGAGAATTGGTGCTCATCTTGGCATTGTCACGGGTCTTCTTCTTCACCATTGGGATTTTCCTTATAGGTACTATAAAAACTTGGCTTTTGAGTTCTTTGAGTACCACTCCATTGGGAATTCACCCTCTCTCTTTCATTTTCTATGGGCATTGGTCTTGCTTTTACCAGGCACACTGCTTTTTCATGCCCCTTTTGTTTTGTTTTGTTTTGTTTTTTTTTTTTATGACTTTTGACACACTACATGTATTGAATCACCACGTAATGTTTTAACATTTGGGTTATTGGGGAGTTTTCATTTTTTGTCGGCACTCGGGATTTTGCTGCTTGAACATTTGTCTTTTGCCTTGCCCCAGTGTGGGGGATGATCACCAATTGGGTTTAAATGAAACGAATTTACGCGCTCAAGGGGCTACGCAATGGATAAAGTGTGTAGGATAGAGAAAGAACTGCTCTTCATCATCCTAAGGCACTTGAATTACCGTATGAATTCAATGTAATAGCAATACTTGAAGATTGATGCAAGTGAGAGCAAGAATATTCCTATCAATTTCCTCACCTCATGATGTCATCTTACCTCCGGTTCGCCCCAATGTGGGGTGGTTCTTGACAGGGGGTAATTTAAAAATTATGCACGTGTGTAGGCTCAAAAGGTTTAAACAATGGACATGTAGGTGCTTTGCATGGTAACCTTCCCCAGCCCAAGAATTTCTATTCTTTTGTTCCCCGGAACAAAAAAAGAATAGAAACCTGTTTGATAACGGCAAGTTGATTTCTATTCCCCGGAATAGAAAAGTTAGCCGAGGAATAGAAACGAGAAAAAAAAAAGTTCTTCTTGTCCTGGGAACAATTTCTAGAAATAAGCAAATTTTCTTTTTTATTTTTGTTTTATTTCTCTCTTGCCGTGGCCACCTCCAACCGCTCGGAGCCACCGCCCGACCGCCGCCCGCCGCCGCCGACCGTGAGCAAGAATAAAAAAATAAAAAATAAATAAAAAATAAATACAAAAATCAAATAAATACAAAAAAACAAATAAATACAAATAAATACAAAAAAAACAAATAAATACAAATAAAAAACAAACGCAAGAAAATAAAAAACAAAAATAAATAAAAAACAAATAAATACAAAAACAAATAAAAAACAAATAAATACAAAAAAAAAAATAAATACAAATAAAAAACAAACGCAAGAAAATAAAAAAACAAAAAATAAATAAAAAACAAATAAAAAACAAAAATAAGAAAAATAAATACAAAAAATAAATAAATACAAAAACAAATAAAAACAAATAAATACAAAAAACAAATAAATACAAATAAAAAAATGAAAGAAAATAAAAAAAACAAATAAATACAAAAAAAATACAAATAAATAAAAAACAAATAAATACAAAAAAAAAGAATAAAAAACAAAAAAAACAAATAAATACAAAAAAGAATAAAAAAACAAATAAAAAGGAACAAATAAAAAACAAATAAATACAAAAAAGAATCGTTGCGTTTACCAAACGCATTTTTATTCTTTTCTATTCCAAGAGTAGAAATTTTGTGCAGTTATCAAACGGGTTCTTTTGCTTAGAAATTGTTCCTCGGAATAGAAATAGAAAATAACTATTTCTGGGAAAAAAACTCTTCCCCAGCCAAGAAATTTTACCATGCGCACCCGTAGTGTTTGGAATAGAGAATAAACCACCTCTCATCATTTCGATTATCGTACCTTTCGCGAGAGAACTCTTTACCTCACAGACATGGAACTTCCTACACTCATCTCATCGGTGTATGAGCAAGGGAATTTGTGTATAGGATAGAACTTGCCTTTCATCATTCGACATGTCTCATTTAGCATGTTCAATCCATTCCAAATCATTCATTAACTTGAGCTGCGGTGATAATCTTGATGGAATTGGTAATTTAAACAGGTAAAACTATAATGCAAAAACTTCATTTGAAAGGTCACAATTACTTCATGAACTCATCAGCTTTGAACACAAAGAGTTTGCAACTCAAAAAGAAAGAAAAGGATTGAAAAATAATTTTTTTTTTTTTGGTTTTTTGTTTTTTTGGTTTTTTTTTGTTTTTGTCTTTTTTTTTTTAATATGGAAACCTTGTTGCCATTTCCAGGGATCGAACCCTGGTCGTTCTCGGACCCCTTCATTCCCCATACCACCAGGCCGAGGCGTTAGTGGTGCTCTCAGGGCATTTCTTTTTTAATTGAACTGACTTTGGGTCAACACGTCTGATATACCGAATCAAATGAATTCGATATGTGTATGGAGCAGGGCCTACTTTTCATCTCATTCAATCCATTCCCACACAATTCAATGAAGAAATGAGTACCTTCGATTTACAACAAATTCTATCAAGGGTAATATTTCTTCATCGCATCGGAGTTAACAGGATTAGAAAACTCACGACCATCCATTTCTGTAAGGATTAAGGCACCACCAGGGAGTACCTTCTTCACCATATATGGGCCTCTATAATTTGGAGCAAATTTGCCTCCAGGATCAGGAAAAATCGGCAACACCTTTCTTAGAACTAGATCATTTACTTCGAAGTGTCTCGGTCGTACTTTCCGATTGAAAGACTTGGCTACTCTTTGTTGATACGCGACCATGGCAAAGAGCTTTTAACCTTTTCTCATCAATCGGGTTCAACTGTTCAAACTTTTGTCGTGTCCATTACGCCTCGGACAATTCCACTTGGGATAAGACTCTCAAAGAGGGGATTTCTACTTCCACGGGCAAGAGGCGCCTCCATGCCATAGACTAAGGAGAAAGGGGTAGCCCCGGTAGATGTTCGGATCGATGTCCGATATGCCATTAGAGCAAAGGGTAACCTGTCATGCCAATCCCGATAATTCTCGGCTGTCTTAGCCAAGATCTTCTTGATGTTCTTATTAGCTGCCTCAACAGCTCCATTCATTTGTGGACGGTATGGTGATGAATTCAAATGCTTGATTTTGAACTTACTGAACAACTCATCAACAAACTTGTTATTTAGATTTGTCCCATTGTCAGTGACAATTGCTTCGGGGACACCATAACGGGCGATTATGTCACGCTTAATAAACTTCACAACATTTCGGGCCGTGACATTAGCATATGATGCGGCTTCAATCCACTTTGAAAAATAATCTATTGCCACCAATATGAATCGGTGCCCATTTGAAGCTTTAGGATTTATCGGGCCAATCACATCGATCCCCACATTGAGAAAGGCCATGGCTCGGATAGTTGGTGTAACTCGTTGGAGGAACATTTATTTTATCTCCATGAATTTGGCAACGATGACAACTTCTAACATGCTGTATGCGGTCACTTTCCAGCGCAAGCCAATAGTAACTTGACCTCATAATCTTCTTGGCTAACATGTGCCCATTCATGTGTGGGCCACAAACTCCTTCATGCACTTTTTGCATGATTTGGGTAGCTTCTGCTTCATCTACGTATCTCAATAAGACCGAATCATAAGATCTCTTGTATAAATTCTTACCACTGACGAAGAACTTTGAGGCCATCTTCATTATGTATTTTCTATCGACTGGAGTGCTCCCTTTAGGAAATTCCTGCTTTTGAATATAGTTCATGATGTTGTAATACCATGGCTTCTCATCAAGCTCTTCATTCACGACCATACAATAAGAAGGTTTGGCTAGAACCTCAATTTTCAAAGGCTCAACTTCTAAACCATCAGTAACTTGCAACATAGATGACAACGTTGCCGGGCATCGCCGAACCGATTATGAGATCTAGCCAAGTAGTCAAACGAGATTTCATCGAACTCCTTCACCAACTCTTCGAGGTACTTGTGATACGACGGTAATTTGGCATCCCCGGTCTTCCATTCACCTACGATGAGGTATGATCGGTGCAGAATCTCCATATACTTTCAATTTGGCCACTCCCATTCCAATTGCGGCTGAAGTCCGAGAATACAAGCTTCATATTCAGCTATATTGTTAGTGCATGGGAATATCAATTTCGCAGCCTCTTTGGGTGATGTTGTCCGTCCGGGGATATCAATACGCCCCGGTGCCATTTAACAGGACAAGTTCACAGCTCCATCGAAGAACATGGACCATGCATCTTCATTTACGGCCAAAATACGATCATCCAGGGAATAATCATCATCATTCAAGGTTCTAGGATTCTCGGCCAATATATCAGCAATTACTCGGCCTTTAACTGATTTTTGTGGTATGAAGCGCACGTCGAATTCGAAATCAAGACCTGCCATTTAGCTAACTTACCCACCGAGCTGGTTGATTAAATAAATACTTGATGGGATCGTTCTCGAGTCCACGAAACGTCGGTAATGCAATGTGTACTTGTCGCAGTCTATGCAATACCCATACTAACGCAACACAAGTTTTTCAGCATCAGAATATTTTAGCTCGAGAAGTGAATTTTTTACTTAGGTAGTAAATAGCTCGTTCCCTCGATCCACGGGACTTTTCTGAGCTAACATCGCACCCAGTGACTCACTATGGATTGTGAGGTACAAAATCAAAGGATGCCCCGATATTGGTGGGACAAGAACGGGTGGACTCATCAAATATTGTTTCAGCTTATCGAATGCCTCTCGACATTCATCATTCCACTCAACTTGTACGTTTTTCTTCAAGAGTTTGAAGAATGGCTTAGCAGTCTCAGAGAGTTGGGAAATGAATCGTGCAATGTAATTCGGTCTCCCTAGGAGACCCGGACCTCCTTCACTTTGTAGATGGAGGTTGTAGCTCACATATTGCCTTGGCTTTAGATGGGTCAATCTCGATCCCTTTACTACTCACAATGAACCCAAGTAATTTACCCGACGCCCCGAACACACACATGGCGGGATTTAAACGGAGCTTGAATTCACGAAGCCGATCAAATAACTTCCCGAGGGTTTTGACATGACTTCTCCGGGTCGGGTTTTTGCAATCATATCATCGACATATACCTCAATTTCTTCATGCATCATGTCATGGAACAATGTAACCATGGCTCTTTGGTAAGTTGCCCCTGCATTTTTGAGTCCGAAGGGCATGACCTTATAATGAAAGGTTCCCCACGGGGTGATAAATGCTGTCTTCTCTTTGTCTTCGACCCTCATTCTTATCTGGTTGTACCCAGAAAAACCATCCATGAAAGAGAATAATTCAAATCCAGCGGTACTATCCACGAGAACATCGATATGTGGCAATGGGAAATCATCTTTTGGGCTGGCCTTGTTCAAATCCCGATAATCAACACACACTCGGACTCGACCGTCTTTCTTCATGGCGGGTACTATGTTGGCCACCCATTCAGTGGTACCTGCGAGACTTCGATGAATCCCACTTTGAGGAGTTTCATTACTTCCTCTTCTATCTTCTTTGAGAGCTCCGGTTTAGTCCTCCGAAGCTTCGCTTCTTAGGGCGCACGTCCGGATTAGTGGGCAAACAATGTTCCACAATTGACGGATCTAAACCGGCATATCGGCATACGTCCGAGCAAAGATATCCGATATTCTTTTAGCAAGCGAGTCGGGTGCTCGGCCTCATCTTGGGGAAGATTTGCCCGATTTTTATCTCTTTGGGATCCTCGGTATCACTTAAATTGATAGTGACCGTTTGCTCGGGGTGAGAACTTTGGGTTTTTCATGCTGCTCCCAACTATCTTTGTACTTCAATGGAGTCACCATTCGGCTCCTCGGGGTCTTCTTTGTCATCGCTCATGGTATTGGACTGAACCAATTTCACCACCTTGCCTACCATAAGGTTGCTCTGAAACATAAAATGGATAATTCAAAAAGACAAACGAGATTAAACGACATGGATGTCTTATCTTCTTCTTTTTGAATTTTCCTTCCTTCCTTAGGATTTTTCCTTTTTCGAAATTTTCTTTTAAAAATTTTGGCAAAACATTTTGGAAAACCTTTTGACACGAGAAAGCATGATGAAGCCCAGGCCTCAGAATTCTCCTTGGATTTTTCTTTTCTTTCATTGGTTGGATATCATCACCGGGCTGGTTTGGTATACCCCATCATGCCCTCAAAATAAAGCTTGTAATTGTAATTGATATTCATCAATCAAATTACATTTATTGGAATGGAAAGTACGACAATCCTAACAATCCAGCCCTAGCAAACATCAACTCCTGACAAGCGATATGCAAAATGCGATAATCAAAGCGAAAGCAAATCCTAGAAAACATTAAAAGCGATAAGATTCCCCGCGGGGAGTACGAAAAGTAAATGTGTTACTCTTGTGGGCTAGCACCCATTTCCTCCGATGGTTCTTCGTTAATGGCGCCTATAAGGATATCATCGAATAGGGTCGTGATCCCTTCCATCTCATTATCTGGATCCTCTGTCTTTGAAGTTGTCGGGCCATCCATGCTACTCCATCCATCGGGCGCGATACCTCGGGTGTTGATCACTCCTCCTTCATCATGCATCATTCTAACAGGGCCGGGGAATGTCTCGCGGATATCGAGGAATAATGAGTTTTTCCTGTCTTGTTCATGTCCTCCCCCTCTTCCATGGTACCCTAATCCGGCAGAACGAGGCCTTCGAGTGGTTTCAATCGGATTCCGGATACCCTGTTCTTTTTTACCGAGTCCACGACCAGGGAATAAAGCCATTTCCAACCATCACTCTTGCTACCATAAGCTGCTGCATTTGACACATCAGGGATGAGTGGTGTCGATCCTCGAGATGCATGAATAGTGGACACGAGCTCGAACGATTGGTAACTCGACTCCTCCCTAGGTTCCGGCTCGACATAGGGGATGGCCGTCTCATGATAAATCCGATGATCCTCCTCGCCATGGACAGTGACTAGCTTTCCTTTGACAACGAATTTCACGCTTTGGTGAAGACTTGATGGCACAGCTCAGCAAGTATGAATCCAAGGACGACCTAACAGGAAATTGAATCCAGTAGGGATGTCCATTACCTGGAAAAGGACGTTGAACATCACCGGACCTATTTGCAGATCAAGGTGGGTCTCTCCTATCACCTCCTTTCTTGTACCATCAAAAGCTTGGACGGAGGTTTTTGCAGCATTTATTTTTGAAGGATCTATTTTAAGGCGGTGAAGAGTTGCCAATGGACGAGATATTCAAGGCGGACCCATTATCAATGAGTACTCGAGCCACATGGGAAGCCTTGCACTTGACGAGATATGTATAACGCCTTAGTATGTCCCCTCCCCTCAAGAGGGAATTCTTCATCGAAAAGGCTATTAAATCTTTGAGAAGAATCGACCCTACAAATTCCTCCAACTGTTTACCTCGATCGTCTCCGGTACATGAACTTCACTCAAGACCTTCATTAGAGACTTTTGATGCGTAGGAGATGTTTGCAAGAGTTCAAGTAAAGAGATTTGAGTAGGCAATTTTATGGCGGTCGACCACGTTATACTCACTCGCTTTGATTATAGCCAGAAATTCTTTAGCCTCTTCATCGAATGGCAGCTTTGCGGGTTGGGTATTAGCTTGAGCATAGGTCCGACCAGACCTTGTAATCAGGTCAACATCTAGCTCGTATGACCGGGGACGGCTTTGTTATTCTTGTACCGATACAAGCGGGGCACCTCAATTATTATCTCCTCATCGGTTGAAGGCACTTCCACTATCGGTCCTTCGTGGTCGGAGGCGTCCTCAAGTGGGGGCATGTCTTCAATCAACGGATCGGGTTCACTCTTTTCAGCACTTAGCTCGGCAAATTCTTTCTCCCAATCAATGATGACTTGAGAGATAGTCGACACTATTCCGGTTTGATCAGCATACCCGATCATGCCAGCCTTAACCATTTCTTGAACCATTTCCCTCATGGTAGGCAAGGGAGGATTCTCATCTGTCGGATAGTAACCAACTCTAACTAATCCCTTTGTAGATATCTTTGACAGACATCTTCAAGTTCATCTTTTTGCCAACATTGAACTCAAAGATTGCGTTCACGTTTCCCTCATGTTCCGGCAACGGATTCTTCTTGACATTTGGTTGGGTGGTACGGAAAGAAAATGCCTTAGTATCCAATAAATTTTGGATCTTGTGCTTCAAAGTCATACATTCATCGGTCGAATGGCCCACCTCTCCCATATGATATTCACATTTTTGGAGGGATCATAATTGGAGAATTTTTCAGCATTGGGCCGCTTCGGTTCGTGGGAGATCAATCCCTTCTTTTGGAGTATCGGCGGGACTGAGATAAAGGACCGGGAAGAGGAGAGAAGCGCCTTTTGGTGAATTGTCGCGATGCATGCACTCGGCCTCCATCTTGCGATTCGGGGACACGAACAATTGGAGGCTTACTAGAGGCTGGTTGTGCATATGCAACATTAACCACGTGGCCGGTTCTTTGTCTTTCTTTGCAATAAATCTTTTGCCTGCGGGGGTTGGTTCATTAAACCATCCATCTCTCAGCCCTGTCTCGATTTGTTCACCCACTGGGATGAGTTGATTGAAGTTCTCAACATACGTGCTGGCCATTCGATTACGAAACTCGAATGGGAGGGTTTTGACAAATAGTTTCATCAATTCTTTGTCCGTGGGTTCAGGAGTGATTTGGGCGGCCAGATTTCGCCACCTTGTGGCATATTCTTTAAACGACTCACTCCTCTTTTTCTCCATTCGTTCGAGATCCTCTCGTGAAGGTGCAATGTCCATATTGAACTTGTATTGCTTGAGAAATGCATCGGCCACCTCATTCCAAGTGTCGAGGAGGTTTATGTTTTTCATAATATACCAATTCAGTGCAGGCCCGACCAAACTCATTTGGAATGATTGGATCATAAGGGGCTCATTTTTTACATGTTGAGCCATCCTTACATGGTACATTTGCAGGTGAGCTTTCGGGCAAGAAGTACCATCATACTTCTCGAACTCCGGCATTTTAAACTTGTTTGGCGTCTTAACCTTCTCATAAATGGACAAGTCAATTGGGAGTGAGTTCTGCGATCCTTGCAATTGTTTCACTTTCTCTTCAAGTTTCGCAAGGCGTTCACCTTGCTCCGTCTTAGGGGTGCCATCAGACTTGGCTTTCTCGGCAGTGATTGGAGGTATGTCATCCTCCAATTCAGGCATGTCATCATTAACCATCTGGACCTTCCTTACCTGCTTTGGGATTACTAACTCAGGCAGAGCAGGTGTAGGAATGGGATTCACCCGGAGGGATTCGATTTGGGTAGTCATAAGTTGCATAGATGTAAGCAACTGCTTGAGCTGATCCTCCACACTGGTAATACGATCATGCATCTCGGTTTGGTCAGCCATTTTAGCTCTTGATCGTGTAATAATAGGCAAACGTGGCGGATCCGTTATCACCTAGAGAAAAAAAAGGGTAATGTAAGAACCAATGACAAGATAGGAAAATGGCCCATGACAATGGTCTAAACGCCTGATTTTATTCAAAATTCACTTGAAATATAAAGTCAAACTTCCTAACAATGAACTAAGAATTGAAATTCAACTCCCTAAACATTGAACTAAAGATTGAAAGCATTGAATTGAAAATTGAAATCAAGATCCCTAAACATCAAAAATTCAAAACATCTCATTTTATATGCTTTCGGGATCCCAACGTCTTGCGAAGCTTCTTATTTTCAGCTTCAAGCATTTCCACTTTCCGCTTAAGATGCTCAATTTGTGCTCGCTGAGTAGGCTTCTCGGTCACATCAGGGACCACCGGACGTAATGCAGCAAGAATCCGGTGTTGTTGGATGTAGAATGCCGACGCATGGTGGATCTCCTCCTTGCCTTTCGTCTCTTGGGCACCAAAATCTTTTCTAGATGGCATTCATTCCATGCAGCAATGATCATCTGGACCTCGTTGAAATAATCATAGTCCGTACGAACGAAACGAACTTGGAATAACTCTATCTTAAGGGGTGGAGGAACTTCTTGAAGAGCTCTGTACTGACGGGCCACCCGATATGGGTAATAAGAGGTAGCACCGAAAGGCTGAAGAACGGAATTGGCCCATCATACTTGTGAGAGAAACGAGCTTCCTCAACATGAAGCCATTTAGTATACCATAGGAATGCCTTGGGCCTAGGATTTCTCAAAAAATTAACCCAAAGGGCATATTGTTTGTTTGGGGAAAAACGTTCCAAAACCGCAAATTTTTGTATGGGGTGCCTTAAATCATCAATTTTAAATTGTTTCATAAGGTGCCCAAAACCTTTTATGTGCGAGAAAAACCATATTTGCAAAAGTTCAGGGAGGGCACGCATGGTCTTTTCTTCATTTTGCTTGAAACGGTTCAATGACAAGAACGTTTCGGCTAAAACCATATTAACATAATTTAACCCGTTGCAAACACGATTAACCACAGCTGAAATTGAAGGATTAATAGCATTTCTTCGATAAGGAAAACGATTAGTCCGAAAAATGCTAATATGAAGATCCTAGCTTTTGAAATCATTGATTGATTTGCAAAACACTCTTCCAAAAATGAAAATGGGCATGCAAAACAATTGGCTTTGACAACCTTCCTTACTCTTTCGGTTTCCATTTCTAAAAACTGTGATAATTCAGAAATAGAATCTATACCGATAGGCGGTCTAACAAGTTCCTTTTGCAGGGGCATTCCAATGGCAACACTATATTCTTCAAGCGTTGGAGTTAGCTCGAACTCACCAAATATGAAGGTGGAAGTTTGTGGACACCAGAAGTGAGGGAGTGCTTGGATCACATCGAGTGGATGTTGATCTCTAACAGTGGGAGAAGTCGGGGATCCTAGCTTTCACATATCTCGGCCATCTTGATCTAGCGGTCCAACCACATCTTGAGCTCTTTTTGGGAGTGGAAATGAATTGTACGTCGGTTTTCCCCATTGCATATAAAACAAAACTGACGACAAAACCTAATGTCATGGGCCGACAAAATTACAATAAAGTAAGTAAATTGCAAAAATTTAGACAACTTACTTTCACCGGAAATAGATGACAATCACATAGACACATTGCATGAGACGTGAGGCTCGATTTCTATCTAAAAGGCTTAACAAAGTGGAGCTAAGAGGGTGATCTGACCGTTGCAGTCTCGCATTAACGTCAGGTCCCCTTAACTCCGGGCTCAGTCGAATGGAATGTCCAATAGTCACGCAGTCTCGTAGATATGGACAAAAACACATTTCGACACCATGAAAAACTTTCGGGGAAGAGAAGGTCAACCTCTACATAGCAGTCTCGCTTTGGAGGAAGTATACTTCTCAACACCATCCTAGAAATCCTATCACAGCCCAGGTCGGACCGCAGGTTGTGTGTGCAGATAGTGTGGTGCTAAAGCAATAAAGCATGCACAATAGTTTAAATGCAAACAACACTTCTAATTGGGAAAAATAAATCATTCATCCTACACTCCAACCTGCAAGACAAAGGTTAGCAAAGACTACTCCCCTTATACCTCTCATCTGCAAGAACATTTAACACCTTAAAAATGTTAGGAACGCACAGGATCCTTCTTTGCCAAACAAAAACATTTTTAAGGTAAAAAGAAAAATTGGCCTAAGTCCACTAAGTGTTTTAACACAAGTCCCCAGTGGAGTCGCCAAGCTGTCGCGACCTAATTTTTCGGGTTTACCACCTAAAACTAGGTTAATGGACTACTAAGCTTAATGGCTTAGCTCGGGCTCTCCCAAGCCCATACCAAATCGCGACTTAAGTCTAATTTTTTTTACATGCAAAATATTATCTAGGAGTCGCCACTAATCAGTTTGTGGTAGGTCGATTAGACACCTAAGTAAAATAAAGGGAGATTTATTTTACTCCTACGAACCAGAGACTAAGGGTACGGGGATTTGGTTACATTAGAATTTTCTAATGCCCTTTCGGTACCATTTCTTTTTTTATTTTTTATTTTTTTAAAAATGTTTTTGCAGGCAGCTTGGATTTATTTTAACCTAGACTTCTACTATGTCAAAAGGTGATCATACGGGTGCTCAACCATTATTGAATATTCAAATAAGCAAATAAATAAATTGCATCACACAAAGCAAACATTTTTTTTTTTTTTTTTTTTTTTGGGTTTTCTTAAGAGTTAGAAAAATGCATTTTTAGCTAAATGACCTGATTTTACTAACATGCAAATTCAAATTAAATGGGCCTAATATGCAATCTAGTTAACATGCACCTCATGACCTAATTTACTAATGAACATATTCTAATTAAATAATCCTATTATGTAAACTAGTTAATATGCACCTAGTATTTTTGAATTAATAAAGACTCTAATTAAGCTATCAAAAAAAATTTTCTAATTCATTTTTGGGATTAATTTTGACTTAAACCCTATTATGTCTTAGAAAACTATTTTTTATTTTATTTTTATTTTTTTTAATGAGAATATAAAAACATGCCAATTTTATCTAAGACTCTATAAAAGAAAGGTTGTTTAAGATTGACCCTAACCTATTTTAAAAGATAACTAAAAATGCAATTCTAAAAATATAATCAAAAAAATAATTTACTAAACCTACGTGTCTAATTTATTAAACCTACATGTCCTATATGCTCATGCAAGATTTTATTTTATTTTTTGATTTTTTTGATTTTTAGTTTTTTTTAAGACAAGTAATTATTAAATAAATATTAAATCTAAACTATCAACAAAATCAACCAAGGAAGGATTAAAATAGTCAAAAAAATAACCTGTTGTCGACGAGGTCAAATTAACGGCTATTCTAACCTAATTATCACGACAAAGAGATCAAAATAATTACAAATCGATCCGAAGTCTTACGGATCAAATTAAATAATTATCATGATTTAACAATTGAAATTCTACCAGAAAGCCCAAAAATTAATATAATTAAAAAAAATGATCCGATGTCTCTCGGATCAAATTAATAATTATATTAATTTCGGACAAAATCCCTACGGATAATGCGTACAAAAAAAAAAAAAACAGATATTAACATCCAATATTACAAATTAAATACTTAAACTAAAAAGCTATCAGAATAAACAGAAAAATAAAATAACAAATAAAAAGAATAAAATAAACTGAAATGTAAAGAAAGTAAAAAGCAAAAGTAAAAATAAAAATAAAATCTACCTAGAACGCAAACGAACGGGGACAAAGGAGGTGCGTCGGGCGGAGGAAGGCCGGCGGTCGGCGTTGGGACTCCGGCGAGATCAGGCGGACGGCCGGTGCGGTGGACGGCAAGGGGCTCGAACTCAAGGCAGCGGCGGAGTCGGGGCTGGGTCGCGGGTCGCGGGTCGCGGAGGCGTCGGCTGCGGTGCGGGGCTCGACCGTGGGGTCTCGAGCAGCGAACGTCGAGGGGCGCCGGTGACGGCGTCTGGCGTGGATCTGGCGTCGCGAATGAGACGAAGCTCCAGCGGCGTCGGGTTGCAGACGGCGCGCGGCGAAGATTGGCGGCGCTGGACGGTTGCTGGCCGGATCTGCTGGCGTCGGGCGATATCTTGCTTGGTTCCGGGCGGCCCAGCTTCGTGGTGGGCGATCAAGTGGCGATGGGAAACGGCGGGCGTCGGCGGGGCTGCCGCGGCTTCGGCAGGGAGAGGCGTTGCGTGCGTCGTCCGGGCGGCGTTCGGGCGGTGGGTGGCGCGGTTTTGGGCTTCTTGATCTCGGTGGTGCGGCAAACAACGACGGCGATTCGGACTCCTTGTCAGTGCTGGTGTTGAAAGACAGGGAAACAGCGACACGGTCGACTGGGGGCAAGGAACTCAGCAACGTTCTCAAGCTTGGGAGGGTGGAACGATGGAGTCGGGCTCTTTGCGGTGGTTCTTGCGGGCGTCGATGGTGGCGTGCTCGAGGCTCGCGGAAGGAGATGCTGGCGCCGGTCGAGGTGCAGCGATGGGGACGGTGGCGCGGAGGGCGAGGCGCGGCGGTGGGCTCGGAGCTCGCCGGAAGGAGGAAGGCGGCGGGTGGGCGGCTACGGCGCCGGGCGACCAGCAACGGCGACGAATTCCCGAAGAAGATGAACAGTAGGGGTCTTTCCTTTTTTTTATTTTATTTTATTTTATTCTTTTGCTGTTCGGTCACTTCCTTTCTCTGTCTCTCTCACGTCTCATTCTCTGCAGTCTCTCTTTATGCTTTTTTCTCCTTTTTTTAATCTCCTCCCCCGACTTCATATTTCCTTCTTTCTCTCGACGAGGGTCTCTCCTTTTCTTAATTTCCTCCTTTCTCTCAACCCGTGTGTCTCTCTACGGGCTCCCCTTTTTTTTTAATAGGTTTTTTTTGACAAACCTCTCAAATGAAATTTTTTTTCTTTCTTTTTCACAAACGTCCCCCTTTTTTGCTCTCTTGCTTTTCTCTAACGAGACTCTCTCTTAATCTTGACCGAAGGAGAAACGCTCACAATGAAATTTTTTTTTTCGCCCCCCCTACGTGCGGCTTCTTGTGGTCTTATTTATAGGCGTTCCATCGCCTCTTGAAGATAGCCGGCTTTAGTGTGAAAAGATCCAGCCGCAACTTTTCCAAAATCCAAGCTGAACTTTGCTTTTTTTTTCTTCTCTAGACCTTTCTTTCGGCCAGCACTCTGCTGTCCAGCAAGGAAAATATTATAAAACTATTAGCCCATCTTCTTGCAGGCGCCCGTAGAATTTTCACGTCCCCCATTTCGTGCGTGCATGTGCATGCATTAATGAGGGGGAGAAAATGGACGTTCATGGATTCTTCTTTCCTCTTCATGCTTGCGGTCTCTTATGCGGCTACTTGTCCCTCCCTTCTATAGGATTGCCGCAACTTTTGACTTTTCTTGCTTGTTACTTGCTTCTTTCTTCAGCAAATTTCTCGTTACTTCACCAAGACCGACAACCCACACTTAATAGAGCATATTTTATAATATATTATGAGCTCCTTTTGCTTCTTCGAGGCTTCCTCTTGAGTCCTCACATCCGCTGAATTTGCGCGTGCATGCGCATGCATTAATGAGGGAGAGACAACGGACGTGCAAGAATTTCTTCTTTCCTCATTTTTTCCTTATGTGTGTTCAGACCAACCAAGAGAGAGACCGTCCTTTTGTGAATATTATCGACCACGAGCCGCTGCGTCTTGTTGCCCTTTTAGTACCGATGCAAAAAATGCGACTTCATGAAATGCAATTTTACTTTATTATTATTATTTTTTTATACAACTAATTACTAAATGATTAGGCAAAATTTAGGTGTCAACACACATGTCTTATGTCCAACATCGCCAAGGGAGGGAGTCCTGGGCTAGTTGATAAGGCGGGTCTTCTCTTTGGTGTAGTAGTGTGGTTGGGATGTCAAGGGAGGCTATGTTGGCGGGCGACTATGACCCAAAAGTGAGCGAGGTTAAGCGCATGTCTTCTGCCCAACATTGCCAAGGGAGAGAGTCTGGGCTAGTTGATAAGGCGGGTAATCTCTTCGGTGTAATGCGTTTCAAAGCCGTGAGGGTCAGGAGCCTAAAGCGGACAATATTACATAGTGATAATCCCTAGATCCTTATAACTTCGACGTTATCATTGGAATAAATTGGCTTCATAAGTAGCAAAGCTAACATGGATTGCTATTAGAAAGTAATTCAACTCAATCCACTTGACCACCCTAGCTATTAATTTTTAGGGAATGGGGGAGATCCCTCAACACTCCTGATTTTTGTACTTGAAGCATATCGGCTTGTTAGTGATGGTTGTTAAGGATATTTAGCAGTGGTAGAAGATAAATCAAAAGAAGAATTGATGTTAGAAGATGTCCTTGTAGTGTAGGAATTTCCGGATGTCTTTACAAAAGAGCTACTGGGGTTACCTCCGAAGAAGGAAATAAAATTTGTCTTTGAACTAGCTCTTAGAACAAAGCCTATCTCTAAAGGCCCCCATAGGATGGCTCTGACGAAGCTTAAACAATTAAAAGTGCAACTACAAGAGTTACTTGACAAAGGCTTCATCCAGCCCAGCGCATTACCATGAGGTGTGCCAGTCCTATTTGTGAAGAAGAAGGATGAATCGTTATGTCTTTGTATTGACTATAAGCAGTTGAATCGGGTCACCATTAAAAACAAGTACTTATTGCCTAGGATTGGTGATCTGTTCGATAAACTTCAAGGAGCATTGGTATTTTCTAAGATAGACTTGAGATTGAGATATCACCAATTGAGGATTAAGAAGAAGGATGTTCCCAAAATGGCTTTTAGAACTCGGTACAATCATTACAAGTTCATGGTGATACCATTTGGCCGACTAATGCACCTGCAACCTTTATGGATGTGATGAATATGGCGTTTAAGCCGTTCATAGATCATTTCGTGATTGTATTCATTGATGATATCCTAGTATATTCGAAGAAACCAAAAGAGCATGAACAACGCTTGAGATTGGTGCTATAGACGCTTCGAGACCACAAGCTGGATGGCAAATTTAGCATGTGTGAATTTTGGTTGAGCAGTGTGGTGTTTCTAGGTCACGTAGGAATATCTTAGACCTAGCTAAAGTAGAAGCAGTAATAAACTGGCCATGATCGATGACGGTAACAAAAGTCCAAAGTTTCTTGGGTTTAGCCCAATATTATAAAAGGTTCGTGGAGTGATTCGCAAGCATAGCTGCTCCCTTAACCCATCTGATGAAGAAGGATGTAGAGTTTGAATGAATGGACAAATGCGAACGGAATTTCTAAGAACTTAAATAAAGATTGACGACAACCCCCATTTTAACTATACCATCAGGGTCGTGAGGCTTTGTCACCTATAGCGACATTTCCCACATGGGACTAGGCTGTGTCCTAATGCAATAAGGAAACGTCTTGGCCTACGTGTCAAGACAGCTAAAGCCGTATAAGCTAAATCATCCAATTCACGACTTGGAACTCGTTGCAATCGTGTTTGCCTTGAAGATTTGGAGGTTTTACTTATATAGAGAGAAATTCAAGATCTATATCGACTAGCAGAGTATAAAGTACTTGTTCTTCCAAATGGAATTAAACATGAGATATAGGCATTGGATGGAATTGCTGAAAGACCATGACTGTAAAATATTGTACCATTCTGGCCAAGCAAACAAAGTCGTTGATGCTCTCAGTTGAAAGTCCACCATTGTTCATCTGATGGTCAAAGAATGGACTCTCTTGGAAGAATCCCAAGATTCAGAGTTTCGACTCGTTGTTGGGAACCTCTTTAGCTTGGTGGCCCCCCTCAGGATTGAGCCAAAAATAATACATAGAATCAGGATCTTGTAGCAAACCAATCTTGAAATATCAACACTTTGGAAGGTGGCCACATAAGAAGAAAGGCCAGACTTTCAGATTTCATAAAACAAAATCTTGAGATTTTATGGGCGCCTCTATGTGCCCTAGGACAAGAAGCTAAAGGAAGAAATTCCGTCAGAAGCACACCGAAGTAACTATAGCGTCCACTCAAGGAGCACAAAGATGTATCAAAACCTTCGTCAACATTATCGGTGGAATGAAATGAAGAGGGAAATGAAGAGGGACATCACTAGGCTTGTCTCCAAGTGTTTAACCTGCCAATGGGTAAAAGTACAACATTGCAAACTTGGCGGAATGTTAAAGCCATTAGAGATTCCCGAGTGGAAGTGGGAGTATGTTACAATAGACTTCATTTTAGGGCTGCTGTGGACTCAAAAGGGTCATAATTCCGTTTGGGAGATAGTAGATCGATTAACTAAGTCCGCTCATTTCTTGGTTGAACGTGCGGACTTCACGGTAGAGAGGTATGCTGGATTATATATGCAGTAGATAGTCTGCCTGAACAAACTACCAATGATGAGCATGTCCGATTAGACCCAAAATTTACAGCAACTTTCTGGCGGAGTCTCCAAATGATACTTGGAATAAAGCTCTAGTATAGCACAACTTATCACCCACAAACTAATGGTCAATTAGAAAGGAACATCCAAACATAAGAAAATATGTTGTAGGCCTGCTTGATCGATTTCAAAGATAGTTGGGATGAGCACCTATATTTGGTGGAGTTCGCCTGTAATAACAATTATTAGCAAAGCGTTGGAATGGCTCCATTCGAGGCATTGTATGGAAGAGCATGCAAGACTCCAATTTGTTGGAATGAAGTCAGGGAAAGAAAGATCACGAGCCTTGTGTTAGTCTAGGTCACAATAGATATTGTGAAAATAATTAGGGATCGACTCCGAGCCGCCCAAAATCGACAAAAAAGTTATGCTAATAGACGTCAAAAACCCTTAAAATTTAAAGTAGGTGATCACGTATTCCTCAAAGTGTCACCGATAAAATGAGTATCACGCTTTAAGAAGAAAGACAAGTTGAGTCCAAGGTTCATAGGACCATTTGAAATTCTGGAAGAATGGGGACTTGGCCTATCGGTTGGCATTACCATCGAAACTTGCTAATATTCATGGTGTTTTCCATGTATCTATATTGAGGAAGTATGAGCCCGATCCTGTACATGTACTGGACTTCGAGACAATTGAGGTAGATGGAAGAATAACCCATGTTAAGGAGCAATTACGAATCGTGGGTTGAAGAGAACAAGTTGGTAGGAACAAGGTCATCCCTTTGGTTAAGGTCCTATGACAGCACCACAATACAAAAGAGGTGACGTGGGAAAATGAAGACTCGATAAAGCACAAGTTCTCGTACCTGTTTCAATAATTGGTATGCTTAAATTTCGAGGACAAAACTTTTAAGGGGAGAGAATTGTGACATCAAGAAGTTGGCTTGATGTGCCCAATCACAAGCTCGGCCGTGACTCTCAACCACGGGAACGCACAAGTAGCCATGGGTGATTGCAAGTGGCCTTGCTAAATGACATTAGCGCTTACGTCAAGTGCTTACTTCATCTCCTACATCCAAGCCTCAATTAGGAGCCAAACATTAATGATGGAATGATTCACTATCTTATTTGGCAAGTGAAGAGTGGTGCAAATCTAATGCCATCATTACCAAATATTTATGCCATAATTACCAAGATGACTCATAGGGCTACTTGGCACTAGAAGAAATGCTCTTTCAAGGTGGCCATCCATTTGTCCCACAATGATTATACTAAAGTCACACCTCCCTACTTAGGCGTGCCACACTTTCCTCTTAGCCTAACCAAGTGAGCCTATATCATTGGACCTCATAACCTTCAATTATGAAGCTAGCTAGTGATGGCCACTCTAGGGGACACACATTCAGCTAAGTGAGCCACATTTTCCCTCTAGGCTAGCTAATTGGTGTAACCAGTTAGGGCCTGTGATCTTTCTTTCCTCGACTTCATTCCAACAAATTAAAGTCCTGCAAGCTCTTCCATACAATGCTCAAATGGAGTCATACCAATGCTTTGCCGATACATATTTATATATCTCTCTCTTGGCGTCACGCCGTTTGCCTCTCCCCTCACCTTGGCCATTTGCTTGCTTGCCCCTTTCACTGCCGACTGAAGAGAGTAAGTGGAATCCCTAGAACTAAGTTGGGTGGTCCTGCAAACTCTTTCATACAATGCTCAAATGGAGCCATACCAATGCTTTGTTGATCTCTCTCTCTCTCTCTCTCTCTCTCTCTAGGCCTCATGATGTTCGCCTCTCCCCTCACCTTGACCATTCACTTGCTTGCCCCTTTTGCTACCGACCGTAGAGAGTAAGTGGAATCCCTAGAACTAGGTTGCATGGTCCATTTGTCATTCGAAGCTTGGTTGTTTGCTTGAGTTATAGTTTGATAATGTTTTGATGTGTACAAGTCACTTCATGTCTTAGGCCATGGGCGGGTTGCATATCAATTGACCATGAACTGATCCTGGTCACAAGCCATGCTTTGCGCCCGGTCATGTCATGGTCGCATGTGTATCACAACACTTGTTGCATATCATGCCTTCAGGCCATGTGCATGTTGGCTAAATCGAAGAGTAAGAACCGATGAATGTGGGAATTGTTAATGAAGATTTTATTCACACGAACACTTAACGAAAGATAAGATCCGACATCACTTGGTGGTGGCGTTAATGCCCTTGTTGAGCTGGAATGCCTCTTGATAATGAGATGCCTTGGGGAGAGTTTCAAGATGCTGCGGAAGAGGGCGATGCCCTGGTTGAGTCGAGAGGACCCCAAGTAGGATGTTTTCAGGATGCTGCGGTGTGCGATGCCCTGATTGAGCCGGGATGCCTCATTTGATGATGGGATGGATAATGATGAAAGAAATCTTGCACATGTTCATGTTTCTCATATGGTTAGATGGTAAGACATAGATTTTTGTCATGCATGTAGTTGAATTGTTGCTTTAGTTTTGCTATTAATCTACCATTGATACAAAATAATGGTCTATGTCTGTCTCATATGTCTTCGTGCCAAGTTGGAGGGTAAACCGATCCCTTATCTTCGGGCTAATGATTTTACTAACTATGAGTTTTTTTCACTCCTTCCTTTCAAAGATGCATAGGTACACATGCCATTCCTCCCCTAGTGTTTGGAGTCTGGATGAATATAGAATTTTCCTTTCATGATGTGATAGATGTAAATGATGAAGTAACTTTTCATAGGTGTGACTCAACCATTTGAATTAAAGTCTGGATCAACACAATGGTTCACCATCGTTATTCTGCTTGGTTTGTCATAATAGATGAGGATCTTGTGAGGCCACTCTAGGGCTTCAACGGCCCATTAAGACCCAATGGTGGAGGTCTCTCCCTCCTATAGACAACCACAGACGGAAGGAGGATGAGGGAAACCAATTTTGATAGCAGTGGATAGAATCCCCTAACTTACCCTTTACCAATTTAGTCTTAGTTCTTTTGACAATTTGCCAATTGACTCATTCCTACCATATTGATTGGAAATTGTTGATGTGGATACTAGCCATCTTACATGGTACAGTTGACACCGACGTTGACAATTTTTATATATTTTTTTCAAATTGATTTTTTGATTTTGATTTTTTCCTTTTTTTTTTTCTCTTTGCTTTTTCTTTTTTTCATTCGACCCTCACTAACCATAAAGGCCTTGCTTGCGGCTAGCAACCCTCATCAACCACAAAATTAAAAAAAAAAACAAAATTATTCATGTTAGCATCGGCCATGTCATGAACAGGAATTGACACTTACATTAGCGATTTTCAATTAAAATTGGTCATAATGACTCAATTGGAAAATTATTAAAAGATTTATAATTAAATTTTCAAAATTAAAAGGTTTATGATAGGATTTCTTTGGTAATTTTCCTCGAAAGCTAAAGAATGATCGATTTGTCATGAGTGCACCACTTTATGAATTTTTCTAGTATAAAAATTAGTTGATATAAATATCTCACTAATGTATTGGTTTGAAATTTTTTGTAACTTAGAAATTAGTTTGGGTACATGCATCATGAGTGTATATTTTTGGTGGTGTTATCACAAAAGAAAATTATACCCAACTCGGCCTTTTATGTAATGGCATGAAATCAGTTCTCATGATTTTCTTTTTATGTTTGCTTGATTCAAAGTGATGGAGTTAGGTCAACTGAAAGTGGAGAATAAACATAATTAATTGATGAAAAATTAATGTCATAATATGATGAAAAATCAACATCAAATTTTGTAAATATGAAAAGGGCAATTTTCTTTTTGATAATTTTCTATAGTAACTCCAAGAATCTAAATTCCACTTAGATTAATAACAACTTAATTGTATTTGCTAAATTGAAATTAAGACAATCACGAAAGTAAATGTTTCCCTTGTTTATTATATTATAACCTCATGCATCCCCAATTCTACAGGAAAAGACTAGTCCATTTTATTCCATAACAAGCACGAGATATATAATTCATCATTCATAATTGCTATGTAATCAAGATGTTCTTTTTATTGGATAAAAATGAGAAATGAAAGGTCATATAATTAAAAAAAGGACCCTAGGAAATGCCTTTTGTATTACGATATTTTTTTCAAAAATGTATTCATCTACTCTTTCTTTTTCTTTTTTTCGTGCTTCTTGTATAGGCTACTCGTTCTCCTCTCCTCTTTCTCTTCCATGGCTCACTGGCTGCCTCACTCTCTAATTTTTTTACAAATATATAAGAGCCTAATTCCCTAAAAAAACACCAATTTCAACCAGAAAAAATTATTTTATTACCGAAATGTGGCAATTCCATCCAATGATGCCCTTAAAGTCTGACAAGTCATTTCATATGTACACCTCTCTCTTTCTCTATTGATAGAAAAGATTTTCCAAAAACACTCCTCAAGAGGTTGATCTATGTTGAAATATAATACGCGGAAACGACAGGATCTTGTAATTTACGTCAACGCGAAATTAACAAAGAAATAAACGAGAAATAATAAGGACACCGGAGATTTACGTGGTTCGATCCGAGTATCAATACCGACGTCTACAGGGAGAGCCAATAGCAAATAATCTACTATAATCGGAGAATTAGAGTTTACAATCGCTCACAAGCTCAAGTGTTTTCCACACCTAAATTTAATCCCAAACTCAAAATATTTATAAATAAATAATTCACTTGAACGTAAACTCACGACACAAAATTACCATGTATTCAAGCTCAAAGTAAAACGCTCTATGGACGCCAAAACAAGAACTCGAGCATCCGTCTTTTCTCCACGTATGTACAACTTCGTGTTATCCTTTCAAGGCTTGTGCGGCGTCTTCTGGACGTGTTGGATGTGCGGCTTCTATGCTTTTCCTAGGCGGCACTCTCCTCTGCTTTTGCAGCTCCACACTCCCAGAAAAGAAACCCCAAAGTTTCACCTTTATACATGTGTGCCCAGAGTCAACAATTTGACTTGGGCCCACCGTGTGCTCTTCAATACGAATTTTGCTTCATCTGCATGAAAAGTGAAACCCTTACTTTATCTTTTATATTATTTCCTCTTTTGTCTTGTGGTGGCAGTTCAACTTCTTTCTTTTGTACGTCCAAAACAAAGTCTAATAAGAGAAAAACTTCTTCATCTGACTTGTAATTTGCTTGGGAAAATCTTTCTCAACAAATTCAGCTAACAAATTGTTATCCGAATTCAAACTCGAGATATTAATTTAACAATTCTCCACCTTCACTCGACGTTTGAAATCAAATTATAGTACTCATCATCCATGCTGCTCTCCCAACGTCTCGACAGGTGCTCACTTTCCATGGATGCTAATAGAGCTCAAGTAGAGCTTGATTTTCACCAAAGGAACACACTTAGTCATCATGCCTATTGGGTTATCTGCTGTAGCAATCTTTTTGACAATAACATTACCCTTAACTAAGACATCTTGAATGAAGTGATACTTGATATTGATATGCTTCGCTCGCTCATGATAAACTAAATTATATGCCAAACATATCGCACCTTGTTTATCATAGTGTATATTTACACTTTTCTGTTCTAGTCTAAAGTTCGAGAGCAAACTTCGTAACTATATTGCTTCTTTCGCTACAAAGGTTAGTGCCATGTACTCTGTCTCAATCGAAGACAATGTAATAAGATCCTGTAAGAATGTTTTTCAACTAACTGCACCACTTGTTAGTGTAAATATGTACCCTGCCAAAGATTTGCAATCATCTAAGTCACCAGCATGATATGAATCCACAAAACCAGTGGTCTCACTGTCATTACTAACTCTCCGGTACACTATACCCACGTCTATTGTCTCTTTCAAATATTTGAGGATCCACTTCATAGCTTCTCAATGAACTTTACTAGGACGCTTCATATAACGACTAACCATGCTCACAGTTTGTGAAATATCAGACCTAGTGCACATCATAGCATACATAATACTACTCACGGCACTAGAATTAAGAACATGGGACATATGCTCCTCATTTTCCTCGGTCTACGGTAACAAAGTGTTTTGCTAAAAGTGTATTTACAGATTTTGCTGACTATATATTAAAATGTACCACAATCTTTTCAATATATTTCTTCTGAGATAGATGTAAAAGTCCTCCAGCCTTGTCAGGCAAAAGCTCCATACCTAATATTTTCTTTGCAGCACCTAAATCTTTCATCTCAAATTTAGCATTTAACTGCCTCTTTAGCACATCAATATTAGACATATTCTTAGCTACTATAAGCATATTATCAACTTAGAGTAATAGATAAATCAAAGAACCATTCTCAAATCTCCTAAAATAAACACATCTATCTATATGACTTTTTGAATAGTTTTGACTAGCCATGAAAGCATCAAAATGCTTATACCACTGCCTAGGAAATTGTTTCAACACATACAAAGATTTCTTCAATAAGCAAACATGATTTTCCTTACTCGAAATAGCAAATCCCTCTGGCTGCCTCATGTAAATCCGCTCCTCCAACTCACTATGAAGAAATGCAGTTTTCACATCTAAGCTCTTCTAACTTGAGAACCTGCGAAGTAACTAAGGTAAGTAAAACATGAATATAAGTATGTCTTACCACAGGAGAGAACACCTCATTATAGTCAATGCTTTCATGCCGTGTATACCCTTTCGCCACAAGTCTTGCCTTATACCTTGTTGTCTCGACACCGGGAATGCCTTCTTTTTGTTTAAAGATTCATTTACTTATAAAAATCTTTTGGCTCTTAGGTATTTTGACCAGCTCCCATGTTTGATTCCAATGGAGTAAATCCATCTCTTCACTCATAACCCTTAGCCACTATGATGACTTCGAACTAGCCATCACCTCATAGTAAGACGAATGCTCATCTGTCTCCGCCTTATCACCTACAGTTAATGCATAAGCAATATCTATATAACCATAACGTACCGGTGATTTAATTTGCCTTCTCTGTCTATCTACGGCTATAGTGTGTTGTGGCTTTGCTGGTTGTTCACTATCACTGACTTCAGGAATTGCGGCCTCATTTGCAGTCTCAACTTTTGTTACCTTTGAGGCCTCTGGAGTCTCCACCTAAAGTTCACATCACTAATGACACCATGAGTTGTTTGCTCTGTTGGTCGTGTCTCAAAACTCCTCTGTTGAAGCATTGCAGTCTCGTCGAAAATCACGTCTCTATTGATTAGAAAATCGAGTGATCTGGGATTGGTGCACCACGGCCGGTAGCCTTTCACCCCATGTGCATAACCCAGAAATATGCACTTCTTCGTCCTTGGCTCAAGCTTATCATCACTCATATGAGCATACGTAGGACATCCAAATATACGTAATTCGGACTAATCAACAGGTTTCCTCGATTGTACTTCCTCAGGAGTCTTCCACCCGATAGCAGATGATGGAGATTGATTAACCAAGTAATATGCCACGTTTACAGTTTCAGCCCAAAATTCCTTCCCAGTCCTACATGCGAAGCATGCATCGAGCTTGCTCAAGTAAAGTTTTGTTCTTCCATTTTGCCACGCCATTCTGCTGGGGTGTCCCAGGTACCGTGCGGTGTCTCACAATCCATTCTTTATCATTGAACTCGGTAAAATTTTTACCACAGAACTCCATGCCATTATTAGTTTTTAGGCACTTGATTTGTTTATCTGACTGCTTCTCAATCTATGCCTTAAATTTCTTGAATCGATCAAACACATCATATTTGTGTTTCAGAAAGTATACCCATACCTTCCTCGAATAGTCATCGATAAATGTCAGCATATATCGGGCACCTCCTTTTGAATGAACCAAAGACAAGCCCCATACGTCTGAATGAATGTATTTAATTGGTCGCTTGGTCGAATGAATAGCTGTAGTAAACTTAACTTGGTGCTGCTTCCCAAAGATGTAGTGCTCACATAAGTCCAGCTTCCCTATCTTTTGACCTTTCTACAATCCCCTTTCACTTAGTATCGTCATACCTACCTCGCTCATATGCCCTAAACGCATATGTCATAACCGAGTTAAGTTAGAGTTTGACTCACATGATAAAACTGCAGGGTTCCGGTCACGGTCTCTCCCAGCAGATGATAGAGAGTATTCACTTTTTTTTTTTCCCCTTTATCACTGTTATGACACCTTGAGAGATCTTCAGCACTCCACCTTCAGTGGATGTCATCGAGTGTCCCTAGAGAAATAAGATTCTTCTTGAGTTCTAGTACATGTCTCACATTTGTCAATGTGCACACCATCCCATCGTGAATCTGAATTCGGATTGTCCCTATCCCCAAAGCTTTGCAGGCTTCATTATTCCCCAAAAGAATGCTACCACCATCTGTTATCTAGTAAGTAGTAAATCAGTTCTTATAAGGCGTCATATGAAAAGAACATCCCGAATCCAGCACCCATTTGTCTCATGACGAACTAGTAATCACACATAAAATAGTTTCTACATCACCAGTGCTCCCCTCGGCAATGTTTGCCACACTACTTTTGGCATTCTGCCTATCACATTTATTCCTCCGCTTTGGATAATCTCTTCTAATGTGCCCCTCCTCGTGACATTTAAAGCACTTCACGCATCCTTTGGACTTTTTATGGCGTGATTTCGATCTATTTTTACTTTTACTACAATTAGGCCTACAATATTGTTCTCCATCTCGAATCGTCGGTGCTTACGCTACTCCTTGCGCCAGACCGTCATCCCGCAACTTTCTCTGCTACTCCTTAGAGAACAAGGTGGACTTTACCTCTTTTGAGGTAATTGTAGTACGCCTCTGCAACAGTGAATAAGTAAAGTGCTCCCATGACTTTAATAAAGAAGCTAATAACATCATGCTATGTTCTTCATCATTAAGGATCTTACTAATGTTCTTCAAATCCATCATGAGTTTATTGAATTCATTCAGGTGGGTTCTAATAGATGTACTTTCAGTATATCTAAATTGAAACATCCTCTTCAACATGTACATGTGATTGTTCAAACATTTCTTTACATAGAGTACCTGAAGTTTTACCTATAATGCGGCGGCATCCTTCTCCTCGACCACCTCTATTAAAACCTCATCCGACAAGTTCAATAGGATTGTGCTCTTTGCTCTTTCTATTAGCTCTATCCTCTCAGGGGCTTTCATTATAAGCGGCAACTCATCTTCACCATGTAATGCCTTGGCCAAACTCTGAGTTGTCAATAATGCTCGCATCTTGATGCTCCATAACCCAAAGTTGTTCCTCCCATTAAAATTTTCAATTTCAAATTTTGCCTCAGACATAATTGCAATAACAGAATTTCCAAATAATAATCAGACAAGCAAAAGCCCCAAATCACAATCAAGAAATCTGATCCTAAGCTTTGATACTAATTGTTGAAATATAATACGCGGAAACGACAGGATCTTGCAATTTACGTCAACGCGAAATTACTAGAGAAATAAACGAGAAATAAGAAAGACGCCAAAGATTTACGTGGTTCGGTCCGAGTATCGGTATCTACGTTCACGGGAGAGCCAGTAGCAAATAATCCGTTATAATCGGAGAATTAGAGTTTACAATCTCTCATAGGTTCAAATGTTTTCCATACCTAGATTTAATCTCAAGCCCAAAGTGTTTATAAATAAATAATTCACTTGGACGTAAACTCATGGCATAAAATTACATCGCATTCAAGCTCAAAATAAAACGCTCTACGTACGCCAAAACAAGAACTCGGGCATCCATCTTTTCTCCACGTATGTATAGCTTCGCATTTTCCTTTCAAGGCTTGTGCGGCGTCTTTTGGATGTGCTGGAAATGTGGCTTCTTTGCTTTTTCTAGGTGGCGCTCTCTTTTTCTTTTGTGGCTCCACACTCCTAAAAAAGAAACCCCAAAGTTTCGCCTTTATATGTGTGTGCCCAGAGTCAACAATTTGACCTGGGCCCATCGTATGCTCTTCAATAAGAATTTGGCTTCATATGCACGAAAAGTGAAACCCTTATTTTATCTTTTATTTTATTTCCCGTTTGTCTTGTAGTGGCAAATTAACTTTTTTCTTTTGTACGTCCAAAACAAAGTCTAATAAGAGAAATTTTTCATCCAACTTGTAATCCGCTTAGAAAAATCTTTCTCAACAAATTTGGCTAACAAATCGTTATCTAAATTCAAACTCGAGACATTCATTTAACAATCTAGATGTTCATTTCTACCTCGTACACAATTCGAAACTCTGGAAAATTGTAAGTCTCGTTGTCCAAGGTTCAAGTAAATGCATGGAGGGAGAACTAGAAAAGAGGAATGTTCCCACCGAACCCGATTCTGATCGCAAATCACTCTTAGATAAGAATCGGACAAGCTGGAATAAGTTGATCTCACCATAAAAGCTAGCAATGCTAAACGTTGGGAGTGGGATGATGGGAGTTAAATCATTTAAAGTAGGAATCAGCATATCGTTTCCATCTCACTAGAGCACTTAAACAAGTTCATTGCCCATCCATTGAGATAACTGCTTTCTAGAGTGCCACTTTTCACTACAAGTTCAAGAAGTACCAATCGCTTCAGCAACGTTCTCTACCGGCGTATCTTCAATTCCTTTTAGTGCAACTCGACATTCTTTCCAAAAACCAAAACCTCCATATGTAACAGCAGTTGTGCACTGGTGATGGCGAAGCCAAAAGAACAACTAAGAGCAAGAAGAAAAGTACAGTGCATGAATGGACCAATAATCGAATTCTCTCTGCAAGTTGAAAAGTAAAATCCTGGCACAATCCATGAACAAGACCGAGATGCCTCAAGCAGGTCTAACAACGTCTATTGAGTAGATGGGGGTGAGCATTTCTTCGACCAACAATAAACAATCATCCATCTACAAGCCAAAAACCACAAGTGCTTAATTGATGGCACTCTAAAATTTCAGCTATTCATAATAAAAGGAACTAGAAAATTCCAAAGGCAAGACATCAAAAAAGCTTGCAGAACAATCATCCCCGGAATAAATAAAAAAAGCAAAAGAAAAATCGCAGGACATGAACATATTTCAATAGACAAAAGAGCCTAATGAGAAAAATGGGCAACATCTCGAGTAGCTTAGGTTGGGCTGCGAATGAAAAGTGCAGAGGATCACTTCACAGCCCAAAAGGGTGGATACAGTATTGACCATGGTAAGAACTTAACTTAACACCAGTAGTTTAAGTGCATTACTTTCTGAACTCTCTCAAAAGTGATAAACCAAACGATGGCTCACTCAACAGAATCCAGCAAACGTGGCTAGAACAAAAACCTGAATCCAATAATAGGCATCCCAAAAAAAAAAAAAAAATGAAATTGAAGGATAGAGCACTGACATGTCCATTGTAAGCAGAAAATGTTACCTTAGATGATTCCAATCATTAAGATCCCACTATTTGGAAAAGAAAGCACCCCGTGCCATCACCAGATAAGAGAAACCAATCGATGACGAAAAGCTCGAGGCATCAATCACAAACTCTTAGAAATGCACTCTTACAATTCAGTGTTAATGTCTTACAAACAGTAAGAAAATTGTCTATAGCTCTAGATCAAACTCCAGTTCTCCACCTGAACCATGCACAAACCCTCTCAATAGTCATCACAAATCATCATTGCAATCTGAGTCAAAGATGAGTACTTTTTATCATAATTTATATATTCTATGGTCAATATGAAGACAAAAAAAACAATCACGGAAGTGAAAAATCTGAAAGGTTTATCAATGGAGAAACAATATCTAGTAGAAGACAGAACTTAAAATACTAACATCGAATGAATACTCTTAAAGAGAGATAAGCCCCATCTTCATCTAGCTCTACAAAAGGAGAAAATAGAGGATCCATGAAAACATTGACATTAACGCAAAATCCAGATAGTTATTTAAGTGATCTTTCTCATAGTATTAAAAAGCATATCAAAGGACATTAGTTGTTGAAATGTGTCGCTATTAATTTGTGTTAGTTGTCATTGCAATTAATTAGTGATAGTTGTATCTATTAGCTACCAACTACCTATTAAATAGTTTCTATTTCCAACTGAGTTCCTGATGTATATAAATAGAGACTTATTGTATCTATAGTGAACAATTAATACACATGTCAATATTTTCAACTTGGTATTAGAGCCCGAAGGTCCTTCACCTCCGGTGATTTTTTTTATCTTTTCCTTTGATCATTTGGTCACTATGTTTGAAGAATCATCAATCACCCAGTCTAACCCCTTATCACTTCTCACAAAGTCCACCGAACCTCATCCTATTCAGATCACTTCCATAAAGCTGAATGGGGATAACTTTCTTCGGTGGTCTCAATCCGTTCGAATGTATATATTGAGCAGAGGAAAGATTGGCTATCTCACTGGAGATATTGCAGAACCAACAACAAAAGACCCCACTTGGGCTGTCTGGGATGCGGAGAATTCGATGATTATGACGTGGCTGACCAACTCTATGGAAGAAGATAATGGTGCAAACTATCTGGGGTATCATTCTGCCAAGGAACTCTAGGATACTATGTGTGAGATGTATTCAAATTTGGGTAATCAATCTCAAATCTATGAGTTAACCTTGAAATTGGGGAAGATGCGGCAAGGAGAGGAAACTGTCACAAAATACTTTCACTCTTTGAAACATTTGTGGTAGAAGCTGGATTTATTCAATGATCATGAGTGGACATGTAGTGAAGATGGTAATCTATACAGGAAGATTGAAGAAGTATAACGTATTTATGCTTTCCTAGCAAGGCTTTGAGATGAGTTTGATGAGGTTCGCGGCAGAATACTTTAAAAGCAGCCTCTTCCACCTATTGGAGAAGTCTTTTCAAAGGTTTGGAGAGAAGAAAGCAGACGGGGAATAATGCTGGGCAAGGCAGCTACTAGCGGAAAGGATGGACCATTGGAAGGTTCAACATTGGGTACCTCTGGAGACAAGAAGAGCCGTGTTCTTGCAACAACAGTTTCTGAGGCAAATGTAAGCAAAATCCCTACTAACTTGCGAAGATTAGATGAGAGACCTTGTGTTTGGTGTGATTTTTGCAACAAACCCCATCATACATAGGAGACCGGTTGGAGGATTCATGGTCGACTAGCTTCATTTAGCCGTGATGGTAAGTCATCTCAGTGTGTCTCCTACAGCTAAGAGGCAACTGCATTCCCTTTCAACAAAGAGCAACTAGTCCATCTTCTACAGCTACTTTCTCGGGTAATCCTACTGCTTTGATTGCTCAACAAGGTAGAAATTTAAAAGCCCTCTCCTATTGTTCACAACTTGTACCTTGGATCATTGATTTAGGGGCATTGGACCATATGACTAATATTTCATATTTGTTCACATCCTATGTTCCTTGTCTCAATAATTGAAAAATTCGGATTTCTGATGGGAGTTTTTCATCTATTGCAAGCAAATGATTTGTTCTACTTTCTGATTCTATTACACTTCATAATGTACTGCATGTTCCTAAGTTAGCTTGTAACCTATTGTATGTTAGTAAACTTTCTAAAGAGTCTAACTGTCGTGTTATCTTTTTTGCTTCCCATTGTGAGTTTTAGGATTAGATCTCAAGGAAGACAATTAGTAGTGCTAGGATGAGGGACGGTCTCTACTACTTTGAAGAGTTTGTCTTTGATAAAAAAAGCTCAGGCATATGGAACTTTTAGTCCTTCCCCTTTTCAAGAAAAAATAATGATTTGGCACCATTGGTTGGGTCATCCTAGTTTTGGATACTTGAAACATTTGTTTCCTCAGTTGTTCGAAGGTGTGGATGTTTCTTCACTTCATTGGGACAATTGTCTTTTTTTCTAAAAATCATCGTACTCATTATAGTTCAAATTAGTATAGTGCATCATCACCATTTTATTTAATCCATAGCGATGTTTGGGGTCCTTCACATTTGCTAACAAAAACCGGGAAACAATGGTTTGTCACCTTTATAGATGATCATACCCGTTCATGTTGGATATACTTGATGAGTGCCAAGTTTGAAGTTGAGTCATTGTTCAAAATTTTTTATCAAATGGTTGTGACCCAGTTCCGCACTACTATTAATATTCTTTGTATTGTAATCAATATATAGAGAGTTTTTTGCAAGAAAAATGCATCATTCACTAATCAACTTGTAGAATGATACCCTAATAGAATGGCATTGCCAAGGCATCTCCTTAAAGGTTTCCGTGCCCTAAGTTTTTCAATGCATGTACCTAATACTTATGGGGGGAAGTTATATTAATAGTATCTTATCTAATTAATAGGCTGCCTACTCGGGTGTTAAACTACACTACTCCCTTAGATTGTTTCAAACAAGTGCACTCCATAGCTCGTATTTTTTCTAATGTTCCTCTGAGGATGTTTGATTGCATTGCATTTATCCACATTCCAAGTCAATGTTGATCCAAATTAGATCCTCGGGCTGAAAAGTGTGTTTTTATGGGGTATGCACTGAACCAAAGAGGTTACAAGTCTTATAATCCACATATTGGCAAAATTCATATCACTATGGATGTCACATTCATAGAGTCCGAACCGTTTTTTTCCAACAAATCTCTTCGGGGGAGAATGCTGAAATTAGAGAAGAGATTTTGTGGCACTCAAACTCTCCTGCCCTTCCCACTCTTTTGTCTAAGTTCTCGGAAACACCTTTGCCGAATCTTGATATGTCAAAAATAGGGGGAGAAAAAGTTCAAGATCACTATGTGATCAACAAGGCCGAGTTTCAGGTTTATACTAGAAGAAAAATTTTCAAAATGTTGCAGATTAGAACCTTATCTTAGAGCCTCATCTGTCTGCAGCCTTGGGAGAT
Source organism: Eucalyptus marginata (assembly GCA_014182565.1). Taxonomy (NCBI): domain Eukaryota; kingdom Viridiplantae; phylum Streptophyta; class Magnoliopsida; order Myrtales; family Myrtaceae; genus Eucalyptus; species Eucalyptus marginata. The sequence continues at coordinate 9,889,032 of CM024588.1, read as the reverse complement.
GATTCATTGCCTTCATCATCAAGTGATCCGAATAGTACATTTTCCCCCCATTCTAGTCTCAAATTTGATTATGATACTTCTAATCTTGACATGCCTATAGCTTTTAGAAAAATGGGTTAGATCATGTACTCAACATGCTATATCAAAACATGTGTCATATCAAAAGCTATCTCATCATCACAAAGCGTTTGTGTCAAACGTGTCTCACATATCTATTCCTAGAAATATCCAAGAAGCTTTGAAGGATCCAAAGTGGAAGATGGCGGCGAGGATGAAATGAGAGCACTTATGGAGAATGGCACTTGGGAATTGGTTGATGCACCAGAAGGAAAAAAAAAAGATTGTTGACTATAAATGGGTATTTCCTATAAAATGTAAACCCGATGGGAGTGTTGAACGGTATAAAGCAAAGCTAGTGGTAAAAGGGTTCACTTAGACTTATGTAATTGATTATCAGGAGACTTTTGCCCTAATTACCAAGATAAATTTTGTTTGGATTTTACTATCTTTGGCTATTGTTCTTAATTGGTCCTTACTCTAGTTAGACGTGAAGAATACATTCTTGAATGGTGACTTGGCGGAGGAAGTGTTTATGGGTTTGCAACTAGGTTTTGCAGAAAATGAAGGCAAAGTCTATAGATTAAAAAAGTCGTTGTATGGACTTAAACAATCTCCAAGAGCGTGGTTTGAACGATTTGGGAAGGTGGTTTAAAGTTCGGCTATCACCAAAGTCAAGGGGATCACACACTATTCTATAAATACTCAAAGAAAGGTAAGCGTGCCATTCTAATTATCTATGTTGATGATATTATATTGCTGGTTATGAGTTGAGTTGGAAAACTTGCGAAGAAATTGGTTGAGGAGTTTGAGATTAAAGATTTGGGTGTCTTGAAATATATCCTTGGAATAGAATGTGTGAGATTCAAGAAGGGCATATTTGTAAACCAAAGCAAATATGTGCTTAATTTGCTCAAAGAAACAAGTTTATTAGGATGCAAAGCGGTAGAGACACCCGTGAAGCCAAATTTGAAACTTGAACCAGCCAATGCTGAAGAAGTGATAGACCGAGAAAGGTATTAAAGGCTTGTCGATCGACTTATTTACTTATCTCACACTCGACCTAACATAGCATTTGCTGTAAGTATGGTGAGCCAGTTCATGCACTCACTAGGGTTAAGGCATTTTGAAGCAGTATATAGAATTCTACGCTACTTGAAAGGACATTTTGGTAAGGGTCTAATGTATGAGAAACATGAATGCTTGGAAATTGAGGTGTTCACCGATGCAAAATGGACTGGAAGCATTATGGATAGGAGATCTACTTCGGGCTATTGCACATTTGTTGGTGGAAATTTAATTATTTGGAAGAGTAAAAAGTAGAGTGTGGCGGCAAGAAGTAGTGTTGAGCTGAGTTTCATCACTTGCACATGGTGTTTGCGAAGTTATGTGGATTAAAGGTATTTTGAATGAATTACGGATCTAGAGTTCCACACCAATGAAAGTGTATTACGATAATAAGACGGTAATTGCAATTGCTCGTAATCCCGTGTTACATGAACGACAAAGCATGTGGAAGTTAATAAACACTTCATGAAAGAAAAACTTGATAGCGGATTGATTTGTATACTATATATTTCTAGTGACGAATGGGCGTTGACATTTTGACCAAGGGATTGCATATAAGGCAATTTGACCGTTTAGTGAGCAAGTTGTTTATGGAAGATATTCTCAAGCCACCTTAAGGGAGAGTGTTGGAATGTGTCGCTATAAATTTGTTTAACTGTCATTGCAATTAATTAGTGATAGTTGTATTTATTAGCTACCAACTACCTATTAAATAGGTTCTATTTCCAACTGAATTCCTGATGTATATAAATAGAGACATACTGTAACTACAATGAACAACTTATACACACGTCAGTATTTTCAACTTTAGTTCCTATAGAAGATTTTATAACTTTTCTAAGGAAGGGCATTCACATTCTCTTGCACCAAATCACACACTATAATCTATAACTTAGAGACCACGATAGGCATATGTCAAAAAAATTTAACTGCAGAAGAAAAATTTCCTAGAAACATAATTTACCCTGGAGTTGCTTCTGAGGGCCTCTTTGGGGACGAGATTTGACCTGAAAGAGCTTGCTTCCGTGATCTTATCCACTGCATTTCATTCAATTTTAAAACATCGCCACATTATCAATTTAACTTGATGAGTGCTGCGCCATGTATAGTAAATAAGAGTCCCTCAAAATTGGCCATTTTCATCCGAAAAAAACGAATTGGTTCAACTTTTATTTAAGGCCCCAACTTTTTATCTTTTTATCTTTTTTTTATCTTTTTTTTTAATTATCTTTTTTTATATATTTAATTTAAAACTCGCGAAAGGCGCTCACGCTATGATGACTACATATTTGCACTCTTGGAAAATATCCGTCTCTAACCCAATATACCATAAGCTTCAAGTTGCTCTTGAGCAATTTTCTGGGCAGCATTCAACTACCTAATGAATGCGAAAATGCGATGACTTGCTATGCGTTCTCTCCGTCACTTGAACTGGGGTGGACTTCCAAACTGATATCATCCGTCAACTCCTCGCTCTCTCCGTCGCTCGAACTGGGGCGGAGTTCCGAACTGATATCATCCTCCTCGTTCTCTCCGTCGCTCAGACTGGGGTGGACTTCCAAACTGATATCATCTGCGACCCCCACCATGATCTTGCATCTGTGGATAGAGGCCTTGAGCCCAAATTAAAGATTTCACGGTTAATATATGAACCTGCGAAAATCTGAACTGGAAGATACCTCTCGAGCATGAATTTCCCTTCCTTATACTTTTCATTCTTGTCAAGTGCAGTAACCTGCAAAACATCGCCAAAAGCCTTTCAACAATGATAGCGCAATATGAAATCACAGATGAATACGTTCCTAGATAATGAGTCGGCTGATGTAGCTCATTCAGAATATTAAGCATGATAAGCAAACAACCTTTATTCTATCGACCAATGACTGAACCGCTACATTCGCACTTAGCTCTATCTGAAGAACTATGAGCAACAAATGGACAGAGATAAGGAACAACTATTAGATTGATAATAACCAGATTACACAGTGCTAACAGAAGGAGGGCAAAGATGCAATGAGAAAGCTTTTCCTCTAGAGACGCCTATTGGCAAGGATGCCAAATGTACGCACAGATGCGCCTGCAATAATATTATCCAATAGCTATTGGGAATATTGACAGAGATCGATCAAGTCATCTTATTTGATATGATTCTCCTGATGGGATGATCAAAGAGAAAGAAATGGTACTTACATACTTCCAACCGAGGCATTGCCCACACCAGCGACAGAAAATATCTTTAACAGTGAGCCCTTCACGAGCCATCAATCTTTCCTCAGCTCCAACTGTTATATTCACCCTGAATTTCCATGGGACACAGAGAAGTAAACTTGAGATGTCATACAGAAACTAGCCAAAGAACCAATGGACAATTATACCCAACACAGATAGCAGTAAGCTCTCAAGTCAACTGGGCACAATAATTTTCACAAAACAGCAAGAGAAATCTCCATCTAACATTTTTGTGAGAACTCACAATGCTCAACCAGAGATATTTCTAGACACGACAGATGCGTGAGAGCGCACATGCGCACGCATGTGTGCTCTCACGCACACGCACCCATGCAAACATGTATATATGCAGTTAATCTTGTCTGTGGCGTTCTTATTAATGTGATTCTGGGTGATCATTGTAATTACAGCTGCTGACCAAGAAAGCTGAAAGTATTCACGCTACCTGCGGGAGTGCCCAGAGACATCTTGTCCAGAAAATTCAGACATGCATACACGCCCACATGCACATAGCACATATCCACAACTCCATACATCGTCTCTTAGAAAAGAAGAAAAACAACCACCCATAAACTTTAAAGGGTTTTGAAATTTTGGCAGTCTTCCTTTTCATCTAACACATGGAGTGCTGACACTGTCCACAGGTTGGACAGCAGTCTTTCTAAAGCAGCCTTTTTATTTCATGAGTTAAATTCATATGCAATCCCACGCTCCTGTAGACAAGAGGAGCTGTCATGGAATGTGGCTCCTAACAGTTGGAAGTAACAACTTTAAGTTCGTCCAATGGTCAAGAGTCTAATTAGAAAAAGAGAGGGCGAGAAAAGATAACCTTCACTGTCCAAGAATGACTTATCAACAGCTCCACTTTCTTTGTTCGTCCCTCTATTTGCATGTTCTCAATACATGCTTTAGATTCTCTATCCTCACATGGATATAGGTACCATTTCTTCATTCCCCAAGGTGAGACATGTGAGACATTAAGGTCTTAGAGACTCTTTCTAAGTGGGGCCTATTGTTAATCTACATCACTTTAGTGCCTTTAAATCAGCACTCTACATCTACTTAAGAGTTTGACCTTTCAATTACAAAATCATCACTGTGAATTAGCTTTATCATAAAGTCAAAGCCTCTCCCGCCATAAACATGACATACATTGCAAGGAAAAAAGAACAAAAAATTTGAAAAATTCTCAGTAGAACTTTGGGTTGGTAAACCAATATGTGAGGTTATATGAACAGAGCACAAAACACTGCTTATGGACGAAGGAGTAACAAAATCACGGACACAATGAAGTCAATGCAGAATATTGCAATGAACTTACACATTAATGAAAAGGAATGGCCTTCCCTGGTGGCACTGTAGATACCAATGGAGCAAAGTTAGGGACAAAATACTGAAGAGAATCACAGATAAGGTACACCAAAGCTAAATTATATAACAGAAAATAAAAAAAATGGGATTTCTCTCAGTTGTGGAAGTCAACCAAAAATATAATCTCATGTATCTTAGGTTTCGAGAGAATCGAGCATGCATTTTTTCAGTTCAGGATCTTCTTTATACCGATGGCAAGAATGGACTATGAACTGAAAGAAAATCGTAAAAGCATGTTGTGCCATTTTAATTTTTGTAAATATCTTTCTGCAAAAAGATTGTTTTAGATGCACAAACATGGATCTTGAGGGGTAACTGCTTGAAGTAGGCATGTCCTTCCATTCAGCAATACCCATACAGGATTGGCACCCCCCTTAAAACTTCTGCATCAACCAAATACAAGTGCCTATAGCATAAGAACAGATATTTGTCCACATGACCATGCCATTTTCCTGTCGACCCTGTGTTAATTTGAAGATTACTACTGTTGTTCTCTCACTTTAAAGGCCTTCACCAAAAAGTGATGTGAAAAACTCACCCAAGCGTTTTTTGCGTGAATAATAGTTTCATGCACTTAGACATCTCCTCACTGTTTAACAGTGAACATTGTTATCATTACGTTCTATCTTCATATATATGCTTCATTGTGCAGATCACACAGCCCAATTTTTTCGACTTCATAGGCTGCAAATCAAATCCTAGTTTCATCCTCAGCAAAGGGTTTAACCATGGATCCTTCACTACAAGTGAGAAGTTGACTACTGATAAATTGGAGAGAGAACACAAATAGTATATAAAGTTAAGAAGCATCTTCATTCTCGACCTGCCATGTCTACTACAGCATTGGCCAGCTAACCACCATGCCACTAGCTTCAGGATAGAAATAGAACCAAATGGCAAAGAAACTGGACCTAAAGTACCCCAGTTTCGCCTGCCAGCCCACCACTCGAGCACAACCCACCGATCCAACAGACCAAAGAAGCCAACAATCCACGACAATCCATCAGGCATTTCCCCCAAATTCTATCTATTTGGGGTACCTTTAGCGACCCCTCCTCTCCATTTAGTTCAAGAACTTCCACAAATGGTGAGTACCCATTGCGTTTGAAGCAAACTCACGCCGAACCCTCCATCGGAACCAATCAAATCATGACCAAGCTACCTTAAAAGCTCCCCCTTTTCCTTCACCCTATCCGACTAGAGAATCAAAGAAATGACGCACCTTGGCGATCACATCGTCAGCAAGAACAAGAGGCCTGTTGCAGTAGCTGCATCCGTAGGCTCTGCCTTTCAATTTGACTAGAAACGGTCTCCCCATTGCGCTCTGCCTCCGCCCGCTGCTGCCGCTTCTACTTCTTCTGGCCTTGCGTGCTTGCACAGGAACCCCTCGATGGCAGGCATAATCCCGCCGCCGCCTCAACGCCTACATTCTTGGGGGAGGAAACGGTGGTCGTGTGGAGCGCCGGTTTTTGTCAAGCGGTTGTCCTGAAAACGTCAGCCTGTGGCAGCCGGATCTTAGTAATTTTGTGAAAGTTTTTTTCTTTTTTTGGACTAAATTTTGTCAAAGTTAAGTAACGGTAAATTTCTTATAAATATATCACTTTAAGAATTTTTCTGATGTTAAAATTAATTTGAGATAAACATCTTATTAATGTATTAATTTAATTTTTTTGAAATTTAAAAATTAATTTGGATATATACATTATGAGTGTACGGACTTTTTGATGGTGTTATCACTAAAGGAAAAAAATGTCGCGACCCAATTTTTCGGGTTTTGTTGTGCCACCACCTAAAACTAGGTTGATGGACTACTAAGCCTTTAAGGCTTTAGCTCGGGCTCTCCCAAGCCCATACCAAATCGCGACTTAGGATTTAACATGCAAAAGATCATTATCTAGGAGTCGCCACTAATCGGTTTAGGGTAGGTCGATTAGACACCTAAGTAAAATAACGGGAGGATTATCTTACTCCTACGAACCATAGATTTTGGGTACGGGGACTTGGTTACACTAGACTATCCTAGTGCCCTTTCGGTACCACTTCTTTTAATTTTCAAAATGTTTTGCAGGCAACTTGATTTGATTTTAATTGAGCTTCCTAACGTGTGAGGTGATCATACATGTGCGCATACCACCAATTCAACACATCAAGAAAGCAATTAAATAATGCAAAAACATACCTTAAAGCAACGAAAAGCATCCGCAATGTTAACTTAGAATTCACATCAACAATCCTAGATATGATTCCTAATTAACAAGCAATCAATTTTTTGTTTTCGCTTTAAAAATCATGACTTATGCAATGCATTATTACTATTCAAACATGAAATGACGACATGACCTAAACTATATGACATGAAGAAATGCAATAATTAAATGCAATCTAAATGATCTAATTATAATGACATGCAATGTGATGCAATGACATACTAAATTATTTAAACTAAAATGACATGCTTCATGCAATTTAATATGCAAGCTATATGTCACGTGACATTTATTAAATGACTTAATCTAATGACATGAAAGTTCTAAGTAAATGAACTTAAATAAACTAAATGACGTGCATTTGATGTTTCTACTTTAAAAATGCAAATCTATCCTAAAAATTGAAATTAACTTATGCAAAGGCAAATTTTGTATTTTCTCATGAAATTCGAATGCAAAAATGATCTAGTTAGATCAAAATTCTATCCAATTTAAATTAAGGATTAGATCATCCTAATTTAAATTGAGACATTATCCTAATCTAAAATGCAACTTATCTAAAAAGATGATTTAAATTAAAAGATGAAACATGCAATTCTAACCTAATATGCACAATGATTTTTTTTTTGTTTTTCTTTATGAAATTGAAATTAAAACTAACACATAATTAAACGTGCAATTCGGATAAAAACTAACAACTTAAATGAATGCATTTTTTTTGTTTTCTAAATTCGAAATAAAATCCCTATTCTAGATATGCAAAACAACCAGAAATATTCTAAAACCAAATGAAATCCTAATCCAAACATCTTTTTTTATTTTTCTTAATGATTTACTAAAACAAATATTAAATCTAACAAGCAAGATATTCAAACAGATAAAGGATTAAAATAACCGAAAAAAATAACCCGTTGTCTCACGAGGTCAAATTAACGATTATTTTTAACCCTAAACATCGACAAGAAATTAAAATAATTAAAAATCTAACCCGAAATCTTACGGATCAAATTAATAATTAAATTAACTCAACAGTTAATATATCATAAACAAATCCCAAGAGTTAATACAATTAAAAAATGACCCGAAATCTTACGGGTCAAATTAATAATTAAATTAAACCCTAGGGACAAATCCTATAGGTAATGCCTAAAAGAACTATAACCTAAAACTCACTTTCACAAAATTCAACTCAAACACTAATAATAAAATTACGTAAAAGTAAAGTAAAATAAAATAACATAAAATAAAATAAAAAATAAAAGAAAAAAACAACCTAAAGGAAAAAGGGGGTAACACGTTCGTCGGCGGCAAGGGGGATCGGGTCGCCGGCGTTCGGACTCCGACGCGGGCACTCCGGTGAGGGGTAGCAACACGCGGCAAGAGGCTTCGAGGCTCGGGTCGCGACGTCGGGCCGGCGAGCGGAGCAAGGGCTTCGGTGCTCGGCGACGGCAGCGATTTCGGGCGGAGCGAGCTCGCGGGCGAGGGGATCTCCGGCGACCGGCTTCGTGCGGGAGGCGGGCGTCGAGCGGTGGTGCGGCGGGCGTCGCGGCGTCCAGAAGCGGGGCTCGCTCGGCGGTGAAGGGCCGCCGATCCGGCTTGGGTCTCGGGCGGAGGCGCGAGCTCGGGCTTGGCTGCGGGATCCAGTGCGGGCGTCGCGAGCGGAGCCGAGCTTCTCGGCTTCGGGTAGCGGCGGTCACCGACCGTCTTCGGGGCTCCGGGCTGGGTCACGATGGCGAGCAGGCGAGTCACGGCGGTGGCTGCACGAAGGAGACGATGAACAGTGCTCTCCTTTGTTCCTTTTTTTTTCTGCTGCACACACGCTCCCTCTCAACTTTTTTTCTGCCGTTTCACTGTTGCTGTCCCTTCTCCCTGCTACTTCTTCAGCCTTTTTCTGACTTTTCTTTTTTCTTTTTTCTTTTCAAAGCTTTTTCTTCTCTTTTTTTGCCTCAAAGAACCGAAACCCCTTTGCTTCTTCTTTGTTTTTTAAAAAACCGAGAAGAAGCCCCCTCTACATACGGCCGTGTGTGTCGATGTGTGTGGCCTCCCGAACCTTATTCGTTTTAATCTATTTATAGACAACGAATTAGGGTTATCAATCTTTCAAAATTGATATCCACAAAAATTTTTTCCAAAACGCAATATTCGCAATATTCGTTTTTTCCACTTGCCCTATCCGAAAAATTCATCATATCCCGGAAAATTTCAACTTTTTATTTTCTTACGAGATAATTTCCGATCACTTAAAAAAAACGGGCTTGGGCCCATTTGCTCGCTTCATGGGCTTAGTCCATTTAATTTAAACCCATCCACCACCGGTCCAATAAATGCAACCTAAATCTATATGCTATGCAATTAAATTATAAAATAAAATAAACCCCTAATGACTAAATGAGCCGCCAAAATTTAGGTGTCAACAGCTGCCCCTCTTTGATGGTGAGCTCGAAGAGGTTGCCTTCAAAGATAAATTGAGACCTAAATTTTGACCATGCACATGCATTGAATGATTTGATTTTTGATTTTTGATTTTTGATTTTTTTGTTGGAAAATGAATCCCATTTTAAAATGCAATTTATATGATGCATGGAAATACTAATGCAAATGCATGATGCGAAAGGAAGGAACATACCGCAATTACTTACCAAGTCAGTGCGGTAAAGCATCTTGAGGTACATGATAAATCCCTATTTACTTCACAAGTACCCAACTCTTACTCAGGTTCCTTGAAGAGTCAAACAGGTAATAGATTGAAACTTTGAGCTCGAGAAGAACATTCACATCCAAGTGAAATGTTCAACGACAAGAATTAAGACATCCAGATCTAGACTGAGATGTCAAAAGAACCTACCCGAAATATCTTACCTTCAAAGAGGGTAAAATGATTCAAGATAGATTGGTGTTATACGTCCAGGACCCGTACCATTCTACGGTCGCCCAGAATAATAACATGACTTTATAAAGAAAACTGCTTTCCTAGGACCCGTATCATTTTACGGTCGCCTAGAATAGTAACATGACTTTATAAAGAAAACTGTTTTCCTAGGACCCGTACCATTCTACGGTCGCCTAGTATGACAGAATTTGGTTGTGTCTAGGACCCGTACCATTCTACGGTCGCCTAAACGGGATTTACCTTCCGGGACCCGTACATTACTCTACGGTCGCCTGAATAGGGAAACAAAGTTGTCTAGGACCCGTACCATTCTACGGTCGCCTAAACGGGGGTTTTGCTTAGCTAGGACCCGAACCATTCTTCGGTCGCCCGGCGTCGCAATCTGGAGAAAAATCTTTAGGGACAACTCTATCGAGTGTCAAATTACTTAAAAGCGAAAATACCTGTACAATGACAAGTATTTAAGGTATAGATAGAGATACACTTACCTGGTGACATCTCTGCTCATTAGGGATATGTCTCCTATAAAACATGATTGTAGGAGATGCAACATGTACTTGTGTTTACAAATAAACACGCATTATTACCTTCCAAGACCCGTACCATTACTCTACGGTCACCTGAATAGGGAAATAAAGTTTTGTCTAGGACTCGTACCATTCTACGGTCGCCTAAACGGTGGTTTACCTCCCAGGACCCGTACCATTACTCTACGGTTGCCTGAATAGGGAAATAAAGTTTTGTCTAGGACCCGTACCATTCTACGGTCGCCTAAACGGAGGTTTTGCTTGGCTAGGACCCGAACCATTCTTCGGTCGCCCGGCGTCGCAACTGGAGAAAAATCTTTAGGGACAACTTCATCGAATGTCAAATTACTTAAAGTGAAAATACCTGTACAACGACAAGTATTTAAGATATAGATAGAGATATACTTCCCCGGTGACATCTCTCGCTCATTAGGGATATGTATCCCGTAAAGATGGGCCTTGGGCTATGAAAGCACGCCAGGATAATATAAAAGGGCTCTAGGCTACGAAAGCACGACAGATCAATTTAAAAAGAACAGCTTGACCGAGTCAAGTGTCGAGAATGGGTAGAGATATACTTACCTGATGATATCTCTTATTCTTTGGGATATGTCTTTTGGAACTTGGATATCCTGTGGAGGCCTCTCACCTCCTGGTAGAAATAAATTTTGGAACATTAAGGATGCACCTTGAATGCTCATGATGGTTTCTCATCTCCTCATATCATGAGGCATCTTGAAAAGAACCTAAATGTTAGGAGCTCTCGAGTCTTTGAGAAAACATTATCCGTCAGACATGATTAGAGCAAAAATGCATTCACCAAAGAAATAAGCAATTAAGGCTATTTTGGAATGCAAACTTCGAAATCTACTGAAACTTTTATCAATTCAATCAAGATTCATGCATAATGACTTTTGCATCATCCGAATTTACATTAAAGAGAATTATCGTTCAAGACAATTTTCACTCATGACATGGATTTCTTAAGAATACTAAATGAGAGACTTTCGGTTAGAAAGGACTTTCACTCACTCTCATTTAGAATGGCTATTTTATGAGAATCACTCAATTTTATCATATCGACATGGGTCCGAGTATTCTCGCAAGCGGTACGATCTTACCAATCCGAGAGGTCTTTAACAGGGATCATAATGTGGGCTCGGCCAACGGCTTAACAAATGGACTCTTTGAGTCAAGGATATTGGATGAACAGTCTTGTAATCATTTCCGGGTTTATAAGTCAAGAACCCTGCAAAAAATGAGAAAGAAATAATCCTGCTCGCACTTCTTCGAGCAATGCTTATAAACATATGAATTCCTACGTTAATTCAAGTGCCCTAATCTGAAGAGACTTTGTAAGGGACGTAACGTAGGTGGGTTCATGGGCTGAGAAATGGAAGGATCATTAGGCTCAAAAAGTGTGTAAAGGGTGAGAGTTGATGATCATCTTGACATTGCCACCAGTTTTCTTTTTCACCATCGGGGATTGTCTTCATGAAGTGCCCCATTGATTGTAGAAACTCGACATTTGAGTTCTTTGAGTATTGCTCCATTAGGATTCAATTCTTGCAATTGACCGTCACTTATCTTGACTTTCTTTTTTCATCTATGGGCATTGGCCTTGCTTTTACCAGGCACACTGCTTTTTTTATGCCCCTAGTTCTCATGCATTTTTTCTTCACTTCTTTTTTTTCATGGGCATCGGCCTTGCTTTTACCAGGCACACTGCTTTTTCATGCCCATTAGTTCTATTTGAATTCAATTCTTGCGCATAATGCATGCGTCAAGCAATTACACTTTAAATGACACTAGAACTTTTCAATAGTCTTTATCTGCCTTTTGCCTTGCCCCAAAGTGTGGGGATTGATCATCAACTGGTTTTGCCTTGGGTGTGGGGATGATCATCAACCGGGTTTAAAGAAATGAAATTGCAGGCTCAAGTGGGCTATGCAAAGGATATTAGTGTATAGGATAGAGAAAGAAATGCTCTTCGTCATCCTAAGGCACTTAAATTAACACATAAATTCAATGTAATAGCATGACTTGAAGATTGATGCAAGTGAGAGCAAGAAAATTTCAATTCATTTTCCTCACCTCATGATGCCATTTGATCTCTTAGTTGCCCCGATGTGGGATGATTCTTGACAGGGGTAATTTGAAAAGAATATCCATAAGTGTATGGGCTCAAAAGGGTTAATCAATTGATCACTTGTAGTGTTTGGGATAGAGGAATGAATTGCCTCTCATCATTTCGGTCATCGTACCTTTTGCGAGAGAACTCTTTACCTTGTAAATATGGAACTTCCTACGCTCATCTCACAAGTGTATAAATATGGGACTGTGTATAGGACAAGGTTTGCCTTTCATCATCCCGACACATCTCATTTAGTATGCTCAATCATTGATGTCACTCTATTGAATTGTCTATCTTGACAAATCTCCACATGAAATTGGTGAGCTAAATCAATATGAAAATTCCCTTTTCAAAAGAGTCTAGCAACTTTAAGCATGAAAAGAGTTTGTTACTTCAAAACAAACAATTTATTGCACTCAAAACATGGTTTTAAGCACTCATTTAGGGAATTGCTCCACAAAAGAATTGCCTCAGCAATGGATGTCCTTGGATCGTCTCTATCCATCAAAAGTGGAGACCCGCTTTTGCCCCTGCACAAGAGAACGTGCATGAATAAGATACTATGCAACATCAGAGTAAATTCAAATTGCACAACCATTTTGGCTCAGATCGAGATTTTGTCTCAGTCATGTCATTACTAGAATCTGTCGAAAAGTGCCCCAATTCTTCATCTATCACACTTTGGAATCAAGATGATTTTCTTCACTCTTGGGAGATGTCATCACAATCGGCTAGGAAATGATCATTTGCCTTCATGTCTATTTTCCTTCGGATGTATGTTCCAAAATTAACGGGCGAATTATCACTGGAAATTGACGCATTATTTTCAAATGCCTCTCTGTTAGGCTCTGTGATTCCTTCCAGGGCGTCATCAGAGTTCTCTGTCTTTGGAGGTGTCAGATCGTCCATGTCATCCCATCCACTTGAAATTATGTTGCGGGAGTCAAAGTAAAAGCTGGGAGGAGCCGAATACTTCACCAGGTAATCAAACTTGCCACTAGGCTGCCCCAGAGCGTCCATCACTTCCACTTCATCTTGTCTCATCTTAGGGACATTGTCAAGCTTAGTTTTTTTAGCAATGACCCACAGTGGATCATCTTCCAAGTCAGGCATATCATCATTGCTCATTTGGGTCTTGCTCGATCGTTTCAGACTACTGTCTCTAAGAGAGCAGGTGTAAGAGTCAAATCCGCTCGGAGAGATTGGATTTGAGCTGTCATGAATTGCATAGAGGCGAGCAACTGTCGGAGTTGGTCTTCCATAGTGGAGATACGATCACACATTTCAGTTTGGTCAGCCATTCTAACTCTTGATCACCTAAAGAAAAATAGAGATATGTAAGAATGAGGCATTTGAGTCCCGGGTTTCGAGCAGATGGTTTTTTATATGATGAGAACACCAATCCATGACAACAATCTATTTTTTTTGTCAAGAAAAGTCCACATATGAAAAGGATTTTCTAAAAATGGACTAGGAAAACAAAGACATGGGATGCCCCAGTAGGGACGAAATTTTTAAACATGAACTAGAAAAAGTCAAAATTTGAAACCTCCTAACATAAATTGAAAACGAATTTTCAATTTTTATTTTCCAAATGATTCATTGCATGACAATTTCCTCATTTCATTTCTAATTGACAAAAGAATTAGATCCAATGCCTCACCTAGATTGTCATGGACGGACCAAAAATCTGACAAAGTAAGTAAATTGCATAGTATAGGGATAAAAGACTTACTTCACCAAGGAAAATCAATGGCAACCACATAGACACGCGCATGAAACGTGAGGCTCAATTTCTATCTAAATGGCTTAACAAAGTGGAGCTAAGAGGGTGATCTGATCGTTGCAGTCTCGCATTAACTTCAGGTCCCCTTAACTCCGGGCTCAGTCGAATGGAATGTCCAATAGTCACGCAGTCTCGCGGATATGGACAAAACACATTTCGACACCATGAAAACTTTCGGGGAAGAGAAGGTCAACCTCTACATAGCAGTCTCGCTTTGGAGGAAGAATACTTCTCAACACCATCCTAGAAATCCTATCGCAGCCCTGGGTCGGACCGCAGGTTGTGTGTGCAAATAGTGTGGTGCTAAAGCAATAAAGCATGCACAACAGTTTAAATGCAAACAGCACTTCTAATTGGGAAAAATAAAGCATTCATCCCACACTCCAACCTACATGACAAAGGTTAGCAAAGACTACTCCCCTTATACCTCCCATCTGCAAAAACATTTAACACCTTAAAAATGTTAGGGACGTACCTGGAATCCTCGCTGCCAAACAAAAACATTTTTTAAAAGAAAAATTGGCCTAAGTCCACTAAGTGTTTTAACACAAAGTCCCCAGCGGAGTCGCCAAGCTGTCGCGACCCAATTTTTCGGGTTTTGTTGTGCCACCACCTAAAACTAGGTTGATGGACTACTAAGCCTTTAAGCTTAGCTCGGGCTCTCCCAAGCCCATACCAAATCGCGACTTAGGATTTAACATGCAAAAGATCATTATCTAGGAGTCGCCACTAATCGGTTTAGGGTAGGTCGATTAGACACCTAAGTAAAATAACGGGAGGATTATCTTACTCCTACGAACCAGAGATTTTGGGTACGGGGACTTGGTTACACTAGACTATCCTAGTGCCCTTTCGGTACCACTTCTTTTAATTTTCAAAATGTTTTGCAGGCAACTTGATTTGATTTTAATTGAGCTTCCTAACGTGTGAGGTGATCATACATGTGCGCATACCACCAATTCAACACATCAAGAAAGCAATTAAATAATGCAAAAACATACCTTAAAGCAACGAAAGCATCTGCAATGTTAACTTAGAATTCACATCAACAATCCTAGATATGATTCCTAATTAACAAGCAATCAATTTTTTGTTTTCGCTTTAAAAATCATGACTTATGCAATGCATTATTACTATTCAAACATGAAATGACGACATGACCTAAACTATATGACATGAAGAAATGCAATAATTAAATGCAATCTAAATGATCTAATTATAATGACATGCAATGTGATGCAATGACATACTAAATTATTTAAACTAAAATGACATGCTTCATGCAATTTAATATGCAAGCTATATGTCACGTGACATTTATTAAATGACTTAATCTAATGACATGAAAGTTCTAAGTAAATGAACTTAAATAAACTAAATGACGTGCATTTGATGTTTCTACTTTAAAAATGCAAATCTATCCTAAAAATTGAAATTAACTTATGCAAAGGCAAATTTTGTATTTTCTCATGAAATTCGAATGCAAAAATGATCTAGTTAGATCAAAATTCTATCCAATTTAAATTAAGGATTAGATCATCCTAATTTAAATTGAGACATTATCCTAATCTAAAATGCAACTTATCTAAAAAGATGATTTAAATTAAAAGATGAAACATGCAATTCTAACCTAATATGCACAATGATTTTTTTTTGTTTTTCTTTATGAAATTCGAAATTAAAACTAACACATAATTAAACGTGCAATTCGGATAAAAACTAACAACTTAAATGAATGCATTTTTTTGTTTTCTAAATTCGAAATAAAATCCCTATTCTAGATATGCAAAACAACCAGAAATATTCTAAAACCAAATGAAATCCTAATCCAAACATCTTTTTTTTATTTTTCTTAATGATTTACTAAAACAAATATTAAATCTAACAAGCAAGATATTCAAACAGATAAAGGATTAAAATAACCGAAAAAATAACCCGTTGTCTCACAGGTCAAATTAACGATTATTTTTAACCCTAAACATCGACAAGAAATTAAAATAATTAAAAATCTAACCCGAAATCTTACGGATCAAATTAATAATTAAATTAACTCAACAGTTAATATATCATAAACAAATCCCAAGAGTTAATACAATTAAAAAAATGACCCGAAATCTTACGGGTCAAATTAATAATTAAATTAAACCCTAGGGACAAATCCTATAGGTAATGCCTAAAAGAACTATAACCTAAAACTCACTTTCACAAAATTCAACTCAAACACTAATAATAAAATTACGTAAAAGTAAAGTAAAATAAAATAACATAAAATAAAATAAAAAATAAAAGAAAAAACAACCTAAAGGAAAAAGGGGGTAACACGTTCGTCGGCGGCAAGGGGGATCGGGTCGCCGGCGTTCGGACTCCGACGCGGGCACTCCGGTGAGGGGTAGCAACACGCGGCAAGAGGCTTCGAGGCTCGGGTCGCGACGTCGGCTGGCGAGCGGAGCAAGGGCTTCGGTGCTCGGCGACGGCAGCGATTTCAGGCGGAGCGAGCTCGCGGGCGAGGGGATCTCCGGCGACCGGCTTCGTGCGGGAGGCGGGCGTCGAGCGGTGGTGCGGCGGGCGTCGCGGCGTCCAGAAGCGGGGCTCGCTCGGCGGTGAAGGGCCGCCGATCCGGCTTGGGTCTCGGGCGGAGGCGCGAGCTCGGGCTTGGCTGCGGGATCAGTGCGGGCGTCGCGAGCGGAGCGAGCTTCTCGGCTTCGGTAGCGGCGGTCACCGACCGTCTTCGGGGCTCTGGGCTGGGTCACGATGGCGAGCGGGCGAGTCACGGCGGTGGCTGCACGAAGGAGACGATGAACAGTGCTCTCCTTTGTTCCTTTTTTTTTTTTTTTCTGCTGCACACACGCTCCCTCTCAACTTTTTTTCTGCCGTTTCACTGTTGCTGTCCCTTCTCCCTGCTACTTCTTCAGCCTTTTTCTGACTTTTCTTTTTTCTTTTTTCTTTTCAAAGCTTTTTCTTCTCTTTTTTGCCTCAAAGAACCGAAACCCCTTTGCTTCTTCTTTGTTTTTTAGAAAAACCGAGAAGAAGCCCCCCCTCTACATACGGCCGTGTGTGTCGATGTGTGTGGCCTCCCGAACCTTATTCGTTTTAATCTATTTATAGACAATCTTTCAAAATTGATATCCACAAAAATTTTTTTTAGGGTTATCAATCTTTCAAAATTGATATCCACAAAAACTTTTTTTTTCCAAAACGCAATATTCGCAATATTCGTTTTTTCCACTTGCCCTATCCGCAATTAAATTAAAAATTCATCATATCCCGGAAAATTTCAACTTTTTATTTTCTTACGAGATAATTTCCGATCACTTCCAAAAAAAACGGGCTTGGGCCCATTTGCTCGCTTCATGGGCTTAGTCCATTTAATTTAAACCCATCCACCACCGGTCCAATAAATGCAACCTAAATCTATATGCTATGCAATTAAATTATAAAATAAAATAAACCCCTAATGACTAAATGATTGGTATCGAGCCATAGTTCATGTTTTTCCCGACATGATTGATGTTTTTGATTGATTTTTTCGCGAAAGTAATTCGGCCGTACGGATCGGGGCGAGAAATCCCGACACCCGAGCGCTGTTCGCCCATTTTTCCGAGTTTTCGTAAGTCGAAACCGAATTGTGATGGCATAGGGAGAAAGGGGACGTCGAGACGAGTCCGGTGATATGCCGCACGTCGCCGGGAGACGCCGCACGCGCCCACACGGGGCCGGGCGGCTGCGCGTGGGCGCGACGCGCCAGACGCGCTGGCCCGCCCGCCGCGTGCGGTACACGCGCCGGTCGGCGAACCGACGCGTGTGCGCGCCGGCGGCGAACCGGCATGCGCCGGTTCGACGAAAACCGATGCGCCGATCGGCATGACGTCACCCAACGGTCGGTAACCGCCGGGTTGACGTCATCGATGACGCCGCACCGCCGTATCGGTTGGCCGGGGATCCGCCACGGGACGGCGACCCGACCGGCGACCCGACCGCGACGCCCGGCACGCGCGCGGCACGTGCCGGCCGACGTCGCGTGCGCCAACCCGCGCACGCGCGGCACGTGCGGTCGGTTCGTCCGACCGGGCCGACCGGTCCGACTGGCCAGTCCGGTCCGACTGGTCCGACGACCGACGAGACGACCGTTGACCGTTGACCGTTGACCGACGACCGTTGATCGTTGACCGTTGACAAAAAAAAAAAAAAAAAAAGGGGAAAAGAATGTGTTTCTTTTTCAATTATGTCTATGTGGATTATATGTAATCCATTTTTTTTGTTCTGCATTTGTTGCAGGAACAATGCCTCCCGTAAGCCACGCGCATCTGTGCGCACAATGTCAGATGAACAAAAGGAAAGGCTTTCAAGGTTGATAGCCGATTTGAATGGTTATCGATGGGAGAGTGACGACATAATTGATCATGTCATAGAGGTCAACAACAAAATTCAAGAGGTCATTTGGAACGGTTATCCCATGCCAGATATTCAGATGGTGCGATTCTTTATGAACACTCTTCCACCAGAATGGCAAGGAATGTTGAATCGCCTATGGGAGGTCAAAGGATTTACTGGATATCAGGAGCTAGTAATGGAATTTGTGGATGAATATCATCGGGTTGGAGCCACAAAGACTGCGACCCAAGGAATGACTTCGATTAGGCCAGGAATGAATGTGCGTAGGAAAAATCTTAAGGGATATCCGTCTATTTTTCCATGGCTGTCGAGAATGCCTGAAAATTTTACAGAGAAAAAGAAAGAGAAGTTGAACCAAGTAGCAGCTTTCCCTATTAGTTGTATGATGCCTTGTTTTTAGATGTTATGGCTGGTCTTTATTTAGTGTTCTTTGTGAACATTTTATTTTATGTTTACTACCTGATTGTTGTTGATGTAGCAACCTATATGTTAATTGCATTATGTGAAAGCATTATTATTATATTGTATGTCAATTATCTGTTGCTTTCTGTTATTGCTGGTTGCTGTGGGTAGTTAGCTGTGGGTAGTTATAGAAGTTTTTGTAGCTTCATAGAATTGATTTTGCATATGACAATCATATTAATGATAGTTTTAAGTTAGGATTTTTTGAGGATGATTGGAAACGTAGTGACATTTTGATTCTAAAACCTTACTTGAAATTACTCATTAATATGATGGGTTTGTGTAAAAGGGATGCATAAATGATATGCATTAATATTTCGTGCATATATGTCTCCGATATGTTCAGATCGATGTATTCAAAGCAACTAAGAACATAATTGCTGATTTGAACAAAGAGGACAAATTGAACGGCGAGAGAATAGTGAAATATTGAATATGAGAATTCAATATGTGTTGGAAAAGCAAAAAAGCACTAAAAGCTCTTGACCATGTTATGGAAGATCTTGAGGATGCTGTGCGCCACCTTGAGATAGCTGATCATCGCCTCAAGGCATTTGAGCAAAGATACGATATTTACCTTGTATTGCTTTAAGCTCAGAAGGGGCTTCAAGCTATAAGCGCAAGCGCATTGATTCGTTCAATATGTGGGATAGCAAGGGATCAAGTCATTCTTGCAAGAAACCAAGAATTAACCAACAAAAGAGAGGAAAACGTCCTCGTGTGAATAGAGGAAAACGTCTTCATGTGAAGAATATCTCAAGGGTGAAATGTTACAACCGTGACCGAGGGGGTCACTATGCCCGCGATTGTCGCCATCCAAAGAATGTACACACCCTTTGTACTAATGGGAACTTTGCATATGTGTCAAGTTCTATATTTTTGACTGAATCTAATCCTCTGTGGACTGTAGATTCAGGAGCGACAGACCATGTAACGAAGGATAGAGAATCATTCGTAGAATTTTGACGAGTTCCGACTAGAACTAAGTGGATCTATGTGGGAAACAACTCCAGAGCTGAAGTAAAAGGAATTGGCACATGCCAACTGAACATACGTAGTGGGCGCACTTTATTCCTACATGATGTGTTGTATGCTCCGGAGATTCGTCGAAATTTAGTGTCTGTTTTAGTGTTGGTTAAGTTTGGTTTTAATGTGAACTTCCATAAAAGAGGTGTAGATTTGTATTTGGATACAAACTACTATGGTTGTGGTTATTTTCTAGATGGTTTCATTGTATTAGATATTGACTATGTTAATGCAAATGTTTGTTATTCCCTTCTCACGTCTCCTAATTCATATGATAATGATGTGAATATGTGGCATGCTAGACTTGGTCATATTGGCCAACAACGTATGAATAGACTAGCCAAAGAGAGCTTGTTAGGCAATATTAAAAAAGTCGATTTGCCCATATGTGATCATTGCCTGGTAGGGAAAACGACAAGGAAACCATTTGGAAAAGGTAAAAGAGCTGAATTTCCTCCGCATTTAATCCATTCTGATGTCTCGTGGTCCAATGAATGTGAGAGGAAGGCATGGGGCTGTTTATTTCATCACTTTTATAGATGATTATACTCGATTCGGATATGTCTATTTGATTTCTCATAAATGAAGCAATAAGTTGTTTCAAAAGGTTTATGAACTTGGTAGAGAATCAATTAGACAAGAAAATAAAAGCATTGAGATCCGATCGAGGTCGAGAATATTTATCCGATGAGTTCAGAAAATTATGTGATGAAAAAGGAATAGAAAGACAGCTTGTCTATTCCATATACTCCTCAACAAAATGGTGCTGCGGAGAGAAGAAACAGAACCCTACTGGAAATGGTTAGGTCCATGATGGCGCATGCTAACTTACCTATTACCTTTTGGAGTGATGCGTTGTTAATTGCTGCCTATATACTTAACCGTGTGTCTTCCAAATCAGTTACTTCCACTCCATATGAGTTATGGACAGGTAAAAAATCGGACTTAAGTTTTCTTAAGCCATGGGGTTGTGCTGCCTATACTCATGAGTCCTTTCACAAGTTTGGGAAATTGGGTCCCAGAGGAAAGAAGAGTATTTTCATAAGATACTCCGAACACTCGAAAGGGTAAGTGTTCATAGGTGAGCAGGAAAGTGGGAGTATAACTGAATTTGAATCACGGGATGTCACATTCTTAGAGGATGAATTTCCTAAGAAGGGCGAAATAGGGGAAGATCACTCCCTATTTGAAACCTTGGATCAAGATAATGATCTTAGTGGAGTTCGTCCAAGTGGGAGTAATATGAGAAGTGATGAATTGAATTCAACTCATTTTCAATTGCAACCACATAATGTGACGACATCATCATTATCTAATCCAAGTGGGAGCATAATGGGGAATGATGTGCAAAGTGTACAATCTCCCATACGGCGAACAAGTCGCCAAAGTATTCCCGTCGACGTTTTGACATTGAAGGGGAAACTTTTATGGTTGCTCCACAAGATGAGGATGAGCCAAGAAATATTAATGAGGCTTGAATTGCCCTCGTAAGGAAAAATGGATTCATGCAATGGAAGAGAAAATGGAGTCAATGAAATCAAACCAAGTCGGGAACCGGTTGATCTTCCAAAAGGACGCAGAGCTATTGGGAACAAGTGGGTTCTCAAAATAAAAGCGAAAGGCTGATGGCTCGATAGAAAGGCATAAGGCTCGCCTTGTGGCGAATGGGTATAATCAACAGAAGGAATTGATTATGAAGATACGTTTTCTCCCGTAGTGAGATTTACCTCGATTCGCATTATTCGGGCAATAGTAGCTAGTATGGATCTTGAGTTACATCGATGGATGTATAGACCTGCTTTTTCCTCAATGGATAATTAGAGAAAGAAATATACATGGAACAACCTGCTGGTTTCATAGTGAAAGGCCAAGAAGAAAAAGTATGTCGACTTTTGAGATCGATATACGGCCTTAAGCAGTCATCGAGACAATGGTATATACGTTTTTCATAATGCCATAATGGCATATGGTTTTACAATGATTGATGAGGATCATTGTGTATATATCAAAAGATCCAAAGATCAATTTGTGATCATATCATTATATGTTGATGATATACCGATTGCCGGAAGCAATATGGAGTTTGTTAATACTTGTCAAGAGTTGGTTGTCTTCCAACTTTGAGATGAAGGATATGGGTGAGGCTGCATACATTCTTGGAGTTAAGATTTCAAGAGATCGTTCGAAGAGATCGTTGTCTCTTTCGCAAGAAACATATATAAATAAAGTTCTTGAACGATTTCGTATGCAAGATTGTAAACCCATAGATACTCCTATTGCAAAAGGTGAAGGATTGAGCCATAGACTGTGTCCAAGGACTTCACAAGAGAAGGAACAAATGAAACATGTTCCTTATGCTAGTGCTGTTGCAAGCTTGATGTACGCTATGATGTGTACGAGACCCGACATATGTTTTGCGGTTGGAATGGTGAGTAGATACCAATCCAATCCAGGTCAAGCACATTGAAAGCCGTTAAGAGAATACCGAGGTATCTAAAGGGAACTACCGATTATACGAGTTATCAAGGAAAGGATCTGCGACTCGAAGGCTATTATGAAACTGATTAGGAGGAGATTTAGACGAAATGAAATCTACCTCTAGGTTTGTTTTCTTATTGAATAATGGCACCATATGTTGGAGCAGTAAGAAACAAACGTGTATAGCCTTGTCCACGATAGAAGCTGAGTTCGTGGCATTATCGCCATAATACAAGAAGGAGTTTGGCTTAAGAGATTTTTTGGATCATTTAGGTGTTATTGAGAAAGCTGCAAATCCATTATTAGTTAATTGTGATAGCCAAGCAGCTATAGCGTACACCAAAGATCCAAAATATCATGGTAAGACCAAACATATAGATACCAAGTATAACTTTGTCAAAGATATGATTGCACGAAAGGATGTGAACTTACAGTACATATCTACGCATAGAATGGTAGCATATCCTATGACAAAGCCAATACCTAGAGATGTGTTTTTGTGGTCATGTAAAATCTCTAGGACTGCGTAGAGTCTAATGTACTGGATATTGTAATTTCCCTTAGTAGTTCACATTTAATGAATTTGTGTTTTCATCATTAATGCCTATGAATCTTTGTTTGATCTTTATGCATCTTAATGCTCAGTGCATTATTTTAAGTTAAGGAAGTATGTCGGACAGATAAGAGATTAGCCCACTCACACGGGTAATCGCCTCTATTTACTATGTGATAAATAGAGATGAGACGGTTTTTTAAGCTTATTATCTAGGTGATAATCGAGAGCTCAAGCTTAAAATAAATATGTCGCCTTAACTAAGTGTTAAGATGAGGACATGATATGTACTATGTCCGAAAGTAAAATACCCCACATATTTTACTTTATCTCGTCTAAGATGCCGATGTGAGTTTCGATGAATTTTGTGAATGAGTAGATACGTGAACTCAAGTTAGACATTGGGTATGTCTGAACTATCATCTGTACGGTATTGATGGTGTAGACATACGCTCCATGGGAAATGAGTTAATATCGTAATACGTATTTCATACTACGTATGCATGAGACGACCAATAAGAGTGGCAAAAGTTTGATCTCAACTTTTATGCCGTATGAGACTCTTGAGGAAAAGAGTTCCTCAATTTAGTGCCCTCATGACTTTTACTTATTCTCAAGATTTCTATTTAGTGTTTGCTATCTTAGAATGTTACCAATGGTCATGAGTTGATTCGATCTAATGGGACATTTCTAGAAAAGCAAGTTGAACTGAAGTTGAGAGTTTGAAGGAAAGAGGAAGATCGATTTTGGAGAATCACATTGTAGTTTTGTATTCACTGGTCGACCAATCATGACTGTCTTTGGGATAATCATAATTGTGAATACAATATATATATCATTATTTAAAAGAGATCAAGAGAGATATAAATGTGATCGATCGATCTAGGGTACTGCATACTAAATCTACTCAGAGTGTGACGCCCAATATGAGCTGCTATATATTCCTACAGATGTATAGAACAGCCTCTCAAAGTATGCTGGCCGCACGGATTATTCACCGTATTAATGTTGAAGAGAGGTAAAGAGAACACTGTTCGGCCCACCATGTGCGAGTGGGAGGTGATGGTTTTATTAGTGATGGGCTTAAGGTAGTGATGGGCTTAAGGCCTGTCCACCCATGTTGGGCCTAAAAGCCCAGCCCACAAGAATAAGGCCCGTGGATGGAGGGACCTATAAAAGGGATGAGAGAGAGGGAGAACACACCCTTTTGCATTATAACGTTCTTCCTCCCTCTCTCCCTCAAGAACACTCCCAAAAAGAAAGAATTCTTGTAAGAGGCGACACCATCTTCCTTCCAAGGCGAATTGACGTCATCGGATCGATCAGGATTAGTTTCTCTTCCTCATATCGACGTCGGTGTTTAATCTGTGGCTAACAAGGTACGCTCGAATCCGTGGTGTGCTTTACGATCGGTGATACGTGTTTATTCCCGGGCTTGTCTTCCGCATTCGTTTTAGGGATTCGATTTAGTGTCGAATCCGGTTTTCGGGGATCTGTTATTCCCAACATCTTCCATGGCTGGCCGGCTGCCTCACTCTCCAATTTTTTTTTTACATTTATATAAGAGCCTAATTCCCTTTAAAAAAAATCAATTTTGACCAAGTTGATCTCTATAAAAGCCAGCAATGCTAAACGTTGGGATTGAAATGATGAAAGATAAACCACTTTAGCCTCCGTTCGTTTCGTGGAAAATATTTTCCAGAAAATATTTTTCAGATTTTCCTGCGTTCGTTTCACGAAAATGAATTCCTAAGGGAAAATGTTTTCCAGCTTGAAAAGGAAAAAGTCTTCTAATTGGGAAAATGTTTTCCACTTTTGAAAAGTGGAAAACATTTTCCTCACTGATCTCTTATCTCACACGTCTACAAATCCACATTTCCTCCTTTTCCTTTTTTTCTTTTCTTTTTTTATTCGAATTATTTTTTAAATTGTAATTTTCTTTTTTATTCAAATTATTTTTAATTTTCTATTTCTTTTCTATTTCTTTTTTTCTTTTTTTCTTTTTTTTTGTTTCCCATCTTCTTCTTTTCTTGGCTGGGTCGTCGGGCCATCACTGTGTCGAACCTCAAGGTCGTCGATCTCAAGCTCGCGCTCATTGATTTGGCAAGCCTCGAGCTTGACGCTCACCGGCCAATCCTGAGGAGTTTGGGACACCCAACGCCATAATCTCAAGACGGGAGGACACTGAAGTCTGCCATAACTTTGGAAAGATACACTTAATCGCCAATTTGAAAGAAAGTTGGAAACACTTAAGTGCCACTCCGCCAAAATCCCGCCAAATGGGTGACGTAGAATTTTCCGGCTGAAGTTGAACACAAAACGACGTCGTTTGACACCAACGCAAGATAAAATGGAAAAACGACGTCGTTTTGTGCCTTATGTATAAATAATTAATATAAAAATTAATTAAATTAAATTAAAACTTAATTTTATTTAAAATATTCTAAAAATTAAAAAACTTAAAATTAAAAAATTAAAATTTAAAAACTTAAAATTTATAAAACTTAAAATTTAAAAATTTTAAAATTTAAAAACTTAAATTTTAAAAAAAATTAAAAAACTTAAAATTAAAAAAACTTAAAATTTTAAAAATTAATATTTAAAAAATTAATATTAAAAAATTAAAATTTAGAAAAATTAAAATTAAAAAAAATTAAAATTAAAAACTTAAAATTTTAAAAAATTAAAATTAAAAAATTAAAATTAAAAAAATTAAAAATTAAAATTTAAAAAAATTAAAATTTAAAAACTTAAAATTTAAAAACTTAAAATTTTAAAAACTTAAAATTTAAAAAAATTAAAATTAAAAACCTTAAAATTAAAAAAAAAAAAAAATTAAAATTGCCATCTCAACCGCCCTTAGCTCCCTTTAAAAAAAAAATTAATTTTTTAAATTTTAAGTTTTTTAATTTTAAGTTTTTTAAGTTTTTAATTTTAAGTTATTTTTATTTTTAATTTTAAGTTATATTAAATTTTAAGTTTTTTAATTTTAAGTTTTTTATGTTTTTAATTTAATTTTTTAAAATTTAATTTTTTTTAATTTTAAGTTATTTTAATTTGAAGTTATTTTAAATTTTAAGTTTTTTAAATTTTAAGTTTTTAAATTTTAAGTTTTTTAAATTTTATGAAAGATAAACCACTAAGAGTAGGAATCAGCATATATTTTCTATCTCACTAGAGCACCCAAACAAGTTTATTGCCCATCCATTGAGATGACTGCCATCTAGAGTGCCACTTTTCACTGCAAGTTCAAAAAGTACCAATCGCTTCAGCAACGTTCTCTACCGTCGTATCTTCAATTCCTTTTAGTGCAACTCAACATTCTTTCAACAAAAACCAAAACCTCCATAGATAACAGCAGTCGTGCACTGGTGATGGTGAAGCCAAAAGAACAACTAAGAGCAAGTAGAAAAGGTACAGTCCATGGATGGACCAATAATCGAATTCTATCCGCAAGTTGAAAAGGAAAATCCTGGTACAATCCATGAACAAGGCCAACATGCCGCAAGCAGGTCTAACAACGTCCATTGAGTAGGTGGTGGCGAGCATTTCTTCGACCAACAACAAACAATCATCCATCTACAGGCCAAAAACCACAAGTGCTTAATTGATGGCACTCTGGAATTTCAGCTATTCATAATAAAACGAACTCGAGAAAATGCAAAAGCAAGACATTGAAACAACTTGCAGAACAAGCATCCCGGGAAAAAAGCAAAAGAAAAATGGCAGGACATCAACATATTGCAATAGACAGAAGAGCCTAATGAGAAAGACGGGCAACATCTCGAGCTGCTTAAGTTGGGCTGCAAATGAAAAGTGCAGACTCACTTGACAGCCCAAAAGGGTAGACACAGTATCGACCACGGTAAGAACTGAACTTAGACGGGCAACATCTCGAGCTGCTTAGGTTGGGCTGCAAATGAAAAGTGCAGAGGCTCACTTCACAGCCCAAAAGGGTAGACAAGGTATTGACCATGGTAAGAACTGAACTTAAACACCAGTACTTTAAGTGCATTACTTTCTGAACTTTCTCAAAAGTTATAAACCAAACAATGGCTCACTCAAAGGAATCCAGCAAATGTGGCCAGAACAAAACCTGAATCCAATAATAGGCATTCCCAGAAAAAAAATAAAAAAATTAAAGGATACAGCGCTGACATGTCCACTGTAAGCAGAAAATGTTACTTTAGATAATTCCAATCATTAAGGGTATGCATTATAAAATTTATGGCCAGAAATTGATTTCTCAATTTCTGAAATTTTAGCTTCTGATTTCTTTTTCAAATCTATTTATGGAATAGAAATTTGTTCCAGAAATAGAAAAATCAAATTGCGTTACCAAACGGATTTCTGCTCCAAACCTATTCCGGAGAACAGAAAAACAAAGAAATAGAGAAGTATAAATTTTATCATGCGCGCCCTAAGATGCCAGAATTTGGAAAAGAAAGCACCCCATGCCATTGCCAGATATAAGAAACCAATCAATGACGAAAAGCTCGAGCCATCAATCACAAACTCTTAGAAATGTACTCTTGCAATTCATTGTTAATGGACTCTTCATGTCTTACAAACAGTGAGAAAATTGTCTAAAGCTCTAGGTCAAACTCCAGTTCTCCACCTAAACCACGCACGAACCCTCCCAGTAGTCAAAGATGAGCACTTTTTATCATATATTCGCAAAAACAATCTGAGGAAGTGAAATAAGAGCTTTATGAGAAACAATATAAAGATAGCATTGCATAATTTGTATATCAGCTTAAAAGGTAAAGCAGAACAGACGTAACTCCAATCCAATAGAAGCATTATGGTCAATATGAAGACAAAACTCACATTAACTGCATGTAAAATGATTAAAACAGCCCTTTCAGATGATAATATAGAGTGAGAGTTGGTTCTCACCATTACATTTGAAACAGGTGTGCATTAAGCAATCAAAAGCAATACAAGTGTGACGGCTTCAAGGATGCATAGTAAGTTCCCCAAATTAAAAGTTGCGCCCACTTTTATCAATGGTCAACATCTAACGGCTTTCTACATGGATCTTGGCAATCCAATTCTATCCAGTAGACAAAGTAACACAGAACTTAAAATACTAATATCAAATGAATGCACTTAAAGAACGGTCCAAATTACTTGAAAATTGTTCGCCCCATCTTCATCTAGTCTTCTCTTGCCCTACAAAAGGAGAAAATAGAATGCATTCCTTTACTCAGAGAGAGAGAGAGAGAGAGAGAGAGAGGATCCATGAAAACATTGACATTAACCCCTAGTGACTACTCCAAAATCGCCGATAGTTACTTAACTTTTGAAGCTTCAGAATAACCTTTCGGAATGCTTTGCTCACAGTATTTTATCTCTTAAAAAGCATATTGAAGGACATTAGCTCCTATAGAAGATTTTATAACTTTTCTAAGGGCATTCACATTATCTTGCACCAAATATCTTGCACCAAATCACACACTATAGTCTACAACTTAGAGACATGATAAGGATATGTCAAATTCCAAATAACTTTCCTAGAAATGTAATTTATCCCATTCATACCACCAATTCTAATTTGATATGCACTATAAGCAAACCTTATTTACTCGCGAAAGGTGCTTACGCAACTATGACTACATATCTGCACTCTTGGAAAATATCCGTCTCTAACCCAATATAGCATAAGCTTGAAACTGCTCTCAAACAAATTTCTGGGCAGCATTCAACTACTTAATGAATGAGAAAATTCAATGACTTGCCATGCGTTCTCTCCGTCGCTTGAACTGAGGTGGACTTCCAAACTGATATCATCTGCAGCCTCCTCGCTCTCTCCGTTGCTCGAATCAGGGCGGGCTTCCAAGTTGAAATCCCATTCGCCCTCCTCCATGATCCTTGATCTGTAGATAGAGGCAGTGAGCACAAATTAGAAGATTTCACGGTTAACATGTGAAACTCCAATAATCTGAACCGGAAGATACCTTATGAGAATGAATTTCCCTTCCGTGTACTTTAGGTTCTTGTTATGTACAGCAACCTGCAACAGATCGCAAACAGCCCTTCAACAATGATAGTGCAATATGCAATCACAGATGAATACTCCCTTAGGATAATGAGTCGGCTTGTATGATTCATTCAGAATATTAAGCACAATAAGCAAACAACCTTTATACAATTGACCAATCGCCGAAGCGCTACATTTGCACTTAGCTCTATCTGAAGAACTACGAGCAACAAATGGACAGATATAAGGAACAACTATGAGATTGATAAAAACCAGATTACACAGTGCTAACAAAATGAAGGCAAAGATGCAATGAGACAGCTTTTCCTCTACGAGACGCCCTATTGGCAAGAAAGCCAAATGTACGCACAGTTGCGCCTGCAATAATATTATCCAATAGCTATTGGGTATATTGACAGGGATCAATCAAGTCATCTTATTTGATATGATTCTCCTGATGGGATGATCAAAGAGAAAGAAATGGTACTTACATACTTCCAACCGAGGCTTCGCTCACAGCGGCAACAGGAAATATATTGAACAGTGTGCATACCAGTAGTCATCGGTCTTTCCACTTCAGCTCCAAATGTTATATTCACCCTGAATTTCCACAGGACACAGAGAAGTAAACTTGAGAAGTCATACAGAAACTAGCCAAAGAACCAATGGACGATTATGCCCAACACAGATAGCAATAAGCTCTCAAGTCAACCTGGCAAAATAATTTTCACAAAACAGCAAGAGAAATCTCCATCTAACATTTTCCTGAAAACTCACGGTGCTGAACCAGAGATATTTCTAGAAACCACAGATGAGTGAGAGTGCACACATGCATGCGCGCATGTGCACACATGCAAACATGCATATATGCAGTTAATGTTGTCCGTGGCATTATTATTAATGTGATTCTGGGTGAACATTGTAATTACAGCTGCTGACCAAGAAAGCTGAAAGTATTCACTTTACCTGTGGAAGTGCCCACAGTCACCTTGTCTGGAAAATTCAGACGTGCATACACGCCCACATGCACATAGCACATATCCACAACTCCATACATCATCACTTAAAGAAGGAAAAAAACAACCAACCGTAAACTTTAAAGGGTTTTGAAATTTTGGCAGTCTTCCCTTTCATCAAATACATGGAGCGCTGACACTCTCCACAGGTCGGACAGCAGTCTTTCTAAAAAAGCCATTTTATTTCACGAGTCAAATTCACATGCAATCCCACACTCCTGTAGACAACAGGAGCTGTCATGGAATGTGGTTCCTGACAGTTGGAAGTAACAACTTCAAGTTCGTCCAATAGTCAAGAGTCTAATTAGAAAAAGACAGGGTGAGAAAAGATAACCCTCACTGTCCAAGAACACCTTATCAACAGCTCCACTTTCTTTGTTTGTCCCTCTATTTGCATGTTCTCAATACATGTTTTAGATTCTCCATCCTCACACGAATATAGGTACCGTTTCTTCATTCCCCAAGGTGAGACATGTGAGACGTTAAGGTCTTAGAGACTCTTTCTAAGTGGGGCCTCTTGTTAATCTATGTCACTTTAGTGCCTTTAAATCAGCACTCTACATCTACTTAAGAGTTTGACCTTTCAATTACAAAATCATCACCGTAAATTAGCTTTATCATAGAGTCAAAGCCTCTCCCGCCATAAACATGAGATACATTGCAAGGAAAAAAGAACCAAAAATATGAAAAATTCTTAGTAGAACTTTGGGCTGGTAAACCAACAAAAGTATGTGGGGTTCTATGAACAGAGCACATTAAGGACGAAGGAGTAACAAAATGACCGACACAATGAAGTCAATGTAGAATATTGCAATGAACTTACACATTTCTGAACAAGAACGCCCTTCCCTCGTGGCAAGCAAAGGACTATAGTTACCAATGGAGCAAAGTTAGGGACAAATATTGAAGAGAATCACAGATAAGGTACATCAAAGCTAAATTGTATAACAGAAAATGAAAAACGGGATTTCTCTCAATCGTAGTAGAAGACATCCAAAAATATAATCTCACGTATCTTAGGTTTCAAGAGAATCATGCATGCATATTTTCAGTGCAGACCGATGGCAAGAATGGACTACGAACTGAAAGAAAATCTTAAAAGCATGTTGTGCCATTTTAATTTTCGTAAATATCTTTCTGCAAACAGATTGTTTTAGATGCACAAATATGGATCTTGAGGGGTACTATTTGAGGCAGGCATGTCCTTCTATTCAGCAATACCCCTAAAGGATCGGCATTCCTGCTAAAACTTCTGCATCAACCAATACAAGCACCTATAGCATATGAACAGATATTTGTCCAGATGATCATGCCATTTTCCTGTCAACCCCATGTTAATTTGAAGATTAATGCTGTAGTTCTCTTAGTTTAAAAGCCTTCACCAAAAAGTGACACGAGAAACTTGCCAGAGCATTTTCTGCGTGAATAATAATTTCATGCACTTAGACATCTCCTCATTGTTCAACAGTGAACATTGTTATCATTATGTTCTATCTTCATATATATGCTTCATTGTCCAGATCACACAGCCCAATTTTTTCAACTTCCTAGGCTGCAAACCAAATCCTAGTTTCATCCTCAACCAAGTTTTTAAACCAAGGATCCTTCACTACAAGTGAGATGCTGAATACTGATAAATTACAGAAAGAACAGAAATATTATATAAAGTTAAGAAGCATCTTCATTCTCGACCCGCCATGCCTAGTACAGCATTGGCTGGCTAACCTCCATACCACTGGCTTCCGGATTAAAACAGAAACAATTGGCATAGAAACTGGACCTAAAGTATCCCGGTTTGGCCTGCCAGCTCACCACTGTGGAATTTTACATTGGAGATGACTCTACCTCCAGCACTCCCATCATAATTAGAATATCCGGAGCACAACCCATCAATCCAACAGACCAAAGAAACCAACAGTCCACGACAAACCATCAGGTCTTTCCCCTAAATTCTATTTGGGTACCTTTAGCGCACAAAATCGCAAGAACCCATTGCGTCTGAAGCAAACTCACACCGAACCCTCCGTCGGAATCGATCAGATCATGACCAGACTACCTCAAAGACTCCCCCTTTTCCTCACCCACTTCGACTAGAGAATCAAAGAAATCACGCACCTTAGAGTTCAGATCGTCAGTAAGAGCAAGAGGGGTTTTGCAGAACCCGCATAGGTAAGCTTTGCCTACCAGTTCAACCACGAACAATCTCCCCATTTGCGCTCTTGGCCTCCGCCCGCTGCCGCCGCTTCTTCTACTTCTTCTTCTGGCCTTGCGTGCTTCGATCGGGACCCCTCGACGGCAGGGCTAATTCCGCCGCCGCGTCAACGTCTACATTCTCTGGGGGAAGAAACAGTGATCGCATCGAACACGCTTGAATTTCTAAAATGACGGCATTTCTAAGAGCCATTTATGCTGAACTTGTAAGTCGAATCCACATCGGATGAGTCACTTGCTGTGTGTATTTTCATGTTAGCAATTTGGCCGAATGGTGGACAAAAGCTACAGGGAAGTTACCCAAAAATCCTAAACTCAATTTAGTCCTAATTTTTTTTAGTTTAACCAATTTAGTTTGAATAAACATTTTGATAATTTGACAATCGAGTCATTTAGATTAATTTTGATTGAAAATAGCTAATTTGGATACCAATCATCCTAAGTGGTATGATGACGCAAGACTAATATGATAATTTTTATATCTTTTATAATTTTTATTTTTAAAAATTAATTTTTCTTTGCTTTTTTTTTTTCAATTGTATTGATGAGGGTCTTATTGGCTGCAAAGGCCTTGCTCGTGGTTGATGAGGGCCAGGGCCCTCGCTTGTAGCCAACAAAGCTACATTGGCCTTGCTCGAGGTCGCCAACAACCCTTACAGCCCACAAAGAAAATAAAAACTAAAAATTAAGAAAATTAAAAAAAAAAAAATAGTTCACATAATGTCAACGTCACATGCGACGACAAGATCTATATTAGTGGCCAGAAAGACTTAATTGATAAATTGTCAAAAGATCTAAGATTAAATTTGCCAAAATGAAAGGTTTATGATTGAACTTATGCAAAAGCAATATATCTAAGACTTTTTCAGTAATTTTCTCCAAAGCTAATGAATGGTAAATTTGTCATGTTTGTACCACGTTAGGATTTTTTTGACATAAAAATTAGTTTGAGATAAATGTTTCTAATGTACCAATTTAGGATTTTTTATAACATGAAAATTAGTTTGGGCAAATGCATCATGAGTGTATGAGATTTTTGGTGGTATCACAAAAAAAAAAAAAAAAAATACCCAACTCGGCCTTTGATTTAGTAGCATGAAATCGGTTCTCATGATTTTCTTTTCATGTTTGCATGATTCGTAGTGATGGAGCTGGGTCAATTGAAAGTGGAAAATAAACATAACCAAGTAATAAAAAATTAGTGTCGTAATATGATCATAAAATCAACATCACATTTTGTAAATGTGAAAAAGGGGCAGTTTTCTTTTGATATTTTTCTGTAGTAACTCCAAGAATCCAAATTCCACTTAGATGAATACTGACGTAATTGTGTTTGCTAAACCAAAATTAAGACGAATCATGAAAGTAAATGTTTTCCTTAATTATCAATATGATTATAACCTCATGCATCTCCAATTCTAAAGTCAGTGACTTGCTCATTTCATTCCGTGAGCACGAGATATTCATCATTCATAATTGCTATGTAATCAAGATGTGCTTTTTATTGGATATAATTGAGAAATAAAAGGTCTATCGAAAAACAAAAACATGGACGGCAGGAAATGCCTTCTGTATCGTAATACTTTTTTCATGAAATGCATTCATCTAATTCTCTCTCTTTTCCGATACTTCTTGTATAGGCCTACTCCCTCTCCTCTGTCTTCCATGGCTGGCTGGCTGGCTGGCTGGCTGGCTCCCTCACTCTCTAATTTTTATTTTATTTTATTTGATAGCCTAATACTCTAAAAGACACACCACTTTTGACCAGAATTTTATTTTCTCTTGTGGAAAAACACCTATTTTCGGTCAGTATTAACATGTGGAATTTCCATCCAATGATGCCCTTAAAGTTACGACATGTCATTCCGCATGTGCACCTCTCACTTCCTCTGTCTATAGAAAATATATTCCAAAAACACTCATAAAGAGGTTGACCTAGATGTTCCTTTCTACCTCGTACACGATCGAAACTCTGGAAAATCGTAAGTCTCGTAGTCCAAGGTTCAAATAAATGCATGGAGGGAGAACAAGAAAAGAGGAATGTTCCCACTGAACCTGATTCTTATTGCAAACCCTCTTAGATAAGAATTGGACAAGCTGGAGTAAGTTGATCTCACTATAAAAGCTAGCAATGCTAAACGTTGGGAGTGGGATGACGAGAGATAAATCATTTAAAGTAGGAATCAGCATATCTTTTCCCTCTCATTAGATTACCCAAACAAGTTTTACTGCCCATCCATTGAGATGAATGCTATTTAGAGTGCCACCACTTTTCACTGCAAGTTCAAGAAGTACCAATAAGCAACGTTATCCATCGTTGGCATTCCTTTTAATGCAACTCAACATTCTTACAACAGAAAAAGCAAAACCTTCATAGATGCCAGCAGTCGTGCACTGGTGATGGTGAAGCCAAAAGAACAAGTAAGAGCAAGTAAAAATGGTACAGTCCATGGATGGACCAATAATTGAATTCTATCCGCAAGTTGAAAAGGAAAATCCTGGCACAATCCATGAACAAGACCGAGATGCCTCAAGCAGGTCTAACAACGTCCATTGAGTAGATGGGGGCGAGCATTTCTTCAATCAACAACAAACAATCATCCATCTACAAGCCAAAAACCACAAGTGCTTAATTGATGGCACTCTGAAATTTCAGCTATTCAAAAAGAAAGGAACTAGAGAATTTCCAAAGGCAAGACATCCAAAAAGCTTGCAGAACAGTCATCCCTGGGAGAATGCCAAAGAAAAACCACAGGACATCAACACATTCACCAGACAAAAGGGCCTAAGGAGAAAGATGGGCAACTTCCTAGTTGCATAAGTTGGGCTGCAAATAAAAAGCATGGAAGCTCACCTTCACAGCCCAAAAGGGTAAATACAGTATCGACCGTCACAAGTACTGAACTGAAACACCAGTACTTTAAGTGCATTACTTTCTGAACTCTCTCAAAAGTTTTAAACAAACAAGGGCTAACTTAGCAAAATCCAGCAAATCTGACCAGAACAAAATCCTGAATCCAATATTAGGCATTCCCAGAGGGAAAAAAAAAATTGAAGGGTAGAGCACTGACATGTCCACTGTAAACAGAAAATGTTACTTTAGATGATTCCAATTATTAAAATGCCGCTATTTGGAAAAGAAAGCACCCCATGCCATCGCTGGAAATATCAAACCAATGGATGATGAAAAGCATGAGGCATCAATCACAAACTCTAAGAATTGCACTCAAACAAATCATTGTTAATGGGCTCTTCATGTCTTACAAACAGTGAGAAAATTGTCTATAGCTCTAGATCAATCTCCAGTTCTCCACCTGAACCCCGCACGAACCCTCCCAATAGTCATCACAAATCATCATTGCAATCTGAGTCAAAGATGAGTACTTTTTATCATTATTTTCACAAAAACAATCTAAGGAAGTGAAAGAAAAGGTTCACAGAAAGCAATATAAAGATAGCGTTGCATAATTTGTATATCAGCTTAAAAAGTGATGCAGAGCAGACATGACTCAGATCCAGCAGGGACACTAGGGCCAATATGAAGGCAAAACTCATATTAACTATGTGGAAAATGATTAAAATGGCCCTCCTAAATGATAATATAGAGTGCGAGTTGGTTCTAACCATTACATCTAAACAGGTGTGCACTAACCAAATAAAAGCAATACAAGTGCAATGGCTTCAAAGATGCATGGTAAGTTCCCCAAATTAAAAGATGTGCCCATTGTCATCAATGGTCAACATCTAACGGCTTTCTACATGGATCTTGGCAAAGTTAGCCAATTCTATCCAGTTGACAAACTAACACAGAACTTAAAAAATACTAACATCAAATGAATGCTCTTAAAGAATGGTCCAAATTACTTGATAATAGTTCGCCCCATCTTCATCTAGTCTTCTCTTGCCCTACAAAAGGAGAAAATAGAATGCAATTCCCTTACTCAGAGAGAAAGAGAGAGAGGATCCATGAAAACATTGACATTAACCCCTAGCGACTTGTCCAAAATCACGAATAGTTATTTAACTTTTGAAGCTCCAAAATAACCTTTGAGATGCTTTGCTCGCGGTATTTTATCTCTTAAAAAGCATATTGAAGGACATTAGTTCCTATAGAAGTTTTATATCTTTTCTAATGAAGGGCATTCACATTATCTTGCACCAAATCACACACTATAGCTTAGAGACCATGATAAGCAAATGTCAAATTCCAGATAACTTTTCCTGCCATAACTGCTTCCTCATGCAAATTAGACACACAAGATTGTGGCGAATATTAACCCCAATGGTTAGTGGCCATTTCGCATCAATTCTTATAAACCCATTTTGCGTGAGTTCTTTGTAATTTGCTATAATTACTCATATTTAGGTTTCAAAACTTCATTGCTCAAGACTCAAGTAAACTACAGCAGCATTATCTCCACCTCCCTCGTTTGAATCGACATTAATTTTCATTTGTGGAAGAGAAAAAAAGAGAAACACAAAACCAGAACTTAGCCACAACATCATCTGCCTATATTGCAATCAACAAGCTAATGGGCATTCAAATCGATGGATGTTTGCGGTGCTTCCAAGAAGATGGGTTGTCTTCCAGAAAACCAGAGTTCTAATGCAGCATTCAGTAACCCTCAAAGGCAGAACCTAGTTGGATCTAAAACTTGAAAATTGAAACAAGTGAAAAGCTCATTTTCAACAGCAGCCCATTTTTATATTTAAGATATACAAACCTACCAAGCAACTAAACTTACATCTCGCGCGATGAATGACGAATTAATGCATACAAGAAAATCCAGAACAGACGAATAAGAAGCAACTATTGCAACAATTACCTTCAGGAGTCCAACCGGATGCGCCGCGCGAGACGGAGAGCATGGAAGTGAGCAACGCGGAAGCGGTGGCGGTGTGATAAGGGAGCATCGATTCCAAGCAGCTGCTCATCTCCACCGGGGACCTTCACAAGGAACGAGCTAATCAACAGTCAGTCAACACAAAAAAAACAGCAAGAATCGCAAACAAGAGTGCATAAGCAATCGAAGGAATCGGCAAGACACGCGTTTGCCAACTGCTTCTATCCCATTTTCGACCTGAAGATACGATGCGACATGGGCTTCTGCGCCGGGATGCGGAACGGCGACCGCGCGGGCCTGGGCTTCAGGCCGGAGGCGCAGACCTCGCGGCGGAGGCGGAGGCGGAGGTCCGGAGGGACGGAGATCGGAGGACGGACCGCGCGGCGGCGACGGACATGGCTATTGACTGGCGGAAGGAGAAGGGAGGGGTTTTTGGAGCCTTCGCTCTTCCGGGGTTTTAGGTGTTGAGCTTGGGGGGTTTCGGCTTGCAAAGGCTGGAGCTAGTTCTTTTTCTCTTTTTTAATTTTGAAATAATGCCGATGCATTTTTTTTCCCCAGACCCTTCCTCTAATAATTTTTTTTCTTCAAAATGGTCCCGATAATTTTTTAAAGATATATGTTCACTAGCCTAAGGATGCGTTTGTAACGGGGAAAATTTTTCCAAGAAAATGTTTTCCTTGTTATTTAGCATTTGATTCGCTTAAGATAATGAGTTCATAGAATATATTTTCCTAATCAACGAAAAAATATTATCCTACCAAAGCTTAAATGAACAAAAACGATTTTCCATTTGAAAGTAACTAAAAAATGTTTTCTAAAATGTTTTTCTAACCTTAGGATTCTTGGTTAATGAAAATTTTATTCTTATTATAAAAAAAATCGAATTTTTAAAAATTTGGAATTTTTTTATTATTTATTTTCTTTCTTTTCTTTTTTTCCTTCTTCCTCCTTCCTCCATTGGTCGCGTGCCTCGGCGACTATCGGCAGCTCGACAAATGGCCAAGACACAAGCCAATAAGCTCGAGGCTTGGTCAATCCAGGCAAGCTCGAGCTCACCAACCTGAGCTTCGCTGGGGCCGGCAACCTTGTGACTTAGTCAATCCTAGAGACAAGCTCAAGCTCCGCTGAGACTGGCAAGCTTGAGCTTGCGGCTTGCCCAACCTTGACAAGGCAAAGCTTGCTTGCCATCGCGATCGATAGTGGCGGAGAAAAAGAAAAAAAAGAAAAGGAAAGAAAAAAAGGAAAAGAGAGAAAAAGAACATTAAAAAATAATTTAAAATTCGATTTTTTGAAATATAAAATAAAAATAAAAATTTAAAAATTCAAACTTTTAAGAAATTAAAAAAAAAATTAACTTTTTTTTTTAAATAAAGTCATGAAATTGAAATCATTTTCCAATAATATCTAAACATCATCATACATTTTCGATCATATACTATCTAAATAAAGGAAAACTAATCGTATTCATGGAAAATGTTTTGTCAGAAATCATTTTCCTATATCTTGAGTTTTTCGCGAAACAAATGTACCCTACACTTGTCACAAAAGTGTAACTGAGGCCTAGAACTTGCAAAAAGTTCAATTAAATACTAAATCTTGTTAAATTAATGCAATCAAATATTTCCGTTAACTCCATCAAATTTAGTTGATGGAAAATGTGTGGCTTTTAAAATATATATATATATGGCTTTTTAAAAATATATATATTTCTCTCCTACATGGCTAAAATGATGTCATCTTGATCTAAACATGATATTTTATACTATTTCTATTTAAATTAAATACAAAAAATAAGTTTTTTTTTTAAAAAGAAGAAGAAGAAGAAGAAGGAAGAAGTAGCTAGTGAGGGCATCTCGCCATTGTCGCCCCACCATTGTCAGGAAGGGCTAACGATGGTGGGGGAATGGTCTGCGAAGGTTGCCACTGGGGGGCTTGGCCGCTATTGGTGGCCCTTGGCCATAACTAGGCGAGGGTGAGGTCCCTGTCGCCCACTTTGAGGGAGGGCCACGACTCGCCAACAGCAACGATGAGGGCTACAAAGCCCTGGTGAGGGTTCTAAAGCACTCGTTTTAATAAAATTTTTAGCTTATTTTGTAATTTAAACTAAATAAATTTGTATTGAAAATCATATTTGGATCAAAACAACGTTGTTCTAGGTTTATGTTTGGTGTTTTAGCCATGTCATTGTCACTAGGAGGAAAATATTTTAAAAAACTCATATCGGCAACTTTCATTAGCCAAGTTGGACGGAGTTAATAAAATGATTTGATTTTTACAAGTTTTATGATTTAATTACATTTTCATGATAAGTTTTAAGATTTCCTATGCACATATCCTCTTTTTTAAAAATATTCACCATAAGTCATTCCATCAAAATATTCCACTAAAGTGCTAAGATGGATGCATGAAGGCTTGAGTTGAATATCAAATTACAAGCATCACATTTATGATTCACTCAACCTTCTTATGAGGTGTCATATTAGAAAATCTATAAAATAAAAAATTTTAATATAATGAAAAATTCAAATTAATATACCTATGAGAAATTCATTCCAAACTTTTAATTTGACCACCAAAAATCAAACCGGTATACCTATGATAAATTATGTTAATATGTATTAGAATTATATCCAATGCATTGCAAGTTTTATTAAATGTTAATGTGGTCTCAATTTGTCATTGATTTAGGTTGTAGTTTTTTTCTTAAGTTTTCAGAAATGACCCCATTTATCTTTGTTTTTCTTTACTTTAGTTTATACTTTTGATGTTCTTGTATATATTGTATAAAACTATACAAATTTATTGATTGGTGTCCTTTTTATCTTAGCTGATTCACACGGCTGATGAAACCTTCCAATTTACTCTATGTCCAGGGGTAGGTTTGTTCATGTTAGAATTGTAGAATGTATTGATGGTCATAGTAGTGAGTAGCTTTATGATCAAGTTGTGATATTTTGCACTCAGATACAAGTTAAGGATTACTCCAATATTGTGAAATTCCACTATCTAATGCTGGGAAATATTTTGAGAGTGGTCTTAGATTAATTAAATATGATAGTTTGATATGGGAAATGATGAGAATTTGGGCTAATATTGGTTGTGTTTTGAGATATACAATTATCATGGTGAAGACATGTGAAATTGCATGTGCAATAGATAAAGCAATTGCGGACCAGCGAGAAAAATACAAAAAAGTAGGGAAGGGTGTGGCTACAAATATTCAAGTTACAAAAGACTCATTAAAATGCTACCCAAACTGATGGGTCTAGTGGGGTCTCAAGATTAGGTGTTGGCATTGATGATGGGTTAGTCGGGGGATTGATAAATATAGAATGAAATGAGCTGGGTGTAATGCTTAGTGATGGGTGGAATGAAGAGGATGATGAGCTTGTTGTGACCCCATAGTTTTCAGATAAGGAAGAAAAACTTTAAGTGGCTCTGGGGAAAAATTAGAAATTTTCAAGAGAGACAATGCATATGGAGTTGCTAAGGGGTGTATGACAAATTATAATTTCTGTTCCAGAACAATTTTTCTATTCAGACTTGTTTTGAATAGAAACCGTTTGATAAAATTATTTCATTTTTTTTATTTTGAAATAGATTTTTGTTTCGTAAATAGGTTTGGAATAGAAATCGAAGTAAAATTGTCTACTTTTCTATTTTTGGAAAGAAAGGAGAAATAAAAATTATTCTCATCGTTTGTCCTTACTATGAACCGGTTGTCCATCCATCGTCCGCCAACCACCGGCTCGCCGGCGCCGGCCGTCGCCTGTTGCCATTCACCGCCATGGTTGCCGTCCGCCGCCATCGCTGCCGTCCGCTGGTTGCCGGCAGCCGTCGCCACCGTCCGCCGATTCGCCGCTGCCCATTGCCACCGGCCGGCTGCCGTCCACCGACGCCGCCATCCGAAAGGAAGAAATTTTGTGTCATTAACAATTGAGTATTTTTGCTTAGAAACTCATCTAGAAATAGAAATAGAATTTTATTTTTTTTATTTTTTTATTTTTTTATCTCAGAAATCAATTTCTGGCTAGAATGGTTATCATTCACGCCCTAAGTTGCTAAAGATAACTAAGGAAATATATGTTGAAGTTACTAATGAAGTAGAACCAAGAAGGAGGAGAAAAGTGGCTGCAACATTGACCCACCGTGTGTGAAGATAATGTAAAGTTTGAGACAGAGTACTTTGACTCAAATAACTATAATTTGAGCTTTATCACAAGTGATAAAGAAGAGCTAGCGTGAGAAGTGGCTGTTAGAAGGAAGAAGAGCACGCATGTTCAGTATGATGAAACCACAGAGACACCTCAGTTTGCACTGAATATGATATATGATGACCCTAAGTAGTTGGACGCTATCAACATATATACGCAGCCATCAAAAGAGTTAACATTAATTTTATCAAGAATAACAAGGTGAGAATAAAGGCAATAAATAAGGCTAAAACTTGTGACTAGCTTATTTAAACAATTACAGATAATAACGAAAGCTTGTTTCTAGTAAAGACCTTTAAGGATGAGCACACATATATTTGGTCTTTCCAAGTGAGGAGGATTACATCTACATACTTGGTGAAACATTTTCCAAGTTTGTGGAGGACGACTCCTTTAATGAAGTTAAAGGAGTTTAAGAAAATTGTGCGAGGGCAGTTGTTATTATAAACAAATGACCAATTTTACGGTAATCGGAAAACTAAATGACATTAACTTTTGCCAATTTGAGTCACTATATATCCCACACCGTCTATTGTGACAATATCATAATTCAAGGCCTTTATAAACTATCCTCATGAACGCTTATCCTCGACCTCAACAATGGCTCATGTAATAGGGTACATTTGAATATTCACATTCCTCCTAACAAAAGTTAATAGCTCACTCTTCAATATTCCATTAACAAACATCCATCCAGCCCTATCGATGGTCTATAATCTTTGAGAAATCCCTTTCATGCAAAATCAATCATTTTGGTGTTCATTATGGTGATTCTCTTATAAATTTTACTTTCACGCTAGTATGAG
The DNA here is from genome assembly GCA_014182565.1 of Eucalyptus marginata. Classification (NCBI taxonomy): domain Eukaryota; kingdom Viridiplantae; phylum Streptophyta; class Magnoliopsida; order Myrtales; family Myrtaceae; genus Eucalyptus; species Eucalyptus marginata. The sequence continues at coordinate 9,846,778 of CM024588.1, read as the reverse complement.
GATTTCAGTGAATAATTTGTTCATGATAATTTCAGAGCCTATTGAACTGATAGGAGTACATCCCATTTAATTTTTTGATTACCCTTAGCTTAGTCCTTTTGTACTAACTTATTGTAACATCTAAACCCATATGCTCTTGCACAATTTTCTTTAATAACTTCAACTTCATTGAAGTAAGCCACCCTCCACAAGCTTAGATAATGTTTTACCCATTACGAAGATGTAACTCTCCTCACGTGAAAAGACCAAGTGCATGTGTGCTCATCCTTGAAGGTTTTCACAGTAAACAAGCCTTTGGTGTCATCTCTAGCTGCATAAATAAGGCAGTCATAATTTTTAGCCTTACATTTTGTTCTCAGTCACGTTGCCATTCTTGATAAAATCAATATTAACTCTTCTGATGACTGCATATTTGTTAATAACTTCCATAAACTGCTTAAGGCCATCAAATATCATATTTAGTGCAAACTGACGTGTCTCAATGGTTTCATCATACTACGTATGCGTTCTTCCTTCTACCAGCCTCTTGTATGGTTCTTCCTTGTCACTTGTGACAAAGCTCCAAATAGGGTCACATGAGTGAAAGTATCATGTCTCAAGCAAGTTCTACATTTTCACCCAAGGTGGTTGTTGTGATATCCTTCCTCTTCCCTTTTCCTTCTACTTCATTAAGAACTAACATTTATTTCACTAGATATCTTCACCCACCTAGCAACTGCATGTGCATTGTCTTGCTTAAAAGTTTTAATCTTGTCTGTAGCCACTTGGAGTTCTGCTTCTTCACTATCAGATCATCATCCTCTTCATTTTCTTTATTTTGTCCTTTTGTACGGATCTTAACGTGCCTCATTTCATTCAATGTTTATCAATCCCTCAATTATCCCATCATCAATATCAACACATAAATTTGAGACCCCACTAAACCCAACAATATACTTTGATATTGATATGATTCCTCAAGGTAAAAAACAGTCCAAGTGTCAAAACTTGCGAAGAAGAGACACTTAAGTATCAAAAAAGTTAGGAAAGTGACACTTAATCTTATTATAAAAAAAAAAAAATTGGGACATTTGAGTGTCAAGTCCGGCAAACCCCATCTGAAATCCCATGTGGCAATTTTTCATTAATATTGCTCGCCTACATGGCTTGTTGGAAAGCCGACTTAGTGAAGAAGTGCCAAAACGACGTCGTTTTGGTGTAGATTTGAATTTTAATATAAATATTAATTAAATTAAATTTAAAACCAAATTTAAAAAAAAATAGCTATAGAATGACGAGGGCTCGGTGCCTTTGGTTAGTCGTGGTCGACGGCCCTTGGGTAGGGCCCGACGACCCTGGCTAACCCTCCCCCAACCGTCGCCAGCCCTTCTCGGCGGCGACGAGTGTTGAGCCCTGTTGCCTGCAACTAGCCATCTTCTTCATTTTATTAAAAAATTATTTATTTATTTTTACAAATAAATAAATTTAGTTTTAAATTTAATTTAATTAATATTTATATTAATTATCTAGCCACATTAGCAAAACGACATTGTCTTGTACTTGTTTCGCCGGAAAAACACTACCTATGCATTTTGGTCGGATTTTCTCACAATTGGCACTAAACCGATCCATTTTGTTCCAATTTTGATACTTAAGTGTTACTTTCCTAATTTTTGGTGCGAAGTATTCCTATGACAAATTTTGGCACTTCAGATGTCCAGAACTCAATTCCTCAATAACTTTAATACTTGCAGCCGCACCCATGCCTACATCTTTATCTTTTTCTCTCTAGTCCACAATTAGTTTATCTAGTGCACATGCAATTTCACGCATGTCCTCACCAAAGTCCAATCGTTAGCCCTTATCTTGTACATAAGTGTATAATTTAAGATAGCTCAATTCGTCTGGATCATACGACCACTCATTATTGTGATCATCAACATATTCTACTATCCTACTGTGAACAGACCTACCCCATCCCATAGAGTAAATCAGAATGTTTCACTAGCCATGTAAATTTGCAAAACAGTTTCACATAAAAATCAGCTAAAAAAAATATGAAACGGACACCAACCGATATGTTTCCATAGTTTTATGGTAGGAACAAAAGAACATGATGCATAATCTCAAAGCCAAGAAGAACAAAGACAAATGAGGGCCATGTTTGGAAACCAAGAAAAACTACCATCTAGAGTTACGACAAATTGAGACCACAATAAAATAAGAAGTAAGTACATTGGAAATTCTAAAATTTGTCAAGAAAGTGTATTTGAATCATAAAGTTTATAAAAAGTACAGTTAAATCCTAAAATTTGTTAAGTTGGTGTAATTAATCTCTTTGTTAACTCCATCCACTTTGATTAACTAAAAAACCTTGGTGTGATTTATTTTAATAATTTCTCTTTCCAATGTGACAAATACCTTAAGTGAATAGGTCCATGTTATCAAAACGAAGTTGTTTTGGATATTTAACTGATCCAAAATGACATCTACCCCTCATCCCCAAATGCAAACCTTCACTGTTTCCCTTGTTGCCCGATCGTTTCTCTGGCCCCAAATTGAAGTCTGAGCCCTAAATCAGAGTACATAAAGTTCGCTTCGTCGCTGATCATGAGTACGTGTTGGTGTTTGTGCCTCGACAACGGATTGAGCAGCACCATTCTCTTCTTCAAAGGCTCATCGGAGCTCGTTCTCAGCCGTCGTTCTTTGCTTTCATGTGCATTCATTGAGAACCATGTTGTTCGGCTGCTTGTGCTTGAGGCGTCTTCTCCGTCCTTTTCCTAATTGCTTCTTAAATTGTACTTTTGTGACAAATTTTAAAATCTTAATGCACTTATCTCATAAAATAATTTAACAAAACTCACAATGCATCTGATATTGTTTTCATACCCTTACAGGGCTTTGATCATACAACTATTTCCACCTTACCATATAATTTCATTATCATTTCTGAAAAAGCTCTTAATGTGAAACCTTAAATCTACCTCCATGCCTCACAACGTAAAACCTCTGGCGCTACTCCTAACGAAGGTTCTGAGGCTTAAATTCTTGTTCTTACACAGCTTTTCCATGGATGATTGCCTTAGAATTGGAGAGTTGAGCGCACGTGAAAACTAAGGAAAGTAAAAAATAAAAAGAGAGAGAGTCGTTAGAAGTCCTAAAACTTATCGTGAAAACGCAATGAATAATAAAACTTTCAAAAAGAAAAGTGCAATTAAAACTTATTATGAAAGTTCAATCAAGTCTTAAAATTTTCAAAATGTTGATAAAATCCTAAAACTGCTCCGAAAGATAATCGAGTTTAAAAACTTTAAAAATGCAATTAATGAAAGGACTTATATTTAACAACTTTGATAAGTTTTAGGATTTAATTGCATTTTTAAAAATTTTAAGATTTAATTACACTCTGTGATAAGTTTTAGGGCTTAATTACATTTTTTAAAAGTTTTAGGACTTAATTACATTTTCATAACAAATTTTAGGACTTCTAGTACACTTATCCTGAATAAAGAGAGAGAGATTAACTGCTGCAGAATGCCCAAGCTTGAGTCCTTTTGTGATGATATCTCTCGTAAATTTTCTTTTTCCTTATTTTGAGATATATATTTTACATGAATAATCAACCTTAAACTTTTTCGTATCCACAATAACACTGAATTTGGTGTATAATCCGGAACTAGATTGAATATTTAACAATATTTCAAAGACCAAAATTGGAAAAATAAAATAAAAATCCAAGACATTACACGTTGACCAATGGATTAAGGATGTTCCCAATCGTGTAGCTCAACATTCGATTTTGATTTCTTCAATGTAGGAATGAGATGCTGCTTCTGAATCTGAACATCGAAGCCAGCTCCAATCCAACGACGCCGAGAGAAAATTCAATTCCGATGTCATCAAATCGATCCATCGACCCGAGCCACGAAACAAACGAAGAAACCTCGAATCCTACGACGAACCTCGAGCTTCTTCGTGGAACGGATCCCACAGCAGGAGCGAGAACAGGAGCAGGTTCGGCACCAGGATCGGGACGAGCGGGTTCACCTCCCTCCCGAGCCGCCCCCGCCGCAGCCGCCGCCGGAAGCACTCCCGCCGCTCGGCGTCCCCCCACCGCGCCTCCCCCACGCCCGCCGCGAGGACCGGCGGCGGCGGCTGCTGGTACGGGCACTTGCAGCGCCACGACGTCTCCGGGAGGCCGAGCCGCGGGAGCCGCCTGAGGAAGAGGGAGAGGCTCCACCGGAGGAGGAGGAGGTCGGGGGATGGGGTTCGGGAGCAGAGGAGGGGGAGGGTAGTCCCAGCGGAGGTAGCAGGGGACGAGGGAGGAGACGAGGAATTGGGAGTGGAGGGAGGGGGCGGTGGTTCGGGTGGTGAGGAGGTGGGTCAGGGCTTGGAGCTTCTGCTCCCATGTCGTCTCCTCCATCGTCGCGGTGCCTATGAAATCGCGGTGTAGTTTTGCGGAGAAGATGAATGGGGATGGAAGGATGAGATGGCGTTTTCAGTCGTGACAATAAAATTAAAAAGGGTAAAAGCTAAATAAAAAATCCCAAACTTAACCAACTAGGACGCATTTATCTTAAATAACTCCAAATTTATATCATGTGACACATTTATCCAAACTTATGTAGTATGAACCAAAAATCTTAAACTTTTATCTACGTGTGTCCCAAAAATTTATATCATAGAAAATAGGGAAAATCCTAAATAGGGACCCAAAGTACATACTTTTTCTCAAAAGAGGACCTAAAATGGAGTATGCCCGTATAATAAAGCCGAAAGTTGTCGTTTAGTCCAAAGGCGACCCACGCCGGCCGTTGAATAGATGTATCTCCAATGCATATTTCGGTAACCTGATCAAGGGTATTTTTGTCCAAAAAAATTCTTTTTTTATTTTCGGTTTGTTCTTTTTTTTTTTTTGTCTATGGTTGCACTATTCATCATCTTCTTCGTCCCCTCTGTGTCTTCCCTTACCCAGACCAAGAAGATCGGACTTGGGAAGGGCCGGCGAGGGCGGACATCCATCGCCGGCAGTGGGCGAGGACCGCCAAGCCCTCGCCGGCCACAGGTGAGGGCTTGCAGGCCGACCCTCGCCAGATCTGGCGAGGGTGGCATCGGCTGTGGTCTAGCGTGAACCCATACAACGTTATCCCGCCGTTGTTCCGCTCCAAGTACACCGCTGCACATACAGTACATCGAATGAGAGATGGTATCGAAGTGAGGTTTGAGCTTCAATGATGGATTTCATGTGTATGGATATGTGTGGATATGGATTGACCTAGTGCTTGTCGGATTTGGAATGAGCTAGAATCTCGAGAAGGTGGAGACTGGGATGAGGAGATCCGAGTCGGTGTCACTGTGCAAGTCGTCGTGTTCCACGGTTTCGGGTTTCGGGCAGTTCGAACCATAGCGAAGCGTAAGTCACTAGCATGTGCCATCTAGTGGCCAAAGAGGCAATCCCGGTGATTCTTGCAGCCCCCAACAAGCACAAGAACAGACCACTCAGCTCAACAACCGAACACACCTGCAACAAATGCATCAGGAAAATCAAACGAAGATGACAAACATATTCTGGGGAACGTAATTGAATTCGCTACAAGATCTCCGGAATTGAAGAAATTCTTCTCGGTCTTTGATGCCAGGATGATCAGCGGTGCCGCAAACTAGCTCACTTGTCATCGTCGGGAGGCAGCGATGATGAAGAAACGGTACCGGTGGCTTGTTGCGGACGGTTGCTTTGAGCTCTCTTCTCCGTCTCGAGCACGCCCAAAGGCGAGCGTGCCCGGTGCAAATTTCCAGGCTTTCGAACCAGAAGAGGTGCTCAAGAAGGTGGGCACTTCGTTTTCCTTCCCCTTTGCTTTGTGTCATTACCGTCTCGAGTGAACAGTTCAGGGTTCTGCGCATTTTGGATATAATGGTGTGTATTCTCGGTCGGTGTTTGTTGGTATTCCTAAGTGAAGGCAGCAAATGGGTGCCTTTCGAAATGCATAATTGCAGTGTGTTGTTTCATGGGGAAATCAAAGGAGACGTGCCCGAAGAAGACGATGAGCAGGACAACCAAAAATGAAAAAAATAAAAATAGTTGGACAAAAATACCTAATCGGGTCACTAATATGCATCGGAGATGTAACTATTTACTTGGCCGACGACTAAGGTCCTTTGAGACTAAATAACCATTTTGGGTCCTTATTTTGGCACAAATTTCACTTTAGGTCTCTTTTTGAAAATGAGGGCACTCTAGGTCGCTATTTGAGATTTTCCCAAGAAAATAATTTGGAATTTTTTATGTTACAAAAAAAAAAAAATTGAAGCAAATATGTCACGCATATAAAATTTTGAGGTCTTTTGGCATTACGAAAAAAAATTTGGGGTAAACTCTTATCATGAGGAAAGTTTGGGATTTTTTGTGATCACAAAAAACTTTAAACTAATACATTTATGACAAATTTATCCTATATTAGTTTTTGTCAAATTTAAAGGTTAAATTTGTTGGTGTAAATTACACATGATGACATAATATGACCATGTGGAAATCTATAAAATAAATATCACGAAAAATTCCAAAATCGATACACATGTAACAACAATACTATAATAATAAATTTAAGGTATACATGTGATAAATTTGAGATTTTTTGTAACACTAACCCTATTAATTTTCACGTGGACTTGTTACGTTGTCATAACATGTCATCCATGTCAGTAAATTTAACAGTAAAATTTGATAGAAATTAATAGAGGGTAAATTTATTACAAGTGTATGAATTTGAGATTTTTGGTGGTAAAAAAATTAGTTTGAGATAAATTTATCATGAGTGTACAAGTTTGAGGTTTTTGACCGTTAAAAAATTAGTTTGGAATAAATTTATCATCGTATATCAATTTGGAGTTTTAATGATAAAAAAATTAATATATGATAAATTTGTCACATGTGTACTAATATGAAGTTTTTAAGGGTATTAACCCTTATTTCAATCTTATAGTTCAGAATAAAGGTTTTCAAACTCATTAATTTCTGATAATTTTTACAATTATTTTTAGGTTTCATTTGTTTCATAAAAATTAAATGTCGGATAACTTTAAAAAATGAATCAACACAATATCCTCTCATAATCAATAAAAAAAAACCTACTTAAATTTGTAAAAGTGACTTCCTTTTTTTCTAAAAAAAAATCAGTTGGGGGAAATCGCCTCACTCGAGACTGGCGAGGCCACCTTGGCTCGTGGCCCCTAGGCCTCAACCAGTGGTTTATGACCCTCGCCAAAAGCTCACCGTTAGTCATTGTGGGGAAAAAGAAGTAAAGAAGGAGGAAGAAAAGGGAAAAAATTAATAAGAAGTTCGAAAAAAATAAAATATTATTTAAAATTATTTACATTAGTTTCGATTGGTCCAAATTGATTAGATGTATTGAATTTGTATAATTATAAAAGATTTAGTACTAATGTAAAAAAAAATTTAAAACTAAATTGACATAACTATAATAGATGGAACTTTTTTGGTCATTTTCCCAAATATTGAACGTAAGAAATCAGCTTTCATCGCATTGGCCCAAGGACAACCAAACATAACAAAATCAGACCATATTCCTGGAAAAATATTATTTTCGAAAATACATTCCACCGCAGTCCGTTATTCGTTAAATAAGTGGAAAATCACTAATCGCAAAAATGGGAAAAAAAAAACTAACAATAACGAAAAAGTAAAAAAAAAAAAAAAAGCTTGCACTTAGCCAACGTGAAAATAGTATATTCATCCGCGTAATGATGGCCCAAAGGAGGCTGCAAATGGAGGAGAGTCTCTCCATCTCTCTGGAAACTTCGACAGCCTTCTCGTCCTCCTCCCCTTCCTTCCACACAAATCTCTCTCTCTCTCTCTCTCTCCTCCTTCCCTCTCCTCAAATAGACTCCCACCGCCACCGCTTTCTCTAACTCCATCACACGACCCAACACCAGAACACACGAACACGCCAGACAGAGCTCTGAAAGAGCTCCACGTTCTTCAGCTTGGAAGATCATTGATATATAGCAAAAGAAGTAGCAAGAGAGAGAATACAGAGAGGAGGGGTTGAGGGAAGAGATGGGTGTGGATTACTACAAGTTGCTGCAGGTGGACAAGGGCGCCAGCGACGATGACCTGAAGAAGGCCTACCGGAAGCTCGCCATGAAGTGGCACCCGGACAAGAACCCCAACAACAAGAAGGACGCCGAGGCCAAGTTCAAGCAGATCTCCGAAGCGTACGAGGTACTTGTCACTGCCAGCTTTTTTCTTCTTTCGTCTTTCGTCGCATGCTTCCCGAGACATCGCTTTCCGATCGGCAAGTTCTGGTATTGACCGTTTCCGGTGCTGCAAGATCGGTTTTTGCTTCGTGGGTATACTCTTAATCTCATCTTCTTTGGCTAGTGATTGTGTTGAGCTCACTGAACATTCATCGCTCGTTTGTGCCGTACGAGGAAAATTTGGCATTTGTAAGGAGAATTCAGGAGGCGAATTTCTTGTGGAATTTGGACTTTTGGATGGCCTTTTGATGTGTATTGATGAGAATTCATGGAAAATGTCAGTCTAACCATTACTGTGTTCATGTGATGTTTAGGTTCTGAGTGACCCTCAGAAGAGAGCAATTTACGATCAGTACGGTGAAGAAGGACTTAAAGGCCAAGTCCCGCCGCCCGGTGCCGGCGGTCCGGGAGGAGCGACCTTCTTCCATACCGGGGAAGGCCCGAACGTCTTTAGGTTTAACCCGAGGGATGCGAACGACATATTCGCGGAGTTCTTCGGCTCCTCTAGCCCGTTTGGAGGAGGTATGGGTGGGGGTGGAATGAGGGGCGGGGCGAGGTCGTTTGGAGGAATGTTTGGAGATGATGTATTCAGCTCGTTTGGAGAAGGTAGGCCGATGAGCCAGGCTCCTCGTAAGGCTCCGTCGATTGAGAATAAATTGCCTTGCAGCCTCGAGGATCTCTACAAAGGGACGACTAAGAAGATGAAGATCTCTAGGGAGATTGCGGATGCTAGCGGGTATGTTGATCTTGTCCTTCTTTCCAATGTTGCCTGTTCACGTGTCTGAGCAAGTGTAAATGATGTTCTTGATGAGCTTGCTAATGCGATGGCTTTCGATACTCCTATTTTTGGCAGTCGTGATCCGAAAGTAGTTTCCTTATGTTGCTTCCTATAAGTTACCTGTGCCTGTTGTTTGCAAATGGAGATATATGCATATTTCACTAGGTGCAATGATGGTTTATTGGCTAGACAAAGCATGTATATAGGCATGTTCTAGTGTTTATCCTTTTCATTGGATGCAATCTTTAGCTATTGCTTATATGCACTCTTGGAATTGATGTCATTAACTTATTTCTACTCTGTTTCTGGATTATTTGCGAATTAGCTTAGTTTCAGGGGAGGTGGTAAATTCACCACCAAGTGTGAACGGCATCATTTCCGAACTATTTCTGCAAATTGTGCATTCTATTTTGATGGTTCAGCAACTAGATTTAGTGCTTTATTGAGCTTGTGAGCAAAAAAATGGTCAAGCAGGTGTTTTCACATTCTAGTTGAGCCTATGCTTTCTGGAGCCCTTCCATCTGTTTCTTCTTTTTGCTAGGTTGAAGTGCATGTCCTAAGCTGTCATGTCTTTCTTGCACAGAAAAACTTTGCCCGTGGAGGAAATCCTAACCATTGAAATAAAGCCTGGGTGGAAGAAGGGCACGAAGATTACATTTCCAGAAAAGGGAAATGAACAACCTGGTATGATTCCTGCGGATCTCGTCTTGTGATCGACGAGAAGCCGCACGGCACCTTCACAAGGGATGGCAATGACTTAGTTGTTACGCAGAAGATATCGCTTGCGGAGGCACTTACAGGGTACACGGTCCGCCTCACCACGTTAGATGGAAGAAACCTGACCATACCCATCAACAGTGTGATCCATCCGACCTACGAGGAGGTCGTTCCTAGAGAAGGAATGCCCATACCGAAGGAACCGTCGAAAAGAGGGAACTTGCGAATCAAGTTCAACATCAAGTTCCCGACGAGGTTAACTGCCGAGCAGAAGGCCGGGATCAAAAAAACTTCTGGGTTCCGTGAGAGGTTTGATTCTTGTTATGAGTTTGAAATGATGTGCATATATCCGTTTTGATGGAACCATTCATATGATATAGTGAGTTGGAACTGTAATGCAGCTCGGGGTTAAGGCCAAATGAATAAGGGGTACAATAAGAAGCTTAGTCTTGAAGAAAGACAGTAGCAGGATGCAGCACCATTAATGTCGTTCCAACTTTCTCGGTTGTTAATATAGGCTAGCACTGTGAAGAACTGCGTTCTTCAACGATTTTGACGTGAGATTGATCCTTTATATCTAGCTCGCATGGGTTAAGGGTTCCCTGCGCTGACCGTTGTGTCCAAGCAATAATTTGCGTGAGTTGTTTCACCGTTGTCTAGGAGCAAAATAGAAGCTGTCTTTTGGAATATGCTTCCTGTGGATGCACCAGACGAGTTGGAACAAGAGGCACATTGAAAAACTTACCCAGAGATTATTGCTTGAACCATTAGAACGATCACGCATTGGGTTAAACTGCAGGGGAATAAAAAGCAATTTTCCAAAGTACCTTTGAATGATGAAGGAGGAGGGCAAGTGTTTTAAGTAACTCAGTTTTATGTATATTTTGTAACACTACTTTGAAATGAAAAAGAAAAAAAAAAAAGAAAGAAAGAAAAAAGAAGGGCAGACATGGGCGAGCATTGACAGAGAAGACTAGGCAAGCTTCGTCGGTGGCGGCCATACTCGAGCATCAGTGGCGAGGAGAGGTGATTGTCGGCCGGGCAAGGGCCATGCGACCTTAGGTCATGCGATCCAAACAATATCAGGTGGCCATTGCCTGGATTGCGTAATCTCGTCGGCCCTTTGCAGCCAAATCTTGCCCTCAGCGGCTTCTTGCCAGCCGCCTTTACTCAAATAAGATAAACAGCAACAACAAAGGCAAAATTGAAAAGGGAAAAAGTTGACAATGATAGTTTGGGAAGGAAAAAAAAATTACTTTAATCTCAAAAATAACCTCTCATAAATGTTGAAAGTTCAGGACAGATTCCTTGAACTTTCAGCTTATTACCAGTATTTGGCCACACGAGCCTCAAAACAATTAGCTGAGCATCTCATTTCTGACATATCATTTTGCTTTTATCATTCTGCAATTGCCCTTATTTCTGGATCTGTATTTTGCTGAAAGAGGGGAAAAAACCTTGTTCAAATCCTAAAGTTGGATGGTTAATTGCTAATTATTGAAATAAATGTAGAGGTTCTAGGGAAAATTTTAATTTATAAATTGCTATTTGCAATGTCTACGGTGTGCCTGAACTTCCAGTTTTATCAAGGCTAGCATTAGGCCAAATGGGTCTCGAAACAATTAGCTAAACATCTCATTTCTGTCTTGAGACCCTGTAAAATATATTCCTTTACTTTTATCATTCTGCAATTGAACTATTATGTGGATTTGTATTCTGCCCAAAGAGGGGGAAAAACCCTGTTGAAACCTTAAAGTTGGATGGTTAATTACTGATTATTGAAATGAATGTAGAGGTTCTAGGGAATATTTTAATGCATAAATTGCTATTTCCGGCATCTACAGTGTTTGCCTTGAACTTTCAATTTTATCAAGGTCAGCATTTGGCCAACTCAAAATAGTTAGTTGAATATCTCTTTTCTGTCTTGAGACCTTGTAAGATATATCCCTTTACTTTTACAACTCTGCAATTGCCCTACCCTGTGGATCTATATTATGTCGAAAGAGAGGGAAAAACCCTGTTTAAACCCTGAAGTTGAATGGTTAATTGCTGATTATTGAAATGAACCTAGAGGTTCTAGAGAAAATTTTAATATATAAATTGCTATTTCCGACATCTCTCCAGTGTGTGAGCGCCTTAGAGAGAGGGGGGGAGGGGGACAATGCGAAACCAATGTACTAAACAATTAGCACAATTTTAAATGAGTTTCTAATTTAAATAGCTCATTTGTAGGGAAGCAATGTGAACAATCACTCTCTCCATTGAACCTAATACAACTATATATACCTCATTTCATTCAATTGGACCACAAATTATTTGCCCAGATGAATCTGCTGGGAAACTCATTGAATTGTTCTCGGCAGGAGTTAGCAGGAGCTAGCTGCTACACACATCGCACCATCCCACATGAATCTGGTGGGAAACTCAAAGTACTAAACATTTAGCACAATTTTGAATGAATTTCTAATTTAAATTGCTCATTTGTAGGGAAGCAATGTGAACAATCACTATCTCTCCATTTAACCTAATACAAAAATACAACTATATATACCTCATTTCATTCAATTGGACTACAAATTATTTTCCCAGATGAATCTGCTGGGAAACTCATTGAATTGTTCTCGGCAGGAGTTAGCAGGAGTTAGCTGCTACACACATCGCACCATCAAAATTTTGATCCGACCCATGAATACCCTCTAATTCTGGTACTGCTATGAAACCCGACCTCGAAATCACTTCACTCGCTGTAATCTTCTGATACAGCCGAGTCCAAACTCTCGCCGTTCGGGATTGTGTCTAAAGCCATATTGTCAGCATCGCCTAAATCTGCATCACCCTCAGAGTCCTCATCAACGACATCTTCTACGCCTTTGTTATTGTCATAAGAATCAACATCCTCATCGCTGACGTCCATTTTACCCCAACCATTTGAAGTACCATCTAACCCTACTTCCCAATTTCCCCTATCAAATTCGTAAGCCACCACTTCATTTTCATCAGATTCCGCCTCTTCCATGCTGTTACTGTCATCAGCTGTCACCAAGCGTACTGGACTTTTCTGTTCAGCAGCCCATTCCTCAACTGCCGTAGAGTCCTTAATTATATTTGGCCTCGCTGTCTCCACCATGTTGCCCAACAACCTCCCCTGAACAGCCTTACCTTCCGTCCTCCTCCTCCTCAATGTCCGGCGGCCCCGCCCATAACCTTGCCCCTGTTGAGTAAACCCCCGATTTAAACTCTCAACGTTTAGAGAATTCTGTTTACCAGCAAAAGGTTTTGCACCAGGTCTCCTCTGATGCATTCTAGCATTGCTTCGATCACGGCTCCCAAGTCCACGTTTTTTACAGTTGCGACCTTTAATGACATCAGCAGAAAGGTCTTTCATCTGTAGTTCTTGATCTCCCTCTGATGGTTCGGTCTCGTTGAGCTTGATCGATGGGGTATTCGCAGGAAGCTTCTGTAATATAAAGAAATAAGGAGGCAACTAACAAAATTACATGTAAATTTTAACAAAGTAACCCTACTAAATACCCATGGAATCACCATACAAATTTTAATTTATAATGCATTTATATAATTCAAGCATCCACCGTGCATCTACATAGCCCCACCAATTTACACTAGTGGAGGCCAGTTAGACACTTAGGGTGTGTTTGTTTATTTCTGTTTGTGTTCCCCGGAGCACAAATTTTTGTTCTTTTGTTCTAGGGAACAAAAAAAGAACAGAAACGCGTTTGTTTATACTTTTGTTCCCGGGAACAGAAACAAGAAGTAGAAAAACTTATTTCTTGTTCCCGGGAAAACTTCCGAGAAACACTTTTTTTTCTTCTCATTTTTCTCTTTCTTTTCTTCTTCTTTTCTTCTTCTTCTTCTTCCTTTTGCCAGTCACTGGCCTTGGCCATGGCCGGCGTCGGCGACCGGCGACCTCGCCAGAGCGTCACCGGCCCCCAAAGAGGCCGAGCCACGGTGAGGCTCGGCCTCCCAGTCGGCACAATGCCGGGCCTCACCAGGGCCAGGCTGGCCTCCAGCCAGCTCGCCGAACGTCGCCCCGGTGGCCGGTGACCGGCCAAAGAGAAAAAGAAAAAAGAAAAAAGAAAAAAAGAAAGAAGAAAGAAAGAAAAATATAATAAAAATATAAAAAAATTAAAAGAAAAAAATTATACAAGTTTACCAAACGCGTTTCTATTTCTGGAGTAAAATTTTTTTACAGTTACCAAACGCGTTCTTATACTCAGAAATTGTTCTCTGGAACAGAAACAAAAAAAAACTATTTCTATTCAAAAATTGTTCCCCGGAACAGAAACGTTACCAAACACGCTCTTAGCACCCTAAAAGTAGTCTCACTGATTTAGTAACAACTGTACTGAAATTGTTCTACATCCTCTAAGATTTCTATCCCTACTCTGTATCCATTCAGATTTCTCATTCATCTTGAGCACCTTCAGTGTGCAGGCAATAGAATACTTACCATGTAATCCTCAAGTGCCATATCAACACCAGGCTCAGATTTTTCCTGTTTTACGTAAGTTATAGAAGAATCCAGCTCAAAAAGCCTCAAAGCCACGGCAGCTGTAGTCTGTGGAATCCATGGAAGGACAGAAACAGCTTCAGAGCTCTTTAATTCATCCCCAGTATTTCTCACCAAGCCCAGCAATTCCTTCGACAGCTCAAAGTCTGTTGATAAATACTCCCGCTTAATAGCACCCTCAAGTAGAGTTACCATCTACAACAAAAATGTTAACAAGCAATAAGCAAGTCAGATGAGCAGCTCACAAGTTAGGCTGGCCACATCGCTAAACAATAAAAGAATATGAGACAAAAGAAAATAAAGAAAAAGATGACATACAATCATATGAATAAATAAAATAGTGAGTCAGCGTAGCAGCCCACATACAGTTACAAAGGAATGAGCTAATAGTGCAGAGAGACACCAACCAGTGATCTATATAAACGGCAGTAAGGCAAAGTTGCAGCACATGGAATATCATACCTAGAAGCCATTATCAGCATGAGACGTGCAATTGCTTAGTCTCTGATTCACACATCACACATGCAGACAATTGCCTAGTGATCTATCTTTAACCTCAACTGGGTAAATTAATTGTAAGACTTCCAACTTTCACTACGTCTCTTGATGTGTTCATGGATAATTAGTCAAGTCTGAAGGGCCTGGCTCAGATAATTCTTGTTGTGGCACGAAGAGATGGTAAGATAGATAGTAGATTGGACTCAAGTGCACTTCCATGCCTCGTGTTTGCCAATCATGTGGAGTCTGATTAAGTGCATAATAAAAGAAAAAATAATATCACTTACAGTAGATGAGTAGCAGAACTAACTTATTTTTGCAACAAATTCTAAAAAAGTGAGGACACGAGGACAAAGTGAGGTTGGTTTTGTTTCAGAACAGAAAAAGAAGAGGCCAAACAAAATGAGGCTCCAACAAGAAGGATGGGCATCAAGGTGATCTATTTAAAAGAAACACATCTATGACAAAGAGAACTGAAGAAAGGGCCATCTCACAACAGGGGATTTATCTTGGCAGCTTTCAACACAGTAGTTACCATAAAGTAGCATTTAGAGTACTGATATTACAGAACTTGTTCAACGTACAATTTCTTTCAAGCAAAAATTCGACCAAAAAAAAAAAGAAAAATTTATTTCAAGCAATCACATACTAACGAAAACTCATGGTTTACAGGCTATATTTACACTATGATGTAAATAAATCACAACTATAAGTTGCAGAATGTATATTGCACAGACCTGCAGAAGTTCCTCAGTGGATGATGATGCATTCAACTTCATACCCCAAGTCTTTCGGCAGTCCATGTCTTCCAGCCAGAACGAATGAATAGCTTCTGATGGAATATGAACCTGAAAGCAGAAATGGTTAATAACATGGAAAAACGGAGAAGCATGTATGAGGTGGCGCATGAGTTTAACGAAGAGAGAGAGAGAGAGAGAGAGAGAGAGAGAGAGAGAGAGAGAGAACATGACATGACACAGCTATTACTAAGACAAAGCAAATTTAACAGTGAGTAGCCCTCAAGAAATTCCGATGCCCTTGGCCTTACCTCTAAATATGCTAACAGCGCTTTGATTAATCTGATTCCAAGGGGAAGAGAATAATCCAAAATATGAAAGTACCCATGTTCCAACTTCCTTTTGTCTTCACATCCCACATGATTAAGTGAAAAGTCGAACTCACTGCCAAAAGTCTTGTGGCAAGATTGGCAATGGATGGCCTCAAAGAAGTACGTGCTGAGGCAGCTATCACAGATGCCTAACAGCTGGTCACACCTCTTCTTCCCGACTTTTACGCTGGACAGTGAGGATGAGATGCAGCACTCTTTCCACATCCACTTCTGGAGATCTTGATATCTCTTCAATGCAGCCTTCTTCTCAAATTCATTTCGGCCAAGCTCAATTTTGATCGATGATGATGTCTCAAATGAATCGGAGTTTGAAGCACAGACAGTACTGTTAGGACTGTCAAAATCATTAGGACAATCAGGACTAGAATCCATTTCTGCTGGTTCGTTTTTAACAGGGAGTCCACCCCTTGAGAAGACTTTCGCAGACTGCAAGTTCCTTCTAACATTCTCCTTGAATAGGGGATCCACTTCCAGCAGCATTAGACGCAAATGGGATTCCCTTATCCCACGTGTATCTAAGGACATCAAAAGAGCATCAAAAGCCTGCAAAAAAAAAAAAAAAAAAAAAAGGACAGAACAATGATATTAAATACACAACCTGAAAAACCTAACAAACACCTTATTCAGAGAATAAGGTAACGATAATGTTAACCAAAAGTCAGATATGACGGACAAAATGTTCCTTAATCACTACTTTCAAAATCATATGGCCGCATTTTTGAAAAAGCAAAGGTGACATGATTACCCTCAGCAACATACCTTCAGCTACATTACTGCAGTGTTCTTTATTTGGAAAAAAGAACACTCGCATACATACTAAAATGACCTTGGTTTTATGGTACACTCCTAATGTGGCTTTCGGAGCTTTTGGCTCCAATAATTCTGTTTTATGACTCACAAAAGCATTAATAATCAGTTTAACTTGCTAAAAAATCAAAAACATGATTTTGTCCAGTTTGGATAACATAACCAATGACCAGTTGAGCCAATCATTAACCAGGCCGCCCTGAGCTTGTGTTTACCTTTTCCTCTTCCTCTCATTTCATATGCAAAATGCCATTTTCACCACATGGTATCATAATTAAGGACATATATGTTCTTAGAGATGAGTGACAAAATATCTAATTGCATAGACTTACCTCTTCCGTATCTATAAGCCTCCAAGAATTGTCATGTAGCTCGACAAATATCCTGCCTGAACCAGGATCATTTTTTGAGGCGGATGCAACAAACCACCAATACCGATTTCTCCTGCGATCCTGACCAAGAGGCAAGGACCTGTATACATATATCTCTTCAGCTCTATGAGCAATGTAAGACTTCAATTGAGTGCGTGACCGTTTTGAGGCATGTCCATATTGCATAGATAAGTTATCAGGACCTCCAGGTCCTCCAGCAGAATCCTGAACAGCTGAGAATCTTTCGGTTGGAACACTGCTCAAGTCATTCTGGAGACCTTCGGGACCATGCAATGAATTTTGGTTCTCTGTGGAAACATCATTGTTTTTATTATCAGCTAGAAGCCAGGAGCTGTGGCTGCCATCCACCACAGAATTGGGAAGCTGAAATTCAGTTTTGCTCCCTAATAAGGACAAGAAATCCACTTTGGCAGTAAAGTCATCCTTCAGGCGAGACTTATCCAACTGTGCCTCTACCCACATTTGCTTTTTCAGAGCACTTGCTGCTTCCAGCCGGTCCTGCAAAAAATTAGACAGATTTTAGGAGAGAATTCCTTTTTTTTCAAAGCAAAACTCTTCAGTAAAATGCAGAAGGCTGACTACCTCAAGAACAGCACGAATTGAGTTCCCCTCATTCGCAATACCAATTAAAGCAACAAGAGCATTCAGACGCTCCTCAACACTGAGATGAGAATATTCCCCTTCAGTAAGTCCACGAACCCACGATTCACCTGACTTACTTTCATCAATCTCCACACTTTCCTGATCATCTTTACCACCACAAAAATCCTCAGCATCCTTATGGTGCTCAGTGGCAGTGCTTGGATGACACACATCCACAGAACCGGCAACAGTGCAAGATTCTACATCTCCTTCAATCTCATTTTGCAAATTTGTATCATCAGAAACATTCTCCTTTCCAATTTCTGGACAAGCATTCGCTTGACCACATTGGTCCACATCATTGTTAGCACTCAATGTGTTGGCTAAATCATCGACTTCAAGATCCTCATCAACATCACCTTCAAATTCTTCATCTCTTTCCCCTTCATCCTCTCTTTCCACTTCATCAGCATCTTCTCCAGATAAAATTCCATTCTCGAATATTCTTATTTTCTTTCTGGCTTCTGACAAAATTGACTCAGCATCAGCTGGATCCTTCCTATAAGCAGATCTGACACGATAGGTTGAGGGAGCTATTCTTTCAAAAAGTTTAGTATCCCTTGTCAAAGCAACAGAAATGGAAGCTTCTGGTGTCTTGCTTGTGGTGAGATCCCGCAGTCCAGATTTCTATAAATAATGGGCTAAATCAGATTAACAGTGAAGAACCAATCACCACCCTGACCAGAATCTATTAAATACTAACCTGAATCTTGTCTGCCAGTTCTAATACAGTCAACCCCTTGCTTCCTTCGAGGGAGAGGACATGAAATGCGGCAAATTTGACAGTTCCAGGTGTCAATCGGTGCCTAGATCTCCTAGGAAGTAACAAACCTTTATCTCGCATGATGGTGAGCGCTTTCTCTGCAGCTGAACCACTGCGTAAAGTAGAAATGACTTCTTCACAACCTTTAACCTGAAATCACAAGTTCCTCCATTGAAATTCATCAAAGCAAAAAATAACAAATAGAGAATGTCATTCTAGAATCCATTCGGTATAGATGCATGACAACTCCATCTAGGTATAAGATGGACTACCAGAGAATGCATTCGAAGTGCATTTCATCGTCATTCTTAGCAAATATAAACACAAGTTACAAATAACAACCAAATCCGCATCCTTAATGAATGAAGTATGACCAAAACAAATCAGATTTTCTTCGAATACCCAAAAAGATACCAGCAACAAGATGAAGCATGTTTGCCTAAAAGGTTTTGAAGAAATTGTTGGCCTATATTCCAAAGGTGCTGTAAATCCAGCAAATAGTAGTACATCAAATGTGTTTGTTACATAAGTGATTGAAATGTCAGGCAACACATGGTAGAGATTGATGTCGCACTTCATCCACATGCTGTATTATGAGCCATGTCTGCTTTCTATTCGTTTCTTATGGATAGTAGATGGAGTGACCCAATAGATATGTCATTATTGGAACTTCGATTACACTATGCTGGTATGCTTTACACATTGTGATAAGGTAGCCATAGGGATTGAAAGTTTACAATATACAGTGATACGACTATGAGTATCCCCAATCTTAAACAAACCTTGAGTAATTCATCCAGTGTCTTTTCTTAAACACAACTTGTAGGGTCAGAGAAAAGTGAATCCAATAACAGATACTCACTAGCCAGAGTCAATGTTAAATTCCATCAGAAGGAAAGCAGGATCAAGACCTCTATCTTAGCAGAAAAATGGAAGAGCCCTCCATGGAATATGATTCCCCAATCAGGTCGAATTATGTGACATTCACAGTCATAGGCCAATTGGCACTTTTGCTTTTCAATTTTGACGAGCACAAAAAAAGAATCTCCAACCCCACCCCCCCCGGTGCCCCCCACAGGCTCCCTTCTCCCTCTCTCTTTCTCCTTCCCCTCCTTAAGACAATAAAAAGTAATTTTCTCATGTTTGAGGTAAAAGCGAAGTTCAAATAAAGAACCTCATTAATATCTTGCCGGCAAGGTCGTGCAACAGCTCTCTTCTTCAATTGTGGACCAAATCCAGCAGATAATGCCAATTGCCTAAGTATTTCCGGCCATGTCAATGGATTCAAATGCTTCTGCCACTTGCGTATATCGAAACCCCAAGCATATGCCTATGAAAAAAATTTAAAAGTTCATTCACTCCAGATAATGGATTCACTATTCTTTAAACAAAGTTTAGAAAAGCATAGTTTACCCCTTCAACAATCTGTGGATGTCCACCTTCAGGATTGGCAGAATTATTTTGATTTATACCCAAACCAGTAGCAGGTGTCCTTGCAACATCTTCGATGTCTCTAATTATTGACTTCAAAAGAGCAACATGTAGTTCGCCCAACAATCTTGAATCCTGCCATGAAGTAGAATGTGCAGATGGGCATAAAAATTAATAAAAGGAAATCTTATGAGAAACAAAGATATCCAATTAGAGGGAACATTGCTTACATAGTCATGAAAAGCTTGAACAAACTCATCAAGAGTAAAAGGCCATAGACCAAGTACATCCGCAAAAGTAAGAAAAAATCGCCAGGCCTGCATGGGATCACCCAGAAGTAAGCCACTAAGCTCTTTATATAAGTAAAGATCAGTCATAAAGCAAAAGAGAACACCCTCAATAACTCAATGGGATGAGTTTACTCTTACATTTGGAAAAACATTCAGATAAGAAAATATATTTGTCCACAAGGCCATACAAGCCAAAAAATCACATCCGATAATCATGAATTCAAAGTCACCATTGTAGCAATTACAATATCAAGAGATAAAAGTCAAAGAGGCAACCATCCAATCCATCTTCCGCTGGACAATGAACTATCCTTCCTGTTAAAAATCTATTCTATTAAGTCTGAGGGAAAGAATGATGGGGTAAGTGAACTCAAGAACAGATAATGGGGAGTCCATGACACTTCGGCACTAAATATTACTGGTAAAATAATACATTCGCAGCCTCAAGGACAATGGTACGTCTCCACAATAAAGATGCAACATTTTCAGATAGTAATCTTATCATGGAAGTGCAAGCTATTATGAAAAAACAAGCTATTATGAAATTATGGATCTCTTTCAACAGTCAAACATACCATGAGAAGATTCCCAATGTTCTCCTCTGAATTGGTCCATGGTTGAACTGCAAATGGTCTCTTTAATCGCACAGACTGAGGAGGAAAGGCACTCAACGAATCTAAAGCATAAAACTTACATTAAAGTTGCATGGACAATAGAAAACAAACGGTAGCATCTAGAGTTGGAATGCCCAAAGAAAGGCAGGCAGACAGGAACACACATGTCTAGGGCGTGAACCCTTTCTTTGAATTTATTTAAACTAGAATGACATAATATCCTAGGCCGAAGCAACGTTGGAAATGAAATGAAAGCGTGCACGCATACACATGGAGGCATGTGCCTGCTTATGTACATACGCATGTATACTCAATTACCAGAATAGCACCATACAACAAACCAGAAACTTTTTTTTTTCCCCGTGTAACTACAGAAACAAGAAACAGTAATCAAGAGATACATATCTCTGCATCTATTGGCTATAATTTCAAGACGTCAAAATCAGCTCCTTTACTACAAAATGACAGCATGAAGCAAATTCAAGTGCAAGGAAATATAAACCAGATCCTCAATTCTAAACATTTCAGTAGAAACAAATCCCTCATTCTGTAGGCTAATTCAGTTTACTCATCTGATCCTATAAATAAGTCACAAAAATTCACAGCAAAATACATCACTTATGATGTTAGATTATGCAAAGGATACCGTTGTAGAAAAATTCTAGAAATATGATTCAGATTAATTGGAGAAAGCTCTACCAGATACAGGCCTGAGTTGAAAAATTGCTGGGAGCAGGTAGGAAGTTTTCAACTTAACAGAGCAATGTTCACTTTACAATCAATTGAGTTGGCTAAGCGAAATAAAAATTGTTCAACTTTATTTGCGGGAGTACCCGATACATTTTCTTAAGAGCAAATATCTGGGGTTATTTTAAGAGAGCTTATGATAAGTATTTATATTTCTTTCCCTCCAAATTTTTGCTTTCCCGCTAAAAGAAAATAATTATTGTGAACTTAGAATTATAAGAACATTTTTAAAAACACCATATGACAATATTTACACGTTTTTTAAGGTTTTAAGAAATGAGTAAAGCAAAAAGGAGAGAAAAAGTCACCCCAAACACACCTAAGATTTACATAACGCAGAATGCCCCCAAAAATCATTTATCTGACCCAAAGAATGAAGTGAGAACTAAGTTAAAGCAAAGCTTACTTTGACATAAATTGGTAGATGACCAATGTAGGTATACCGAGAATGTGTCAAAATGGGTACACTAAATTATGTGACATGAATTAAATTGGTGATGACAGGAGTAGATTCAAATCACAAGATGGTGACTTATTCATATATCCAATGTTAACATTATTTAGTATGATGGTAATTGTATGACTTTAGTATATCTAGAATTATTCTTGACAACAATGGAACACCAGTAAATTTTCTAGAAAGGATCGGGCCCTATTTCCTTTCTACTGAATTTAAGGTACACAATAAAAACAGAGCATAGAAATTTAAAAGCTTGTCTTAGCTACCATAGAATCCTAGTTAAAACAACAATATCACACAATCAATGAATCAATGGAGTGAAACTGGTCTTAACAGTAATCGCTATAAAAAAGCTACCTCTGAACAACTCAAGGTTCTGCATAGTGGCATGATCGAGGTTAACAATTGAAGGCAACCCCTTGCTTGCAGCGGCCAATTCCATCAGCTCCAGCTGTTCATCCTCCATAAGTTCCATGGATTCCTTGGCAATTCTGCGAGCAGTGGCCTTCTCCACTGCAGCTTTTCGTCTCTCTGCTTCTTTTTCTCGACGAAGCTCTTCTTTTTGTCTCTTTTTCTCCGCCTTCCAAACAAAAAACCAGAGAAGTTAGTGAAGAAAAGAGAAAAGAAGAGATGCTGCTTAACCAATCAAATAAAGCAAAAGAAACTAACTAGTGAAAATGCAATATCAAGCTCAAATACTTACCTTAATAGATTCTTTCTGTAAATACTTCTCCCGTCGCTCTAATTCTCGCCTTTGCTCACGTAGCAATCTCTCCTCCTCTCTCTGCTGTTCACGCATCAACCTTTCTTCTTCCTTCCTTCTTTCGCGATCAAATCTTTCCATCTCTTTCCTCATTCGTTCCTCAGCCTGCAATAGAAAAATACAGGATATCAGTACATGCCAAAGATTTCTCCACAAAGCTCACATATCCTTAAGTGATAAATGAAAACCTTTCTCCTCGAAATATTTTCTTTCTCTAGTGCTTTGCGAATTCGGTTTTCATTAGCTTCAACTTCCCTCGTGATCTGGGCTTCTTCAATCTGCAACAAAATGACATTTTTGGTCACCCTAAAGCTATATCAAAAAGTGATGACCATACTCTGCTCTCAGAAGCATCAGAATTACCTTGCGTTTTCTCTTGACATGCAGGTCAGAAGTATCATGCAAAATTGTCCTGTCAGGCAGGGTAGAAGAATCTTCTTGACCGATAAATGGATGGCTTCCTTGGTGAGCATCCATTTGAATGTTAACAAAAGACTCTCTCGGCTGAAGGGAATGATCATCTCTCAGAGGGGATAAAACACTGTTTCCCTCTCTATCTTCTTGTGAGACATGGCATACTCGCAGTCGGTGACCTCGAACACCATCAACACTAGGCAGCTTCTCACTTCCATGAATAGATGACACTCTGGTAGTTGGCCCATCCACCGGGACATCAAGATAGTGAGTTTGGGCAATCCGTCCAGGGGTATGGTATCTTACAGGCTGGTCATGCAGCGACTGATACTCATGGTGGAGAAGTCTTGAAGCAGCCTGGATAATCACACATAACACAAATATTGGCAATCCACATATGACTTCGAAAATTGAATGTTAACAAGCGAAACTATCATCAGAATTTTATTAGATTCTTCTAAGAGCAGTAAAAGTTCTTAAAATTAAAAAAGTCAATTCCAGTTTTCATACAGAAAGACAAGAAGAACAAACATGTAAAAGTATCGAGAAAGGACATGTAGGGTGTAAATATATAGGCAACTGCCTACATCAACCTCTCAAAAGAAAATTGGCATGAAAAGGTAAGTTTGAATTGAGAATTACATCCCCTCCAATTTTCAACAAAGTATTAGTACCAAACAGTTCTTGATAACTGCACTAAAAGGGACTGAAACTATTCAATATTTTTTCCAAGCAGAACACTCATGTTATCATAAAAATATTTGTGACGACATTTCACAAACATATTCTTAATTCACAAGCACGAAGAAGTATGATCCTTGTAAACTTCCATTAACCCATGCAAGTGTAATCACAACAGAATATTTGCAATAGTTAACCACAAAACAAGGGGAAAAAAAACATCACACAGGCAGAGCAGCAGGTAATACAAAATACACAGTAAAAGCCAGCCAAGAGCACTAGGACTCATTTTATAGAGATATTGATGCATAAGTACCTTTCCTCTAAGTAAAGTATGCACCTGTCTCAGCTAGCCTAGATTCATTTCATGGAACTAACATTTATTGTAATGAGTACCTTAGAGTCTTAATGGATTATAGCCCTATAACAGTCAGCACAACTCTTCAAAAAGATTGAAACCTTTGGAAGATGACTACATCAAGGAAATAGCAGCAAATAAAATGTCACACAATCTCCATATGACAAGTAATGACCAACATACTAGAAGGGGTTCCTCTTTCTGTACAAAATTGCATATGTGTGGCTTTTCTTTTGCAGCCGTTTTGTATAGGGGCAGTACCCCCTTGGTACCTTCTTAATGGAATTTTGTTTATTGTTCAAACAACAACAACAACAAAGACATCTCAACAGGGAAAAGAAGGCACTGACTTTATTTGACATGGCATCCCGTCGAACATACACTTTGCCATCATAAGGATTCATGCGTCCTTTCTGCTCCTCATCTGCAACTACACAGATAACATGTTAAAGTCAGATAAGTGATGGAGTAAACATGAAATGAGAACTAAGAAGAGGAAGAACTCAGATAGATAGATGTGGCTGTCCAAATAAAATACCCCAAAGTTTGCACTCATATCCCGTTCTATCATGGAAGTGCCAGTACTTACTATAATGATCTTGATCCATTTAGCACTTGCTATATTACCCAAGCAAAAAAAGCATATGACTTCTCAAAAAAACCAGAAAGAGTGGTGTTTTTACATGAAAAGACAAGATTCTCAAGATCAAACAGCTGATCTTTACTAACCCATTACAAATAACGTAGGGCACCTTCACATCATACATGGGATCTTACTAGTATAACATAGTAAAACAGGAGCTCCTCCCTCCACATCAGTAAGCAATAATACTGTCAGAACAGACACGGACGATAAGTGGCGAGCCTACTTCCCAGGACACAGCTTACAAGTATCCCCAATCATAAATTGTAGTTGCCATTCTTAACCTCCATCAACCAGGATAGTGCATCAAAGGGAAAAAAAATTCATGTGTCATGATCTGTATATAACAGAGACCTATCATGACAAAACTAATGCAAAACTAGCTTAAAGCACTCCTGCGGCTTCACATTGCAAACAATCTGCCGCATTAACCATAGTATAACTTTGCATATGAGCATTTCACTTGTCCACAAATTCGAACACAAAATTACAAGCAAGGTACGCTTATATGGACTGCCATTCACAACTGCATATGAACTCCGGTTTAACATAACAAACATAATTTTAATGACAACACTGAACTGATACCTATAGGAGCACCAAATGCATCAGGAGGCAAGGGATCAAACTCCATGCCAAGAATAGGTCCATCCTCTCTAGAGGCTCCCCTAACTGTGCCTCCACACAAGCTATCGCTCTAAGCTCCATTATTGTCCTTGGCGACTCATAACACCTCCTACCAATAGCGGAATCATCTCCATCTCTCCTCGGAACCATCCCCTGCAACTCCCTACTCGCATATGGGCTCGAACCAGAGCCCGAACCCGACCCATAATCACTTCCTGGATCAGCAACAGCCATTAGACCATCTTTAATGCCTTCTTTCATCCCCACAGCAGCTGCAGATTTCCGCGATTTCTTCTCCGACGAGTTGTTCTTGTCCTTTAGCCTCCTGTGGCAGAACCACATCTGCAACTGCCGATCGGTAAGCCCCAATTTCACTGACAATTCGGCCCGAATCGCCTCCGATGGATACATCTCGACTGCACAACCACCAACCATTAAAAAAAAAAAAAAAACCCTTATAGCAAGACTCGGAGAAAACACAAAGCTCGAAACAAAGCCAATCAAACCAACGCACTCGAATAAGCTTTCTCCAGGGTTTCGAGCTGGAACGGCGTCTTCATCTGGCGCTTGGGCTTGCTCGACCCCTCCCCAGAATTCCCCGCCTTCCCGGGGCTCCTGCCCTGTTTCTCTCCCTCCGATCCGCCCTCCTCCATCGCCGGAACAGCACAAACCGAGGCCTACCCACGAACCCTAGCGACCGATCAAGCAAAACCCACCCAGCAAAACCGCGCCTTTCCGCTAGGGTTCCCCCACAGAACACCACCCCAAAAGAGACCCAGGACCCAAAATCCTCTCTTATCTAAACGCTCCCACCCGAACCGCAGCAATCGCGACGCCAAAGGAAGATGCCCATCACCACCACCATCATCATCATCATCATCCTCCTCCTCCTCCTCCTCGTCGAAGAGAAGGAATCGAGCGTATATATTGAGGAGGAGTTTCCTCTCTCGATTCGATAACGATGCACAAGAACAAACGGAAAATAGGGAAAGAAGGGGGAGGCCAAAATCAGGATCAAACCAACAACAACAGTCGTCCTCCCTTCCTTCGCTCGTCCTAATTATTCCAACGAATTCCATCGTAATTGGAAAAGAAAAAAAAAGGAGAAGAAAAATTCCAACTTTCTTTTCTTTTTTTTTTTTTTTTTAATAAATTTTTTAAAATCGTTCCTTATAATTCTGGTTTTGGCTTTAGCGATTCGCCGAATGTTTCCGCGGGCAGAGTTCATTGCCGATTGGACACAGAACTTTCGATTCGCTCGGTGTATTTGGTCGGGTCGTGCGCGCGGTTCGATCTTTTCTTGGCTGTTCTTCGTTTATTCCACATGCTCGAGCTCTTTTTTTTTTCTCCCCTCTTTTTTTCTTTTCCCGGATGGGGCTAAGCCCAGAAATAGTAGCCTTGAGCGATTATCTTAATTTTGATTTTAATTGGGAAAGTTAATCATGACCCACATGTTTGATTTTTCCTGGAATGCAGTAGTGAGGGCGACATCATTCCATTAAGGAAATTAGAGAAAATTACTAAGTACACATAATCGATTTGTCTATTGTTCGTTATCATCCTAGATTTTGCCAACGAGTCCATGCCGGAACGCTTTTAAAGTTAGTTCTCATAATCTTTGGAAAATGTACAGTGGCGAAGAATGTGCATCTAGATGCCTCGCGAGCTTACCCCATTTTGATGGGTGAATGACCCTTGTTAAATGAGCATGCCAAAGACACGAGATAAACAAAATCTTCTTATCAATTGTTAGTAAGGTGTATTGCCTAAACAAACTAAGATGGTTTTTTATTTTTTACTTTTCAAACGACTTAAATAAACATGTGATGTGTTAATTATAGAAAGAGATGATAAACATGAACGGTAAACCAATAGGCAAAGCCTAACACTAGAATTTATACATGACTATAAAATATCAAGTCTTTCCAAAGAATTGCTTCTCGTAATGAGACATAAGATTCTAAATGGTCAAGAAACCCTCATTTGTATTGCAAAGATAGGTTTTCTCGCATTCTTGAAAAGAGAGATATGTTTTAACTTTTTGCAAATTCTTGCCTCTTACTCATTGAAGTGCATCATGTTAAGAATTTCAATAATATAAGAGATATGTAGTCCAAATAAAATTATCTCATGAGAGAGATGAGATAAAAGTGGATAAGATTTCTATTATCTATAATATAAAGTTATTTTTCTAGAATAACAAATTTCTTAGGTTGATAAAATTAAAATAATATTTGAATTATAATATAAAATTCAAAATAAAAATAATTTCGTTTTTATTTATTCATATTTTTATTTATATATTAGACCTTCTTTCTATCTTATAATATAAATATATATTTATTATTTATATTTATTTCATATCTTAGATATATTACTATAGTTTACTATTTAATAAAGTTTTATTAGGGAACGATGGAAGAGGAAAAAAGAAATAAAAAAAGAGATGGAAAATAATAATAAAATAATCAATTAAAAATGAAGTAAGCAAGAGTGTCATACGAGACTCTTACTATCTTTGTCTATGTAATTTTTAGGTTGATTTACACTGATATGTCATTCATACAAACCAATGGACATGATAAGATGTGAAAATATCAGGTTTTATTACTGCAAACCGCCAAATAGTGGATAGGAATGAGCTGATGCATAGTGAATAGAGGGAGAATATTTTTAGAATATATATATGAAATTGGAATTACCTTTTAAAAAGTGCCCTTTGATGTAATAATAATGTTTAGCCTTGAAATTTTTAATGTTAAGCGTGGATAGGTGGGAGCATTATCAAATGGGTAACCTCTTGGGAAGTGCCTACTTGTAAGTCAAAAGAAAAAAAAGGGAAAATTATCTAAAAAGTCCTAAATTAATGCATTTTTGCCAATTAAGTTATAAATCATTCAATTTTGTTTATTAAGTCATAAACATTTTCATCTTTTGCTAATTGAGTCCATCCAATCAAAATTGATTGGAATTCGTTGATGTGGATATCGATCATCTTATGTGATAGGGCTGATGTTAA
Source organism: Eucalyptus marginata (assembly GCA_014182565.1). Lineage (NCBI taxonomy): Eukaryota > Viridiplantae > Streptophyta > Magnoliopsida > Myrtales > Myrtaceae > Eucalyptus > Eucalyptus marginata. Next base: position 9,818,224 of record CM024588.1, on the reverse strand, counting down.
CGTGAATATTTTTAATAATATTTTAAAATTTTTATGATTTTTTTTTCCTTTTCTTCCCTTTTATTTGCTTTTTTTTTTTCTTTTAGGTTTTTAGAGAGAGGGTCGAGGAGGGTTGCTAGCCGACCCTTGTTGGCCAAAGCAAGGGCACTTGAGCCCTCGCGTAGAATTGGCGAGGGCTGTGACACCCTCGCCAAATTTGACCAGATGGAGTCAACTAGTCAAAAGTGGAAAAGTTTATAATTCAATTAGCAAAATTGAAAGGTATAATAGGTTTAAGATTTTTTGGACAATTTTTCCAAAAACAAAACCGTGAGCCTTAATTTCTAACAAACCAAAGCGGTCAATAACTCCCATGAGTTAATTTAGCGGTGTCCTAATTTCTATTTTATAATGTATTATGTCATTCAAATGTAGCCTAATTTCAGTTATACAGTAAATTGTATTGCTTACGATAAATTCAATTTTATCCCTTTTTGATATATATTATATATGTATGCATGGATGCAGGGGTGTAAAAAATACTCGATCAGCTTGACCTGCATTGAGTCGTCCCGAATCGTACTGATTGCACAAAAAATCAAGTAAAAGCTATTGTTCCTAGATCATGAAGTCCTCAAACTTATCGTCTTCTTTTGCAAGATCGTCTCCAAATCCTCGATTTTGCAACTTCAAATCCTCGCAACCAAGAACACCTTTACGATCTTAACTCTATCCTTTTCGTCTGCATCTCGATCGCCATCTTGGTCTCTCCATTGTCGTCGTTGTCGTCTTCACCTCTGCCTTTGTCATCACTCCCGAGGAAGCCCTGGTTCGACGAGCTCGCCACAATGTGCCTCTTCCAAGAGAACACTCCCCCCATTGTCTCCATCATCACTATCACCGCCAAGTAAGAGCTCTTACCATCTATCGGGTCAGTTTCTATCTCAATTCAGATTGCAGAGAAACGATAGGGAACAAAAATACATTGAAGCGAGGTCATGACTTTACTCCTTACATTTGTGAAATCTCCAATTCACAAATTTCTCGAAAATGGCACTCCATAGTACATAATGAAAAGAATAAAAGGAGGTAAGTGCAATTAGTTTCTGAACATGGGTGAAAGAAAAGGGACAAATGACGAGTGTTGAGTCGAGGAACACCATCTCACGTACCTAAAGAATCTTAACTATTAGGGAAAAAAGCAAAAAGATGCATCAATCGAAGCAAAGTAGTAAATGACGAAAGTAAAATCGAAATCACACGAGGCAAAATATGCGTAGAAATCCAAAATGGAAAAACAAAAAAAAACATGGAGAGTAAGAGGGGTTTTACTATATTCAACAAAGATTGTAAGAGTATAATCCAAAAGCTCAAGAAACCACTTGATAATTCACAAGATTTAAAGATCTAATAAGAAGATATGAAAAGACTAAAAAGGGAATTTTTTGTGGAGGCTAGGGTTGGAGATGTATTGTCAAACACATTCCTATTAGAGTCTCTTTTTTTTTTTTTTTTTTTTTTTAAAATCCTAAGACAAAAGTGCATGGCCCAAAATACCCTTACCTCTAATTTGAAAGTAAAAACTCAACAAATCTCTATCTTGACTTCAAATCTCCAGAAGAGTGCTATGCCAAATGCCACAAGACCCTTCTCCCTCACCACCAAAAGTACCAACACAAAGCCACCCCCAAAACGGTGAAATTGATGATGCACACCCCTAAGCTTTCATGAGCGTACTCAATGTAGGAAATAAAGAATGAAACACTACCAATCTGCCTAGACAACTCAAATGGTGGGAAGGCCAATCAAGTCCAAGCAATCCTTTAACTTAGTCAAAGGAATTGGTTTGGTCAGCATATCTACTGGATTATTTGCCGTGGATACTTTATGCATCGTAACAGTATCCTTAGCAACCTCATCATATACAAAGCAATAACGGATGTCAATATATTTTGTCCTCTTGTGACACATTACGTTCTTGATCAACTAGATTGCACTTTGGTTATTGCAAATATAATGGAGGCTCCCTTTTGCTTCACCCCAAGTTCTGTAACCAAATGCCTCAACCAAAGAGCTTCATTTACCATTTCCACTACTGCCATGTACTATGCTTTGGTGGTAGACAAAGCAATTATGTCTTGTAAAATTGCTCTCTTACTAACCGTGGAACCACCAAACATAAAAATGTAACTCATCAAATATCTCCTTTTGTCAAGATTGTCTATATAGTAAGAATCAACGAAGTCAACAAGCGAATGTCTTATATCACAACCTCTATTATAGACCAAACCCACATTTGAGATACCCCGAATGTACCAAAAAATCCTTTTCACGGCTTACCAGTAAGTTTTACTCGGATGTGCCATATGCATGCTAAGAATGCTAATAGCTTGAGAAATATCTAGAAAAGTGCAAATTATAGCATACGTGAGATTACTCACAACACTAGAAAATGGAACTCAAGACATCTCATCTTCCTCTTCTTTAGTTTTAGGATATAAAGAAGCAAAAAGCCTAAAATGGGGCACCAAAGGAGTACTTATCGATTTGGCATTCTTCATACAAAAGCGCTCAAGCACTTTCTTAATATACTTTTTCTACGAGAGGTATAACTTCCCTACTTTTCTGTCTTTACGAATCTCCATACCTAGAATTTTCTTGATAGCTCCAAGATCTTTCATCTCAAATTGCCTACTACGTTGCCTCCTCAAATTTTGTATATTTAATAAATAATAGCAAATAAATAAAAGAACCATCATGCAATCCCTTGTAGTACACACAACTGACATACGCACTTCGCGGGTGGCCATGACTCAACATAAATCTATCAAACCTCTTGTACCATTGTCGTTGAGATTGCTTGAGAAAGCAACCATACAAATAACATTTTAATATGCAAAAGTGATCTTCTTTACACTCAATAATGAATTCCTCGGGTTGAGAAATATAGATTTTCTTCTCAAACTCGCCATGTAGAAAAGCGATGTTGATATCAAGTTGCTCAAGTTCTAGATCATAAAAAGCCATTGATGCGAGCAACACATGAGTGGAACTATGTTTCACAATTGGCGAGAACACTTCATTGAAGTCGATCCCCTCCTTTTGACTAAAACTATTTGCTATCAAACGTGCCTTTAATCTTTCATCTTCAACTCTTGGAATTTCCTCTTTTCTTTTGAAGACTCACTTGCACCCATAAGCTCTTTTGTGACATCCTGATTTTCTGATTATGTTTTCAATTGAATAAGTTGGGCTTTTCATCGACGCGCTTATAATTATTTTCTCTGAGCTGATCACTCACGAGATAACTAGTCTATCTGGTGAACTCATTAAGGGATTTTAACGCAATAGACTTGAGAATTCGACCAGAAATCGACTACTCGACCGTGATAATCTACAAGGGTCAATATGGCACTGTCAAAATTGATCATAGATCGGAGATAGGTCGGTTCGACTGAGGTATGTGATTAAAGTGTGGGTGATTCCACCTAATTGCAAAATTCTCGTCGAACGACACTAAACTAATTTTTCTGTCATTTCTGTACCTTGTGCCTATATTTGAAATCTCGAGATTTTACGACAACCGAAAGTCGTTAATGAGTCGAAGATGTACAATGTGGCTCGAAAATAATCGACCACCGGTCAATTGCACTAAAAATTCATAAAAGTTACTCGGTAGGATAGGTCATGCTAAAATCGCGCCCGGTTGAAATTAACTGCGAATTTGAACCCGATTTCAGAAATTGAAAATTCTGTCATGTCACGATTCATTTTAGGAACATCAACTCATCCTCCGAAGATTTTTTTGCAAACCCGGGTTTTCGGCGAAAAATCAAATTTAGGCGTTTTTAGACTGGGAAAATTAGAGGGCCATTTTCGGTTGCATTTTTGGCAATCAAGTTGGACTAATTGGCAAGGAAAAATGTGGAGTGTGATGTGGGCACCTTGGCTGAAATTATGGGCACCAATTTGAGTCCAATTGAAGGGGAATTGAATGAAATTGGAGGGGCAAATGTTCAAATTCGTAGCTATGGGGTGCAGCAACCTTTTGGACACTTTGGATGGCTTCTAGGAGAAGTTTGGGGAGGGAAAATGGCTGAAGATGAGGGCTGGACATGGTGGGGGCATGGTGATGAGTGTTTGAGATATTATTGTGGACTTTGGAGGCTAATTGGGCCCCCCTTTTCAGCAGCTGTCTTCTTCTTCTTCCTTAGGTTGCTTTATCCATTGTTGGAGAGTTTGAAAGCTCAAAAATCTAGAGAGAGCCAGCCAGCATCCCTATAGTCGAGCCAGCTATCGTTTGAGCTCCCTGCCGCTGTCGAGTGCCGTCGCTGCCACTTGTGAGCCATGCCGTCCCCCGCACGCACGTATGTCCGTCCGCGTGTCCTGGTTGTCGTCCCGAAGCCCCGAGCTACCCTGGTCATCGTCGCAGCTTCGCTTAAGCCACACTGTCGCCGTCCAGCCGTCGGAGCCACCACCGTCGCCCGCTGCAGCTGCCTGGTCCACCTCCTTGCCGTTTCTGCGCCAAGCAGTCGCTCGGACCGCCTCCTTCAGCCTCGACCAGAACCGAGCCTCACAACCCAGTCGTGAGCTTCGTGGCCCATTTTAAGCCTCGTCTAGACCTCCGTTGGTGTCGCTCTAGGCTTAGTTCTCGCCCGCCTTGGCATCGCCCACCTTGGCGTCGCCGTCGCTGTGGACTCACCGGCCTGCTAAACTAGTGAGTTTACTCACTAAACCTTACTTAGGAGGTTAATTATGCTTAATGGTTGATTAGCTTAAACTAAGATAAGATTATGTTGTCAGTTAGTTTGGATTAGTGATTTAATTGTTTAATTATGCTTGTTAGGTGGTTATAATAGATTGATTAGGGGCTAAATAGATTGTACTATTTATCTAGATAGGTGCATTAATTTTCTAGGTCCATTTAGATGGTTGGATTAGCGTTTCTAGCCTAGGTTAGCATTTATTGGATTTAATTTGCATTATTTAATTATTTTTGTAATTTTTGTAATTATTTAATATTTTTTGAAAATTATCTTTGGGATAGTCGGTGACCGGAATTTCGTGCTGATTGCAGTGGTGTGCTTAGTTTATGCAATTGAATGTTAATTTGTGCAAATTGAGTGGTGATTGTGATTTTGAGTATTTATTTCAAAATTACGAAATTTTGGTAATTAATTAGAAATTACCGAGTGTCGGGTTTTGACACCGAAAATGTTTTTAGATACTATATCAACTAGTGGGATTTTAAAAGGGAGGATATCAATTTTTTTGGTTTAAATTGACCGTGTACCCACACACGATTATTTTACCGTGTTTTTTTTAATATGAAGAAAATAGGTCAAGATCACTATTTTAATTGAGACATTTGAGTGCAATGCACGGTGTCATTGGCTGTATTTGAGTGATCGTGTGTTGGTTATGGGAACCTGTCCCCGTGTGCGTCGGGTGGATGTTGCCCCTAGATAATGGATGTCGGTCACAGTAGACTTTGGACCGATACTCCTTTGAGATTGCCGTCTCGTGTAGACGTTGCCGTATTTAATGGGGTGAGACAATGCTTGGTTACGCTAGAAGACTGCCGGATGTCGAGTAGGCTGTGCCCTAGTGGCCGTAATCAATTGGAACGAGTGATTGATTGAGTTAAACGCGCCTGATTATGGGACAAAATTGTGTGGCACATAATGAGATGTGTTATAACGATTTGGCCTTATAATCGGGACTCATGTGATTGATTGAGTTTGAGTGAGGCATTCCAATTGATGTGTGTATCGATTATATACATTGTGTATTTGAAATGTGCTGACGTGCAGGGAGGAACTGAGGCGAGGTAAGTCTCATTGATTGTGTGGTTAGGCCACCTCTAGGCGTATTTCCTTCCTAGTTGGGGTTTAGGGGGGGTGAACTTGCTGAGACATTGTCTCACCCCATCGTGAGCTCATTCTTTTCAGGTCTTTAGATGGCGGTTCCTCCGGAATGTTTTGGTCAGCCTCGGGGGTTACCGAGTGGAGCATACACATCCTTTTCCCCGGGAGTCATTGGGTTTATGAGCTAGTTGTGACCACTGTCTAGGTTGATGAGGGCCTACCTCAGAGGGTACCTCATCGATTTAGGAGCGTGGTTTCGCCATGGACTCAATTGGTATAGGGTAGGACCCCTTTAGGGATTTGATATCACCACCGTTGCGGTCAACGCCGCTCTGGGCGAGGGTGCAGTTGACCCTCTTGATGGGGTTGTGGAGGACCCGAAGCCCCCGGAGCCTGTGGAGGTGGAGTTCGAAGGATTGGTGAATGTGTCCAATTAGTAAGTCGTAGGACAGTTTTTTTTTTAAAGTCGATCTTTTTGTAGACTTTTGTATATAAACCCAATGTGTTTATAAAAAGTGTTTTGTGAAAATTTTATCATGCTTTTCTATTCCATATTTGTGTTGTCCGGGGATTTGTTTATACACTTCTGCATGTGCATAATAAATTGGGTCGGCAACGTGTCCTGAGACGTCGCAAGTTTTATCGACCACCGAGGGATGTGCGCACGCTTGAGGTTTAGGGTGTGACATCCCTGCCCGAAGTGGCATCAGAGCTGGTTCGTGGTTGGAGTGATAATGTGCGATGGGTTATGGATAGTTAGTAGGAACGACTTTTATTTAATACCGATGCATGTGAGTGATAGCTGTTTGGTAGTTTGTTTGCGTGGTCGCTCAATTTCTAATTTTGTGTAGAATTGGAAAGTAGGTTCTGTAAGAATCCTGTAAGATGAGTGATCAGGAGCAGAGGACTCCTAGGAAGAGGACCATTGGACCAGTGACTTGGGGTAGGACGCCGACAAGGGTTGGTTCCTGAGGTGGTCGTGGTAGAGCGCAAGCTCAGGCTAGCGCTAGTGGAGTAGCACCGCCTCCAATCGGTGCTGGGGTGGCAGCCCCTGGTGATCCTAGAATCGATGGGATTGTTCAGGCGCTTGAGACTCTTGGAGTGTTGATGGGGCAGCATGCCTTGAATCAAGCCGCCGCCGCTATTGCTGCTGCTATTGCTGCCGTTGCTGCTACTGCCGTACCTGCCGAAGTTCCACTTGGGAACGTGGTTGTTGAGAGAGAGAGAGAGGGCACAGAGGAAGAGAAAGTTGTCCTTGCAGTCTATCAACTGCAGGGGAACGCAAGCACTTGGTGGAGGGCCACTAGAGGAGTAATGTTCCCAGAAGGTGTAGTTTTGGAGTAGAACGCCTTCGTTGCATTGTTCAACGGCAAGTACTTTTTTGATAGTGCAAGGGAGCAGAAGATGGAGGAATTTCAGCGCCTTCGTTAGGGTTCGATGACTGTGGACCAGTACGAGGCCAAGTTTGTAGAGCTATCGCAGTACGCCCCGAGGCTGATAGAGGATCCAGTTGATAGAGTTAGGAGGTTTAGGAATGGCCTCTAACTAGAACTGAAGAATCCGCTGGTGCCATTCGACCTGAAATATTACAATGAACTATATGGTCGGGCCTAATTGATAGAGAGGAACCTAATCGAGCAGGCATCTGCATCCGGATCGAGGTTTAGTTTGAACAGAGATGGAAATAGGTTTGGGAAGAAACCTATGACAGGGGGAAGGTACCTGGTTCCACCCAACAAGAAGGGTGAGATAGGTAAGTCAACGCCGAGCCAGATGGGCATGTGTCGCTTCTATTGAAGACGACACAGATCAACCCCATGCCATTCTAGGCCGGGTGCTTGTTTTGAGTATGGTCAACAGGGTCACATAGCCAGGAATTGTCCTAGAAGACAAATGGGACCGTAATTACAGCCGCCGCCGCCACCGATGGGTCAGAATAGAGGGTACGTGTCGCAGGGTGCACAACAAGGTGGACAGATCAGGCTTCAGCTCAGGGAAGGGTGTATGCTGTCACCAAAGGATAGGCAGAGGACTTGCCTGATGTGATCATAGGTACGGTCTTGCTAAATGACCATGCTGCTTATGCTTTATTTGACCTTGATGCAACTCATTCGTTTATAGCTGAGCAATTTGTTAAGTTGGTAGGGTTGAGTCCTAAATTGTTGGAGTCAGTGGTTAGCATATCTACACCATTAAAGGATAAGGTGTTGTCTATGATGGGCCGTCTGGGTTGCAAGTTAGTGATTAGTGAGCGAGAGGGGAGGATAGATTTGATAGTTCTAGCCATGTATGATTTTGATGTAATAATTGGTATGGACTGGCTCACCTAGCAACGAGCTAAGATGGACTGCTATTGTAAAGCAATTCAATTTAACTCGTTAACGAGTGAAAGTTTCGAGTTTATTGGGAGTCGAGGAGGACTCTCGATTACCTTAATCTTGTCGCTTGAGGCAACCTGTTTGTTAGATGGGGGTTGTCAAGGTTACCTGGCAACTGTCGTGGATACGACAGTTGAGGAGCTGAGGATTGAAGATATCACAGTGGTTCAGGAGTTTCTAGACGTGTTTTCGAAGGAATTACCAGGTCTGCCACCAAAAAGAGAGATTGAGTTTGTGATTAAGTTAGCCCTCAGGACGGAGCCAATCTCTAAGGCTCCTTACCGCATGGCGTTGTCTGAGTTGAAAGAACTAAAGGTGTAGATGCAAGAGTTGTTGGATAAGGGATTCATACGTCCCGGTGCATCACTTTGGGGAGCACCAGTTCTGTTCGTGAAGAAGAAAGATGGTTCGTTGCGTCTGTGCATCGACTATCATCAACTCAATCAGGTGACGATCAAGAATAAGTACTCGCTGCCGAGGATCGACGACTTATTTGACCAGTTGCAGGGAGCGTTGATATTTTCTAAGATCGACCTAAGGATAGAGTATCATTAGCTGAGGATTAGAAATGACGATATACCGAAGTCAGCGTTTTGTACTCGATACAACCATTATGAGTTCACTGTAATGCCGTTTGGTTTGACGAACGCCTTAGCTGCTTTCATGAATCTGATGAACCGAGTGTTCAAAGAATATTTGGATTAGTTTGTGATCATGTTTATCGACGATATCCTCGTGTACTCAAAAAGTCCTGAGGCGCACGAAAGGCATTTGAGGATGGTGCTTCAGACACTGAGGAATCATGAACTATATGCCAAGTTCAGTAAGTGCGAGTTTTGGTTGACTCGTGTGGCGTTCTTAGGTTACGTGATTTCAGGCGAAAGAATTTCCGTGGACCTGACCAAGATTGAAGCAGTTATCAATTGGTCAAGACTGACGACAGTGATAGAGATCAGAAGCTTCTTGGGTTTGGCAGGGTATTACAAAAGGTTTGTGGAGGGGTTTTCAGCATTAGCCTTGCCTTTGACTCGACTATTGAAGAAGGAAGAGAAGTTTGTGTGGACAGAAAAGTGCGAGTGTAGTTTTCAAGAACTTAAGTAGAAGTTGACTACCGCACCGGTGTTGACAATATCATATGGTCTCGGAGGGTACGAGATCTAAAATGATGCGTCATTTAGAGGACTGGGTTGCGTGTTACTGCATCATAGCAGAGTTGTTGCATATGCGTCCCGTCAGTTGAGACCTCATGAGTTGAATTACCCGATGCATGACTTGGAACTTGCAACAATTATTTTCGCTCTGAAGATTTGGAGATACTACTTATGTGGAGAAAGGTTCCAGATCTTTACGGATCATCAAAGTCTCAAGTATCTATTCTCTTAGAATGAGTTGAATATGAGATAGCGTCGTTGGATGGAACTTCTCAAGGACTATGATTGCGACATCCTGTACCATCTTGGAAAGGCTAATAAGGTCGCAGATGTGCTGAGTCGGAAATCTTCAGTTGCGCATACGATGGTTAAGGAGTGGATTTTACTCGAGAGAGCTCGAGATTCGGTTTTCAAATTTAAGGTAGGCCACCTTTCAAATCTTATGGCCACCCTCAGAATTAAACCGAAAGTGCAGATTAGGATCAAGACGCTTCAGCCGATAGACCTAAAGATTTAGAAGATCCTCCAAGAGATACTGAAAAGAGAAAGGCTGACTTTCAGATTTCTGAAGACGGAATACTAAGGTTTCGAGGACGATTGTGTGTACTTGATGATGCAGAGCTTAAGGAGGAGATCTTGTCAGAAGCTCATCGTAGCAGTTACGGCATTCATCCAGGCAGTACAAAGATGTATCAGAATCTACATCAACATTATTGGTGGTTTGGTATGAAGGTTGATATCGCCAAGCATGTTGCCAAATGTCTGACGTGTCAGCAAGTGGAGGCACAATATTGTAAGCCGGGAGGACTTTTGCAACCTCTCGAGATTTCCGAGTGGAAGTGGGAACACATCACGATGGATTTTGTAATGGGCTTACCGAGGAGTCAGAGGGGTAATTATTCCATTTGGGTTGTGGTTGACATACTGACGAAGTCGGCTTACTTTATCGTCGTACGGAAGGACCTTACATTGGATATATATGCATAGTTGTACATGTGTTGGATTGTTCATCTACATGGAGTGCCGGTGACGATTACATCCGATAGAGACCTAAGATTTACAGCTGCCTTTTGGAAAAGCTTGCAGATCGCCTTGGGAACGAAGCTGCAATTTAGTACGGCTTACCATCCGCAGACAAATGGCCAGTCTGAAAGGACAATTCAGACTCTCGAGGACATGTGGAGAGCATGTGTGCTAGACTTCAAAGGAAGCTAAGAGGAACATCTTCATCTTGTCGAGTTCGCCTACAACAACATTTACTAGCCGAGTATTCAGATGGCACCTTTTGAAGCATTGTTTGGCAGAGCGTGCAAAATGCTTGTGTATTGGGATGAAGTTAGAGAACGGAAGATCACAGGCCCAGAGTTGGTTCGGCAGTCCGTGGATGCAGTTGCAGTTATAGGGACAGATTAAAGACTGCTTAGAGTCGCTAGAAAAGCTACGCAGATAAGCGTCGAAGACCTTTGGAATTCCAAGTTGGTGAGCACGTCTTTAGGAAAGTGTCACCGATGAGGGGTACTTCACGCTTTGGCAAGAAAGGGAAGCTGAGTCCGAGGTACATAAGTCCCTTTGAGATTCTAGAAAGAATAGGGATCCTACCGCCGAGACTGGCGCAAGTGCATGACGTCTTCCACGTGTCAATGATGAGAAAGTACGAGGCTCACTCGACCCAAGTGCTGAATTTTGAAGAGTTAGACGTGGACGATAGAGTGTGGTACGTGGAGAGACCGGTTCAGATTATAGATTGGAAAAAATAGGTTCTGCACACCAAGACAATCCCGTTAGTTAACGTGGTCTGGCAACACCACGACACAGAAGGAGCAACCTGGGAAAGTGAAAACTCGATGAGACGACAATAACCCCACATTTTTGTTTAAGATTTGTAATAGGTTTAAATTTCGAGGAACAAAATTTTTATAAGAGGGGAAGAGTTGTGACATCCTGATTTTTTGATTCTATTTTCAATTGAATAAGTTGGGCTATTCATTGACGCACCTATAGTTCATTTTCTCTGAGCTGATCACTCACGAGATAACTAGTCTATCTGGTGAAGCCGTTAAGGGATTTTAACGCAATAGGCTTGAGAATTCGATCAAAAATCGATTGCTCGACCGTGTTAATCTGCAAGGGTCAATACGACACTGTCAAAATCGATCAGAGATCGGAGATAAGTCGGTTTGACTGAGGTATGTAACTAAAGTGTGGGTGATTCCACCTAATTGCAAAATTCTCGTCAAACGACACTAAACTGATTTTTCTGTCATTTCTGTATCCTGTGCCCATATTTGAAATCTCGAGATTTTCATGACAACCGAGAGTTGCTAATGAGTCAAAGATGTACAATGTGGCTCGAAAATAATCGACAACGGGTCAATTGCACTAAAAATTCCTAAAAGCTACCCGATAGGATAGGTCACGCTAAAATCGCACCCGGTTGAAATTAACTGTGAATTTGGACCCGATTTCAGAAATTGAAAGTTTTGTCATGTCACGATTCATTTTAGGAATGTCAACTCATCCTCCGAAGATTTTTCTACAAACCCGAGTTTTCGGCGAAAAATCAAATTGATGCGTTTTTGGACCAGGAAAATTAAGCCGTTTTCAATTGCATTTTTGGCAATCAAGTTGGAATAATTGGCAAGGAAAAATGTGGAGTGTGATGTGGGCACCTTGGCTGAAATTATGGGCATCGATTTGAGTCCAATTGAAGAAGAATTGAATGAAATTGGAGGGGCAAATATTCAAATTCGTAGTTAGGGGGTGCAACAACCTTTTGGACACTTTGGATGGCTTCTAAGGGAAGTTTGGGGAGGGAAAATGGCTGAGGATGAGGGCTGGACATGGTGGGGGCATGGTGATGAGTGTTTGAGATATTATTGTGGACTTTGGAGGCCAATTGGGTCCCCCTCTTTAGCAGCTATCTTTTTCTTCTTCCTTAGGCTGCTTTATCCATTGTTGGAGAGTTTGAGAGCTCAAAAATCCAGAGAGAGCCAGCTAGCACCACTACAGCCGAGCCAGCCACCATTCGAGCCCCTTGCCGCCCGTCGAGCGCCATCCCTCATGCGCACGTATGTTTGTCCGCGTGTCTTGGTTGCCGTCCCGAAGACCTAAGTTGCCCTCGTCATCGTCGCAGCTCCGCTTGAGCCACACCGTTGCCATCCAGCCGCCAGAGCCATCGTTGTCGCTCGCTGCAGCTGCCTAGTCCACCTCCTCACCGTTTCCGCGCCAAGTAGCCGCTCGGACCGCCTCCTTCAGCCGCGACCAGAACCGAGCCTCACAGCCCAGCTGTGAGCTTTGTGGCCCGTTTTAGGCCCCATCCGGACCTCTGTTGGTGTCGCTCCAGGCTTGGTTCTCACCCGCCTTGGAGTCGTTGTCGCCGTGGACTCATCGGCCCACTAAATCGGTGAGTTTACTCACTAAATCTTGCTTAGAAGTTAATTATGCTTACGGATTGATTAGCTTAGCCTAAGATAAGATTAGGTGGTTAGTTAGTTTGGATTAGTGATTTAATTGTTTAATTATGTTTGTTAGGTGATTAGAATAGATTGATTAGGGGCTAAATAGATTGTACAATTTATCTAGATAGGTGCATTAAATTTCTAGGCCCGTTTAGGTGGTTAGATTAGCGTTTCCAGCCTAGGTTAGCATTTATCGGATTTAATTTGCATTATTTAATTGTTTTTGTAATTTATTTAATTATTTAATATTTTACGAAAATTATACCGGGATAGTCGGTGATCGGAATTTGGTTCTTATTGTAGTGGTGTGCTTAGTTTATGCAATTGAGTGTTAATTTGTGCAAATTGAGTGGTGATTGTGATTTTAAGTATTTATTTCAAAATTACGAAATTTTGGTAATTAATTAGAAATTATCGAGTGTCGGGTTTTGACACCGAAATTTTTTTTAGATATTATATCAACTAGTGGGATTTTAAAAGGGAGGATATCAATTTTTCTGGTTCAAATTAACTGTGTACCCACACACGATTATTGTACCGTGTGTTTTTAATATGAAGAAAATAGGCCAAGATTATTATTTTAATTGAGACATTTGAGTGCAATGCACGGTGTCCTTGGCCTTAATTGAGTGATTGTGTGATGGTTATGGGAACCCATCCTCGATGTGCGTTGGGTGGATGTTGCCCCTATATGGGATGCCCCTGGACAATGAATGCTGGTCGCAGTAGACTCTAGACCAGTGCTCCTTCGGGATTACCATCTCGTGTAGACATTGCCGTGCTCAATGGGGTGAGACGATGCCTGGTTATGCTAGAAGATCGCTGAACGTTGAGTAGGCCATGCCCTTGTGGCCGTAATTAATTGGAACGCGTGATTGATTGAGTTAAACGCGCTTGATTATAGGACAAAATTGTGTGGCACAGAATGTGACATATTATAACGATTTAGCCTTATAATCAGGACCCCTGTGATTGATTGAGTTTGAGTGAGGCGTTCCAATTGATGTGTGTATCGATTATATGCATTGTGTATTTGAACTGTGCTGACGTGCAGGGAGGAACTGAGGTGAGATGAGTCTTATTGATCGTGTGGTTAGGTCACCTCTATGCGTATTTCCTTCCTAGTTGAGGTTTAGGGGGTGAACTTGTTGAGACATTGTCTCACCCCATCGTGGGCTCATTCTTTTCAGGTCCTTAGATGGCGATTCCTCCAGAACGGTTTGGTCAGCCTCAGGGGGTTACCGAGTGGAGCATAGACGTCCCTGTCCCCGAGAGTCATTGGGTCTATGAGCTAGTTGTGACCACTGTCTGGGTCGATGAGGGCCTACCTCAAAGGGTACCTCATCGATTTAGGGCGTGGTTTCGCCATGGACTCAATGGGTATAGGGTAGGACACCTTAAGGGATTTGATATCCCCGCCGTTGCAGTCAACGCCGCTCTGGGCGAGGGTGCAAGACCCTCTTGATGGGGTTGTGGAGGACCCGAAGCCCTTGGAGCCTGTGGAGGTGAAGTCCGAAGGATCGGTGAATGTGTCCAATTAGTAAGTCGTAGGACAACTTCTTTTTGAAAGCTGATATTTTTGTAGACTTTTGTATATAAACCCAGTGTGTTTATAAAAAGTGTTTTGTGAAAATTTTATCCTGTTTTTCTATCCCATATTTATGTTGTCCGGAGATTTGTCTATACGCTTCCGCATGTACATAATCAATTGTGTTGGCGACGCGTCATGGGACGTCGCAATTTTTATCGATCACCGAGGGATGTGCACACGCTCGAGGTTCGGGGTGTGACATCTTTTGCCTTTAGATAATTTGAAAAGGTCTCAAGTTTGGTTCTTATGAAGAGACTTCATCTTTTGATTCATCAACAAGTCATTTCTTAGATTTAGAACAAATAGTAACTTCACGAAATGTAGAAAGTTCTTTAGTATTAAGCTCTTCAACAATTGTAAGAGTATATGCTACCAGATTAGCGAAATCATATTTTTGGGGAGGCTTAATTTGTCGTTTAACCCTTCCAGTAGCCGAACTTTTAGGATGCTCAATTTCTTCTACTTTGTCTTCGATAGAATATGAGTCTTGTTGCTTGTGACTTTCTAGCTAAATAGGAACATCTTCAAATGTTCCTATGGATGCTCTACATGAAGCTGCATGTCTTTTCCGACATTCTCCTCCTAAATTCAGCAACAACCTTTCTCTTTTCAAGTATGAAATTTTCATCAAAAGTAACATCCTTACTAATTGTAAACTTTGACGACTAAGAGTCCGAACATCATAACCTATATCTTTTGAACCCCGTTTGTATGATCAATGAAAATACATTTCTTGACCCTAGATTCAAGCACACCTTCTTTTACATGATAATAAGCCGAACATCCTAATATTTTTAAACTAGAATAATCAGATGGTTGATCTGACCATACCTCAGTAGAGGTCTTAGATTCAATCGCGGTTGAAGGAGAACAATTTACTAAATAACATGCTGTGTTCACGACTTCAACCCAGAAATCTTTCCTAATCCAGCATTAGAAAGCATACACCTAGCTCTCTCCAAAAAATGTCCAGTTCATATGCTCTGCCACTCCATTCTATTGAGGTGTCGATGTCGAATAATTCTCGAATCTTCCTAATAGTTGTTGAAATTACCTCCACAAAATTCAAGACTATTGTTCGTTCTGAGACACTTTTTCTTCTTCCTAGTTTGATTTTCTATCAACATCTTCTACTTCTTGAACATATCAAAAACATCATTTTTATGCTTCAAAAAATAAACCCAGACTTTCCTAGAAAAATCATCAATAAATGTTAGAAGATAAACTGCACTACCTTTATATGTTACCTGTGCCGATCCCCATAATCAGAGTGAATATAGTCAACCATGCCCTTCATTGAGTGCATCCCTGTACTAAAACTAACTCTACACTACTTCCCGAAAACACAATATTTGCAAAAGTCAAGTGAGATTGTTTGATCCTCGACAAAGTAAATGACATTTACTCATATAGTCATTCCTCTTTCACTTATGTGGCCTAACTGCATATGCCACAACATTGATTTTTAAAAATCCAAAAATGATGATATATTTAAAGAACCCACAATGATACTTCTTTGCAGAATATAAAGATTTTTCTTTATGTTACCTCTCATCACAATTAGAGAGCCTTTTTAAATTTTTGAAACTCCACCTCCATCTGTGTACATGCACCTAATGGAATCTAAATGCTCAAAGAAATAATGTTTTTCTTTAAATCTAGGATATGTCTAATGTTTGTCAAAGTTCTTGTTACATTGTCATGGCATTTGATTTACACAATACCAATACCCATAATCCTACAAACCACATTATTGCCACAAAACTTAACCATCACTGACTTTTTTATATGTGTGGAACTAATCTTTATAGGGACACATTTGGAAGAACATGCCAAATCTAAAATCCATTCGTCATTGACACAAGAAGACAAAATAGTAAGAATATTGTCTACATTAGCCGACTTGTTATTTTTCACCAGACTAGTCGAATTGGAACTCTCCGTTGATCACTTCCCCTTAGTTTTGAGCATAGGACACTCATTTTTGTAGAGCCCGAATTTGTGACAATAATAATATTCCACCTTACTCTTATTTTGGCCCAATTGAGACTTCGAACGCCTTTTATTATTACTATGTCTATCATGATAATTCAATCTTCCCTTGACAATTAAGTCATTGGCTTTTTCATCATTACTACTCACATCAACTTTGTATGCATCTCCGCGAAATTCAACGAAGCCTCCACATCCTCAAGAGGAATGGATTCTCTTCCATATAGCATAAAATTTACAAAATTTTCATACGAGCTCAGTAGCGAGCATAGCATAATTAGAGCTTGATCTTCATCATCTAAATTCAAATCTAGATTTTTCATATCCACAATGATCTTATTGAATTCATCTAGATGTTATTGGATAGAAGTCCATTTTGCATCTTTAGCGTGTAAAGACGTTGCTTCGAAAATAATCTTGTTGTAATAGATTTTTTCATGTAGAGGCTCACAAGCTTATTTCGCAATCTTGAAGCCGTTTCTTCATCTATGACTTTGCAAAGCACATTATCGGATAATGACAATTGGATGGTGCTACATGCCCTCTCTTCCATCTCCTCAATCTTAGCCATAGTCATATTGTTGAAATACTTTCCATCCAAAGCTTTAACCAGCTAACCAAACCTTCCTGACACAACAACGCCTTCATCTTGATCCTTTACAGCCCAAAATTGTTTTGGCCATCAAAGGGTGCCACTTTGAACATGATAGATGTTATTTCAAGCAAAAAGACCAAAATTTCATCATTCTGATACCAATTTGTTGTGAAAAAACACCAAAAGATGCATCAATCAAAGCACAAATAGTAAAGAATGAAAGCAAAATCGAAATAACACAAGATGCAAGTTATATGTGGAAACCCAAAATGGGAAAAAACCATGGGGAGAGAGAAGAATTTCACTATCTTCAACAAAGGGTATGAGAATACAATCCAAAAGCTCAAAAGCACTTATTGAGCCATAAGATCTAAAGATCTAACAAAAAGATAAGAAAAAACAAAAAATGGAATTTTTGTGGAGGTTAAGGTTAGAGATGTGTCGTTAAACACATTCTTTTTATAGTTTCCTTAAAAAAAAAAAACTAAAAAAAAAGTGCATGGTCTAAAATATCTTTATCTCTAATTTGAAAGTCAAAACTCAACATTAACTCTCACCAACAAGAAAAATCTAAATTGAGAGGCAACACTTCTCACACAAATGCAAGTCTTGAGTCTCAAACCAAAGGATAATTAGGGTTTGATATGCCATCCATTGCATTGTGAAAATGGGGAAAAAGAAGAAGGGTAAAAAGAAGAAAACCTAAAAACTTAAACTGAATCGTCTTTCAGCTCGGACTCTATTAGGATCAAATTTTAGGTAAGGTATTAGTGCCTGACTTGAACCGAATCGCTAGGATAGATACATGTACTTTAAATTTCTCTTTTCCACATAGTATGATGTGCATAGCAGATCCGATTCTAATCTTGAACCATGAATACCTTCCCATTACCAAAGAATATTGCGTGTATGATCTCACTTAAACCTTTTTTTTTTTTTTTTTTAAACCAGAGTAAATTATAGTAGAAATTTTATGAATAATTCCATAACTAAGTAATAGAGGTCAACGAAGGAACTTTAGACAAAATCATGGACATATTTAAATATCAGTTTCCTTAATATAGTTATTTATAAAATACTATGTACAAAGAGGGAACATGAACATGAAAAGAGAAAAACTATAATAGCCTCATCTATACTCAATAATTCAATTAAAAGAAAATTTAAATTAATAATATACTTACATTAAAGCTCTGTTTGTTTCACCAAAAACATTTTCCTCACTTTTTTAGTGTTTGGTTCACTTAGGAAAAATGAGTCGATAGAAATTATTTTTCTACCAAAGCTTAAATTCAGGAAAATTATTTCCTCTTTCAAAAATTTAAAATCATTTTTCAAAATATGACTAAGTATCAATGCTTGGACCAACAATTTTGCGCTTGGGCACGGGAACCCCAAAGCTTATTCTCGGGCCCTTGGTAGAATGGTCGAATCCTCGGTGCTTGGGCCTGGTTCACTGAAGAAAATGAGTCAACAAAAAATATTTTCATACCAAAGCTAAAATTTAGGAAAATGATTTTCTCTTTCAAAAATCGAAAATCATTTTCCAAAATATAACTAAATATTGATGCTTGGATTAGTAATTTTGTGCTTAGGCACAAGAACCCCAACACTTATTCTCAAGTTCAAATCCCTTGCGCTTGAGTTTGGTTCACTTAGGAAAAATGAGTTAATGGAAAATATTCTCCTACCAAAGCTTAAATTTAGGAAAATGATTTCCTCTTTCAAAAATTGAAAATCATTTTCCATAATATGACCAAGTATCAATATTTGGATCAGCAATTTTGCACTTAGGCACGAGAACCCCAACACTTATTCTCGAGCCCTTGGCAGTAGGGTCGAGTTGCTAGCACTTGGGCTTGGTCCATCGAGGTCAGGCCCAGGATGATAAGTTTGGAAATTGCTGAAATGAATGTCGACCGTCTTGCGTGAACAATTAAAAAAAATCGAATTTTTAATAATTTTTATTTTATTTTTTCTTATCTTCTTTCTTTTTCTTTTTCTTTCTTCCTTTGCGGTCGCCAAGCCTCAACGACTAGCCACAAAAAAGGGTTGACCTCACTCAAGGTTGACCCTCGCTCGATCCCTGGCAAAAGCTTGCCACCTCGCCGACCTCATTGGGATCCGGCAAGTTGGAGCCTCGCTTGAGTTTGACAACACTTGAGCTTGCCAAGATCGGGTGAGCTCAACCTTACTGAAGCCTAGCAACTAGTTGAGGAAGAAAGAAAAAGAAAAGCAAAGAAACGAATAAAATAAAAATTAAGATTTAAAAATATATATATATTTATATATAATGTTTATGTCAACAGTGGTCGTACTAGGTAAAATAGCCAACTTCCATGTTAGCGATTTTGTTAATTTTCCCGCCCGAATAATGTATGTCTATTTTGACTTACCGAACGACAACAAATATTTTCCAGTTAATTTTTAGAACTCAGCTAAACAATAGAAAATATTATTATTTTCCAAGAAAATAATTTCTCAAAAATCATTTTTCTAGAAAAAAGTTATATTTTTTGCGAAATAACTAGACCAATAAATGTTTGTGAAGTTGCCAAAGGTGGTTTTGGTATGATAGATAATTATATTAGCTAGATTAGGATTAGCATGCTCTTTTCAAATTGATCTTTTACTCTCATAATCGGATTTGAAACACAAAACAAAAGGCTTTGTCCTAAGTTGTTGATTCCTGACCAGTCACCATCATTATCTGTTGAAATAAAATGTTCACACTTTTTCAACGTAATTTCTGTTGATTTGTAACCCACACACAATCTATTGGTGTCAACATCTAAATTAAACGTGAAGAAAATTTTCCTTAAAATCCGCCTAGACCTTTATGGGTTTTAAGGTAAATTCTCAAATTTAACTCACTGAAATAGTCAGATACTCATCGACAGTGGTGGAGCTTAAAGCTTCGGTAGATGGTGCAATAAATCAAGCAAAACAAGCCATTTGGATTCACATATGTTACTGTTACACTATGAATGAGCATGATCATGCATAAAAGAAGTAAGGAAAACAAATCAACATAAATCCAAAGCACAACAAACAAAAATAGTTAATACCATAAAAAAAAAAAAAAACTCCAAACTAGTACATCCATGCCACATTTACCTCAAACTAATTTTTATGTCTAAAAAGAAAATCTCAAACCAATAGACACGTGTCGTATTTACCCTCAAACTGATATACACGTGCCACATTTACCGAATCTTGAATTTTTTGATGTAAATGTGGTGTGGACACACAGTTTGAGGTAAATGTGATATTGGTCATTTAGTTCGAGAGTTTTGTAACATAAAAATTAATTTGTGATAGATATAGCATGGACGTATCAATTTGAATTTTTTTTTATGATAGTAATCCTAAATGAAAACTTGATAAGCAAAAATCCATATCTTTTCGCAAGTAAAATGGGTTCATCAAGGGGAAACGTGTCAAAAAAAATCCTAAACCTCTTTTATTTGTGCCAATTTAGTTCTAAAACTTTTATTGGTGATAATTTAGTCCTAAACCTTTCCACTTTGTGCCAATTTAGTTCTAAATCTTTTCACTTGATTCTAATTCAATCTTTTTTCAACTAATTTTGACCGAATTTTGTTAAATGTGCTTCGGTCGGCTAACATGGCACAATCGGCGCTGATGTGGATAACTTTTAATAATAATTTTTAATCTTTTTTTATTTTTGATTTGATTTGATTTTTTCATTTTCATTTTCCTTTTCCTTTTCTATTTATTTTTTCTTCTCCTCCTCATTCCTCTAGCCGATCCCCGAACCTCGCCAACCAGCTAAAAGCGTAGAGCCTTAGAGGCCGCGAGGGCTGCTCACGCTGAGCAGCGAGGCTTGCTCTTGATGGATCTAGTGAGGGTCAAGCCTTGTCGAACATGGGTGAGGCCCAACCTTGCAAGATCCGACATGGTCGAGCCTCGCCTAGCCTCTAGCAAGGCTGACTCAAGGTCACCCAGGTCGCAAGGGCGGCCTCACATTGGGCTGGCGAGGTTCGCGCTTGCCAGCTATGGGCGAGGCCCGACCATGCCAGATTTGGTGAGGTCAAGTCTCACTTGACCATTGGCGAGGGCTTGAGCCTTCGTAGGCGTGACCTCGCTGCCTTTAGCAAGAGCTCAAGCCTCACTAGTGATCGGCAAGGCTCGCTAGAGTCCGACAAGGTCAAGCTTGACCTTGCCGGCCGTTGCCTTTGGCTGGTCATTTGAGGTCTGATGACTAGCTAGATTAAGAAGGAGGAGAAGGAAAAATAAAAATAAAAATAAAAGGAAAATAAAATAAAATAGAATAAAAAATTCCAAAAAATATTAAAATATTATTAAAAGTTGTTCATGTCAGCACTGATTGTGCCACGTCAGCCGACTAGCATCTAGTTAGCAAAAATCTAGCCAAAATTAGCTGGAATGACTAAATTGGTACCAAATCAAAATGTTTAAGGTTAAATTGATACAAATAAAAGGTCTAGGGCTAAACTGGCAAAAATATAAAATGTTTAAGACTTTTTTGACACTTTTCCCATTCATTTACCGAATGTCTAAGGTACAGTGTTGTACTGCACCTCAAAAACACTGACCGTTATATTCAGATGAAAAGATCCTAATCGTTGAAGTCAAGTCATTTGCAACCAGTTTGTCAATTTTTGCACAAGGTTGGACATCCAATCTATTGGAATATGGACGTTCGACAAACTACGAGTGAAATCTATGTTGTTTTACACTTTAGCAAATGGTATCCGACACAAAAAAAATCAAATTTAATGACATTTTTGTTGTAAAGTATTGCGTTGCAAATATATAATAAAGAGAATAGAGAGAGATTAAGTAAAGAAAGAAGATAAACACAAAAAATAGTAGAGAAAGCTAGAGGAGAAATTTTTATTTTCAATATTTTATATTCATTTTCTTCACTCTATCACCACTATCACAAAACTAAACTCTTATTTATAAGAAAACAATGATGCACTTATCATTAATGTTAATGTATTGAATAATACATATATTGGATATGGAGATGAACATTCATTGGATATGGAGATGTACTTATAATGTATGATACAATTGTACTATAAGAGGTACATTATATAAGATGTATATAATTAATATTCATTTATGTATTTCATAAAACTCCCCCTTAAATATTCATTGTATTCATTATATTACGAATGTGTATTAAATGATACCACCTCATTAAAAACCTTAAGCTGGAAAAACCCAGTGGAACAAAAATTAGACAAAATAGAAAAAGAGTATAGAACACAAATTTTATGATCTCTCCCTTTTATGGATACATTAATGTCTCGTTAAAAACTTTGAGCCGAAAAGACCCTATGGGAAAAAACCGGATAGAAAGAAAAAAAGTGTGCAATGCATATCTCCCTCTCAATTGAGCCATACAACCACTGCTGGGCCTCGTCAATCTTGCATCTTGTGAACTCGCCACATACCAATGCCATATACTAATTTCTCAAAAGTCGATGTCGGCAATAATTTGGTAAAAAGATCTACAAGATTATTTATGAATTGAATCTGTTTACCATTAATTTGTTGACTTTTTTAGAAATCGTGAGTATATAAAAACTTCGATAAGATATGCTTGGTCCTATCACTTTTGATATATTCTCCCTTAACTTGTGCAACATAAGCAGTATTATCTTCATAAATTATAGTAGGAGAATTTGTAATCAGTATTAAATAGCATGAATTGTGAATATGTGTTATAACTGATCTTAACGAAACATACTCTATTCTAGCTTCATATAAAACAATAATTTTAGAGTGGTTAGAAGATATAGTTACTAGTGATTGCTTCATAGAATTCTAAGAAATAGCAGTGC
Source organism: Eucalyptus marginata (assembly GCA_014182565.1). NCBI lineage: Eukaryota > Viridiplantae > Streptophyta > Magnoliopsida > Myrtales > Myrtaceae > Eucalyptus > Eucalyptus marginata. Next base: position 9,795,373 of record CM024588.1, on the reverse strand, counting down.
TGTTATAACAAAATAAATAACTGGTTTGAGAGTAAGCCTTATGTGGATTAGATTTATATCCAACATTATCATATCCAACTAAACTAGAGGTAGTGGAATTCTTGGAAGAATACAATCCCAAACCTATGGTTCCTCAAAGATAACGAAAAATATGTTTAACTCCATTCCAGTGTCTCTAAGTTGGCTCAAAACTAAAATGTGCCAATAAATTTACCGCAAAAGCAATATCTGGTCTCGTACATTGTGCCAAGTATGTTAAAGCCCAAATTGCATTGAGATATGGTACTTCAGGACCAAATATATTTCTAGGAAAAAAACGGATCCTTCTAGGGATCTAGAGACCTTCCAACCATAGGGGTGTTCAATGGATGAGCCTTGCATGTTGAAGCATTTAAGTAATCTTTCAATGTATGCTGATTGATAGACGATTATTCCATTTACTTTATGCTCAAGCTCTAGACCAGTACAAAATTTGATTTTACCCAAATCTTTAACTTCAAACTCTCTTTTCAATTACTCAGCAATTTTAGCTAACTCTTTTGGAGTTCCAATTAAATTTATATCGTTGACATAAACCGCTACAATAACAAATCCGATTTCTGATTTCTTAATAAATACGCATAGGCAGATAGGATCATTCTTGTACTTTTCTTAATTATTTACTCACTTAGGCGTTGATATCACATGCGATCGGATTGCTTTAACCCGTACAAAGATATTTGCAATTTTTTTGAGAATAAGTTACGAGGAGTGCATGCATAAGGCATTTTGAATCCTAGTTTGCATTGTGCATACATTAGTATGTATCAAATATAAAATTTCAGCTTTCTAGATGGTGGGGAATTGTGAAATGCTACTCCATGTTGTTTCCCATAATGTAGTCGACACAAGTATTCAACAATGTACCTTTCATTCCAGGTAGGAGTTGCTTTCTAGTGAAAATCTTAAGTCCTTTCTCACTCATGTGTCTGAGTTGTTTATGCCTAACTTGGTGGTGACTCCTTTTCCCGTTACATTCACCTTTCTCTACACATCTTGAATTGTGTGATGTAGAGAGAGCTAGTCTTTTCTCCTTTGACTACCACCAAATTACCTTTAGTGAGCTTCCATTTCCCATCACTAAAGAAATTGTTGTAGCCTTCGTCATCAAGCTTGCCAGTAGATATAAGATTGAGGCAAATGTCTGGAACATGTCTCACATTTGTGAGTAGTAGCCTACATCCAACATTAGTCTCTAAATAAATATTACCCATACTAATAATTTTGAACATACCATCGTTTCCCATCTTTATGAAGCCAAAATTGCTAGTGGTGTAAGATGTGAAAAGATCTTGACGAGAAATGGTAGGATGTGCCAGTGTCTACTACCCATGTCGAAGCTTGGGATGCAAGATTAATAGAATCATTACTTTGAATAATGATCACCTCGTCTGCAATATTTGCAGTGTCATTTGTCTGGTTCTCATCAGCTTTGTTGATGTTATGACTCTTTGATTTTTCTACCTTTAACTTTCTGCATTCTCGGATGAAGTGTTGCAATTTACCATAATGATGGCACTTCTTGTCTCATTTGAAGTTGCATTGGGACTTTCCTCGTTGCTGATTCTGGAAGTTTCGACTTTTGCTTCTCCCTCTCCGTTCTTGATTTTCTTATCGGTTAATGACAAGAGCCTTAGACTTTCGCTTACCATGTCCATGGTAAGCTTGCCGTCAGGAGCTGAGTTGTTGACCGACACAACAAGTGTGCCCCAGCTATTCATCAAAGAGCTAAGTAGCAGTAATGCCTACAATTCATCATCTAATGTCATCTTCATATAGTTGAGTTGGTCTACTGTACCTTAGAACTCACTCATGTCTTTTGAGACACTGTTCCCGTCTTTATATTTAAGATTCACGAGCCATCACATGTGATTTGCTTTATTTTGCGCCGTTGTTCTTGCGTACATTTTCTCTAATTTTTGCCAAAGAGCACCAGCATCATGTTCATTAGCAAAATTCTGAAAATGCTCTTATCGATCAATTGTCGAATTTGAGCAGCACACTTTTGATTGAGTACCATCCATTCGCTTTTGGATATGGTCGTTGGTTTGCCACCAAAAGACAATGCCAATTTGCCTTCCATTGCGGGATTTGACTATTTCTGTTTGGCTTCCGCTACGGAATGGGACGCCTTGGACGTTGGTATTGGTACCTCCATCAGTATCACAATTGGCCTCCAAAGGTCTTTAATGTATAGTAGATCCTCCATCTTTGGTTTCCATATTGCATAATTAAATGCGGTCAATTTTATCATGTTGCTAGAATTTTCCTCCATTTAATTTTGCACAGAAAAATAATATATAGAGCAACCTCACTCTGATACCACTTGTTGGGGAAAAAGAACGATATATGTGGAGAAGGCTCGGATAGTTTTCCCACTACTATTTCTATGAAAATTAAACAGGATAAAATATCGAATGAAAGTAGTAAAGATGAATAGTAAATAACACCAGAATTTGAATGTGGAAAAACCCTCCAAGGTGAAGGGAAAAACCATGACACAATAGTCTACTTCAAACTTCCACTATGCCAAATATTTGAATACAACTTCACCCTAAGGTGGATTTCTCACTGTCTTCAATTTGTGGATCTGAACCTCTCACAAACTGGATAACTCACTCAAATATAACTCTCTTGGAAGAAAAAAAAACTATTTCTTTTGCTACGTTACGCTGCTATGATATTCTTGTTTTTTTTTTTTTTTTTGTATGTTGGACTCCTATTTATAGGAGCAAATACAATCCCAATTGGAATTGAAATCACGTATATTTATTTCCTAATCTCTCGTGATTTTCTTGATGTGAGAAGATCACTTTGATTTGTTTCCCAATCTCTTTTGATTTTCTGGATGTGGAAGATCATGTTGATTTATCTTCTGATCTCTTGATTTTTTTTTTCCATTTTACTTTTTCACACTCACTACTACACATATTTTATTATAAATATACATAATTGTGTTGGCCTCTCCAATTGGGAGTGACCTACTCAACACAACATGCATTATTCATTAAATAGTAATATTTTCCTTTCGTCATTATATATATATAAGAAGACTGTGGGATGATAATATCTCATTGTGTATTAGGTAACTCTCCTAGAGAAAAACACATTATTCAAGCTCAAGTCCTTTCATCTGAGATGAATCGTCGTTTCATAGAATTGGGAAAATTACCTAATCAATTATAAACTTATTATACAGATATCAATCCAGTCTAATATTTTTAAATTTTGCCAATTTAATTCTGACCCTTTATATGAATTTTCAATGTAGTCATTCTAATTAATTTTCGGCCGAAAATGCCAATGTGGCGGTCCATTTATTACCAGTGTCTTGCGTGGTATGCCATCATGTCGACAATTTTTGATGAAAATTAATCAAAATGATTATATTGAAATTTCGAGCAAAGATTTAGAATTACATTAGAAAATTTATTTTGATCGAAAAACTGGAAACTTCATTAACTTAAAACAAGTTTGTTAACAGTATAAATTAAAACATCCATTATTGATTGAGGAGGAAAAGATAGCCAATTGTTGGGGAGTTCTTTTTTTCGTTGTGCTTTAGCCACCCAATCTATTAACTTATTCACCTTTTTTTGGATTGATTAAAAAGTTTAGAATTGAATTGTTGACTAAGTCAAAATGAAATTGACGTGTGTGGACAGAAATTGATGTGTGTGAAAGGGGGAGCCTGCTCGAGAAACTTCGGAGCAAGGAGACAAAGTCGACAAGAAATAAAATATATATAACCGTAGTCCCTACGCTAACGTCGCTGTCCTGGAGAAAGCTTAATGGCTAAGAGTTGCCTCCTGGGCGTGTGCCTTCCATAGGAAGCTGAAGACTCCCCCACGACCAGGACCGACGCTCCCCTCCACACGCAGGCGGTAAGTCGGCAGGCGGTAAGTCGGCGGGCGGATCAAGGGGCGGCGGTTCACCGCAACCGGCCTCGTTCTTTTGTCTCGGTTGGGTGAATTTTCTCACTTTAACAGAGAGAAAGACAGGTGTTGTGAAGGGAGCTTTATGGGAGGAATTTAACGGGTGCTTTCGTGGTGAGAAAACGACCATAACTTTCTCGCGACACTCATTTAATAATGTGAAAGAAATTCAGAAACCAGTGGTGTATATATATTATTCTAATCGTCATTGCTGTCGCCTATCTCCAACCACCAATGCCGCATTAAAGCTCTAGCTACACCACGTCGTGTCTATTGTACCGCCGAAGTCTCTCTCTCTCTCTCTCTGTGTGTGTGTGTGTGTGTGGAGGGAGAAGTAATGAAAAGAATAGTAAAAAGGAGTTTCTCAATCAACTAGATATCTTTAGGGGTGAATGAAAACTATTATGTTTATGAAATCAATTTATGACCAGAAAATTGATTTTTCAATTTTTACTCCTGAGACGAGTTTTTAAGTAAAAATATACATTTGATAACGACATAAAATTTATGTTCCCAGAATAAAAATTGTTTGATAATAACATAAAATTTCTCCATTAGAATAGTATACAGGCAGCAATGGATGGTGGAGGACGACGAGCAATAGTGGGAGGTGGCCAATGGTGGATGGTGGGCAGTGAGTGGTGGATGGCGAATGGCGAGCGGCAACGATAGGTGAGCGGCTAGCTAGTAGCGAGAGCGAGTAATTAGAAAAGTTTTTATTTCCCATTTTTGTTCTACAAATAGAAAAGTAGAAAATTTTACTCTCATTTTTATTCCAAACTTATTTCTAGATTAAAAATTTATTATAGAAATTGAAGAATGAAATTACGTTATCAAACGGATTTCTATTCTAAACTTATTCTCGAGAATAGAAGAATAGAAAAACAAAGAAATATAGTAGTTATCTTGCACATCCTTATTTATCTTGCACCTCTTTTGGCTTCATCTGGCTTTTCCACGAATATGTCCTAAAGTATACCAATCAACAAAGAGGAACAAATTACCGACCAAAAAACAAAGGGAACAAAAGCATCCAAAGTTTTTTTTTTTTTTTTTTTTTTTTTGACAAAAGCATCCAAAGTTCATATTGAACAGATTCAAAGGACAGTATTTAATTATTCGGGACGCTTGTGTGTACGTGATCTAAACTCAAACTTGTCGTGCAAGCTATTCTTTCTTTATGTATTAAATTTAGATATCATCGCTTTCTCCCTCCCCCATTTCCCTCCCTTATAAAGTGCTGTGTCTCCAAAGCACTCACTTCTGTAGGGGTTTTTCATAAACTTGAGTTTGGAGCCTAGAAGATCGATGAACTTTTGGCGAGGGATGTGCAAGAGACCCAAAGAACAGAACAGAAATGATGTGGCTAAAGCAAGATGCAAAAACCATAATCCCATTACCTTACAACCCAGGAGATGATGATGGGGATGATGACAACAGTCTTCTGCCCACCATAACGTGCCCTTCCTGTGGTCACAACTTGCCAATGTGCGATCAGGTGTTTATCACATTTTTTTTTTTTCTTTTTGTCTTTATTTATTTTTTTGTATGATTTTATTTTTATTTTTACTTGACAAATGAGGATTTTATTTTTGAGAAATTAATGGGTGACGAGAAGTAGAAAGAATTACAATTTAAAATCTACCGAATAGATTGAGATAAGATTACAAAAAATCAAATAAAAATAATTATAAATTGTTGTGAAATGCATTCCTTCAAGAATTTATAACTCACAATAAGTTAATATTCTCACAATAGTTCAAAGATTATTATGTTGATAAAACTCTTAATTTTTTTTTTCATATTAAGAATGTAAAAGATTAATGTGTGATTATGACATAATTGTGGTGCAGATGATTGCTCATGATTTGGAGGGGCTACCAGCGGGAGTGAAGTTTGATCCGACGGACCAAGAAATTCTGCAGCATTTGGAAGCGAAAATAATGGGGGATGTCAGGAAGATTCATTTCTCATTGATCAATTTATTCCCACGTTGGAAGGTGACGATGGTATTTGTTGTACACACCCAGAGAGACTTCCAGGTAATTCTGGAATAGTTTTACTCTTTGAATGATTTCACGATAGTTAATGAGTTAGCCTAAATGTTATCAATATTTTATTTTTAAAAATGAAAATTTCCCTTTATAGAAAGAAATTTTTGCCTTTTAGTTTGTCATTTCTGTTTGCGTTTTTGGATATTTGGGCTGTGTAGTGGGAGTAATTCCTCTGCCTAAGCTTTTTTAATTTAGAGGAAAAGATGCACATCTTTTTTACCCAAATTCTTTTTCATATGCAAATCTAAGAGGTTCTATCTATTACTAAGATTCGGACAAAAATACAAATGCAAACGATATCAGCACATAGTTATGACACGCATAGAGAAATCCGTGCCTTCAATATCATTTGATTCAAGAATGTATAATCTTCTTTAGTATCCAACTATCTTCGATAATCAAACACCCGAATCGTCTGCAAAACATATACAACTTATGGTTTAGAATTTGTCAGTTTAGTGTCATGATAGTGTAGTTCCAAAAATACTTTGTATGATTAATGCTATTCATAATATATTGGAAAATATATCTCTTTGTTGGCAGTTTGTATGATGATGTCCGAACTTGTTTTGGGGAAAACCGGACATTTTGAGATTTGTCAATTTTGTTCTAAACTTTTCAATTATATCAATTTTGTTAAAAAGTTCATAACAAAATTGGCAAATTATCAAAAAAATTAAGACTAAATTGGCACAATCAAAAGGTTGAGAACTAAATTAGCAATCGTCAAAAGGTTTCAGATTAAATTGATATAATTAAAAGGTTTAGAACTAAATTGACTAATATGCAATAGATTTAAGGCTTTTGGAGAATTTTCCCTTTGGAAATTAGTCAAATTATTGTCCTCTCTTCATGATAGGGACACTACTATGCATGTGCCGTCAGTTTAGGTGAACCTTTCAAAGAACAAAAGTGTATAATTTTATGGGTGTGATCTCTCTTTAATGAACTCTTTGAAGATTGCCATGCATATTGCTCGATCCCAAATTACCTTTGTTAGAAAGTTTTATCCCTCAACAACTTATAATCTTTGAATCTATCATACGAAAGTCTTGTAGATCCAGATATTTAACTTTTGATTTTGTGATCATAGGAGTGACTTTCACATCTATTAAATTCTTTCCAGCCCGTGTAAGTTTAATTTAGAAGACTATCGTAAATGCACGTCATGTATGAATTTGAATTTGTAATATACATTGACCTTGCTTTCAAAATAGATAATGAGAACGTACACGATGATTCACATTCAAGACAATTTGTTTAAACCAAACTTGAAATGTACTAAGACTTAGCAATGCATCAAGTAAGACTTTGAAGGAGCCTTTCGAATTGATATCATGGGTAAGGGTTTTCCTCATACTTATCGACCATCAGCCCCTTTCACAATTAATGTGAGACAATTTAAACAATCTTCCCCTCACATATCGAGCCTAGGTTGGAGCCACACTAATCAGTAATTCTTCCATGTGACTGTTGGGTCCAGATTTATTGGTAACACAAGCTCTAATATCATATGGGATTTTATAATCCCGGCCAATTATTCTAAAAGTTTAAATTGTTAAATTAAGGTGTGATTTATTATTTAAATATTTTGACCGGTCTCATCACTCCTCAGAGATATAAAGTTTTGATTCATTGCATCAACATTTTGAATTCTAATTCAAAGCTCATCTCCCGTGTTTGCCTATCAGATTGGTCCGAAACTCTTCTGCCATCGTCTGCTTCAATTTGTTATGCAATTTACAATAAAAGCTAGCTTAATTTGTTCAGCATGTCCCAAAAAAGTTCTTCTGATTCGCATCTGTTGCATTGAGTAATTAGTTTAAGCTAGGAAAAAACATATAACAAATCTATGGGGAACATACATTTCGAATTTCAGCTTTAGTTTTCCCGCTTCTATATAATCACTTGCTTTTTGGATGTTCTCTTGCTCATGTTGATAGTCAAGTTATATCATGCCATGCCAAGCACCGCGGACTCTACATGGAGATAAGTTATGTGTGCATACGAACTATAACGATATGTGGATGCAACAACAAAATCGACAACTGCATGGTGTTGAAACTGAATAGGAAACCGATTGATAAGTTCAGAATCTTAAGTTTATAGAAAATGGAAATAGTGGAAATACGTTTGCAAATCAGCTCATCTTTAGCAGTTAGAAGAGTTAGTCGGGTTAGGACACTCCGATTTCCATATTCTACAAATCTCATTTGAGCGTCTTTAATGCGCATCGTGCAGGAGTAAGCAAAGATGGACAAGTCCGCCTCTTCTTCCACCGGCCTTCGAAGGCATATGCCACTGGGACTAGGAAACGGCGCAGAGTGCAGAAGAATGCTGATGAGAGTGAGACGAGGTGGCACAAGACGGGCAAGACAAGGTCGGTCCTCGCAGGCACAGTGGTGAAAGGGTTCAAGAAGATACTTGTGCTCTACAACAATTATGGGAGGCAAAGGAAGCCTGAGAAGACCAACTGGGTGATGCACCAATACCACCTCGGCAATAACGAAGAGGAGAGAGATGGAGAGCTGGTCGTGTCCAAGGTGTTCTACCAAACGCAGCCCAGACAACCCAGTTCGACGAACCTTAAAGATCCAAAGGACACAATGCCGAAGAGTGCTGAAAGCTTGAATGAGGATGGTCATGCATCAAGGAGCTCTAGTAACGTGATTGGGTATTATAGTACCCCGTCTTGTAGGGTGTCTTCCGACCAGCTAATTATTCCTAACTTTGCCGTTCATGGCGAGGCTGCTTCTTTGGTTCCGCTAATAGAAGATTCGAACAAGGGGAAGTTTGTAAAATATTCATAAATGAAGAGATCCTGATTCTGTCCCTCCGATCCGCCCTCCTTCATTACCGGAACAGAACAAACCGAAGCTACCCACGAACCCAAGCGACTGATCAAGCAAAACCCACCCAGAAAAACAGCGCCTTTTCGCTAAGGTTCCCCGCAGAACAACACTCCACAAGAGAACATGACCCAAATCTGCTCTCATCGAAACGCTACCACCCGAACCGCAGCAATCGCGACGCCAAAGGAAAAGACCCATCATCATCATCACTGCCACCATCATCCTCGTCGTCGAAGGAAAGGAATCGAGCGAATATAATGAGGAGTTTCCTCTCTCGATTCGATTACGACGCATAAGAACAAACGGAAAATAGGAAAAAAGGGGGAGGCAAAATTCAGGATCGAACCAAGAACAACAGTCCTCCCCTCCTTCGCTCGCCGTAATAATTCCAACAAATTCCATCGGTATTGGAGAGGAAAAAGGAGGAAAGAAAATCCCAACTCTCTTTTCCTCCCTCTTTTTTTTTTTTTTCATAATTTTTTTTTTTAAGTTGCCCCTTATAATTCTGATTTTGGTTTTACCGATTCGCCGTATGTTTTCGCGGAGTTCATTGCCAATTGGACACGGAACTTTCGATTCGCTCGGTGATTTGGTCGGGTCGTGCGCGCGGTTCGATCTTTTCTTGGCTGTTTTTCGTTAATTCCACGTGCTCGTGTTCATTTCTTTTTGTTTTTTCATTCTTTTTTTCCGGGATTGGGCTAAGCCCAGAAATAGTAGTAGCCTTGGGCGATTATCTTAATTTTGATTTTTAATTAATAACCTTAATCATGATCCACGTGTTTAATTTTTCTGGAGTGCAGTAATTAAACCGAGATCGTTCATTAAGGAAATTAAAGAAAATTACGAAGCACATCCCGATTGATTTGTCTATCATTCATTACCATCCTAGATTTTGTGAATGAGCATATTGAAGATGCTTATAATGGTAATCCCCATGTTACTGGAAAATGTAAAGTGGCGAAGTTTCTGCATCTCGATGCCCCGCGACATGTTGACTCATCATGGGTCCTCCAGTTCGATGCGCAGATGGCCCAGTTAAATGGTTATGCAAAAGACATGAGATATACGAGATCTTCTTTACCAATGCATCGTTTTTATTAAGGAATATCGCCTAAACAAACATGTTGACAAAGAAAAATTACTGACTTAAATAACCACGTGACGTGTTAATTTTAAAAAGAGATGATAAACACAACTAAAGGAAAAACCTAACACTATAGAATCTATAAATAAATATACAATATCAAAGTTTTTCGCGAAGAATTTGATGTTTGTGATGAGACGTAAGATTCTAAATGGTCAAGAACCCTCTTTCTTATTGTGAAGATTGGTTTTCCTGCATCCTCAAAAAGAGAAATCTATTATAACATTTTGCAAATTCTTGCCTCTTACATCAAAATTGACATAATTGAAATGCATCATGTTAAGGGTTTTAATAATATAAAAGGGATATAGTTCAAAAAAAATTATCATATAGGGAAGAGATGGAAAAATGTGGATAGAATTTCTACTATTTATAATATAAGGTTATTTTTCTAGAATGACAAACTTTTTAAATTAACAAAATTACAATAATATTGGTATATAAATAATAATTAAATTATAATATAAAAAATTAAAATTACAGAAGAATAATAGTATTTCATTTTTATTAAAATATATTTTATTTATATATTCAAATTTCTTTATCTTAGAATATAAATTCAAATATATATATGTATATTTTGTATTTTTATTTATTATATATTTTAGGCATTTTAGTACATTAGTATAGTTTACTATCTAATAAAATCATGAAGGAATCATAGAAGAGAAAAAAAGAAATGGAAAATAATAAAAAATAAGCAAATAAAAATGAAGTAGATAAAGTGTCATGATAGATTCTTACCATATTTGTTTATGCAATTTTTAGGTTTATTTACACAGATATGTCATTCATATCAAATAATCAACATGATAAGATGTGAAAATATTTGACTTTTTTTATTATTTTTTTTGTAAATAAAGATATATATATATAGACTTTTAATTAAGAAAGCTATACACCCAAGAGCCTCGGCACCAACAAAACTTGCACTCATGAAGACAAATAAGTCAAAACGAGTGGAGGGGTGCCGAGTAGAAAAGGAAAGGAGGGGGAGCCAAACAGCGGCGACCCTCAAACGAAAATAGGAAGGACCTGACACCCAAAGGTTACACGTCCTCCACTAGAACAAAGATACAAACAAGGAAGCCTGCCACAGCAACCACATCCAAAAAGGAAGGAAAAAACAAAGGAGGCCTTAGCTCAAGAAAAGATAGATGGGCTAAGGCTCCAACTCTACTGCATCCTCCTATTGGCTGGGGTATCCGGCACTTGATGGAAGGTCAGTGCCTTATCTCTAACCATCTTGCCAAGACGATTCTTGAAGGCCCGCAAAACCAACTTGTGATCACGGAAGAGGATGTTATTCTTTTCCTTCCAGATAATGTTGCATAAAGCTCCAAAGGAAAATCGAGCAAGAGATTGGTGGAAGGACTTTCCCGATAAATACTTAATGGCCCAGTGGAGATTATCCAACCACGGACCATTACGCCAAGCAAGGTTACATCTTGTAGCCCAAGAGTTAGCAAGGGCCCCAGTAATTCCACACCTAAAGAATAGGTGATTGACATAATCATGACGGCAAGTACAAAAGGCAGAATTAACATCCGAGATCCTGCCATAAGTGAGAAGCAATACTTGAGTGGGCAGCTTATTCCGAGTGATTAACCACAAATGAAACTAGAAACGGGGAGCTAAGGAGCGATTCCATATAAAGGAAGCCCAAGGCACGGAAGGCCCCCTTGGCCGAATGACATTCTAGGTGGAGGCAGCTGAGAAGACACCGGAGTGGTCACCTAACCAGCGGATGCAGTCGGCATTATGGTTGGGAGTCGGTAGTGGGTCGGGCCAGGAAGCAAAGATGGCCCAAATAGTAGGCGTCGCATCAGTGGAAGAGAAGAAATCAGCAATCGTGGCTTGTCGAGGCAAACTGGAGCAATAGATGTATGGATCAGAGAAGATCAAATTCAGGGGGCTATTATAGATGAAGCCAAATAATTTTTAGGGGCTTTTTTGTCTTTTCTATCAAATTTGCTTTTAGGTTAAAAGTGATACATTTATATTAGCGATGGCAAAACGCTGGTCGTCAAGACACTGAAAAAGAAAATAGACAGGCAAGAAAAAGAGAGAAGAAAAAAGTGAGTTTTTTCTTTACGAGGATTCTCAATTTCTTTGTGCCTTGATCTTGAGAGAAGATCATTGTTGTATTCCAACTTTTTTTCGAAGTCTAGTGGATTCGCAGAGTGCCTTTGCGAGGAGACGTAGCCTAGGTTTGGGTGAACTTCGTTAACAAATTTTCTACGCGTGTTTTTCTGATTCTACTTTTTATTATTATATTATGCTTGGTGAATTGTTTACGAGCGTTATTTTTTTGGAATCGAGGTGCAATTTCCTAACAACTGGTATCAGAGCCTGGGTTGGCTAATCGAGAACATCGAGGGTTTTTCGGTGATGTTCGATTGTAAGTAAACAGGATGGTAGAAGATAAAATTAGAATTGATAAGTTCGATGGGCAGGATTTCAAATGATGGAAACTACAAATCGAGGATTGTCTTTATCAAAAAGATCTCTATACACCACTTGAAGGTTGGAAACCCGAGATGGCGGAAGTGGATCCGATAGCAGAAGCCGGATGGAAAATTTTTGATCGAAAGGCATTAGGTGCGATTCGTCTAGGGTTGATGAAAAAGACAGGGTACCACATCGCGAAAGCAAAAACTACAAAAGAAGCCATGGATATTCTAACAAATATTTATGAGAAGCCGTCCACATCAAATCAGGTATTTTTGTTGAAGAAATTGGTTAATATGAAGTTATCTGATAGAGGTTCTGTGACAGAACATATTAATAGTTTCACACAGGTCACGGGTCAATTGGAATCCGCAGGCATAAATTTAGATATGAAGCTTCAAAACTTATTATTTTTATGTTCTCTTCCAGAAAGCTACAATACCGCAGTGTAGGGAATTTCGAGCACCATGAAGGATGATTTAACTCTTGATGATGCTGTGAGTAGTATCATGGATGAAGAGATGCGAAGGAAAGTATCAGGTGGATATAATTTTTCTACATCTACATCTTCAACGGCACTTGCAGTGGAGAATCGTGGAAGAAGTAAAAGTAGAGGAAAATTCAGCGGGCGTGGCAGATCATAATCAAGGGGTAAGAGACAGGTTACAAAAGATGAGTGTTGGTTTTGTCACAAAACCGGACACTGGAGGTTTCAATGTGAAGCCTACAAAAAGAAGCAACAAGATGAGAATCAATGAGCTAATGTGGTTAGCGATGAATCTTTGCTAGATAACTTGTGTTTGTCTGCAGGGTTTGACTTAACAATAGATAAATGATTTATTGATTCCGGTGCTTCTTTTCATTGCATCTCGCAAAGAGACATATTTGATGATTATGTCAGTGGAGATTTCGGACAAGTGGTTGTGGGAAATGGCCACATGTGTCCCATTGTTGGGAAAGGAACCGTGATTGTGAACATCTTAGGTGGAGGACGTCTAGTTTTGCGTGAAACTAGGCATATTTCGGAATTAAAGAAAAATCTGATTTCAACCAGTAAACTTGACCAAGAAGGTTTGGAAATAAACTTTGGATGCGGAGAGTGGAAGATAACCTCAGGGGTAAGAGTAGTAGCAAAGGGAAAGCGTACGGGTACACTTTACCTTCTCTAAGGAGACAATGTCAGTAATATTTTTTCAACTACAATGGCTATAGGTAATTTGTCTACTCTTTGGCATTATCGGTTGGGACATCTTGGTGAAAAATGTGTAAAGTAGTTACACTCAAAAAAATTACTTCCAGGTTTGCAAAAATTTGGGTTAGATTTTTGTAAGAGTTGCATTTATGGAAAACAGAAGGTTATTAATTTTCAATTAAATGGGCAACAAAATAAAGGCCGGAAACTAGAGTTGGTTTATACCGATGTATGGGGACTTGTTCAGGAACTCTCTTATGGCGGTAAGAGATATTTTGTCACCTTCATTGATGATGCAACAAGGAAGACTTAGGTCTATGCTATTAGAGAAAAGTCGGAAGTTTTCGAGATGTTTAGAATGTAGAAGACCATGGTAGAAAAAGAGACAGGTTATTAGATTAAAGCTATGAAGTTTGATAATGGTGGTGAATACACGAGTAAGGAATTTGTAGAGTATTTGAGTCGAGAAGGCATACATAGGTTAAAGATTGTTCCTAGAACTCCTCAAGAGAACAGTGTAGCTGAAAGGATGAACAGGACTATTCTAGAATGTGTGAGATGCATGAGGCTACATGCGGGTCTCCCGCTACACTTATGGGCTGCCACAGTTGATGCAGCTGTTTATCTTATCAACAAAAGTCCATCTAGTGCGTTGGATGGAGAAATACCACAAGAGCGGTGGTCAGGTAAAAAGATTAATTATTCACATCTAAAGGTATTTGGTTGTATTGCATATGTTTTGATTGATAGGGAGGATAGGAAAAAGCTTGATGCTAAGTCCTAGAAGTGCGTCTTTATTGGATACGGTGGCGACGAGTATGGTTATAGGCTTTAGGATTATGAGAATAACAAAGTCATTCGCAGTCAGAATGTGGTATTCCATGAAGAAAATATGTACAAGGATCGTCAGACAGAGCATGAGAAGGTAGTACAACCAGAATATGTTGAATTAGACACAATGCCCGTGAAGATGTTTCCAGTAAATCAAAGTGCACTTGAAAGAGAGGTTCTATATGAGTCTATTATCAGTGAAGAGGTAGTTCAAGAGGAACGTAATGATTCGGAGCAAACTAATGACCCTGAAGTACCTGTATTGAGGAGGTCTACACATGTGAGAAAGCCAAAGGTAATTTTTGATCCACCAGCTAATACTGTTATGAGCATGTCTTATATACAAATTCAGGGGAACTGGAGACTTACGATGAGACAAAGGTAGACACGTCTCACTTGCAGTGGGAGTGTGCTATGAACGATGAGATGAGCTCGTTACTTCAGAACAAAACTTGGGAGTTGACCTAGTTGTCCACAGGTAAAAAACTTTATTAAACAAATAGGTGTACAAGATTAAGAATGAAGCAGATGGTAGTATTAGATACAAGGCGAGACTTGTAGTCAAGGGCTTTTCTAAAAAAGAAGGGATCGACTACTCCGAGATATTTTCACCTGTAGTGAAAATGACATCAATTAGAGTTCTGCTGAGTATAGTTGTAGTGGAGGATCTTCATCTTGAGCAGTTAGACATAAAAACGGTGTTTTTACACGGTGACTTAGATAAAGAACTATACATGACACAACCTAAGGGTTTTGAAGTCAAAGGTAAGGAGCACATGGTATGTCGTTTGAAGAAAAGCTTGTATGGCTTGAAACAAGCTCTGCGGCAATGGTACCTAAAATTTGATGGTTTCATGAAAGAAAAAGGATTTGCACACTGTGAGTCAAATCACTGTGTTTATTTTCGCAAGTATGATGATGGTGACATTATATATCTCTTTATATGTGGATGACATGCTAGTGGCTAGTTCCAATATGAAGAGAATCGTAGAAGTGAAGAAGATATTATCATCATAGTTTGCTATGAAAGACTTGGGAGAGGCCAAGAATATTTTAGGCATGAAAATCATTAGGGATGGAAAAATAAGAAATTATGACTATCGCAAGAAGACTATGTGAACAAGGTGTTAAAGAGATTTAACATGGACAAGACAAAACTGGTTGCAACTCCTCTAACGAGTCACTTCAAACTTTCTAAGGATATGTGTCCGAGCACTCAAGCCTTGAAAGATGAGATGGCGTTAGTTCCATTTGCATTAGCAGTGGGGAGTTTGATGTATGCCATGGTGAGCACGAGACCAGACATTGCACAGGCAGTGGGAATTATGAGTTGATATATGCAGAACTTAGGCAGAGAGCATTGGAATGCAGTGAAATGAATATTGAGATATCTAACAGGTACTTCCAATTACTCACTTTGTTATGGTGGCACATCTCTAGAGTTGCAGGGTTATGTAGATGCAAATCATTTGGGCGATCGAGATAGTGGTAAGAGTACCACTGGATATGTCTTTACAGTTGTAGGTACAACAGTGAATTGGATATCTTAACTACAAAAAGTAGTGGCTTTATTAATGATAGAGGCAGAATACATGGCGATCACAGAAGCCTCAAAGGAAATCATGTGGTTACAAAATTATATGGAGGACCTACATCGAAAACAACCACTTAGTACACTATGGAGTGATAGTCAAGTGCAGTGCACTTAGGGTGTGCATGACAAAATTTCTGGAACATAAATCAATTTCTCAATTTCTATTCCATGGATGAGTTTCTGAGTAAAAAAATGCATTTGATAACAATTCAAAATTTCTATTTCTGAAAAAAAAAAAATTCGTTTGATAACATAATAAAATCTCTATTTCTAGGAGTGGCAATGACCGGCGTCTGGTGGCCGGAGTCCGACGTTTGGTGATCGGCGTTCGGCGTCCGGTGACCATTGGTGGGTGGCCGAAGTCCGAAGTCCGACACCGGAGTTCGGTGACCGGCAACCGGCATCCAACATTCGGAGTTCGACGTCTGACGTCCGACATTTGGAGTTTGGCGACAGGAGGCTGGTGGCAGGTGGCTAGTGGTCGGAGTTCGGCGGCGGGTGGGCAGCCGGCATCCGATGGTCATTGGCGAGTGGCAGACAGTCACCGGTGAACATCCGGTGGTTGGTGATGAGCCTCCGGCATCCAATGATTGGTGATGAGCAGCCAATGATTGGTGGGCGTCGGCATCCGGCTATCGGCGGTTGGCAAAGGGTGGCCGGAGTGCGGTGGCCGGTGGCCGACGTCCGATGGCCGGTGGTTGGCGGCTGGTGGCTAGGGCCGGTGGCGATGGGGCAGCGGGCGTTTGGCATCCCACGGGTGGCAAGCGGGCGACGGGCAATGACGAGAGTGAACGATGAGAAAGATTTTAATTTCTCATTTTTATTCCATAAATAGAAAAGCTAAAAATTTTAACTTTTGATTTCTGCTCTAAATATATTTCTGGAATAGAAATCTGTTCTAGAAATAGAAAAATGAAATTGCATTACCAAACATATTTCTATTCCAAACCTGTTCTGGGGAATAAAAAAACAGAGAAAATAGAGAAATAAAAATTTTGTCATGCGCGCCTTTAGCAAAGAATGCAACTTATCACTCAAGTACTAGACATATCAAGAAGTGTTATTACTTTATCATATCAGCATTGAAAGATAATGAGTTAAAGGTATAGAAGATTGATGGCTTGAAGAATCTAGCTGACATATTGACCAAGGTAGTAGATAGAGAGAAGCATATTTTCTGTATTACTACCATTGGTATTACTCCATGTTGATTGATGAGGAGTATCGCAGAGGCACAACTTTTTCAACTACTATTTTTTGAAGAAGATGGATGCAAAGTTGCTTGGTGCTTGGGTATATTTGTCTTCAAGTGGGAGATTGTTATAGATGAATCCAAATATTTTTAGGGGTTTTTTTGTCTTTTCTATCAGATTTTCTTTTAGGTTAAAAGTGATACATTTATATTAGCGATGGCAAAACGCTAGCCGTCAAGACGCTGAAAAAGAAAATAGAGAGGCAAGAAAAAGAGAGAAGAAAAAAGTGACTTTTTTTCTTTACGAGGATTCTCAATCTCTTTATGCTTGATCTTGAGAGAAGATCATCGTTGTATTCCAACTTTTTTTTCGAAATCTAATGGATTCACAGAGTGCCTCTGCGCGGAGACGTAACCTAGGTTTGGGTGAACTTTGTTAACAAATTTTCTGGCGTGTTCTTTTGATTCTGCTATTTTATTATTATATTATGCTTGATGAATTGTTTGCGAGCATTATTTTTCTAGAATCGATGTGTGATTTTGTAACAGGGGTCTCGTGGGACTTGAATTTATTATTATTGTTCACCAAATTGATAAATAAGATAAAACAATGAGTTTCCGAACACGGATGAAAGGCAAGGGACAAATGATGAGTGTTGAGTCAATAGCAAAACAACTCACCTACCTAAAGAATCTCAACTCCCACTAGCAAGAAAATTCTAAATGGAGAGGCAACACTTCATGCATAGATGCAAAGTTTGAGAGTCTCAAACCAAAAGATAATTTGGGTTTGATATGCCATCCATTGCACTGTGACGATGGAGACAAATAAGAAGGGGGAAAAAAACTCTGAAAACCTGAACTCAACCGTCTTTTTTATTTAGATGTTATTAGGGTCAAATCTCAGGTTGGGTATCAACGAGACCCGACCCACTAGGGTAGGTACTTGTACTTTAATTTTCTCTTTACCACAGTGTAAGATGTGCATAGCAAATTCAATTCTACATTTTAACCATGAATTTCTTCCCATTACCAAAGAATATTGCGTGTCCCCAGTTTATCTGGAACAATGCCATTGCACCTAGATTTCAATTCAACCTATGGTTGATTATCAAGAATCACCTACCTACTCACGTTTCTCTCCTATCCTATGGAAGAATTGACTATGACTTATGTGCATTTTGCAATTATCATTTTCCGGGGAGAAGCGCTAGAGGTTTCGGCTTTGAAGAATCATCTTATCAAAGTCGTCAAGGACAAAGTGTTGACCTTTAGTAAGGTGCTGGATAACTCAAGAAACAGGAGGCTCCAAACGAGGGTGGGGTTTTGACCCTTCCGTTTTCGTCGGAGGCCCTAGTTAGCTTACTTAGTGTTGGTGTTTTGGTTGTCCTTGTCCTTTCTTTGGGCGTTCTGCTTCTCTGGCTTCCTTCGGGGTTGGTCCGCTGGTTGCTGCGTTAGCCACTGCTCGTGCTTCGCCCTTGTTGCGTGTTGCTCTTTTCGTTGCCTTGGTGGCATTATGTGTTCCTGCTTTTTGCCGTTTGTTTCAGCTGCTTGTTTGTTTTTTTCTGCCCTTTCTAGCTCTTTTACTTTGGCTCCCTTCCACTCATTATGCTTGTTCGCATTATGAGTGAAAGTTTTTGGCGCCGGATTTTTTATATAGTTGGCTAATCCTCAATATATTCTTACCTTTACCAAAAAAAAAAAAAACTTTAGACAAAATCATGGACATATTTAAACATTAGTTCCTTTAATATAGTTATTTATGTAATAATATAGACAAAGAGGGAACATGAAATTGGAAAGAGAGAAACTACAATAACCTTCATCTGTACTCAATGATTCAATTAAAAGAAAAATTACATATGTAGAGGGAACATGAACATGAAAAAAGAAAAAAATACGATAACCTTCATCTGTACTCAATAATTCAATTAAAAGAAAATTTACATATATAATATACTTATGTTGAGGTTCTGTTTGTTTTGCAAAAGACATTTTCCTCATTTTTCGGCATTTGGTTAGCTTAGGAAATAATATGGAAATGGTTTCCTAGTTAATGGCAAATATTTTCCTACCAAACTTAAATTTAGAAAATTGATTTCTTTTTTTTTAAATTGGAAATCATTTTTCAAAATATTATTAGGTATTGATGTTTAGACCATAAACCTTGCACTTGGGCACGGAACCCCAATGCTTGTTCTTAGGCCCTTGGCAGTAAGGTAGGGTCCTCAGTGCCTAGGCTCGGGTCCATTAAGGTCAAGGCTTAGGATGCTAGGCCCATAAACTGCTTATATTGCCATCAAGTGTCTTATGTGGCATGATCAACACTGATGTATATAACTTTTTTTTTAAATTCAATTTTTTTAATATTTATTACATTTTACTTTTCTTTCCTTTTTCTTTCTTCCTCTACTGGTCTCCAAGCCACAGAAGAGGGCTGTTGAGCTTGCCCGAGGCCAGCGAGGCTTGACCTCACCACCTTGTCGACCTTGCCAGATTTAGCAAGGTGGAGTCTCCCTTGAGGCTGTTGATGCTCAAGCTCATTGAGATTAGGCGAGCTCAACCTTGCTAGGATCTAGCGAGATCAAGCCTCACCCAAGGTCAACCCTCGCCAGTCGGCCATAACTAAGACCTTGCAACTGACGGAGGAAGAAAGAAAGGAACCAAAAAAATAAAAATATTTAAAAATTATGTTTTTTTTTTAAATTGTGAAAGTTGTCCACATTAGTATCGGTCGTGTCACGTAGAACAATCAACATCTATTTCAACAATTTGGTGATTTTCAGCCTGAATAGTGTATGTCGATATTGATCTGCCAATTGATAGAAAATATTTTTTAGTTCATTTCAGAAAATATTTGAAAAATATTGTCATTTTCTTAAAAATGAAATATTTTTTAAAAATGTCATATTTTTTGCTAAACAAACGGAGCAAAAATATTTGTGAGGTTGCAAAAGTCGGTCTTAGTATGATAAATTATTGTATTAGCTAGACGAGATGTTAGCTTGTCCTTTTCAAATTGACCTTTTGCTCTCAGAATCAAATTCAAAACGTAACACGTTTCCATAAAGCTTTGTTCTAAGTCGTTGATTCCAAACCAGTCACATCATTGTCTGCTAAAGTAAACTGTTCACACTTTTTCAACGTAATTTCTGCTGATTTGTAACCCAGCCACATTCTATGTATGTCAACATCGAAATTAAACGTGAAGAATATTCTCCTTAAAATCCGCTCAGACCTTTATGGTCTTAAGATAAAGTCTCAAATTTAAATCGCTGAAATAGTCAGATAATCGTCCACAGTGGTAGAGCTTAAAACTTCTGCAATTGGTGCAATAAATCAAGCAAAACAAGCCATTTGGATTCATATATGTCATTGTTCCACTATAAACGAGTAAGATCATAAATAAAAGGAGTAAGGAAAACAAACCAACAGAAGTTCAAAGCACAAAAAAAAAAAAAAATGGTTAATATTACAAAAAACTCCAAACTCGTACATTCATATTACATTTTTTTATCTCAAAAAAAAAAAAATTCAAACTAGTATACACCATCACATTTACCCCAAAACTGATATACAAGTACCACATTGATGAATTTAAGACTTTTTTAAGGTAAATATCGCGCAAACATATCGGTTTGAGGTAAATGTGGTGCGGGTATTCTAGTTCGAGAGTTTTGTAACATAAAAATTAATTTAGGATAAATATAATACCATTGTACCAGTTTGAATTTTTGTGTGGTGTTAATCCTAAATGAAAACTTTTTTTTTTTGGGGTCATTAATCCTACATGAAAACTTGATGAGTGAAAATTTGTATCTTTTCGCAAGTAAAATGGGTTCGTCTACTAGTCTTCGACGGTACAGTGTTGTACTGTACCACCAAATACTGACCGTTACATTGAGATGAAAAGATCCTGACCATTGAATTTGAGTCATTTGCAATCGGGTTGTTAATTTTTGCACAAGGTTGGACATCCGATCCATTAGAATATGGCCGTTCGACAAACTACAAGTGAAATCTACATTGTTTTACACTTTAGCGAATGGCATCCAACACAATAAAAGTCAAATTTAATGACATTTTAGAATTTTATGTTCCTGATTACGACAAACCATCACTAATCTTTGTAAAAATCATATTTTAAAATAACGCATATTTACGACCTTAAATTCTTCGTTGCAGTGGAAAGTCGTGCATTTGGAAATTGTCCTAATTTAAAAAACTTAACCCTTATGATATTTTATTCTCGGTTATGATTGATTGTTGTAAATCTTTAGGAATCATCGTAATTGAAACAAAATACGAAGTTACAAATTTTTGTCAATGAACCATCGTAATCCTTTGTAAGTTACTGTAATCGAAAAGAATTCAAGGTTACATCCTTTAATCTTGATTATGATGAAATATTGTAATTATTTATAAATTCTCGTGATTGAAAAATATCCTACTTTATAATGTTTCCTTTTGTTTTAGAGCAACTGTGGTAATGTTTTGTAAACTGTCATAATTTAAGAAAATAAAAATTTACTATATTTTGTACTTTATTACGACGAAATATTGTAAGACTTTGTAAACCGTGTAATTAAATTAAAAATAAAAAAATTATGATGTTTTGTTTAGTCATTACATATTGTCGTTAATCTTTATAAAAATTCGTTATTTATTTATATTTATTGGGTTTCGATGGTAGGTTTTCCAAGTATAAAAAACCAAAAGCTACGTTTCCTAACATTAGCCTGATTGGGACGTGCTCGACCACTGCCTAAGGAGCTTCACAATCCCCCTTATTTTGCGGTCATATAGACAATTACCGGGTGGCCCACTATCTTTCTGGAGGAAAAAAAGACTACTTCGGATCTCAATGCGTGGAAATTCAAGTTCACTTTTAGGACTATCTCTTTCAAACCTTTTAGTACTTACCAGACAGCACATGAGCCATTCTCGCGTTTAGGCTCTATTTGACAACATTTCTATTTCTTCACATTTTTATTCTTATATTTTCAAAAATAAAAATAAAAAATCATTTTGATAATGTTAGCTAATCTTCTATTCCATAAAATAGAAAAATAGTCAGAAAATAAATTTGGAACAGAAAAAGAAGAAGAAGAAGAAGTTATTTTTTGATTCTGGAAATAGTTTTGGAATAAGTTATTTTTTCTTTTCTTCTTCTTCCTCTTCTAATCGTTCACCCCCTGTTGCCCACTTGCCCGCTATTTCCTCCTCGCCGGTCGCCGTTGGTCGATGCCTCCAACCATCAGTCGTAGCTGCCTCGATTGGCACCGCCTTCCATTGTCGATCACTATTGGTAAGAGGAAGAAGAAGAGAGGAAAAAAAACAGAAAAAAGAAAAATCTAAAAAATTATTAAAAAATCAAAAGAAATTCTACGTCACAATTTTTTTTTGTGGATCATACTAGACACATTTGAGTTCTTTTTCTATTCCGGTAGTAGAAATTTTGTACAATTATCAAATACGTTCTTTTACTTAGAAACTGTTCTAGAAAATATAAATAGAAAAAAAAAATTTCTGAAAAAAAAAATTTGTTTCCGAAATAGAAATGTTACCAAGCAAATCCTTATGATCTCATATGCTTTCCCTCACACATTTCAGATGTAAATTATGACACTCGTCATTCTTCAACCGGTTCAACTTTCAACAAAAATGATTTTTACAATAAAGTTTAAGTATAACCAACGTGGGTTATTTATTGAATAGTGATATTCTCCTTTGCCAATATCTATGAGAGGAACACGTGATGGTGATATCTCCTTGTATATTAGGTAACTCTTCCATATAAAAACTCATTATTCAAGCTTATCATGTATATGGTGCTTCATCTTGGATGAATCGTCATTTTATAGAATTGGGAAGATTACCCAATCGGTTTTAAACCTATTGTGCAGATTTTGATCAAGTCCAAAATTTTCTACTTTTACCAATTTAATTTTAAACTTTTTAATATTACATTCGTTTAACAGAAAATGTGGCATTTCTATAAAATGTTTTCCAAAAAGTCAATATTTTCTGGTGTTTGGCTAAAATCTAAAAATGAATTAGAAATTATTTTTCGTTGTTTAGTATAGAAATTTTGATTTAATTTTCCTCCGTGCACTCCTTTTGACTATTTTTTATTTTTATTTTTTTGTTCATTTTTCTTTTATTTTCTTTTAAAAACCGAATTCTTAATTTTTCTTCTCTTTTTTTTTTTTTTTTAATTTTTAATTTTAATTTTCTTCCTTATTCTTTTCCTTGGTTGGTTCCTTGCCACGATGACTAGCCATTGGTGACACTTGAGCATCACTGATCTGTAAGGCTGGAGCCTTGTTGCCCTCTAGCGACGTTTGAGCTTGCCTCTGGCTAGCCGGCTAGCAATAGGCCGAAAGAAAAAGAAAAAAAGAATAAAAATTTGAATTTTAATAAAAAATATTTAAAATGAGTGGTTAAAGAAAGAGGAGGGAAGATGATTTCCTCTTTTTAAAGTATTTTTTTCTATTAATGAAAAATATTTTCTTTGACTTGTTTATTTTCGTAAATCAAACACTAGAAAAATCGAAAAGAAATTCTCCCGGTAGTTGTTTTTCACAAAATGAACATAGCCTAAAATTGAAGTGGTCATCAGCGCAACGGATTCAGACGGATTGAGAACTGACAGATCAATTTCCCCATAAAAGTCTATACGCGGAGGCACAAGTCAAAATGAATTTGATGTGGATGAGCAGGGGAGCCAGCTAGAGAAACTTCAGAGCCAGGAGACAAAAAGTCCACGAGAAAAGTAAACAAAACCCCGGCCCCCTCGTTAACGTCGCTGTCGTCGGAATCTTAACGCCTAAGGATTCCCTGGTCGTGCGCCTTCCACAGGAAGCTGAGAGTCTCCAACGACCAACGCTCCTGTGCACACGCAGTAAGTCGGCGGACCCAGAAAGGAAATGCCTCGTCATTCTTTTGTCTCGTCGGTGAACTTTCTTGCGTTCCAGAGGGAGAGACGCGTGTTGCATGAGCGCCTCAAAACTTAATAAGCATGTAAATTTCACCAGCGAATAGATCTTCATGGGAGAAATTCAGCAGATGTTTCTATGGTGGAAAAAGGGTCGTAACTTCACCCGTCGTCCTCTTATTTATGTACTGTTCTCAATCCAATCGTCCTCTCTCTCTCTCTCTCTCTCTCTCTCTCTCTCTCTCTCCTATTTAGATCCGAAATGGAATTGCTTGGCTTATGGATCAAATCCAATAGAGAGTTTCTCAATCTGCAAGATCTTATTAAACGGGCTTTACAGTTTACTTTCTTGCTAAAAAAAAATTACTTCCTGCTTTCATCTGGCTTTTCCACGAATATGTTCTAAAGCCCTTACAAATCAACGAAAAGGAACAAAAGGGTCCAACGTTCATGTCTGAACAGAAGAAAACGCAATTCATTGGACAGGGATTTAATTCTGCCTACGCTCGTGTGTACGTGATCTAAACCAAACTTGTCGTGCAAGTTATTCTTTCTTTAAAAAATTTCCCTGTAATTATTATCACGTTCTCCCTGCCCCCACTTCCTTCCTCGTACAAAGCTCTCTCTCTCTCTCTCTCTCTCTCAGAGGATAGTCTCTAGAAGAACTCACCTTCCTAGATTGTTCGGTTTTGTAAGATTAAAACCCTCTTTATATGTACGCACTAATTTGTAGAGGTTCTGCATAAACTTGAGTTTGGAGCCTAGAAGATCGATGAAATTTTGGTGTGGGATGTGCAAGAAAGCCAAAGAAGGACAGAAAAGAAATGATGTGGCAAAAGGAAGATGCAAGAGCCATAATCCCATCAACTTATAACCCCAGAGATGATGACAACAGCCTTCTATCCACCATGACGTGCCCTTCATGTGGCCACAGCTTCCCAATGTTCTATCAGGTGTTTATCACCTTTTTCTTTCTTTTTGTTTTGGTTTTGTAATGTACGTTTAGTTCCTCTTGAGGGTTTTATTTTGTTTTGTTAAGGATGTAAAAGATTAATGTGTAATTATGAAATAATTGGGTGTAGAGAGGATTGTTCATGCTTTGGTGGGACTACCGCCGGGAGTCAAGTTTGATCCGACGGACCAAGAAATTCTGGAGCATTTGGAAGCGAAAATAATAGGGGATGTCAGGAAGATTCATTTTCTCATTGATCAATTTATTCCCACGTTGGAAGGAGATGATGGCATTTGCTGTACACACCCAGAGAGACTTCCTGGTAATTTTGGAATAGTTTTACTCTTTGAATGATTTCAAGATAGTTAATGAGTTACCTAAGAGCCTGTTTGGTAACCGGCCAAACAGTGTCTATTTCTATTTTTTGTTCCTAAGAGTAATTTTGGAATAATCGCGTTTAGTAAAATTTTTGTTCCCGAAACAGATTTGGAATAAAATCAAGAATAAAAAAAAAAGTTGATTATTTGTTCACGGGAACAACTCTAGAATCAAGTCTACCTATTTCTTCTTTTTCCTCCTCTTTCTTCTTGTTCTTCTTCTCTCTCTCTTGTTCTTCAAGTGTTGTTGCCGTTGCTGCTGCTGCCATTGCCGTCTCCGCCGCCTCGCCGCCCACCGCCGGTTCACGGGCGAGTTCGCGGAGGCTTGCCCCGCCACCGGTGGCGAGGCCAGCGAGGTCGGGCGAGCTCGGGAGGCTCGGCCCACCAAATCGGCGAGGCCGAGCCTTGCGGGTGGCTAGGCGGGCCTCCCCCGGCCACTAGTGAGCCTCGCCCAGTTGTTGGCGAGGCTCGGCCAACAAGGCACGGCCTCGCCGAGGGCCGATGACACTTCGGTGAGGTTGCCGGCCCTCGTCCAGCCGGTTGCCGGTCGTTCCAAGGCCGGCGACCAGCCACCTTGAAGAAGAAGTAGAAGAAGGGGAGGAAGAAAGGAAAAAAAAAAAAAAAAAAAAAAAAGGAAAAATTGGTAAAATTATTTAAAAATAAATAAATGATTTGAAGTAGGAATTGAAATTTTGCTATATATAGAATACATATTTAATTTTGTATTTTAATTTATTATTTAGTTTATTATTTATTATTTTAAAAATTTATAGTTTATTTTTGTTACTTAGTATAAATATTTAATTATTTCTATGATTTGATAAAATTTTAGAATTGGAATAGAAATTTTATGTAGGTATCAAACGTATTTCCGTTCTTTTTCTATTCTAGAATCAGAAATTTTGTATAGTTATCAAACGCGTTCTTTTGCTCATAAATTGTTCCCGATAACAGAATAAAAAAGAATCATTTTTTATTAGAAATAATTCCCGGAAACAGAATGGTTATCAAACGCGCCCTAAATGTTATCAATCTTCTTCTTTTTTGAAAAGATGAAAATTACCCTTTAAAGAAATAACTTTTTGCATTTTAATTTTTCAATTTTTGGCCTTTTTGAATGTTTGGGCTGAGTAATGTGGATTAATTCCTCTGCCTAAGCTTTAATTTAGATGAAAAGAAGCATATCTTTTCGAGCCAAATTCTTTTTCACATGCAAGTCTAAGAGGTTTGATCAGTTATTAAGCTAAATGTCTTCAAACATAAATACAAATGCACATGATACTTGCACATAGTGATGGCATGCATAAAGGAAATCGTGCCTTCAATACCATTTAATTCAAGAAAGTATAATCTTTTTTAGTGACCCATTGTCATAATCAAATACCCGAATAGTCTACAAAACATCTACAACTTTTTAGAATTCGTCAGTTAGGGTCGAATAGTTACGAAATTACTTCGTATGATTAATGCTATTTATAATATACTGGAAAATATATCTCTCTATTGGCAGTTCGTACTATGATGCTCAAGCTTGTTATAGGTAAACTGGACATCTTTGGTTGCGGATTTTACACTAATTGAAGAAGTAGTAGCACTTTCAAAATATTGTTGTATATATTATGGTCTTTATTGGATTGGAACATCAAGGTGTCTGCTCCTTTTTAGCTTTAAATTGGGATTTATCCAAAAAGTCCTAAACCTATTATACAACAGCTAATTAAAACATCAAGGCATCTCCCGTGTGCCTGTTGGGCCCAAACTTGTTGGTAACTCAGACTCTGATATCATATGTGATTTTGTGGAACTACTACTAATTGTTTTAATAGATCAAACTGTTATATGAATACATGGTTTATTACTTACATATTTTGATAGGTCTAATAACTCTTCTAAGATCTAATGTCATGATTCATTGCATCAACAAATTGAATTATAATTTAAAGCTCATCTCTCGTGTTTGCCTATCAGATTGCTCCGAAACTCTTCTGCCATCATTTGCTTCAATTTCTTATGCAATTTGCAATAAAAGCTAGCTGAATTT
The DNA here is from genome assembly GCA_014182565.1 of Eucalyptus marginata. Classification (NCBI taxonomy): domain Eukaryota; kingdom Viridiplantae; phylum Streptophyta; class Magnoliopsida; order Myrtales; family Myrtaceae; genus Eucalyptus; species Eucalyptus marginata. The sequence continues at coordinate 9,767,782 of CM024588.1, read as the reverse complement.
GTTTAGCATGTCCCTAAAAAGTGCTTCTGATTTGCATCTATTGCATTGAGTAATTAGTTTACGTTAGGAAAATACATATAACAAATTTATGGGGAATATACATTTCGAATTTCAGCTTTAGTTTTTCCGCTTCTATATAATCAATTGCTCTTTGGATGTTCTCTTGCTCACGTTGATAGTCGAGATATATCATGCCATGCCAAACACTGCACTCTACATGGAGGTAAGTTCTGTTTGCATACAAACTATAACGACCAGCTCAAAGTTAAAGTTTTCCATATATGGATGCAACAACAAAATCGAGAACTGCAAATATCCACAGAAGGGTGCAGCAATCTACACTTTATATGTGTTGAAACTGAATAGGCAACCGATCGATAAGAATCTTAAGTTTATAGAAAATGGGAATAGCGGAAATATAATTGCTAATCAGCTCATCTTTAGCAGTTAAATGAGCTACTCGAGTTAGGACACTCAGATTTCCATTTTCTACAAATCTCATTTCAGTGTCTTCAATGCGCATCGTGCAGGAGTAAGCAAAGATGGACAAATCCGCCACTTCTTCCACCGGCCTTCGAAGGCATATGCTACAGGGACTAGGAAACGGCGCAGAGTGCACAAAAACGCTGATGAGAGTGAGACGAGGTGGCACAAGACGGGCAAGACAAGGTCGGTCCTCGCAGGCAGAGTGGTGATAGGATTCAAGAAGATACTTGTGCTTTACAACAATTATGGGAGGCAAAGGAAGCCTGAGAAGACCAACTGGGTGATGCACCAGTACCACCTCGGCAAAAGCGAAGAGGAGAGAGATGGAGAGCTGGTCGTGTCCAAAGTGTTCTACCAAACGCAGCCTAGACAACCCAGTTCGACGAACTTCAAATATCCAAAGGACACGATGCCGAAGAGTGCTCAAAGCTGGAATGAGAATGATCATGTATCAAGGAGCTCTATTAACTTGATTGGGTATTATAGTAACCCCTCTTGTGGTGGGTCTTACGACCAGCTAAATATTCCTAGCTTCGCCGTTCATGGCGAGGCTGCTTCTTTGGTTCCGCTAACAGAAGATTTGAACAAGGGGAGGCTTGTAAAATCTTAATAGGTGAATTGGGATGATAGTTTTTCTTATGTGGGGCAGCAAAATCCGTAGCATTATTAGTTGGGGGAGTGTTGTTGTGTAGCTTAGAAATGAGTGATTAGTTGTTTTTCCTTTTTTCGGTCGAAGAGTGATTAGGTGTTTGATTGAGGATAATATGAACAGTGGGAAATTATAGCTCCGTTTTCCAGGAAGTTGGAAACTTTTTGGTTTTTAGAAGGATGGAAACCAAGGCAAGGAAGATTTCAGGCCTATTTGTTTGAGTAACAGAAAATCAATGAGGTATTTTGTTGGTTTGTTTACGGGGACTTCTAAGGCACCGTGCCACCGTGTTGTATGGTACCCACTGTTAGACATAAAAAAATGTTCAAGTGTCGTACTCGACCACTTTGTCGATAGTGGGTTGCTAGAATGATGATGAAAGGAAAAAATGGCTGAGTGTTAGGCGATAATCAGTCTGTAAAGTGCAGTTGGTCGACAAGAAGACTCAATTCTTATTAACAAAAATGTCAACATGCAGAAGCTAAGTATTGGAACGAATGAGTCAATATAATTATCAAGTTAATGGAGTCGATGTAACTATCAAATATAACACCGATCAATCAATGAACATTAGTTGTTTATTTTCATCTTCTGGTTCATCTTTGCATGTTTAGTATCTTTACAAAACTTACCGTGATTGCATCTAGTCTTTGTGCTTGTATAAGTATCTCATCGAAGTTACATTTCCTATCCGAAAACAAAGTACCCCTCATATCCTTTGTCGATTGGTTCATCAATCCATCCTTTGCAAGGTGCTTTGTCGATACTTTTTGACGAAATATCTTTCTGACACTCTTGGTTGGACCTATTTGTTAATCTGGGAAGCTATCATGGTAAAAACTAGACAACAACATGAGCCAGACAATGCTCTTGGTAATAACAACCAAAATTTGATGGTCGGCATCTTTTCATCTCAATCTAACGGCTAATATTTGTTCGTATTTTGTGAAAAAGTGTCAATAAAGCACATTACAAAGGATGGATTGATGAACCAATTGACAAAGGGCATAAGGGGTCACTTGCTGATTCTTGGATAGGAAATGCAATTTGACGAGAAATTTGAAATTACAAAGACTAGAGGCAATTGTGGATATTGGAACGTAAAAATAAAGTAGAAGATAAAAGTGAGCAACTGGCATTCATTAATTGATCAATGGATACTTAATGGTTATATTGACTCATCTACCTTTTCGGTTACCAGCAGTTAAATCTACTCCTTTGTTCCAACACTTAGCGGCTGCATATTGACATTTTTGTAGATAAGAATTGGGCCTTTTTGTAAAACCAAATGCACTTCACGGACTGATTATCCCCAACAGTTTGAACATTTTCGGCAAACCGTGCGGGGTTTAATTAAATATTATGTATGGGTAAGTTAGGCCTATTAGGGATGTTAGCATTTGGTCGTGTTATAACAACTTTTAGCCTAGCATTTTCAACTTCAGGCATTTGACCAGGTTGTCGGGCAACGGCTTGCCATATTGTTGGTATTTACGTGACCCTCTTGGCCAACATCATTTCCATTTTTTTGGACTTTGGTTTGAAGACTTGGGTCTTTGCATAATTCTTATAGGGTAGTAGCTAGTTGGCCTACATTATTGTAAGAAGGAGGGTTAGGAACATACCCTGGCGCTACAGAACTTGGATTAGTAGGTCGGATGCTCCTGGCCTAAACAAGGGTAAATTCATATTGTTAATAACCATTGGCTTAATTACGTAGGACATGAGATTGACAATGTGGTTAGCCAAGGTGTTCTACTGCTCTTCAAATAACATCTTCATGGCGGTCATCAAGGGGGGATTTGAGGCAACTGCCCTCGACAGTTCTTTGGTAAGATGCCTAGGAAGGTCTGTTCCTCGCGTCGCCTTGCTGCTCCATTAACGGCTTAAGATTCAGAGTGTGCGGTAACTTCATTCCCAATTCTTGGTACTGAGCTAGTTGCGGTTAGGTTGTCAATTTTTGCACAATTTTGGACGTCTAACCCACTAGAAATGGACATTTGGCACAGTAAAAGTGAACTTACAATGCTTAACACACCTGAAAATACAAAATCACGATGTTTTATCCTTGTTTATGATGAACCATCGTAACCCTTTGTAAATTATAGTAATTGAAAAGAATCCAAGCTTACTACATTTTGCACTTGATTACAGCAAAATATCGTAATTCTTTGTAAGTCTTTGCAATTAATCCTTATTTACAACGTTTTCTCTTTATTTACAATGAACTGTGATAACCCTTTGTGAAATGTTTCAATCAATGAAAATCAAAATATACTATGTTCTGAACTTGGTTACAACGAAATATCATAACAATATTGTTGCAAAGCCTCCTGGAGTGTTCTGTCCGTCCAGAAAAGTGGGTTTAGAGATAATCTCAAAAGTTGACCAATGGTCCTTAATTGGCACAAACTCTCCCAAACCCTTACCTCACGCGACATTAGGATTTTGGTTCCAATTTGATTTAACTATGAGAGTTCTATCTTATGAGGAGTTGCCACCAACTACTAGAGTCAGTTAGAAACTAAGTGAGGTATAAGAGGATATCTTACTTCCTATGTAACCAAATAGTCTAGATACAAGGATTTGATTACATTAGTTGTTCAATTAATGTGCTTTCCGTTTGTTATCTAGTTGTCCATGCAATCTTTTTTTCAATTGTGAACCCTGAAGGTCTTGTTTACTGAGCGAATATTCCATCTTCTCGTGTGTTTGTTATTCTTGCAATTTGAACCCTGAAGTTCTTGTTTACTAAGTGATCATTCCATGTTCTCGTGTGTTTGTTATGGTCCTAATGTTTAGCCTAACCATTTCCCTAAGATAGAAAAACCACAATCAAGGAAACAAAGGAATGAAAGCACATATATCAAAGATGGTAATAACAAGAATAACTACTAAGAAAGCCAGTAAGTAAAATACTGAAAGTAACTTGATACCATGCTGGATAAGGAATATTACAAGATTCCCTAATCAATGGAAATTCCCAATCTAAATGATGAACACAAACAGGTCATGATAAGGCGGGATTAAGTAAAAAAAACTTAAATGTGAAGAGTGATTTAAATGCAACTTCAAATTACTACTAGAGAAATGCAACCCCGACTAAAGTGATGGATAAATATGAAACTATGTCCGATCAACCTCAAAAATTATTCCTGAGGTGTAATTATCACCTAAATGCAATGCCCCTTTTTATCCTTTTAAAAAAAACTCTCTCTCTCTCTCTCTCTCTCTCTCTCTCTCTCTCTCTCTCTCTCTCTCTCTCATTTATTTTAACAACGCCAATTGAACATGATTAACGACTGCAGGCAAAATTAAAATCTAAAATATAATTTTATAATTTTTTTTAGTTTTTAATATCTTTTTTTTTTTTTTTTTTTCAATTGATCCTAAAGTTCATGAAATGCATAGTAAACATGAAACTATGATTTAAACAAAATGAAACTAATTGAGATTAATAAATAATAATAATAAAAGAACATTCCCAGACCGCCCATCAGTCGCTCAACGAAATGTCACAACTGAAATATTGCTATACTGGACCCGGTGCATCTATGCATCACACATGACCAAAGCTAGCTGATGTTTGTCAATCAACTCACGGATTTTGTAAGACTTGCTTTTTGATTAGTCAAAGGATGGGTCCCACTAAAAAAAAGAAGAGAAAGAAAAAAAGGTTGAAAAGTCAAAGAGAAAAGAGAAGAGAAGGGACGCTTGGTTCTTGAGGCCGAGGGAGCACAAGAGGAAAGGAAAAGAAAAGAAGAGAGAGAAAGGGAAAAAGACAGAAAAAAAAAAAGAAAAAGGAAAGATGAGTCGGTCAACAAAAGAAAAGAAAAAGGGAATGGTGGAAGCCTTGGTTCTTTTAAGAGGCCGAGAGCACGCGCATGGAAAAAGCGAGGAAAAAAAAAAAAAAAAGAAGAAGAAAAGGAAGAGGAAAAAGAAGGGTTTCTCTTGTGCATACCTTTGGGATCTCCCCAAACCGACTCAATTACGTAACGTAATGCCCAGTAAGCACTCATGCCTCTTGTTTGTCCAATCAAAGTATTTTTGGGTTTAGAGCTCAAATTCAAAAGTTTGGGAAAATTGAGCGACGAAGTCCGATTTTTGAGTCGTTGAGTAGTGTATTTTTATAGAAATGATAGTTTAACATGTTGGGGAGCCATAAGATTTTACAAATCTTGATTTAGGCTTATGGTTTGCCCAAAACAAAATTGTAAAGTTTCCCACAGCGATGAACATTGCATGTCCAGCAACTTTGGCTTGATTTTGGGATGGCCCATTTTTTGTCGGATTTTGGCTTGATTTTGGGATGGTCAAGTTGAGATTGTTGTAGTATGTTTAAAGGGCTTTCTATTGACTACAAGTACGTATGGAACATGATTCGGTGGAAAGAGTTATGGCGTGACAAAGTTTCGCGCTCAAGCTTCATGTTGCGGACGGCTTGAATAATCGTTTTGAATATGCGATATATTAGCGCGTAGGTGTCGTTTTATCCACGACTAAGCATAGTTTAGTTGAGAAGCATTTTACTTGATTTTGATATTATTTGTCACTTATATGATAGGAATGCGTGTTCGTTGATTTGAGGGAGTCTCGTTCCAAGTGAGTGATGCTATTTCTTCTTTGGGTTTATTAAAGCCATGCCTTGAAATATGTATGTGGGTGTGCGTGTGTGTATAGGTTTGTTGAGGGCTATCTGGTATCAAAGCCAAGGGGGATATATTGGTTAACTTAATATTTTCTTTTAATAGGTTTGTCTAGTTTGGCCAGAACCTTCCTTAAGTGAGGTTTGTGGAACAAGTAGTGGTCCAAGCAGTAAAACCAATGGTAGTGGTTTAGGAAGTAAAACCTTATTAAAATGAATTTATTAAGAAGATCAACATCTTTCTTTAGTTATGTTTCACATATGTCTTCAAATTGGTCCTATACATAAGGAAGAAATAAATATAGAAGATTTCAATAATTCTATAGAAAACTAGAAAATTCCTAAAATTGAACTTGATCAAATTTACAAACAATCAAAGTTTAGATTTTTGAAAAAATCAAATTACATTATCACAACTGAAGAAAGAGATCTATCTCTTTCTAGATCTTTGAAACTATTAAACTATTAAATCAAAATTCTCTTAACAAACAAATACAAAAATATAATTATATTCACATAGGGTTAGTACAAGTATGTATTAAGCCTCTTACCAAAGAAGGCTCAAATACTTCTATTTTACTTGCCTTATGTGATGCTAGATTATTTAATTTCAAAGATTCTCTTTTAGGAACAATTGAAACAAGCCTTTGTAATGGCCCAATTCATTTTGACTGTTATCCAAATTTTTCTATATCTTTCAAAGATCCAAATATTATTAAATCTCTAACTCTCAAAATCAAAACACATAATTACAAAATAGCTGAAGGATCAATTCCTTTAGCTCTTGTCTACATAGTCTATTATAAAGCAATGATATTATGTTTTGGGATTAATGCTTTTAAACACAGTCCAAAAGGAGAAACTCTTTTACTCCAAATCGATATCACTAGAGCTAATATTATCATTTTTAGGTCGATAAATTGGAGTGATATTATTTTACCAGAACAATGGGAGTTAGAGGACCAAACTCCTCCAAAATTTGTTTGTAATAGTGAACTAACGAATACAGTGCAACATCCCGAAGCAAAGGTAATCATTCAATTTCCAAGAAGGTCATTTGATATAAGATCAATTCATTCTTCTTCATCAAGGAGATCGGTTGATCTCCATCCTAATTTGCCTCCCATAATCACTCTTCCGCCAAGAAATAATGATGAAGCTACGACTTCTAATCCACCAAATAATCCTAGCATAAGTGGTCTTGATAATCGATCTAGAATTCCTAGACCCATTTATCAATAGGACCAAAACGAACAACACCTTGGAAACCCAGATTATCCTCGTCACTCTCCTACTTATTCACAATTAGTTGATCCTGAGGTTCTTGTTATTGAAAAAGAATTTGAACCTAATTGTGAGTTTTTAAACAAAGAATTTAATTCAGAAAGAAACAAAAAGATTAGACAATGGTTTTTTAATACCTTTCATAAACAAGCTAAGGAAATTAAAGAAAAATATTATAAAAAAAAACCCATATCTTCTTTTTTTGATTGGTTTAGCCTAGGAAGAGTTAAAAACAAACTTATTAAAATGAATTTATTAAGAATCATAGCTGATAACAAGATCAACATCTTTCTTTAGTAATCAATTTTAGAGTCTTCATTCATGTCTTCACTCAATTACCAAAATCGTAAATGCTCAAACCATCAATTTTTAAACCTTTTAAATTTCCTAAAGCTTATAGCCCAAAATTCGCTAAAGCCTTAGAAAATAGAAGGTCTTTAGGAAAGATACTTGTTCTAGACACTCCTAATGTTAAGGGACCTCCTCCTACATAAGAGACCAAATAAATGTCCTGACCAAATAAATGTCCTGGAAAAATCCAATGAAGAATCTAAAAATGAATCAATCCCAAAAACAAATAGAATTTCATGGAAAAATCCCCAAAAACTCTATTATCAAAGGGTCACTCCTCCTAACATTGTCTTTGAAGAGTCATTCCAAAGAGTTCAAAATAAGTATCCTCCTAGATGCAATTTATGAATGGAATATAGATGGTATCTCAGAAAATAATACTATTAATATTTTGAATCAAATGGTTATGGTAGCCATTGCTTATAAAACCCAACAAGAAGTTTCTGATCATGTTGTCACTAACCTTTTAGTAGCTGGATTTACAAGACAACTAAAAGGTTGATGGGATAGCTATCTTACTGATGAACAAAGAACTCAAATCTTAAATGCATATAAAATAGATGAATATGGATAGCGTATTGAAGATGCCAATGGGCAAGCCATTCAAGATGCTGTCTGTACTCTCATCTATTCTATATGACAACATTTCATAAGAGACCCCTCCCATATAAGAGACGTCAATCAAGATCTTCTTTCAATTATAAAATGCAAATCTCTATGGAGATTTAGGGAATATAAGGATCTTTTCTTACAAAGGGTTTTAGTTAAACCAGACTGCAACCAACCCTTTTGGAAAGAAAAATTCTTAGCTGGATTACCTTGTTTAATAGGAGATCAGGTTTGTAATAAAATGAGGGAAGACTATGATGGTCAAATTCCTTATCACTTATTATCACATGGAGAGTTAATTTCTTATGTTTATAGACAAGGGAACACAAATGTGTAATTCAATAAAATTACAAAAGCAATTAAAGAAAGAATAATTACTAGGTAATAAAGATTTAGGAGATTTTTGTGCACAATACAATCCTTCATATATTCCTTCAAGACCAAAATATAAAGGAAATTGTCCTCTTGAAAAAAGAAAACCTAAAAATCGTTACAAAAATAAATCACAAGCTAATAAACAAGATAAACCCAAACAAAAACCAAAAAGGAAAATTAACAAAGATATTAAATGTTACAATTGTGGGAAAAGAGGACATATTTCTAAATATTGCTGAATAAATAAAAGATTAAATGAACTTTTAATAAATGAAGAGACTCTCTATCAACTAAATAGCATCATGGCTGCTAGTGATGATGATTCTTCTTCAAAAGACTTTCTTGAAGAAGCAGGCCTTCAAATTAATGAAATAGAAACTTCATCAGAAGATAATAATTCCTCTCTTGAAGAATCGACACCTGAAATCAATGTATTAACAAAGGAAGAAGAATTTTTGTTAGAAACAACTAATAATATATTAGATCCAGATGCTAAAAAGCCATATATAGATAGACTTCAACTTCTATGAAGATCCCAACTAATTCTAATACAACTTATAATCTCAAAGATATTCTTGATAGAAATAAGAAAGTACAATCTAGACCTATCAATATAAATGATCTCAATATTGAAATAAATCAGTAGAAATTAGAATTAAAGCTCTTAAAGATCTCCAAGCCCAAATACAAAAAGAAATTTTGGCAATAAAATCTAAAATTGAAAAGGGAAAAGAAAAAGAAGAACAAATGCAACTGATAATATTGATCCTAATTTTTTAATGACTTTATCAGAAATAACATGGAGAAAATGGATAATAAAAACAACAATAAAAATCAATGATGAATTCACTATCGATACCACAACACTTTTTTATACAGGAGGTGATCTTAATTGCATCAGAGAAAGTTTGATACCAACAAAATATTTTCACAAGACTACAGAATCATTAAAATTAGCCTCAAGGGACAAACTTAGAATAAGTTACAAGCTGCATGAAGCTTCTGTAATAAAAATAAAATGTCTTATAAAATATCCTTTCTTTTAGTTAAAGATATGAGACAAAATGTGATATTAGAAACGCCATTTATTCAATTGATCCAACTTTTTACCGTCACTAATGAGGGAATTGAAACACATGCTTTAAATAGAAAGATTACTTTTGATTTTATTACTAAACCACATACAAGAAATTTAAATATATCACAAGAAAATTCAATTGCTGAAATCAATTGCCTTATAGAAAACAAAGAAACCAACTTCAATAGTTAAAAGACTATTTAGAGTTCAAAAGGATAGAGCAAAAACTCCTTGATCCAAAAATAAAAGAAAAAAAATTCTTCTCTCCAAAAACATATAGAGCAAAACATATGTTCTACCTTACCCAATGCATTTTGGAAAAGGAAGAAACATATTGTTAGTCTTCCTTATGAACCAGATTTCTTAGAAAAACAAATTCCAACAAAAGCTCGACCAACTCAAATAAACTAAGAAGTTTTACAATTTTGCCAAGAGGAAATTCAAGAATTATTAGATAAGAAATTAATCACAAAAGTTAATCACCATGGAGCTGCTTTGCTTTTTATGCCATTAAAAATGCTAAACTAGAAAGAGGAGTAATCATGTTGGTTATCAATTATAAACCATTGAACAAAGCATTAAAATGGATTAGATATCTTATTCCAAACAAAAAGGATTTATTAAACTGACTTTATAATTCGAAAATATTTTCAAAATTTGATAATGAAATGTGGATTCTAGCAAATTCAAATAGATGAATCAAATAGGTATAAGATAACATTTATCGTACCACTTGGACAATATGGATGGAATGTAATACCATTTGGTTTGAAGAATGCTCCTTATGAATTCCAAAGGATAATAAATGCTATTTTTAATCCTTATTCTGAATATATTTTAGTCTATATAGATGATGTCTCAATCTTTTCTACTAGTATAGATCAACATTTTATATCTCAATATTCATAAGTATTGTTAAGAAAAATGGCCAAGTAGTCTGCCCAACTAAAATATCACTTTTCCAAAGAAAAATTAGATTTTTAGGACATTATATTTCTCAAGGAGCTATCATCCCAATTGAAAGATCAATTCCTTTTTGCAGAAAAATTTCTTGATGAAATTAAAGATAAAACCCAATTACAAAGATTCCTAGAAAGTCTCATTACATTATAGATTTCTTCCCAAATATTAATATTTTATGTAAACCATTACATCAAAGATTATAGAAAAACTCTCCACCATGGTCATCAGCTCACACTAATATTGTTAAACAAATCAAAAATCATGTTAAAGAAATACCTTGCCTTCATCTTGTCAATCCTTCTACTTTCAAAATAATAGAAACAAATGCTTCAGATATAGGCTATGGAGGTATTTTAAAACAAGTAAAAAATAATAAAGAACAAATAGTGCAATTTGTTTTTAAACATTGGAATCAAACTCAACAAAATTACTCTACCATCAAAAAAGAAATATTAGCCATTGTTCTTGCAATATCTAAATTCCAAGGAGATTTTTTAAATTAAAAGTTTTTATTGCGCATTGATTGTAAATCAGCAAAGGAAGTATTACAAAAAGACGTATTAAATATTGTTTCAAAACAAATTTTTGCTCAATAGCAAGTCATATTATATATCTTTGATTTTGATATTGAATTTATTAATGGATCAACAAATTCTTTGCCTAATTTTTTGACGAGAGAATTTTTGTAGGGAAAACAATGCCAAAGTCCAAAAAAGACAAAGGCAAAGCTATTGTTGAAACCTTAGAATCACAACCCCAATCACCAATAATAGACTAGCTTCAAGCTTGGTTAGATATAATGAAAACCCAACAATCACCTAAAGTCCAACAATCATCACCCTCATTACCACCATCATTAGCAATTGCAAATATGGTTAGATATAATTAAAGCCCAGCAAACACCATTGCCATAATCAATATCTCCTGATCTTATCCCATATCTGTATCTATTACTCTCCCAAACGAAGCTAAAACTACTTCATCACAACCACAAAACCCTAAACTAGATCACAAACTCAGAAATCACTATCAATCAAAACTTGGGCAAACATTTTTCAAGAAAATCCATACAAAAAAAATTGAGATAACTTTGAATCCATCACCATTACCTTCTCATAATCCAAAAGAATCACAATCACTTAAAAAAATAAACAAAGTGAAATTGTCATAAAACCATCATCTTCTTCTATGATAGCAAAAATGGTGGAGTCACTTTGGCCCTATCATTGAAATATTACCTCAACAATTTAAAACTAGCCTAAAAATCTCTCACACTCATTTCAAGCCAACCAATTATGAATCAAAATTTTCAAATCTTATGCACTTTTTTCATTAATTTTCGGGTTTCTTAACCGTTTAAAACCAGCCTAAAAATCTTTCACACTCATTTCAAGCCAACCAATCATGAATCAAAATTTTCAAATCTTATGCATTTTTTCATTAATTTTCGGGTTTCCTAGTTAATTGCCTGGGAATTTGATTATAATAAGCCCTCCCATCCTTCACATCCCATGCACCTACTTAGAAGATTCAAAACTAAGTGGTGTGATAATTTCAAATTCACTTAAAACCTTTCTGAGGAAGCGAGTTTTGAACTAGCTAAATCAACGAAATCTCTAAGCACTCGATCACAAAATTACTGAATTTCTTCAGCAAAAATCACTGGCTCAAGCTCATTTGACCGCCATAGGGTCACCAGAAGAATATTGTCTTGCATTGACAAAACTCATGTCAGAATTTCCCATCACTAAGTCACCTCCAAAATCTCCTAGTTCCTTTGAAGATGATGATGATCAATCCAATCACAATGTCAATACCAATGAAGATGATTGTTACGACATCAATTTGTCAGATGGCAATGGAGAAATAGAGTAGATCACCAAGGAAATTACCGACCACCAAAATGGACAAAAATCAAAGAAGACAAAAAATTGATTTTCAAAGCTCATGATCATTTTCCATTTGAAGAATCTCCATATGCAGCAGGTGGACTAAAGATAGACTGAGATGCTTCTGCAGATTTGTCCAAAAAAAATTCGTTGAAGCTTTGCCTATAAAAGGAAGTGCAGAAGAAGAAGGGGGGCACAACTTACCTTCAGCTTACTTGCTTTCTTGAGCTCTTGCCTTCTTGCATCCAATAGCCTCATTTGATCACAACCATTCACTTTCATATATCCATCACTTGTATCCTCTTGTAATCACTTTCTAAACACTTGTAATCAGCCTTGATCATTTGTAATCACTTCTTCAAGATATCTCCGATCACTTGTAATTATCTCCAATCACTTGTATCAATTGTTAGTAAGTCTTCTATCACTAAATAATATAACCAACCAAGTTTTGGTTGATATTATCACCTCATATTATTAACCTTTTTTCACTCTTATTTTAAGTGAGATCTCTACTCGCAAGTGGAACTACCGCCATTTTAGAAGATCACATTTTCTTTTATCACGCATATTAGTGGGATCTCTGCTCAAGTGCGGACTACCGCCCCTACGTGAGATCACATTGTAATTTTAATTACTTTCTATACCATTTTATAATTGAAATCATTCCATTTTTATTATCATTCCATGTCTTATTTAATATCATTATCCCTCTTGAACCCCATTTACACACACACACACACACACATATTATTATATTTTGTATTCACTACCTTTCGGCTATTTAAGAATGGTTTAAGAAACATATTATGAAGTGTGTCGTGACAGTTTGCATATGTGTATTGTTTCATGGAAAGGTTTATGAACGATTTGAGAGGTGGATGAGAAATGGCGGATGGTTATGTTGTGAAAATTTATTTGCTTGTTTTATGATATTGGTTTTTGGATTGAATTTCTAGTATTGGAGGATGGTTATTTGTGCTCAATATGACTATGAACCCAATAAGGGGTTTGGGCATTTACTACAATATGGTGATTGTGTATAGCTTGAGAAAAGTTTTAGGAAAGGTATTGCAAAACAATATCTATAATTTGTGAACTTGTTTTATGGTATGAGTTCTATAACTATTTGAGAAACATTTGTGAAAGGCGTTTGAAATGTTGCAGGTTTTGCAATAGATTATGAAAATGATGTAAGAGAAGTGCCTTGTGAAATGTATGGTTCAATGAAAGGTTTGTAAATGATATATTTTGGGTTTGTGAAACCTTCTTGTGAAAGAATTATATTGACTTGGAGTATGGTTCGTTGAAAGATGATTTGATTTGGTACATGAAACCGATTTATGTTACGGATTCTAGCTAGTTTTGTAGAAAGAATTGATTTGTGAAAGGTTTGTGAAATCAACTATGATATAAACAGGTAAAGGAATAAGTGCTATAGGATAATGTAACTTTGTGGGAGCCACCTCTAAGAGTCTTATAGTAAAAAACTAAATGCTACAAGATAACGTAATTTAGTGAGAGCCACCTCTAGAGCCTTGTGCTATTAATATATGTTGGTGAAAGACTAAATGCTACATGATAATGTAATTTCGTGGAAGCCACCTCTAAAACCTAAGAGCTAAGTGCTACGTAATGATGTGGTCTCTTGGGAGTCATCTCTAGGGCCTTGAGATATAATGGGTTATGAGATTGATCAGATGGGCGTGTGTTTTGATATGAGATGGATCCATGGATAAACCACTGGTGTGATTTTGATGAGATTGATCAATGACCATTGTTGTTTATGGATGATTTTAATGAGTATTTTCTGAATCGTATAAAACTTGTCAAAATGAAATAACTCATATATGATTTGATATGTACTACTCATTGAGTTATAGTTACTCATTATTCTCTTTCTCAACCCTTTCAGGTTCATTGGTTAACAGCTAGTAGAGCAAGAGTGCTATCGATGGGGCCCTTTGAAAGTAGACTTTGGGTATGGTTTGAGGCCGCATCATTCAAAAGGAAGGATGACCGTGTCATCCCCATCCCTGTAGTTTTCGAGGTGTGACATCTTGTAGTATCAGAGCTTAGGTTATGATTTTTGGTATAGATTTTATGGGACGTTGTGAGATTGTGTGTTAGTTTATAATGCTTTACTCCTTTATTAGGTACTAGGACATGTTTTATTTTGGGTCTCAAGTTGCTAGAAGCGCACTATTTATCATGTGTGGGAAACTTCGAAATTTTGTTTTGGGCAAACCGTAAGCTCAAATCAAGATCCGTAAAAGTCTACAGCTCCATAACACCTAAACTATCATTTTTATAAAAATACAAGGCTCAACGACTCAAAAATTGGACTTCACCGCTCCAAATTTGAGCCCTAAACTAGGAAAACACTTCAATTGGACGAACAAGGGACACGAGCGCTCACTGAGCATTGCGTTATGTAGTGGAATCAACTTGGCGAGGTCCTAAAGGCGTGCACATGAGAAACCCTTCTTCTTCTTCATCTTCTTCTTCTTCTTCTTCTTCTTTCCTCCCTTTTTCCATGTGCGTGCTCTCACCCTCTTAAAAGAACCGAGGCTTCCACTATTCCCTCTTTCCTTTCTTTTGTTGAGCGAGTCTTCTTTCCTTTTTTCTTTTTTTTTTTTTTCTTTCTCTCTCTTCTTTTATTTTCCTTTCCTCTTGTGCTTCCTCAGCCTCAAGAACCGATTGTCCCTTCTCTTCTCTTTTCTCTTTGACTTTTCAACTTTCCTTTTCTTCTCTTTTATTTTTCTTGTGGGACCCGTCCTTTGACTAATCAAAAAGCAATTCTTATATTCTACCCTCCTTAAAAGAAATTTCGTCCTTGAAATTTGAACTTACCTCAACCATTAAATAAATGTGGATATTTGCATCTTACCTCCTCCTTAAGCTCCCAAGTGGTTCCTCTATCATTGTGATTTTGCCATTGGATCTTTGCATATTTTCTCAATATTTTATCGTTGATGATGCATCTTTCACCACCCTGGAATTGATCAATCACTCCATTCCCTCCGATCATGCTACACTTTGTTATTTTTATCACTCTCTATTACTTCATAATTCGTCTAATCTCAAGCACATCTTCCTAATTAAGCACACCAGTTTGACAGTAATACGTGGAAATCATCATGGTCTAGCCAAAGCTCAACAAGTTTTCTTCCTACCCTCTCCCCTCTTTCAAAGTCATCATGCTTCCTACAAGTTCTAAGAAGGGCTCCCCAAGTAGAAATCAATGCCATAGGCATGCTCTAAATAAGCTACTCTACTTCTTTAAGCTTACCAGTATGCCCCAAAATGTCCACCATTCACCGTAATGCTCGACATTAGGTTATATCTCATGTTCTTGTACCACGGGATCAAAGTGAAAGCATTCCTTGTTTACTAAGCTCATATGTCTACATGTTCCAAGAACTCCAATAAAGGTTTTATCATCAGGTGTTACTCCACAATTTTTCATCACTAGAAAGACGTTTTGTTACCCCCTATCTAGCCATTCATTATCAACCCAAGAATCATAACGTTCCACGTGGAGACACCTTTGTCCTCCCTTAAATGGAAAACGTCAAATGCATTTTAAACACAACCACACTTCATGTACATGTCTATCATGGTCGTACCTAGAATAACATCAACCACAAGACAAATATTCCCAATTTTTGCATGAACCCATTTTCCTTGATGAAGGGCAACCAAGTGAGTATAAGTTGAGATGACGCTCACAAAATGATTTCATCGCGCTGCATCTCAATATGTGTGACTAATTCCATATGCCTCAATGATGGCAGTCCAAGTCCCAAACCTTAGACAGGGATTGAAATAAAAATGGACTTTGCAGTACGACCTAACTGGCGACTTCCATACACTTTCATTATTTCTAAAGAAATGTAAGGGATCGTCCCAATTTTCTTTTTTTCTTTTTCAAAACCAATCCATGGATCTCCTTCCCGATTTTCAAATCTCTAAGTTGAGCACAAACATTCAAAAGCCTTGCTAGCGTAACAGAGTTTGGCCTATGCTTCAACAATTGCATAGCTCTAAATACGTGCAAAGTTTCATAGAGGAACCCACTCTCTACACGAGTCAATCATTGCTATTCAGGAGATCACATTTCTCTGAGGCGTACCTTCAAGTAACTTGAGTGAATAATTTTACGTATTTCGATTACATCACAATCAAGGAAGTAACCACAAAAGCCTTTTCAACAAATCCATTCTTCGTAGTATAAGTATGAATCTCTTTCTCATGTTTTAATTCCTTCAACGGGCACAAACCGGCAAAACAGTGGCAATTGTGACATTATTAGACCTACAACCTTTTTGCTGCATCCACACGATTGACCTCAAGGCCTACTCAAGTCTCCTTTTTTAGATATAGCTTGACACTGAGCTGTCTAAGAAATAACATTTCTTTTTGGTGAACCATAAAATACTTGTCTTCCATATCCTATGGTGACATGCTTGCAATATAAATCAATCAATCCGGATTGTTTGAATAGTTGCTTCGAGTCACTCCTTGTCTTTAGCACATACGCGTGAACCTCCCGACCTAATTGTCATGCCTATCACAAGTAGGATTGTTGTCAATATAACTGAATTTGGAGTAATTCCTTCTTTTTGAAACTTTGGTCTTCTCTGGGAAATTTTTGGTTTCTCCATCGTAAAAGAACCAGCCACGTCTTGTACGTCGAGAAAATCTACTTTTGAGCTCTCTCATTGAAAGAATTTCCTACACTCTTATAAAGACAACATAGTATAGCATGATCGAAGCAAATGGAGTGATTCATGAATTCTAGGCTGGTGAAAGACGTATCATCAATGAGAAAATATCGAGAACATATGCAAAGATCCAATGACAAAATCACAATGACAGAGAAACCACTTGAGAGCTTACGGAGGAGGTAAGATGCAAATATCCGTATTTGTTTGATGGTTGAGGTAAGTTCAAATTTCAAGAATGAAATTTCTTTCAAGGAGAGTATAATGTAAGATTTTTTTTCTATTAGTCAAAGGATGGGTCCCACAAGAAAAACGAAAGAGAAAGAAAAAGAAAGTTGAAAAATCAAAGAGAAAAGAGAGGAGAAGGGACGCTCGGTTCTTGAGGCCAATGGAGCGCAAGAGGAAAGGAAAAGAAAAGAAGAGAGAGAAAGGGGAGAAAAAAAAAAGGAAAGAAGAGTTCGTCAACAAAAGAAAGGAAAAAGGGAATAGTGGAAGCTTCGGTTCTTTTAAGAGGCCGAGAGCACACACATGGGAAAAGGGAGGAAAGAAGAGGAAGAGGAAGAGGAAGGGTTTCTCATGTGCACACCTTTGGGACCTCCCAAGCCGACTAGACTACGTAACGCAACGCCCGGTAAGCGCTCGTGCCCCTCGTCCATCCAATCGAAGTATTTTCTAGGTTGAGGGCTCAAATTCGGAATTTTGGAAAAATCAAATGGTGAAGTCAGATTTTTGAGTCGTTGAACCATGTATTTTTATATAAATGATGGTTTAGATGTTGTGGAGCTATAAGATTTTACGGATTTTGATGTGAGCTTATGGTTTGTCTGAAACAAAATTTTGAAGTTTTCTGTGTGCGATGAATAGTGCACGTCCAGCAAATTCGAGCGCATATTTTGTCAATTTTGGCTTGATTTTGCGACAGTCAAGTTGCGATTCTGGTAGTATAGTTGAAGGGCTTTCTATTGACTATAAGTATGTTTGAAATAGGGTTTGGTGGAAAGAGGTATGGCGTGATGAAGTTCCGCACTCAAGTTCCGTGTTGCAAATGACCTGAATAATCGCTTTTGATGTGTGATTTTTTAGCTTGTAGGTGTCGTTTTATCCACAACTAATCATAGTTTAGTAGAGTCATTAGTTGAAATAGCATTTTACTTTGTTTTGACGTTATTTTCTCTTATATAATAGGAATGTGAGTTCATTGATTTGAGAAAGCCTCGTTCCAATTGAGTGGTACTATATCTTCTTTGGTGTATGTGTGTGTGTGTATACACACACACACATATTGAATTGAAAAGAGTATTTTGTTGCATAAAGTGGGATTGAGTATTCACTACCTTTCAATTATTTAAGAATGGTTTGGGAAAATATTATGAAATGTGTCGTGACAGTTTGCGCATGTGTATTGTTTTATGGAAAGGTTTATAACGATTTGAGAAGTGGATGAGAAATGGCGGATGGTTATGTTGCAAAAAGTTATTTGCTTGGTTTGTGAGACTGGTTTATGGATTGAATTTCTAATATTGGAGGATGGTTGTTTGTGCTTAATATAATTGTGAACCCAATGAGGGTTTTGGGCATTTGCTACATTTTGGTAACTATGTATAGCTTGAGAAATGTTTTAGAAAATGTATTGCGAAACTATATGTATATATATAATTTGTGAACTTGGTTTATGATATGAATTCTATAACGATTTGAGAAATGTTCATGAAAGGCGTTTGAAATATCACGGGTTTATGAAATAGATTATGAAAATGATGTGAGATGTGCCATGTGAATGAATGGTTCAATGAAAGGTTTGTGAAATGATATATTTTAGGTTTGCGGAACGTTCTGGTGAAATAATTACATTGACTTTTGACTTGGAGTATGGTTCGATGAAAGGTGAATTGATTTGGTATGTGAAACCGATTTATGTTGTGGATTCTAGATTGAATTTGTGGAAAGAATTGATTTGTGAAAGGCTTGTGAAATCAACTGTGATATAAATGGGTAAAAGACTATGTGCTATACGATAACGTAACTTCGTGAGAGCCATTTTTAGAGCTTTGTAGTCAAGGATTAACTGCTATATGATAACGTAATTTCGTGAGAGTCACCTCTAGGGATTTATACTATTGATATATGTTGGTCAAAGGATTTAGTGCTACATGACAATGTAATTTTGTGGAGCCACCTCTAAAGCCTCGTATTGCTCAACGGCTAAGTACTACATGATGACGTGGTCTCTTGGGAGTCGTCTTTAGGGTGTTGAGATTGATCAGATGGGCGTGTGTTTTGATATGAGATGGATCTATGGATAGACCACTAGTGTGTGATTTCGATGAGATTGATCAATAGACTTAACCATTGATGTTTATAGATAATTTTAATGAGTATTTTTTGAATTATATAAAGTTTATTGAAATGAAATAAGCTAGTAGAGTCAGAGTGCTATCAATGGGAAACTCTACAAGTTAACTTTGGGTATGGTTTGAGTCTACGTCCTTGAGAAGGAAGGACGGTTATGTCACCTCCATCCCCATAGTTTTTGAGGTTGTTGACACCTAATTTTCAAGTACATATCAAAAGAAAATTATTTTAAAAAAATTATTAAAAAAAAATTGAGGGGTCAAGTCAAGCCGAATCCAATCTTGGCCCGACTCATCTCTCCTTCCTTTTCCTTATGTTGGGCCCGGGCCCCTTTTCTCCTATTTTCCTTTTCTCCCGCAACCTAAGTTATTTCCCCTTCGGCCCGGCCCGGCCTGCGCCAGCCTTCTCCCTCCTCTAGCTATCCTCGCGCGGGGACTTGCAAAAAGCAAAAAAGCAGCACGGAAAAGAAGAGCAGCAGTAGAGGATAAGGGCAGAAAAAAGGACAGAGCGGGGAAAAGAGGGGGAACAAGAGAGGAGCGAGAGGTCGAGATCGGGAGAAGGAGAGAGGACCGGAGGCTAGAAGGGGGGAGCAGGGACCAGCGGAGCAAAGGAGGAACCGAGAGAGAGAGGGACCGAAGGCAAGGCCTCGAGGAAGGAGCTCGCCACCAAGGTCACCCGCAAATCCGCCCCGGCCACCGTAGCTGACGTGCAGCCGACGACCCGCCCCCGTGCTCCCCTTCCCGTGTCAAGGCTCTGGTAAGCGGCACCCTGTTCTCCCCTATTTTTGGTCATGTCGGGCTGGAGTTCGCGGTCGTCCGGTTCATGCGAACTCCGGCCCTTACCGATCTGCTACTGAGTTGCTGTCCACGTTGTGAGTCGTGTTTTGAGACCGCCGACCCCAGTTCCTGTCCCGCTCGAGCCAAGAGACCCCGTTCCAGTGGCACATCCCATCTATTCGACAAAATGCTCGAACCAGATCCGCTTTCGTTTCCTTGGGTTTGAGCGTTCGGTTGCCGCGGTGGGGGCTGCAAAGGCTAGCAGTGGGCAATGGATGGCTGGGCGACGGCCGAGCTGTCGACCTGGGCGTTCGACGTGAAGTCATGACATGCGCACTGCCGTCGAGCTAGGACAAGCTGCGCCACTCACCTCTTAGCCCCTACTGGTGGTCGAGCCAAGCCTCGGCCAGCGATGGCAGATGACCAAGTGGAG
This sequence comes from Eucalyptus marginata, assembly GCA_014182565.1. Classification (NCBI taxonomy): domain Eukaryota; kingdom Viridiplantae; phylum Streptophyta; class Magnoliopsida; order Myrtales; family Myrtaceae; genus Eucalyptus; species Eucalyptus marginata. Next base: position 9,747,165 of record CM024588.1, on the reverse strand, counting down.
CACGAGTCGGCCGCTCATGGCAACTTGGGCGCCGCCAGGGTGCGCCTTTAACCGCTGGCGGAGGCGCTAGGTCCGACCTAGGCGCCGGGTTGGACTTGCTGTGGGCCCAACTCTAGGGTTTGACCTTGAGGTTGGTTCTAGATGGGGGCGGTGGGGATTGGGCCCATTGCTTGGGCCTAATCCGGCCGCACAAAGGCCCAACTAGGCCATGGCCCCCAATCGGTTCAAGCCCGGGTCGCGTTAGACCCGACCCGACCCAGCCCGGGTGAAAATAATAATAAAATATTTCTTTTAATTTTTTTTTTTTAAAATTAATTAAAAAATTAAAAGAAATTCAAAAATTAAAAAAATGTAAGGTTTGGTTAGGAATTTCCATGTCTTGCCTTCTTAGTATAATTAGGCCTTTATTTGCTCGTATATTAACTATATCGCATGTTTAATTTGCATATTTTATTATGTTTAATTGCAAATGCTAAAGTTCATTGCAATTAGGATTTTGGCTGCAAATTATTACTTTAATGATTGTGCACCCGCATGATCACCTCACATGTTAGTAGATAAGTATAAAATCAATCCAAACTACCTAACAAAAATCTTTTCTTTTAAAATGAACAAGATTAGGTACCGAAATTGTACTAATTGGTCAATTAGTGTAATCAAGTCCCCGACCCTAGATTCTCTAGTTGTGTAGGAAGTGAGATACATTCTCATACCTCACTTGGTTTCTAGCCGACCCCAATAGGTTAGTGGCGACTCATTTTTGCAAAATTCTTAAAAATACCCCAACATCACACGAGGTATGGGCTTGGGAGAGCCCATGCCTAATCATGGGCTATAGGCTTGTCCTTTAGGCAATACCCTTAAACCTATTCCTCCCCTTGAGGGGTATGTCACGACAATTTGGTGACTCCGCTGGGGACTGATTTTAGACCTTAGAGGACTTAGGCCGGAATCGATCTTGTTAAATATAATATATCTATCTATCTATCTATCTATCTATCTATCTTTGTTTGGCAGCGAGAATATCAGGTATGTCCCTATCATGAGTGTTAAATGTTTTTGTAGTTGGGATGTATAAAGGGAAGTGATTGCTAACCCTTGTTTTGTAGGGGGTGTAGGAATGAATGGTTTATTTATGTATGAAGTGTTGTTTGCTTTTTAATTGTCTCACGCCTACGTTCCCCGCATCACACTATACCATGGCACACATTACCTACCGTCGGACCTGGGCCGCATAGGATCACCTAGGATGGTGATGAGATGGATACCACTCCGACTACAATCATGTAGTACGAGTTGCCCATCTCAACCTTGAAATCTCCTTCCTAATGTCAAAGGTCCCCACCCTAGTCTGCAACCATGCAACACGGGTCGATTCTTTGATGAAGCTGAAGTCATGGGTAACATGACCTAGCCGCGATCTTGTTGGTTCGGTCCGATGATCCTATGGCTCCATTTTAAGCCATCTAGAGTAGAAATCAAACAATCGCCCATGCGCATGTCTATGTCATTGGCATTGCTACTCAATGAGTAGGGTAAGTTCTTTGAATTCTTTTCTTCGCAACTTTCTTATTCGCCTTCTTTTTTTTGGTCAGTTCATGACAAATTAGGTTGGTCGTAACTTTGGTTAGCATACGATGGGGGTACCCGAGCTTCGCATCATTTTCGCCCCTAAAGGAGAGCCTTCGCCCGAAGATTCCTGAAGTGCCATTGAAGATCACCCACCAAGCTGAGATCAAGTGCCTCAAAAGGGAGCTCGAGGAGGCCAAGGAGCATGCCTCAAAGTTGACCCTAGTTAGTGGGGTTGCCACGAGAGGAAGCGGTCCTCATTAGTTAGATTGAGTCAAGTGCGATGTGTAGTGGGACCATGCCTACATCGTTACAATGCTAAGAAGTTTGTCTCAAGTCTCAATGTTAGGAGTTAAGAGAGTGTCTTTCCATCTTCAAAATAGCTTCATTGTTTAGGGGTTCTCCCTCGTATCTTTTCCTGCATTATGTAGCAACCTTGCTTTCAATGACACGAACGAATTGGGGCAATTAGATCTCTATCATGGGCCGACCACCTAATTATTGCTCATGCTTATATATGCTTATCTATCATTGCTCAGGTACTAGTCAATCAATTGCCTTCTATCGATTGTCGACACGGCCAAGTAAAGAACCCCGATTTGTACTCGTGCGAAAGTTAGGATGGAGAACAAAGACACCAACACACGCATGGCCAAGATAGAGGACCAGCTAGCCCAACTTACCACGATGATGCTCGAGATAAGCCAAAAGCTCAAAGAGCCCTCTGTCGTAGCTGTCACTGGGACATCCACTCCCACATTGTCAGGACATGCTCCCCCGCTAACGGGAGGCCCGCACGTCACCGACCTCCCCGAAAAGGAAACTGCCGGAGAAGCTCCTTCTGTCACACCAATTGTCGTTAACTTGGATCCTCCTCTGAAGGAAGAGCCAACATCCCGCCTAGATGGAGAGAATGAAAAACGCCTAGCGAAGATGGAAGAGTGACTGTGCGCCTTGTAAGAGTATGAGCTGAAAGGAGCTGATAAGTTGTCCCTGTACACTAAGACAAACTTCTCCGAGACTTTCCAAGAGCCTGAGTTCACGAGGAATTTTGACGGAACAGGATGCCCCAAGACCCACCTTAGGTACTACTTAAGGAAAATGGCTTGTTACGCTGACAACGTACCCTTCCTCATTCACACGTTCCAAGATAGCTTGGAAGGCATTGCCCTAACGTGGTTCATCGCACTGGTCATCGAAGAATTCACCAACTGGGAAGATTTAGCCAAGGAGTTCCTACAGCAATACAGGTTCAACACCGAGCTCGCCCTCACGAGGGAAGAGTTGACCCGCGTAGAAAAGAAGATGAATGAATCATTTCAGGCCTTCGCGCAAAGATTGAGAACCATGGCCTCACAGGTGAAGCCAACCTTAAATGAGAGGGAAATTAAGCAGCTATTCCTCAAGACATTACACTCTGAATACTTCCAAGGATTGGTGTACTCGGGATGCCAAACGTTTTTACAACTGATAGATGTGGGTGAAGGAGTCGAGTGGGCAATCATCGAAGGAATGATATCTACCGGAAGCGCTAAGAAATTCTCGACGAGGAAAGATAAGGAAACTGTGGTTGAAGTAGCGTTGGTGCAAGAGCCATTTCTCTCTAGGCCACTTTCAACACTTGCACATAAACCTGTAATGGCTCAAGGGAACTCATCCCGGGCATATGATAAGGGCAAGAGACCCATTCAAAGGGAATTTTCCCCATTACTGCGCACGTTATCGAAGCTGTTGCCTATGCTCCTCGAAAAGAGGATGGTTGCAAAGGAGGTACCTAGGGACAACCCCATGAAGTTCGCCGGGTTCGATGTGACCAAGACCTGCGAGTACCACATGGGAGAAAGGGGGCATGATGTGGATAATTACTATGTGTTGAAATACAAAGTCCAGCAACTGCTAGATGGAGGCATCTTGACATTTAAGGAAGTTCAGCCTAACGTGCAACAGAACCCCTTACCAAACCATGCAAAGGGAGTGAACTCAATTTTCGAGGAGGACGTCATATGCACCATCTTGACGTGCGAGGAAGCTGAGTCCTTCGAAGTCGTAGCTATCCCTCAAGAGTAGGGTGGTTCTCGTTCAGCTTAGTCTTCCATCTTATGTCCAATCCACTGCATGGGATCTTGTTGTTATTTCTTTCTTGTCTATGTCGTTCGTAGCATGAACTATGGTTAGCCCCGATCTTAAGCCATTGGTTGAGGGTGGTGTGCGTTAAAATGCAATCTTATCTTTCCTCATTCAATAAATTAGACGCATGTTTTATTAAGGACATGTGGAAGCATATCAAACTAGTCCTATGATGGTCGCTGAGGCGTGGGCCTCCACATGCTCCCAAGCTTGACTGTTTTGCAAGGACGAGGAAATTCGAGGATATGAGGATGAGTTCTTGAAACTTGCTACAAAAATACTTCAAAAGATTCTTCAAAAATGACATGCATGATCTTTATTGTTAACATGCTCTAACTTATCTCATCGCATTACAGGCATTTCATTATGCATAATCATGATAAGGACTCATGTGACCCGGATGTGCATGAAGAAAGTCTCTCAAGTTCCGATGACACCGACGATGATCAGAAGGGGATCGAGCGTGAATGGAATCGACATGAGCAAAGGCTGATGCAGTCAAGAAATATTTTTCATGAATGAAATCAAGGTCACGGAGCCACTTCATGCACAATCTGAGTCGCATAGCATCATGCATAACATCGTAGATATCATGCACACGTTACATACACGCATATCTACTTGTGTTTCAAGCACCCTATCGTTCGATGAGAAATTGGCAGAGGAAAGAGTCGATTGAAGGACCCATCAAGTCTCCACACAAACAGTTGAATATCTCTTTTTCTTAAATGAGAGGTAAACTGAGACGAAAAAAAAACATAAAAACAAAAAAACAAAAAACAAAAAATACAACTGCATGGCATCATTCACATGACCTATTTCTAGTGTCACTATGCATGCTTCATGTCGATGACCCTTGAGAAAAGGGGTTTGCAAAAATGTTTTTATTTGGGAAAAAAGGTGAAACGTTAACCATGCCAAACACCGGGTCGGACCTAGTGTGGGCCTAACTCTAGGGTTTGACCTTGAGGTTGGGCCTAGATGGGGGCAATGGGGATTGGGCCCATCGCTTGGGCCTAATCCGGCCGCACAAAGGCCTTGGTCGGGCCTTGCCCATTCGGGCGGGCTGATCGGCCCGCCCCCAACCGGGTCGGGCCCGGGTTGGGTCAGACAGGACCCTTTGGCCAGTGAAAATAATAATAATTTTTAATTTTTTTTTTAAAATTAATTAAAAATTTTAAAAAAAAATCAAAAATTAAAAAAATGTAGGGTTTGGTTAGGAATTTCCATGTCTTGCCTTCTTAGTGTAATTAGGCCTTTATTTTCTTGTATATTAACTATATCGCATGTTTAATTTGCATATTTTATTATGTTTAATTGCACATGTTAAAGTTTATTTCAATTAGGATTTTAGCTGCAAATTGTTACTTTAATGATTGCACACCCGCATGATCACCTCACATGTTAGTGGATAAATATAAAATCAATTCAAAGTGCCTGACAAAAATCTTTTCTTTTAAAATGAACAAGATTAGGTACCGAAATGGCACTAATTGGTCAATTAGTGTAATCAAGTCTCCGACCCTAAATTCTCTAGTTGCGTAGGAAGCAAGGTACATTCCCATACCTCACTTGGTTTCTAGCCGATCCCAATAAGCTAGTGGCGACTCCTTTTTGCAAAATTCTTAAAAATATTCCAACGTCACGCGAGGTATGGGCTTAAGAGAGTTCGTGCCTAATTATAGGCTATAGGTCCGTCCTTTAGGCAATACCCCTAAACCTATTCCCTCCCCTCGAGGGGTAGGTTGCGACAGGGGTGTGACAAATTAAAGTCGAAAAGCGCAGAAATTTGCTGTGAAAAGCATAATTCCTAGAACGCACTCAAACTGTTTGACGAAATGCAACAGTCAAGAATAGCATTTATACACGAGCAACTCGAGAGCACGACATGCACAACTTGGACAGCAAGCATTCCAACCCATTCGACACCCACTGTTCGGCTGGACAGCATCCACATGGCATACACACCTCTCATACACAGACATTTACAGCAGGTATACATCGCTTGTATACACATGTCACAAACTCGTATTTGTCCATTCATTCACAAACTCATGTCCATAACTTGCTCATAAAACTCGCACGTTACAAGGGTTTTGCACCATAGCCAACATACTCACTAATTTATAACATGCACAGTAATTATTTGTGCATAATGCGCATATGGCTTGCATACACAACCCGTTCAATCCACCCAAAGAGCTTGTATACATCCATAGCATCTTAAACTAGCATGGTACACACTTAGAGTTCACTGACAACCTCTATCAGCATGCCATTTGCAAGTGAAACAAGTTTAGGCTAGGGATAACTTCATACCAGTAAAAGACAGCAGCTAGTGACCATACCACGATGATTGTTTTTCATTTTTCTCATTAAATTCAAGTCAAAAATGAAATAGAACCCTCACCTCGATTCCCATTTGATGAATCCCGTGGTCCTTGCCCAAGAAAATAAAAAAATTTCCATCTAAATGGTGATGGAAATTGTTTCTTTGGAGCTAGAAAGAGGAACATGCAGAGAAGACAGCTGACCACGAAGGTTTTTGTTAGCATGCGAAACTCAATTCTTGGACCTCTCTTGCCCACTCCCTTGACATCTACTCCAACTAGATATATCCTAATTTGATGCCCGAGTCATGGTTTGCCTCGAACTTCCCTCATTTCTTTCAGGAAGTCTCGCTTTCCTTCACTAGTGATCGACTACCTTCAACAGAATCTCTGGGCTTTCTGGATTCGTGGGCCTACTTTGGTGCACTCTTCACGCCCTCACCCACGCAAAATTTGGATTAATCAAGGGACATCGTCAAGCCTTTATTAAACTAGAACATACCTACTTTAACCTAAAATATGTTATTTAGTTCACCATTTCTTGGTTTTTCTCAAAGCTAGACCATGAGAAAATATTAACCATAATTCACATTTCATCATGATATAATCCAAATTTACTAACCAAACGACAAACTCGTCTGGTGCTCACGTTGTAATCCGAATTCTTTTGGAAAATATTTGGCTCTCTCTTTCCCTTGCTGAGCCCGCCAAAAAGAAAGTCTCTCCAATTTGAATTCCAGCGTGAAAGTCTCTCTCCTCATTAATTGAGTGCGCTCTCTCTCCTCCTCCCCACACTCTCCCCCCGGGAAAAAAACACTTTTTTTCTTTTTCTTTTTTTCAAAAATCTCCCGCACACACCTCAACTTTTTCTCCCACCTCTTTGTCTCGCAAGAAGCGAACGAAGCCTCTTCTCTCTTGCTTCCGTGAGCCGCTGCCACTCTCTCTAGAAGTGAGCGACAACCGCTGCCGCTGCAATCCCCAGCCGACCGTCGTCAAGCACGGTCCGGCTCAAGAAAAGTACCAAGTTTTAGAGTCTGCGTCTGTGAAACAGAGACATCAAACACAGTCTAGCCCCTAAGCAACTTGTTCTGAGGAAAGACTGGTTCAAGTCCCGAAGCCGAGGTCCGAGGGCTCGTTTTGGAGTGTTGGCAAGGCGACCCATTTGGCTTCTATCTCGGTTCGGCGGCCATTGCCAGCTGCCGCTGCCAGTTCTTGGTTCACGCAACGCCACGCCATTCCCTGACGGGTTCTCTCTCGCATAAACTCGGGCCAAATTTCGCTAGCAAAATGAGAAATTCCTGTTAACAATGGCATAATGGAGATGATATGGACAATGTATGTCAAATAACTTGAGCACTCCCCCCGAAGAGCAAAATGAAAAGAGATCTATTTAGGCCTCTGTTCCATCTCCTGACTGAAGCAGGTCGCTGTCCCTGTTTGTCCCTTCCCGGGCTGTCGTGGAATTCCTCAGGCCCAACCCCGACGGATCTCCAACACATCAGTCGCTGGTTCCAGCATACCCAGCCCAGCCTCAACGATTTCAAGCGGAACTCCTTCTGCCTTAGAGCAGTCCCGCTGATTGCTATTTCGCTGCTCTGTTTCTTCACCGAACTTGAGCTTTGTTTTACAGGTTTATCTGTTTCTAACTCAGTGTTGATCGAGCATAATTGTTGCCCCAGCCGTGACTCTATAGTAGCAACTTTTGTCTCCGCTGCAGAGTCCAACTCGTCATGACAACACCGCGAAACTTGGGGCTTAATAACACTGTTCATCGTGCCCCTATTCAGCAAGCGACGCCAATCCAGTCCCAACCGCAACATAACTCGAGTGCCCCTCACCACGAGCTGTCCCTCGCTCTTGTGGTCACTTAGTTAATTGGCACGTGTTAGGTTATCCGACGGCTTAATCAGAGGCTTTAGATTTGGCCACCATGAAATAAGCCATACCTTTTTTTGTCCAATTTATTGTTGCAAATAATGCTGTTCAAATCTGCTTTCGTTGAACAAGTGTACTCTATTTTTTACATTAATACATAATAGGTTGTTTGGGGTGTTCGTCCACAAGTTTGGAAGTTGAAATGGTAGTTGGTAGATGTATTACTGATTGGGTGTTAATTTGAATTGGTGTTGTAGAAAGCCTGTCTGGATGATCTCTGTCTGCAACTGTATAATCCTTACCAAACTTAGTGGTGATCGGGAGGCCAGTTGCTTCACAACCCACCAGCTTGAATTTTCTATCCTTCTCGGAGCTCCTTGCTGGTATTCCTCGCCACCTAATGCAAGCACTAAATTTGCAGTTGCCACCATTATACCCAAGACAGTGAGGTTTTAGCCAGCGCCAAATCGAGCTCCAACTGCAGTGAGTTCATCCCAAGTACCCTTACGTGTATTCTGTTGATACGACTCTTCTAATTTCAGCCTCTAGAGATATAAATTTGATTTAATTACACAAACTCCCGCGAAGTCTCTGGAACAGCAACCGGAATTCCGCTCATAAGGCTTTAAAGTCGGATGAAAAACCTACCGCAATATATGCACAGTTGGCAAAACTGAGGGAACACTTTAGCCACTTCATAAACTACTCGGTAATGGAAACAAAGATGAAAAGGGATTAAAGAGTCACTACTCCGATCCATTTGCAGGGTATGCGACCCTTTGCTCTAATACCACTTGTAAGGTACGTTGAAATGTTGTGGTGGTAATACTAGAGAATTGTAATAGACAATTAAAAGACACTCCTTATACTAAATTGCAATACAAGTATAACACTCAAATATTGTCTTACACAACTATTACAATATACTCAAACTAACTGAAACATGCATACACGTAGCCATTCTGTCTGCTCTCTCACTCATGGAGGGATAACTTGCTCAAACAGAGCTACGAAAGTCATGAAGTGGGAAAAAAAATTACACTTGACCGCAGATAGACAAGAAAACCGAACTTGTTTCTTTTGAACCAGTCAGTAATACTCCGGCAAAGGCTCGGCAGAGGCTCGACGTAGAAAATAAGGGACCCAAAGTAATAGCATAACAAATGTACTCCAGCAGAGGCGACGGCAGAGGTGGGGGCGGAGGTGACGTGCCGGAGGCGGTGGATCTGAGCTCGGGATGTGACCGGCAACGGCTCTTGAAGAGAGAGAGAGAGAGGGAGGGAGGGAGGGAGGGAGGGAGAGGGCTTCGTTCGCTTTTTTGTTGCGTGAATTGGCAGTGGCAACCGGCAATGGACGCCGAACCGAGATAGAAGCCAAATGGGTCGCCTTGCCAACGCTCCAAAACGAGCCCTCGGACCTCGACTTCAGGACTTGAACTAGTCTTTCCTTTGAACAAGTTGCTTAAGGGCTAGACCGTGCTTGAAGTCTTTATTTCACAGACGTTGCCTCTAAAACTTGTACTCTGCTTGAACCAGACCGTGCTTGACGATGGCCAGTTGAGGATCGCGGCAGTCGTCGCTGCTTCTAGCGGGAGTGGCAACGGCTCACGGAAGCGAGAGAGAGAGTAGGCTTGGTTCCCTACTCGCGAGACAGAGGAAGTAGAGA